>CM048926.1:17153112-17753112 GCA_026686955.1 Epinephelus cyanopodus | reverse complement strand
AAAAACTAAAAGCAAAAAAATCTAATTAATTTAAGAAAATAGAATTGCAACAAAATAAGTGATACAGTTTTACAGTTTGCTTCAAACAAAAGTGATCTCTCATTTCTTTAGTTTGTGAACAACAACAGTAACTCAGAGTGAGATTCAGATTCTTAACAGTTGAACAAAATAAAATCTACCGCAGATTACACATTTAAACAGCTCCCAAATACAAAAAATGTCCCCTGGGATGTTTTTTTTCTCCACCTGGACCTTTATGCTCTGCCAGTTCTCCTCTAATCATCACGCTGTAACCTGACAGGCTGTTATGATACCACAACTATCACACATTCACATATATGTAGTTCAGGACATTCAGGACGCCACAGTTTATTCCACACTACTGAAGCTGCTCCTCTTTGTGGAACCACTGCAGAGTCGGTAATAATTTGCTTTCAGCCATGCTTGTTGTTGCCGTGGGTAACAGTATGACGTCAATATGTCAACAAGTTGAAATATTGTGAGTATCACAACATGAATTTTTTCATGTCATCATACCGGTATTATCGTGAACGAGATGATATCGCACACCCCTAATTTGTACAATGAACTTCTGCATATTTTTGCATATTTCAGCACAAACTACCAAAAACTTAACTGCATAGCTCTTTCATTTTAATTAAGATATACTGCACATATCTTCACATTATTTTTCATTTTTTCTTTATCTATTTTTTTCATTGTTTTATTTTCACTTTATTCTTTCCTACATTTATGTCTCCTGATTTTTTTTCCAGTATTTGTTTTATTTAAGTTTATGTTATGCACCAGCACACCAAAGCAAATTCCTTCTATGTGAAAATCTACTCAGCAATAAACCAGATTCTGATTTTGCAGCATGTCTCATAAAAAACACAAGCAGATACTATGACAAAATGATGAGATGACTTACTTATTGGATGTACACTGTACGTTTGTCAAGGTGGTGAAGTTGTTCCTGACGGTCCGAAGGCTGGCTAGAACCTTAAAAAACAAAGACAAAAGAAGAACAGTAGATGAGAGGAAGAGGCTGGGTTACAGTATTCAGAATACCAGCATTAAAAAGTAAAAAAGAAAAAATGTTCTGACTAGTTCTTTTGTGTTTTTGTTCTTTATTTTCATATTTTCCAAAAGAGAGTGGTGTCTGTATCAGTTTTGTAAATGCACTCACTCATTATCTTCATATTGTTTTTATATATTTAGCAATATTTTCTTTATTTGTATATATCTGCTTATGATCTGTGCAAAGTGACACCACTTTCAATAAAATGCTTTCATTAAAAAAGAAAAAAGGTGTATAGAAAAATACGAATATTATAATTTAACACTCACAGCACAGTTGAGAGAATATGCACATGACATGACAATTTTGCCTTTATAATATTTATGATACTGTGATATTGAGTGGCTTTTTCAAAGATACAAAAGTGTTTTCTGTATTTTTAAGTTTTTGGGTAATCCTGTTCGCAGCCAACTGTGCTGAGAAATGTAAACTCAGTCTTTGAAGCACAAGTCAATTCTTAGGAATCAAATTTTTGTTAAATTCAACTTTTTTTTGTTATTTTTTTTTCTCAGCCAGAGAATTTACAAAAGACAAATACTTTAAATATAAAATACAATTTTAAAACACAACAAAAAAAGGAAAAAATAAATGAATAAGAAATAAATAAACAAGCCAAGGGAAAACACAAATGCACCCACATAAAAGATAAATAAATAAATACATAAAACAAAAGAATGTACAAATCATTTTCCATAGTATTGCTCTTCGAGGCAGCCCTCTATATTTATTTTTGTTTCCTGTCTAAAAGTCACACTTTGGCCAGTTAGATCCCAAATAAAAAGAAAATAAATAAATGAAATCACAGGAGCAGTGTGTGGGACTTAGTGGCATCTAGTGGTGAGAACTGAGCCGAGTTATCCGCAGAGGTCTCTCCCTCTCCAAAACAAACAGCTCAGTGATTTAATACAGAAAAACACTGAATAAAGCCAAAGTTTCCGGATGAAAATTTATAGCGTTCCTTCCCTATTGGCAGGTTTTCACAGGCATTAGTTGCTGTTAAACAGAACCATGAACACTAAAA
This sequence comes from Epinephelus cyanopodus, assembly GCA_026686955.1. Lineage (NCBI taxonomy): Eukaryota > Metazoa > Chordata > Actinopteri > Perciformes > Serranidae > Epinephelus > Epinephelus cyanopodus. The sequence goes on along the minus strand of CM048926.1, from coordinate 17,751,010 downwards.
AAAAGTAAAATGAGTGGTAGTATTCAGGTCAATCCATGTTGACCAAATAATAACAATTTATCTTGGTGCACTCTGAGGCAATGTCATTTTCTCCATTGTATATGTTTTATTAAGAATGTCTAAACAGTCCTTGATCAAGGGAGCTTAAAGTTTATCTCTTGTGGAATATTGCAAAGGTAAAATTCAGCACGCTCATAAAAAATTTCTCCTTAATATGTTGTAGATTTACTCTTAGACATGTTGTAGAGTTTTCATTGAATATGTTGTAGATTTTCTCTAAGATATGTTTTAAATTTCTTCTTTTTATCTAAATATGTTGTAGATTTTTTCTTAAATGTGTTGTAGATTTTCCCTTTAACATGTTGAAGATTTTCTCTTAAATACTATTTAGAGTTTTCCTTAAATATTTTGTAGATTTTGCTGTGAAAATGTTGTAAAGCTGCTGCCTTCATTAGGCTGCAGTCTTTATGAATGCACCTTATGACCAGCAGCAAAAAGTATCCACTATCCAAGTTCTAATCATCAGATGACATTATGATTGTTTGGAATTTCTACCGTTATAGAGAAGAACTAAACAGGAGCAATCCATCTAAGTCAACATTTGAGATGCTGACCTTGTCTTGCCCACTACAGGCCACCAGGGGGCAGAGAGGTTTACCATGCCTGACTGACTGACTGACTGAGTTACTTTCTGGATCCATGAGCTGCTTCACATCTTACAAGCCCTCAGGGCAAAAACGTGTTTACCAAAAAAAGCTTTCTAGCAAAACATCATTAAGATGACTTTGATGCTCTTCGGAGCAGATTTATTGAGTTGTATTAAGCTCTTACCTGAGCAAATGGAGTCACAATCAAGTCCTCTCCGTGCCTGAAATCAGATGGGATGTGAAACTGTTACAGACTGTTGAACATAGTGGATCTGATACAACAGCAGTTTTCATTCTAACTTACAGTTCTCCAACAATGGAAGAGTTTCGAGACAAGGACTTCGGCGATAGCTCGTAGTCGCTGTCAGAGCGGTACAGGAAAGACTCCCGGCGCTGGCCGTGGCTCGCCAGGTTGGGATGTAGAACCAGACCCGAACCTGGGGAGGCCTGCAGGTCTGAAGGACTGCAGCACAACGATGGACCATTTTCCCCTTCAAAGCTGAGAGAAGAGAGAGATAAACAACAGTTATCAGTCAAACAAGAAAAGAGCTGAAAAAATGCATTGATTCAGTGATCAGTGATCCAATATCATTGATACAAAGTGAATACATCCACCTATGCCATCATCTTCCTTTGTTTTAAAATCCCCATGGCGCATTTGGAAATCAGTAGTGTGGAAATATTTTAGAATTTGGAGAAAAGACGGGTCAACAGACAAAGCACATCATATGTAAACAATGCTGTTATGAGATAAAATAGTCAGGAAACATAAACTTATCGTATCTCTTGCTGCAGCAACATTAGCTGCTCTGTTTCAACAATGTTCTGCTGAAAAATGTGCAGGGAGGCTGAAATTCTGCTGCTCTGTCGGGAGATGCAGTGTCGTGAAAAAAAGTCTAAATAATACATTTAATTTGTTTAAGTCCCCATGATACAAAAAGTAAATGTTCAGTTTTAATCCTGTGTCTCTTTGTTAAGTAAGAATTTTTTACATAAAACATCCCTGACTTTCCTCTTCCTGTAAAACGGTTTCAAATGTTTTAAGACTTATCCTGCACTCAGGGGCATTCATCCATGTTTGTGGGTTGTAGCAGCTAACAGAGGACTCTGGAGAGAGACGGGAAGAGATGTGAGTTTGGATCAGTGGGAAAAACCCTTTGTTTTAGTTTCCAAAACAATGTGGCCGAGGTCTAATTGATCAGTTCCTTGTTCTCTTGATCTAACAGCGAGGGAAGTGAGAGTGGAGCCAACAGTCCGGTTCCGCTTGGCAGCACACTTTACTGAAGCTGTGTATTGTGCTGAACTCTAGGACAAACTTTGAGAAGGAGAAATGTCCGCTTTCTGCTAGACTTATCTATGCCAGGGGTTTTCAAAGGGCAAGCCAAAATCTCAGGGTTTATATCAGTGCACAACAGCTTCCATAATATGTGTTCTCATGACATAAGACAATTAAATAGAAGAAAATAAGACGGGTAGCTTTCGTGATACTGTCTATGTTTTTTTCCCCCTCTTTCTTTCGGTGGAAGGTCGTCTGCACTGGTGCTTTGTTCTAATTTGCTCCGTACAATAAGCGACCCATCGTCCCACTCACAGCTTTCTCCTTTTAAATGTTGTCCCTCACACTGGCTGCCAATCAGGACTTTTGATGTGTCACACACTTTAAAATTCCTATGCACGAACGTTGACAAATACGTTTTTTTAAATTAAATTAAATTATTTTTAGCCAGAGTTTGCCTCTTCATTAGGAAATGGGTGCACCCAACATACTTGTACAGTCTATTAAAAATTAATTCTTAACTTTTTCTATTGGCCCAGTTGGGTATTGCAGCAATAATGTGTGGTTATCACAGAATCTCACAGCACACCTGCATGGGCATCACAGCACGCCATTTGATAACCACTGATGTATGCAATACAAAAGTGCTCAAGATAATGGTGACTAGCAAAAAACAACTGTTTTCCTCCTTAAACCTTAACGGTTATTATTGATCCAAATTGTATACTTCTGTTAATGTTTCCTGCTGTTAAGGTGTTTTATGTGTGTCAAATTAAAGGAAACAGTTATTATTTATTAACATCATTTATGTGTTGTTGTTTTTTAAGGCCAAAAAGCACAAAACAAAGAGGTGGCAGCTTTTTCTGTGACCAATTGTGTTCAATGGACAAATGCTATGGTCTCATATTTTAATCACAGGCACCTAAATTGAATCAAATTGAATTAATATCGTGGCAGACTTTGTGATATATTGTCCAAAGAATCGATAAAATATTGTGTATAGGGTTGAGCCCAAGCGCAACCTCCAGGGATGACGAGTGAAGCCAATGGCGAAGTGCCAAAAACCGCAGTTCGTTGAATGGCCACTTGAGGCAGGCTCCAAAAGCGAGTCAATCCCCATAGACCCCCATGTTAAAATGCATATTTTGCATATTTTGTTTCGAGAGGCAGCTGGCACCAAGCAGGAGCAGCCAACACCACAGGGCTAGCCATAGTAGCATAGCTTGTTAGCCTCAGCTATAACTTAGCAGCTTCGCGTGAGGTGGGCGTGTCTAAGCAACCAGGCTTCATTTGGCCCGCCTCTTTGCCCATTTTTGATTGGCCGGGAGTTGGGCGGAGTCAGGCACTGCCAAGATGGCAACGGCTAGAGCCAATCCAATCCACTTTTAATTATATAGCACATTTTAAAAACACAGGGTTACCAAAGTGCTGCACAACAAATTAAAAAAACACAGTAAATAAATAAAACAAGTATTAAAAACACTGACAATATCTAAGAACAGAAAAATAACCAACCAGTGATTCAATCACAATACAAAACAGAGAGAGTGACAAAAACAGAGACCGAGACAAAACAGAGATCACACAAACTCTCATGATGGATTAAAAGCCAGGGAATACTGGTATGTTTTTAAGCTGGACTTAAAATTTTCCAGGGTAGGGGGCCATTTTGACGTGGGAGGGTAGCTCATCCCAGAATTTCGGAGCTACCACAGAAAAAGCACGGTCGCCCCTAGTTTTTTGTCTCGATTTTGGGACAAAGAGCTGCTAAATATCAGCGGATCTCAATGCTCTGGAGGGGTGTAGATGTGAATGAGGTCCGCGATATACTCAGGCGCCAGGCCATTTAATGACTTAAAAACGAACAACAAGATCTTACAATTAATTCTAAAATGGACAGGGAGCCAGTGGAGGGAGGCGCCTACTTTGAGCTTCAAACCCGCTCCCCAGTAACCAATGGGTGACGTCATGGTGACTACGTCCATATTTTTATACGGTCTTTGGTTGAGCCTAATACTCAGATAAAACGGGCATCTGGTACGGATAATGTACTCATTACGAGTTCAAGTAAAACGTGTCAATATCTGTACTAGTGATGAAGGAAAATCTTATTTGGCCAGCTGTGTTCAATCTATTGGGATAAAACGCCGATCTGAAGCTCAATTCTGAGGCTGTTTTGTAAATACTTCTCTCATAGGTAATAAACATGGCAACTTCTGATTAATCCATATAAATTTCGATCTTAAAATTACTTCCAATTACGACCGCCCACTGTCACTTTAAACCACACCCACTTCTGGCATAGAACTGAACAGACACAGATACAGATCATGGTGTAACCGCTCATCCCTAATAATTCAGTTATGAAATAAGTGATTTAAACCCCTCGTGTCCATTACTAAATCAGTGAAATGCTTCTTGGTCATTTCAGAATCATAAATCTGATCAATCATCAATCTAATCATTTACATTGACTATCCAACCATCATCATCATCATGTACTGAGCACTTTCAATAAGCTGCCACTAAGTACCGTCTTGCGCAACATGTCCACAAATCCCATCCAGGAAAGAGATGGTTGCATAAACCCTAAAATGATTACTCACCCACCCATCCATGTCCTAAAAACCAAAACTATTGTGCTCATTAAATAAGTATGCTTTGCTGGTCAGTGAGAGGAGGGGTTGTTTTATTGTAAACTGTTGTTGTGCTCTGCTCTGTCTCACCGGGATACCGTCCACAACAGCTCCGCTCATTCATCCCACAGTGAGGAGCAACAAACAAGCGAGAGAGAAATCGGCTCCTTATGCTGTCATGTCAGGCATATTCTCGTTTTATTATTATTTTTTTTTATTTTTATAGTGACAGATACACTCAACCATAGCCATCTGTATCTACCTGCTCAGGGAGTTGAGTAGTTTAATCTGGTGCAAGCATCTCCTCTCAGTGCCTGAGATTAATGTTTCTGTGCATGGTCCCTGACAGATAAATCTAATAAGAATGAAATAAAAAAACATAAAAAGTCTAAAGCACCGTATAATCAAATTCTTTAAAGCCAAAACTAATTTTCAATCCTTGATCTCCTCCTCCTCTTCCTCTTCCTCTTCCCCTTGCCATGAAAAGATGCATATACAGTCCAGTAGGATGGTAAATGGTAAATGGACTGCATTTGTATTGTGCCTTTCTAGTCTTCTGACCACTCAAAGTGCTTTTACACTACTGAGTCACATTCACCCACACACAGACTCTACATTCACTGATGTAGAGTGTGTATATATAGAGACTAGTTAGCAAGTGTTACTGTGTGACTTCTATGAATCCAAACCTACTTAAACACCAAAGTCACACAATAACACAAACAGACTAACTAATCCAGGCAGCTGTAGACCAGCAGCTCCTGCGTTCAGCGATGTTAAATTCCTGTTTTTCCTCAATGGGGTCTGGCTTTGAAGTGGTTGATATAACAGCTTCAGTTCCCTGTCAAAAATAGCTTTCTTGGGGTAAGGTCAAATGGTAAAAATATTCTCAGTATAGCATCTACTTAAACTGATAATGTTTTTTTTTGGTGGTCAAAATACTCTCAGCTCCACTTCAAAAAATCTAAACTATCCCTTTAATGACCATGCGGGTAAAAACATCTATTAGAACAGCCAGAACAGTCTGGTAAGTTTTGAAAATGATATCTCTTTACAGTAATGCAAACTGGAGCCTATCCCAGCTGACATCGGGCGAGAGGCAGGGTACACCCCGGACAGGTCGCCAGACTATCACATGGCTGACACATAGAGACAGACAACCATTCACACTCACATTCACACCCACGGACAATTTAGAGTCACCTGTTAACCTGCATGTCTTTGGACTGTGGGAGGAAGCTGGAGTACCCAGAGAAAACCCACGCTGACACAGGGAGAACATGCAAACTCTCCCACCTCAGCGTGCTGCCTGAATGCCTATAATTCTCTATTCTTTACGTCAGAGCAACTGTAACAAATCACAACACAAGCAGGAACACTCCGAGCAAAATCAAACCAACATGCAGCCAATTTGATACGAACTGTCAATGTTTTGTGTAAACGTCATGCAAACACGTACAGTCCAGCTACCCAGCATGTTTACTGGAGCCACAGTGAAACCACCACAGATGCACAGACGGACATAATCTGTCAGTGCTTCTCGTGGAGCGAGTGCAGGAGGAGAGGACGAGCTATTGTGTAACCAGATGATCAGGTCAGATGGACCGGAGTTAGAGGAAAAGGTCAGAGTATCAATGCCCTGCAGGAACGGCAGATGCCACACCGAGTTCAGCTTCGTTCACATAAGACATATTTATATTTTATTTTGTAGTCTAATTGCAGTAGACAAGTGTAAACAATCCCAGTTTATATTTTTCCCAAACACACTCAGCTGCTCTAAAATCTCTCTTATAATGGACAGACTGTCTCAAAGGTCACTTCACCATTTGCCCCACATTTACCCCCCCGGCCAGCCTGTCATTTCTGTGACATGTGGGATTAACCAGGCACATATCCCACTGAGACGCTCTCAGTCCCACACCTCTGCCAGTAAAGCTCAGATTAATGTGAAATGTGCAAACTCTGATTACGCACAGGCAGAGCGATAAACGTCATCTGTGTTTGCGTCATCCAAATCCCAACTTCATACACACGTTTACAACATGCTTTAACGACAGCGATCTCGTCTCTTAATCTCACATGAGCAGGAAATCGCAGAGTGACAACGATGCTTCATTTCTGTAGATCTAAGACTATAAAGCTCACAGCAACAATAAAATAATAAAACACACTTTTTCTTTTCTTTTTGGCAACAATTTCTTTTGACAATGCACCGTAAAGTTTGAATTTCACACTGCAATCCACCAGTGATGCAATCATTCGGAAACAGAAACATGCAGAGAGAAAAGAAAGGCTAAAAAATACTCAGAGACTTTCTAGATTAACAATTTAACTCAATAACATACAAAAAAGAGAGAGAAATATTTCAAAGACTGAAGAATCACCTGGGAGCCGAGAGGTGCGCTTTGCTGACCACCTCCTCGCTGAAGTCAAAGTGCCCAACCCTGCACCTTGGGGACCTCCGTGGCATTCTTCTTTCCCTTCCACCTCACTCCCTTCTCTTCAGGCAACAAAAAAACACTGATTCTGTGGCTGCTCACTCATACACACACATACACGTACACACACACACACTGACAGACCCCCTTTCTGTGCAGTAACAGGCCACGTGCTGGACTAACGAAGGCTTGGCAGACGCTAACAGGCAGATCTGGGCTGGAACACTCGCGGTTGCTCTGTTTATCTGACCGCCTGTCCTTTTCCCCTCTATATTAAACCACTGCAGATTAGTCAGTGCGTTCATCATCCCACCCGCCCTTCGCTTGGATACCTACACTATGACATCCTATCAAAGCACATGTAATAGAGTTTACAATATAAAGGGAGACACTGAAGTGGAAATTCCTGATTTTCAAAAAAAAGAAAAATGTCACTCATGTGCATATGGTGCAATAATAAGTATTAATGAGTAAACGGGTTATTCACCAGGGAGCAAAATCATCTGTTTACACTAAAGCTGCAATGATTAATCGATTAGTTGTCAACTATTAAATCAATTGCCAAACTTTGCCATCAGGGTCTCTCGGCTTCAGAACGAATCAGCGACCTCTTTTAAATTACTTCTTAAAACCCTTCTAGACCTGATTTTATGTGATTTTGTCTTTTAATTTATTTTATTTCCTTTTTAGAACTTTTTTTTAACTTTATCCTGACTCTACCTTAGTTTTATATTTAACTAATTTGATGGTCAATTAATCCATTTGACATCAAGTTTAAATTCTCTGATTCCAGCTTCTTAAATGTGAGTTTTTTATGGTTTATTTTCCTCTCTGAGACAGTAAACTGAATATTGTTGGGTTGTGGACAAAACAAGACGTGTGAGCTCGTCATCTTTGGCTTTGGGAAACACTAACAGCCTTTTTTTTTTTTTTTTACCATTTTCAGACATGTTTAGACCAAACAAATAATGGTTTGATGGGGAAAATCACTGACAGTTTAGTCAACAATAAAAATGATCCTTCGTTGCAGCCAAAGTTTGCACAGCCTCTGGCTTTAAAGGTCATGTCACAGCTATTTGAAATCGCTGTCAATCACAATAATGCACATTTTCAGGCAACAAATTGACCTTTTCAACTTTGCAAGGCACTTTGAAAATGATCAAACCAATTATCTTATAGTTTATGTTCCTCTGTAAATGCACAAGTTAAAGGAGCTAAAGAAATTTAATTTTACCAGAGTTGTATCTTGTATGATTTCATGTGACAAACTGACTAAGCCTTAATATCGATTCTCATTGTATGAAACAAAACGACCAAATGCTCGTTTTTTACAGTATCAATACTCCAGTACCAGCTGTGCTTTCTCACCCTCTCTTAGCGTTAATGTTTACCACATTCATTCTGCTGTTCTCTGCTACTGATTATAAAAAGAATGCTGTAAAGAAAACACATCTATCTTTAAATAAATATTTTAATCTTCTGCCCTCAATGTCATTTCTTTCTGTAGTATTAAAAATAGTACTGACTATTGGTATTTTAAAGGTATTGTATTGAAGTAAGAAATACCAGTGTCATGACAACACCCACTGCGAACACAAGAGAATACATGCGACTGCCACTCACTGCTCTTTTTTTTATCTAGGTAGAAGAGCAGGGGTGAGATGGTCAGAGGAGGGACGGTTGGTAGGGTAGAGGTGTGTGGGACAAGGTTCCCAACATGCCAGCAAGTGATATTACAGTCCAAAATGATGAGCAAAAACATATGAAGAGATGCGATAATCATCCTGTTAAGGAGTAGAAGAGTCAGTGGTAAATATTTTAGTTTAGGACGGACAGGACATCACTTTTCAGACTGCTATTCTTACAAAATGACCTAATAATACAAGAAAAGCGCACTCAGAGTGCAGTTTTCCACCAGGCGACTGCATTATTGCTGTGATGCGCCACTTGAGCTGACTGAGGCCACTCTAGACAATTCTCGTGTTTCCAGCAGAAGCATCACAGTATGACTCAGAAGAGATGTTAAAACTATGAAGATAAATGTATTTTTGATGACTAAAAACAAAGCCACAAATCCATGTTGTTCATAACTGGACTTTTAATGATATAAACTCTCAGTAGGCTACAGCACAACAAAGTAGGAAATAACAACAACGAGCACAATTAATTGCCTTTGTCTCTAAAATGTTCCATTTAAATAAACTTTCCTTCCCCCCAACAACTAAAAAGCAAACTGCCTACGTAGTTACTTACAGCAGGGCATAAATATCAAGGAAAAATGACCAAATTTACAAAATCTGTAAGTCAAATGCTTTTCTTATGAAACGCTCCCAGTGTGGTGCAACACTGCAACGGTTGAGACAAAACTGGGTCACAGCTGGAAAGTGTTGCAGCTGTGCCTCCTGGCTCCAAGATGGGGGCAACAATAAAAAGACAAAAGACAAATTTTAAAAATCTTGTGTCGTGCCTAACTTTAGTGGATCATCTGTAGATGCTCCACTTCTAAATGAAACCTTTCTCTTGGACGTCAGTTTTTGAGCCATGACAAGGCAAAAATGTGGTTTGGGACAGAAGTAAGGATGCATGATAACATCGGCCAATATCGGCTTTAAAAAAATAAAAAATATCGGAATCAGCCAACATGTTTTTTTCTTTATTTTCAAAATGAATGAATATTACATACATCGGAAATCATTGGATTCCATGTCTCCATCTGCTGGTAAGAGTATGCATGCATAGTCTGACGTTAATTCCGCCAAAAGGAGAGACTTGATGGTCACTTAGGTGAGGAAAAAGTGTATCGGAATTGGTTATCGGTTATCAGCCAAATGATTTGGTAAACATCAGCATATCGGATATCGTTAAAAAATCCGATATCATGCATCCCTAACAGACTATTTTTAGCCGAGCCAACTTGCACTTCCTACCAGCTGATTAAGAGGAATGAGGAGTCAGCAGTCAGTGATGATATAAAATAGGTTTTCACCAATTATGAATCAACTCAACCACAAGAGGTCCTTGACCATACAGTCATAAATGTGCACACTAAATATGAGGCTGACTGGTCAAGTAGTTTGCAAGATTAGCTGCAGGCACACAAATACACACACTCACACACAACCAAACGCATGATCCCCTCCAGGATTAAGCCCAGTACGCACTGTGTGATTTTGGGCGACGTGAAAGAAACGTGGTGATATCTTTGGTCGATCAAGACAGCCTTGGATAAAATTCTGACAGTGTCTGAAATTTGGTAACGATATTCTCACTGTGTGACTTCTATGACCTGCGCCTACTAACCAGCCAATGCATCATGTTTGCACACTCGGTATAGGAAGTTTTGTATGTCTTAGCCTGCAATTCAGTTGGCGCTGTCATCGTACAGTCTGCATACATCAAACTCAATGTTGTACCCGAGTTTATTTGATCCATGTCCAACAGTGTCGCTTGCATGTAACGTATAAGATTGCTAAAATCTCACAGTCTGTAGGAGGCTTTACACCTAGCAGAGAAAATGACCTGAAATAACATCATGTTCTAGTTCTGGCAAAAGATGATATAATATCAGTAGAATCCATTGTTAATTCAACAGCATGCCAGTGTTTATATATTGTACCTTCGCATCAGTAGAGTTCATTTAGCACTAGAGGCAACTCAATAGGCTGAAAGCAACCCTGAATCTGTGACTGGGTGACACTGAGAAGAACCAGAGCCTCCCATTATCATCTGAGTGCAAACACAGGGAAAAAGAAACAGACTGGTTTTATTAACAGAGACCACTGCTGTATAAATATATATACTTTTAAAAAGACTGACTCTAAAGAATAAAGGCATATCTTCAACTAAACTAAATAATCATCAAGAGCACTGATGATGAGCATTTATTCACGCACGCGTCACAGAAGACATTTCGAGCACACACCAGAGGAAAAACACTTGGCACTCTGCTCTGATCAGCTCGTACTTTTCACGGTTTCCACAACACAGACATTTTATGATGAAATCATGTCATCATCTTTCACACATTTCAACACAGAGACAAGTAGCGCTGTAACGGCTCGTGCCTCGACAGCAGCATCAGACTCTGGACAAGATTTTGTCTTGAAAAGAAATACATTCAAACTATTATACTTCTACTGCAGCTACGTCTGTGTTCTCTGTGCAGCATCTATTGTACATCTGTTTATCCTGAGATCTCTCCTCCCTTTCTTTCTTTTTTGAGTTCATTACGCAAATCGAGGCTCTAAGAACGGAGCGTGTTGTACAGATTGTAAAGCCGTCTGAGACAAACATGACTTTGACTCTATAAATAAACTTGACTGGACTCTAGATATGCGGGGAAACTGCGGCCAATTATCATCGCCAGACTCTTTGTGTTATTGGCAATGTCTATTCTCAGTGTTTTTACATGCCAATTAATCTCTTTGATTAATAACTCTCCTGGACTCCAACACACCCTGGAGCAGGGACATTTTGGCAACTTGAGATAAACTACTGCTAAATAAGGGTCTGGGTGAGCTAATAAATAAATCCCATAAACCATGCACCTGCTGTCGTTCTCTAAAACACGATAAAAATAAATAAATAAAGTTGATAGAGACAAACAGAGAAAGAAAGGGAGAGATATTGCTTCACTCGGTCTCTTCCTCTCACACAAACACACCAGGGTCATTCGATGGAAACTGTTCAGACTGGACCTTGGGTTTCTGCAGTAAAGCATCTAATGCAAGCTCAGGCACAATATTCTTCTTTTTACCCATTATATTCAGACATCAGGCTGTGACATGGAGGAAAGATTCAAAGTAATATGGCCAGAATCCTCTGTGGTCAAAGCTAACACCACACTTAGCATGCAGCTGAATGGAAAAACTCATGTTGTCTACAAGCACATTTTTAAAATTTGAATTAAAAAAAATATCTTCCCGGTGGAAAGAGATTGACAGAGAGGATTTGTAAAAGAAAACTGTACCAAAAAATGTTCTGAATGAAAACCAAGACTCCCTAGCATTTGCATTTCTGTGTGTTCCAATACCCATACTACCATATTATTAATCATGAGAGAAGACTCTGTATGTCCCAAATCAGTCAAATACAGTGTGCCAAAAACTGCTATTGCTGCATCTGATTGGACTTTGCAGTTTGCAAACCAACATGCTTTCCTGGCTACTCTGACCCACAATCCTCTGCGCAACGAACGATGCGTCACATCAACTGAGCCGCAAACAGATGACAGCTTGACAGCTCGTTGACAGCTGTCAGAGGTTGCAGTGATGGATGACAGCACATTCAAGTAATTGATGACCAGTTGAATACTAATAATAGGAATATTTTGCATTAATTTTGCGAGTATAATATGTGAGAATCTACAATATATCCAGGTATAACTTAAGTCAAAACTACATACACTGCAAAGTAACAGCAGCAGAGCTCTCTGGGTTGACCTCGTCTCTGGAGAGTTTGGGGAATGGTGTTTTATTTTATTTATCTCCAAGGTAATAAAATATGAGCAAGGCGTAGCGTGCACCAATTGTTTGCACACTGCATGTTACAGCACATACTTTGTAGGGGCACCTGCAGTACCTATTAAAACTAAAGGAAAAAGTATGTGATTAAGAACGCAGCCTTTGTCTTCTTCAAACTCTTAAATGGTGTCATTTCTTCTTAGTGATGTCACTTCAAGGAACAGTACAGTATTTTGATACAGATATTCTAAAATGTAAATGTTCCATTCGCGGGGCCGAGCAGCGTTGTCTCGTCTGCCTCCGTCATGTGACAGAACCACTGTGGCCTTCGATGACGCACCAGGTTTAAGGACACCATGGAACACAATTTATCAACATTAATTTTTTTTGACGCGTTATTTTGACAGCGCTACTTTTAATACAACAGGACCAGTGGGATCTGCATTTGCATTTCTCACAGTCCCTGAAACAACACGGCACTGCTTTGTGTGCAATCTGAGCAAAGGAACTAACATTTGCAGATATTAATATAGAAAAAACATAACATAAAACATAAATAAAAGTGCTTGCAGGATTCTTCAGGTAAAAAAATTAAAAAAGTAAAAATTGTAATTAACTCAAAATTGACAGTGTTTTTGAGAACTTATACAGTATGTCAACACATTAAAGTGCGGTAGTGAATCAATTTTCTGACAGCCCTAAAACTGGCAGGAGAAATGGTTATTGTTTAACAGAAAACAGTTAAAAATGTAAAAATAGTCATTTTATTTTTAATTTTTATTTTACTTTTTGCTCATAAGAACACTTCAATTAGTGCCTCCAGCCATTAAAAACAATATTGACAGTTAGTGTCTTGTGTCCTGCTTAAAAGTTGGGGACTCATCTTGACAGTTTTCATGATATGACTCCCAAACCAAATTCTTACCAGGTATTTGCTACAGTGAAACGCCTGTATCGACGGAGGTGCTTGTTCACCACCCTCTTGCGAAAGCGCCTCGGTGAGCTGTGTGGCGAGAGTTTCTGGCCAGGATTAACAGCAACAGCGGCAGCACTGCACGAGTCTGCCTGGTCCGACCTGAGCGCCCTGTTCTCACCGCTGGCTTCCATTAGCGTGGCTTTACGACCAAGTCTGAGGCAAGAAGGGTGGCGGCACTTTCCCGGTGTTTAAAAAGCTAAGGCCTTTAAAAAAACTATTGAAATCACGCTGTTTGTAAAACTATCAGAGCCTTTTCTCAATGGTTTTAAGATAATAAAAAAAGACTTAAGAAAAGATATGTCCTTCCCTGAGATTGAATTCACAACACTGTGCTGACAAATATTCACTCCAATGCTCAGCAGAGTAACTCCGACTTTATGATTAATCTGATTGGTAGATACCTCTTGGACATCCCTCTGCAATATGTATAATGCAAATCCAACACAACATCATGAAGACTGATTGGCTAATCTTTAACAGCTGGAAAACAACACTAAAACTCGCAGAGCATCCACAGTGATGTGCAATAAGCAGAGCAAAAGTTTTCCAGCTCCTGACCTTTAATCCAGATAAATGCAACTCGAATTTTTAAAAAGCAGTGGAGCAGAGTATGAGAGCTGTAGAGATGAAAGAGACGGACAATACATCCCACAGAGAGCCCATAATCAGCTGTAGTTTAGAGAGGTGAGTCACAGAGTTTCAAAGAAACACAGTGCATGCTGCAAATTACTATTTAATTTAGTAAAATGGTGTCTGTGACAAAAGCTCCCTTTTATACATATTGCCTGCATTAATGCTACCAAGAAACAGCAGCTCACTGTATTCAGCCTCAGAAGTAGCCACAACAATAACAGAGTCTGCAATTAGATGACTGCCAAATTATTTCTCTGCCATCTGACGCCTCAGAAACAAGCAACATTTGTGTTCTTCTTCAGGGCGCAGGGGTTACAGTGAAGACTGTACGAAACAACTAGAAGGTGCTGAAAACACTGTGGTGGACCAAAATAAAAATATAAATGTCACTGCCAGCTTCGCTGCTAATTTGCAAATCTAATGTCGAAAGCAGACGGGAGGAAGAAAAACACTCCAGCTTCCCACTGATAGAAACACACAACTTGTCCTGAAGATTCTGCTCCGGCAAAAATACAAAATAACAACTTTACATAGTCCCCAAAGGAAAAAAAAAAGCAGAGAGCAACATAAAAATAACATTTATAATCCTCCTCAGGCAGCATATATATAATATTATGAATAGTTTTCTTCAGCTGGATACAAAGAAAACTGAGGAAATTACTTTTTGATTTGAGACCAAACAGGACATACCAACAAGTAGCTTTTAATCGTGACTGATGCATTGCCCAAAGCACAACAGAAGTAAAGTTGTAGATGGCGGATCGCATTGATTACCTGCGAACCTTATTACAGATATACCATAAAAATTAATTAACACCCCGGGCTATTATTTGTTTAAACCACTGAAATCAACAGACCTATATTTGGGACACGCCTTTCACACAAAACTGTTGCTCCGCAAAGATGGGAAATACAATCAAACTGTATATTTAAACCAGTGTGAATATTACTTGTATTAAAATTAGGCTTCAGATAATATATCAATTATGAATCATTCATTTGATCTAGCTCAGACAGACAGCGCATCAGAGAGAAAGAGTAACGGCTCTCGAGGATTACGGCACCAATCATACCGACATAACACCACTTAATCCTGTTAAAACAATGCTCACAACTTGGATTATTTCTATGAAAATCCCTTCTGGTTCTTTTGATCTGAGTAACCTTGTGGACTCAAGGAATATGAATAACTTACAGGGTAATCAAGGAATGGACACATAATTTGAGGCAGTCAATGAACCAGGTTTTATACATCTGAAGAGCTTCTATTAAAAAAATGAACTGCTTGGCAACCAGACCAGGTGTCTAAGGACGCATTCACACTGGCGCTATTTGGTCCGCTTTAAATGAACCCTGGTCTGCTTCCACAGATAGTTCGGTTCATTTGGAGTGGTGTGAATGCTCATTCTAACTCCAAACGAGCAAACGAGCAAACCCTGATCCGCTTGAAAACTGGGGGTCTCGGTTCACTTGCAAGTGAACCCTGGTGCAGTTCGCTTACAGTGGGAAATGCAAATGGACTATCCAGCGAAGCAAAGAGAGGAAGTGACGTACAGCGCATTGCATTTTGGGTAAGAAAAAAACAAAGCCAACAGTACGAACCTCTCGCTGCCTCGTCTGCTGCTCCTACTGGGCAGCTCTTTGTGAGAAAACAATTAGGTTTGACAGAAACCCCAAGACTGCATAAATTTGGTGTTGCGTCATTGTTTTTGTGGTGACCATGCTGACTGAAGGGATGGATTTCCATTTTCAGTCCTGGCCAATCAATGAGCCGGATTTTCGTCTTCCCCATGCTTTTTTTTTTTCCTGGTAAGTGGTCGTTTCAGGCAATACTGCCCCAAACGAGCAGCTGTTGTAACTGTGTGCCCTTATCCAGGCCATTTGGTCCACTTTAAAAAGTGCAGTGTGAAAGTGAACCGAACCAAATGGACTGGGCATTTCACTGGGACTAGGCTTTTAATTGAAGTTTTACGGTATTTGTTTTTATTCAAAAACAAGCACGGGCCAACCATTAACCACTGATGTTGTCACAGTCCACATTTCAATTTAAGGAAAACATGCTTTTTTTAGGCTCCAGCTGGGAACCAACTTTTTAGTTTCTGAACCAATTTATTTTTGGTTGAAATGCTACAATAAATTCGGTGTGGGAACGAGAACCCGTTGCATGTTGGTGGAAAACAGTGAGTGACACCACTTTCTGAGTCCTGAGTGGCGAGGAAAGGGCGGGAAATCCTCAGTGATATGTCACGCATGTTGTTACCATCAGGACAGAGCTACAGGGAACCACCTGCCCACAGAGCCTTCATACCTTCACTATAGATGAGCAGATGTGGATGATATGAGGTGTGTCACCTGCGGTGTGTTACACTTTATTCTTCATTGTTGGTGTCTGGTTTTAAATGTTGTGTCTTTTTTGTTGTGGTTGTAGTTGTCTGACAGTTGCCATGGACACAAAGAGTTTCCAGAGGGAAAAATAAACAAACTAATCAATAGATTCATAGATCACTTGATGATGGTCCTTTGTTTTTCTTACCTGTCGGGGTCAGCCTGTGTGATGTCGATGCGGGGCAGAGAGACGATGGGCAGACTCGTGGGTCTGGTCCGGGTCACCGGATCTTCTTCAGGCGTTAGCGACCTGCCCCTGTCCCTCTCCTTTTCCGCCTGTCGCCATGACAACGGAGGCAGCTGCAAGTTGCCAGAGAACCGCCTGTGGACTTTGCACACCTCGACGCCGAGCGTGCTGCCTGCGGGGAACTGTGCCACGGGAGGCTCCTTATTCTCCTGGGGGTGAAAAAAAGAAGACAAAAATGACAATTTCATGGGTTAGCTTTCCATGAAATTGGCTCATAATAATCCCTCTGGAGAGGATCTGTGGTGAATAAACATGAAGAAAATATGGGTGAAATGTTACTGTTAAAGCCACAAGATTGAACGGAAACACAGATTCCCATAAAGGAAACCATATTTAGCATATTTAACAAAGCAGGAGCCAAATGTCACAGCAATGAAAAGGGAAATTAATAAAAAGCAAACCAAGAAATAAGTAATGCATGATGTAAAGAGCTTTGGATATAAAAGGAGAGATTCATGAGACCAATTAAACATGACTGTTTTACAGCCACTCAAAGATGTGCAAATGTTTAAACTTAAACTAAACAATCTGCCTGTCCTGCACAGATCTCTGATTTAACACAGTGCCGTACTGTATACATGTTTTTATGCTCTCCGCAGCGTAGAGGAAAAATTAACCATTTGATCAAAGCCCATGTCAGTCCCCTGACACCTGAGCTGCCAGTCGATATGTTTATTAAGCAGCGCTGGATATACAGTGTATGTTTAATGTGTCTGGTTGAGTGTGAAGGTTCCAGGAAGGAGCCCTTGGTGCTTCATTGTAATGACGGGCTGTAAACAAGCCACGGCACTGAGGAAACAGAGGCAGGCTGCCCGAGCTCATTCTGCATACATCACCCTCCAATTTATGTTCACAGAGCGCAAGTGTAAATGAAACTGGCTTCAGATGAACGAGGGAGACGTGGAGGCGCGATGATGCCGAGGGGGGAAATAGAGGATCGAGGAATTCCTGGAACATGGCTTCGACAAACAAGAAAATATTTGTCTGTTTGGTTGACAGAGAGTGAGAGTGTGAGAAGGAGAAAGAGTGAAGCCACAGCCTGGCCTCTCTGTCACCAGGGCTGACAGCTCACCACAGATTGACGAGAACAAGCCTGCACACCATCGACTAGAAATTCACTCTCAACTGACAGTGTTTGCATAAATGCAGCTACATGCTGCCATCAGGTACTACAGAATACTGAGTTTAATAGAGCCTAATATTTTGTCCAATTGTATTTCTTTAAAGGCAAACACAAACATATTTTAAAGAATTTGGAGCAAGTGTGACATTTAACAGTTGTTAAAATCAGCTTATCAGTGCTCTCTAGTGGACAAACCAGGGTACCTACAGGTGTTAAACTGTAATGCCTCTTTCAAGATTACCTAAATTTAAGGTTTTTTTTTTTACGTTTTATAGCTTACTATTAACCACGATTAAGACTGACTTTTGGACAAATTATCTTTTTCTTATGCAAGCACTGCAGGTATATGTAAGTCTGCATGTAGTCCCATACAGCAGCAGGTTTTACGTAGGAATATGGTTAAGGGGTGTGCCATATAATCTCGTTCATGATAACATGATATGAAAAATTCATATTGTGGTACTTGCGATATTTCGACTTGTTTAAATATTGACATCATACTGTTACCCTCAGCAACAACAAGCTAAATTATTACCAACGCTGTAGTGGTTCCAAAAAGAGGAGCAGATTCAATAGTGTGGAATAAACTGTGGCGTCCTGAATGTTTTATGAACAGCCCCAGACTTCTCAGACTCTTAGTGACTTAGCGCTCAGAGGGAACTCATTCAGCGGCTCCTCTGGCAGCAGCACAGCGTCTCTAGCTCTCCTCTCTCGCTGTGCGCACACGGGAGTCGGTGTCGTCAAGTGATTTTGTCATAAACCTTTGGTAATGCAAACCTACATGACGCTCACGGCTCGACAAAAAACTCCATATATGTGACTGTGTGATAGTTGTGGTATCATAACAGCCTGTCACAGGTTACAGCGTGATGACTAGAGGAGAAATGGCAGAGCATAAAGGTCCAGGTTTGTATATAGAATCTGAACCTCACTCTCAGTTACTGTTGTTGTTCTAACAAAACTAAAGAAATCAGGTCATTTTTTAGTTTCTACTGAATATTTGAAGCAAACTGTAAAACTATATCAGCTGCAGTTCCATTTTCTTAAATTAATGGTATTTTCATTTTTTTTTTTTTCACTAATTTTTAGTGTTTCATGCGACATATTCAGAGCAGTTTCGTCATCATCCAACTAAATAGTAAAAAATACTCTATGTCACATATAGCCTAGTGATACCTACACGTAACTTAAGTCTCAGTGTTTCTATATTTTCTGTTTTAAGATTACAGAGTATTGTTCACATCTCAGGCCACTGCCTCAGTCCCAGACACTTCTGGTACCATTTTATTTCATGTGATATGAAGCAGCCTACTTCAGTCATGTTTCTGATGATGTCGCTCATAATTAACACCCCCGCCTCTTTTACATGAACGCGCCCATGGCTGGATAGGAAAACCCAGAGTTGACAGAGTTGATAACCAGCTTTATAGTACTGGTAGTACCGGCCAGATAACAAAAAGATATCCTGGGTAAGCTGAACTGGCTTCACAGTACAGGCCTCTGGTCATAATTTCTGGAATGACACATTGCTGTTGAGTTTTTCAAATGTGTTTTTTGGCACCTTGAACACCACAAGCTGAGTGCCATGTAGTTCCATTATATTGGAGAGAAGGCAGACATCTCTACGGCTGATATCTCCAACACTCTGCAACACTCACACCAAAACTAGCTACTGATATCTACCACTGTTTGAACGGTCTCTTTAGGCTTAGTAAAAAGTCAAAAGGATGACTGTGAAAAAAGATGTACATCTGTCTTACTGAGGTGATGCATAAAAAAGAAACTAACTGTAAGTAACATCTCCCACGGGGCTGGCAGCACTATCACCTGCTCCCATTAAAACGTCCTCTTCACTGCGTCAGGAAAATAACATTTCAAGTCTAAACTGGCTCTTCAGAGAGGACAGAGAGATCCTCTGAGATCTGAGTCCTGCGAGGGATGAAGGTCAAATGGAAAAATGCTAAAATTCTAATTAATGAGTAAGTGAAGTGAGACAGAGTGGTGCCACATGATGAGAGCTGACCGTCATCTGAGAAGTACAGGGATAGAAAACGACAGAGAGAAAGAGGGAGTCATCCCACCTCCTCTTTCCAGTTAAAGTGACAAACAGTAATGGCAGGGACACGACTGGGAAGCACAAAAGAAACATGAATGAGAGAGTAAACTGCTAAATAGGGAGCAGGGATAGAGAGTTTCTGAATGAGAGAGGGGAAGACAGAGCAGACCGAGAAGTGAATCCGGCTCCTGATTGGTGGTAAACACAGCTCTGCTGACTCCACTGCTCCTTCTAGGAAATGCAATTTGTCTGATTTATTGTTCCTGTCTGTTTAAGATAGATTCTCCCTGTCGAAAGGAAAAAGGGTGAAAATAAAATCTGGCAAAACATGACTCTGTTCCGGCGACTGATCTGGAACTGTTTCCACTTACACAACAACTCTCGTCAAACAGACGTTATAATCAGAGACCTAAATCGTCTCTGGTCAATACGTCTCAGTGCTGTTTCTGTTCCACTGTAAATTAGCATCAATTGGATATCGATTTCATCTCTGACATCAGGACATGTAATTCTAGTTCTGCATTGATCCCATGTCTGTGATCCACTTTAGGAAATACTGCTGATTCATTCTGAGTGTACGGCTGTGTGTAAGCCAGCAGTGGGATAAGGATGCTGGTAATTTTAGAATTTTAAAAACATTAAATTTAGAAATCTATTTGTCAATTTGTCATATGTGCCGGAACTTGGTCATAAAAGCACAGGAACTGAGATGAAAGGTAAAACAATGAGTCTGAAACGGAGGTAGTGTATCTCCGGTGTCAAACAGAGGTGGAGTGGGTGTTCTCGATGAAGATGAAAGGCTCCTCTTGGCCGCAGAGTCTAAACAGCTCCAGCGCTCTCTGGGTTATTTCCAAAAAGCCTTTTTGAAGAAGACGGTACAAATGAGACAACCTCAGGAGTGAGCGGTGCAAACACCAAGGGCAACGACGGAAATAGTTCCAGGGCTTCATCTTTCTACCCCCAACAAGAAGTCTGGTGTATATTTCCCTGTTGACATCACTGTGCCTGACATATATCTTTAGGTTTGGGAAATACTACAGGAACTAGTTAGGGATGAAACAAAATACCAGATTTCGCATTTTTCTGTGTTTTTTAATATTGCGATAAATGTGGTATCATGGCCTTCTTATTGTGGTAATATTGTACTGCGGGTTTTTGGTATTGTTACATCACTAGGAACGACTGAGTAGTATAAAAGCTGTTGAAAGTAGTTACCATTACCAGGGCTGGCTATTGTTTCAAAAATTTACGATACCAGTACCAATACCAGTGCCCTTAAAGTGATACCAATACCAGAATTGTGCTTCATTCAATACACGTTATGTGAATGGAGCTGCATGTTAGCCAAACTTTCTCTCTCTTTTTTTTAATATGTGTTTTTTGGCTTTTTGCCTTTATTTGAGAGGACAGCTTAAGGATGAAAGAGGGGGAGGGAGGGGACGACACGCAGCAAACGGCAGGTTGGAAATTGAATCTGTGCTGCTGCAGTAAGGACTTAACCTTCATGAATGGGGCACCCACTCTACCAGGTGAGCTACTGGGCACCCCCATACTTTAACATCTTGTTAGCATCTTGGCACGACGAACTGCCAACTCCATCAAACGCACCACACACTGTATGGGTTGTAGCTGCCGCTGCAGGAGTGTGAGCTCTCCACTGGGGACAGATGGCAGAGCTCACCTAGCCGCACACACACACTGTGGCATAAACTGTTAGCGTCACATGGCTAACTTTGTGGTTGTTATAATAAATAATAATAATAATAATCTTAATTTATGCTTAATTTATTTAGTGCTTTACACGTCAACAATTAAAACAGACAAGACCTGAAAACAACAACTTTTAAAAGAACTGATGAAATCACTTTAGTGTATAAAAACTGAGGAAATAAGACCCTTAAAATGAATTTAAAAATCAGGTAAAAGCAAGAAAGGCTCCCCGACAAAGGAGATTACTGACTCGGCTGACCTGATTTCCTCGGGCAGATTGTTCCAGAGCCCCGGGGCTCTGACAGCAAACGCTCTGTCCCCTTCAGTTTTCAGCTGGGCCTCTGGAACAGACAAAAGACCTCTGCTGCCCGAGGACCTCAAAGCACATTCTGGTGTGTACAGTACTTAGAGGTCAGAGATATAGCTGGGGCAGAGACTATGAAGAGCCTTAAAAGTAATGACTAAAATCTTAAAATCCATCCGAAAAAATTAAGAGGTTTCACGGCAGAGTCGAAACAGTTTGGTGTCAGTGTGAGTTGGGACAGTTTAATGGCTATGTGTTGGATGTTAGCTGCTGCTACGTTAGCTCGTGCAGCAACCGAAAGTTTACAGATCCGGCTGGGAGTCGGTATAGTCTTGGATCAGACCGCTGGCGCAAAAAGGTTCGAATACAGGTATTGTTTGACTGGAGGAGGTTTGATACTACTTTGTACTAGGTTTTTTTCCATCAATATCATAACAGTACTGACTATCGATACCCAGCCCTATCTATTACAGGAATGTTTTCAGGAAGTCTGCAAAAACAATTCTGCCAGTAGAGTGTAATAAGCATTGTAGGTGGTATTAACTGAAGGTTTTCACTCCAAAATCAGACGGCGGCTTTTTGAAAAATGTGTCTGCCATTACCTAAATCAGTGTTGGTATGAAAGTCAAAATGACCACTAATCATTTCTGACATTAACGGCCATTACACAGGATTAAATTATGTATTTCCTCTAAGCAAGAAATAAACACCATTAGGGTTTGACTGTGTTTTTGCATTATAATAAATGTTCAGTAAATGTTAGGGGGGTTGTGGGATGATGGGAGGCGTCACAGCAGGAAAACTTTCATCCTCCAGGATGTAGCTTGGCCTCTGAGCTCCTGTTGGACAATGTCACGTAAATGATCAGGCCTGCCTGCCCAGTCATAAACACCGGTGGCGTGGAGGAGAAACAGATGGGCCTCTCTGTCAGATCTCTGTCCTTCCTCCTCTTATCCATGTTTCCACTCAGCCTAATGCCCTAAATGTCTCCTGGTGTGAAGTGTCTTTTTACACCTTTCCTCCTCTTCCCGCTCTGCCTCCGACTAAACTCTGCATCACTCCTCAACTCTTTGTCACCATCACCCTCCTAACTCTTACGTACACACACACACGCACACACACAACACACTGTCCTTCACTCCCCCTTACGTCTCCGTTCCAGCACACACACACCAATCTCGCTCTCTGCAGCGTGTCCTGCTGGATAGCGGTCTGTTGTGTACAGTACAGTCATCTGTTTATGAGTCACCGACCACCGCACAGACGTACTGCACCTTGCTGCCTTTGTGTATCCCCACTAGAGCTCACTGTATCCTTGTTCGTGGAGAAAACAGAGGGAAGGCAAGCGCTACACGATTTACAGCAACTGTGCAAACTGCAGAATTAGGCTGTAAACTTTAGAGGCGAGATGCTGAATTTCAGATACAGAGAGATCACGAGTGGCTGTGTAATGAATGCATGGATGGATTCATGTAGCCCAGATGGATGGCTGGAAAAATCGATACTTACATCGCCTGGTGTAACCCCCTGTGCACTCCTGCTTTTCTTCATCCTGAGGGATGTTCAGCCAGACTCCGTCTCTTGATCCTCTCTCAGAAAAACGCAGCTCTTTCCTGCTGCTCCTGCTCTGGGCAGCCTCAGCAGTACGCCTGCACATGGGAGGCACAGAGGAAGGGGAGGGCAGTGATAAAGTAACCAGTTCTAAAAGTTATTCAGCCTCCCTCACAGTGGACACCATGTCTGCTGTTGTTGTTGTCAGACTCGCGTTATTGTTCTGCTGTGGTGATGCAGTGCTGCAACCGGTTTACGCTGCGCTGCATTACACACTGCATCATACAACTTTGACAAAAAAAGCAGACATTCAGTGAACTGTGGGGGACCACCAGAGTCAGCAGTTACAAGTTTGTGCAAGAACATTGTGCGTCACCAAATGGCAAACCATGCTACAGACCTGTGAGCAATTTCTGATAAATTAATGAGTGTAAATAAAAATCTTCACAGAGCATTTTTCCTGACACCGCAGGCACAGCTAATCCAGTTAGTACGACAATAACTTCACTGAATTGACCCAATCAGACTGATTAACGGTGTGTAGACAGTTTGCTAGAGAGGAAAACAGCGGTTCCCAACTGGTGGGTCACGATCCAAAAGTGGGCCGTGGGTCCATCCTGAATGGACTGCAAGTGAAGTAAAAAACACACTTTATTTTGAAGTACAGCTAATTTCTGGCACAGAGCTTTTATTCTGAAGCGCCATTTCCTGCTGTAGAGTGAGTGAATAACAAGAAAGCTACTTAACAGAGACAGCAAACTAGCTCGACCACATGGACAAACAGGAGTATGGCGCTGAATTTATTCAATTCTGTGGAACTTGAACTAATGACTAAGGAGGAATCTGAATTTGAAACTTCTTGCACACCTTGACCATGTTTGGATCGACGTATAACTGTGAGTCAGATTTCTTGTTTTGAACATTATTAACACCAAGAACCTGCTCCAGGCTCACCAATGGGAACCTGTGCATGATAATGGTACTAACTCCTCAAGCTGAGATTCAATCTATTGGCACAGCAGTCACAGGCCTGTTTCTCTCTATAGGAAAGCATTTTTTAAAAAATAAAATAGATGAAAAATGGCAGCTCAAAGCTCTGTTTGCTCTTTATTTCTAAAAGAGGCACTTTATAAATGTATTTTATTTATGAGGACTTATTTTCTTTTACTTGAAACATATGCCTTGAAGGAGCAATAAGCAAAATTCATCATTTCTAGATTTAAGGAATTAAAAAATTGCTATGTGAGGAACTAGAGGTGCCTGGCAGGCTCACACAAGAGTAGGGACGTTAGGAAAGCAGGGAAATAGCTAAACACATCTGGATGTAATAGTCCGTGGAGATGCTGCGGTGATCAAAATGCACAATAAACAAAGTTGAAGACGGATATAACCAATAGCATTTTTAAAATGATTATTCTGTATAGATTTCCTGATAATATCGTTATTGTAAACTTTTTGGCCACGATATTCTTTTAGTGAAAATCTCTTAACTTGCCGGTCCAAGTTGAAATGATATGGAAATGCACAGTTGATTTTATTTGATAGACGTAGGGATAGGAGACAACTTAGCTATTGTGAGTATCAGACGTTCTGTTTCTGTTGTCACCTCTGCCTTTATTTCTTTTTTAAAAATGTATTTCTGTCTCATGTCACTCACTCATTAACATGAATGTTAGGGCTGCACGATTATGGCCAAAAAGTTAATCACAATTATTCTGACCAATATTGAGACCATGATTATATGGACAATATATTTTTATTACACTTTCACATTTGATAAAAAAACAACAACAAGCTTTCACTTCAATGTTCAAATTTCTGCATCAAACGAAGACTTAAAATAAGGTTCCTTTTCACCTGAAATCAGTTCATCTCATAGCAGCAAAATATTAAAAAAAAAAAAAAAAAAAGCTAGCTAAAAATAAATATGTCAAACGCAACCACATAAAAACAGTTTTTATTGAACGCATAGCTTTGGCATCTTTGAATGAGACTGCACTTCAGTCTGTCTTTGAATGTTGGATAGATACGCATCTACTGCTGTATTTTGTTTTCTTTACTTTTTATAGCGGTCACAGTGCTTTAATGCGCTGTATGGTGTCGCTGTTATGGACGTCTGAGCTGGACAAAGATGGAGATTCAGTGAGGTAATCTTAGGTAACGCCTTCATGCATCCATTGTTTATCTGCTGGTTTAACAGGTTAGTCGTGTTGCTTTGCAGTGCAACACAAGTCTCACACGCTCTCTGCATATGAACTGTTCTCTCCTATATCCAAAATACTTCAAAACAACAATGTTGGTTAATGAACAGTTGATTTTCATTTTGCCTGTCTGAAGCTGCAATAATCAGAAAATGTCTTGCTGCAGGGTGCGCACATGGTGCCATGACAGCTCTTCAGAACGGGAGGCTGGCTGTGAGAAAGCGCCTGATTGCTTGATGATATGCAGCTGAGTTTTCTATGAGAGGAGGTGAATTTTAGAATCAGAATGTTCTTTCCATTTCAACAATAAAAGTCAGGCCTCTTTAATGTTGTCAAAAATGTTGACTAAAGAACTGTGTAGGTCAATTTAAAAAATAAATAAATAAATCAAACCAGATATTTGATGCCAGCTTTCGGTGCTCTGTGCCAAAAACAGTTCAGTTAAGTGTGTGTGATTTGTATTGGTGCTAAAAACATGCAAAAACAAAAACAGTGCTCCTTTAACCCCGGCATTATGACTGAATAAAACACAGTCTGTGAGACTGACTCTGTGAAAACAGACAGCTATGTGACAAAGTGCACGGTGTGTGTGCCCGAGGGTCTGTTTGTCCAGTCTGTCAGCCTGTTTTGAATGCACTGACTGTACACTCATCAATAATAGAAAGACCACAGCTGGTGGAAAACCACCAAAAGGCAGACATGCGTGACTAATCTCTGTGACAGAAATGGATCGATATATTCCATGTCACTATTGATCACCCCTCTGCGTTCTCCTGACATCACCCTTTATTTAACAGACGCTGTGCCCTTGTGTTAAATCAGTGTCGGACTGCTGGTAAGGGAGGCTGTCGTTGATTTCCAGGTGAAAAGAAAATTTCCCAGCTGCACAAACAATCCAATCTTGTTTGTGGCAAACAACATCTATATGTGCTGCTTCCTGCCGCCCTCAGTTATTGTAAAAGTCGTGACATGTGAAGGCAATGACAGCAGATCACAGAGATTAGAGCTCTGAGTGTTTGTAGGAGTCAGCCGCTGGTTCAAATCTCAGCATGACAGAAAAGTTCTCAATAATGTATGAGTGTGCATGGATGTGTACATCATGGGTTTCACAAGAACACCATTGATACAGCATAGTATTTTTTTTTTTTTTTTTAAAATCATATAAACTCTTAATATGACAAAGACAAACTTCAGGTAGCCTACTAGAATAATATAATCAATTACTTTTTCAGTCCACTAGATACATTTTGCTGCTGCTGCTGCAAAATGACTAAAGTGAGATGAACAGATTGAAAACTTTATCTTTAAAGAGGTCTTCAGATACTAACCTAATGTAATACCAATTTTTTGGTGTGGCAGCAATACGCTTCCATAGTTGACAAAGTTTTCCTTCGAGGGCATAATTTACAGTTGGAAAAAAATAATAATAAAAAAAGGTAAAAAAATTAAATGAATAAAAAAAGGTAATGTTTTTTATTGCAGTATTCTGCATATTGCAACATTTTAAAATCTTGTATCGTGATGCAAGTATCCCACCCCTAACTTTACCACAATCCATCCTGTCGTCCATATTTCAGTCTTGACCAAAGTGCTGGACTGACCAACACAGCCACCCCGACAGCCACTCTGTTAGTGTGGCTAAAAATGTTCAGAGTAAACTTGATTAAAAAAAAGGAAAACCACTTGGCCTCGCAAAACCAACGCTCCACTTCTGTCAAGTAGGTGCTTAAACTATAATTCTCTTAAACAGCACCATTTCAGTGATTTCACAAGAAAATACTTTTCACGCCATCTGAAAATTCTTCCATCGTTCCAACTCATTAATATCACTACGTTAACCCTTCTGTTCTGTGTCGTTCTGTTAAAGGTCAAGCTGTTACAAGTTATCATTGGATGAATGGACCCCTGAGCTGAGAGCTACTTCACCAAACAAGCAGAGAAGACAGACGGTAAAAGGTTATATCAGATCATGTCATCGAAGTCCAACAATGATCGGTGTGATCCTATACTGGCTTTAAAGCTTAGAGGCTATTAGCTCAAATCAGTACAGGCACAGAGAAGTCAGTGTGTCCCATCGGAGACAGTAAGAAGCACTCAGACCTCGTAACTGTGCAGCTATGTTATATTCTGTAATGAGCAGTTAGGGGAATCGTCAACCTCTGAGAGACCACTTATTATGAAATTCAGACGGCAAATCCCATTTAATTGTTGGTTTCTGTGCTTCAAAAGTTAGTTTTCGAAGACTGTATCAAGACTAGTGCAAGAAAAAGATCAATTCAAGGCAACACTGTTCCAAAGCCTGGATGGTTTTAAGGTTGGATAAAAACTAAACTGAGACATAAACAGCACGGACTAATCAATTAGTTCTCAACTATTAAATCAATCGCTGACTATTTTGACAATCAAATAAATCAGTCTGGGTCATTTTTTTAAAGAAAAAGTCGAAATTCTGATTCCAGCTTCTTAAATGTGAATATTCGAGTGTCTTCACTTCTGTATGACAGACATTTGATTAAGTCATTTTGGCATTTGGGAAACAGACATTTTTCACAACATTCTGACATTTTATAGATCAAACATCTAATCCGTCACTTGCTAGACTAATTGATGATGAAAATAATAATTAATTGCAATCCCTACCGATTAGTATTTATGTCCAAATCATCAACACTAAGGATATCAACTTCACAACCAATGGAACCTTGTAGGCAGAGTTGCAACTCCATGATGAATATCATAAATAACATAAGGATATGTTTGACCAAGGCACTGTATTAACCCTTTAATGTCTCTTTCGCATGTTTGCCCAATGAGTTAGTTATGCTGCCAGTCTAGATTTCAATTAATATGTGTACATGTGTGTTTTCGGGAGGCACTATATTGGATTTTTTGCAAATATCCAAAATGCCGATGTAACAACTCATTTGAATGATATCTGATACCAATATATCTGCTTTGTTCCTGCCTAATTTTAGTGATCATCAAGAATCTTCTGTAGTGGAATGAACATCATATTGTGCATACATACTCTTCTTGTGATGGCCCACCAGCAGATGGAGACCTAAGATACAATACTCTTCAATGTAAACAAATGGACTTGCACTTGTATAGCGCTTTTCTAGTCTTCCGACCACTCAAAGCACTTTAACACTGCAAGTCACATTCGCCCATTCACAAACACAGTCACACACTTGTGGCTGGGGCGACCATACAAGGTGCCACCTGCTACTCAGTAACCACTTACACACACTCTCACAACAATGGAGCAGCTATTGGGAGCAATTTGGGGTTCAGTATCTTGCCCAGGATGCTTTGCCATGCAGACTGGAGGAGCCGGGAAAGATTAATCAACTATAGGTTGTCAAATAATTTCCTGTCAGTTAACCAATCAATCACTCAGTTGTGTTATAGCAAGTCATTGCTGATTTTCTGGCAGGTTTTCAGGCTCCAATCATTTGTAACAACTCATCACTGTGTTTCAAGCGGAGCTAGTGCTACAAAACTTGTTTTCTATCAAGACTATCAAGACATCGCTGCCTAAACATGATAATTTCCCAACCATAGTGGTGTTTGTGCCTTAACCCAACCACATTTTAATCATAATGGTGCAAATATATCTCTGTGGTTGTCAGAAATGTACAGTGCCAACATTTTTTTGGCAACTGGGCTGAAGGTTGAGCACTTTGAAAGGACACATCTGTGATTACTTTTGACACTTATTATCTACAAGAAACATGCCCCTGCATTTAAAAAGTAAGCCCATTAAAATAAATTACATTAAATGTTTGTTACAATGTCAGTCTCCAAGTCTTTCTCCTCATTATCAGCGCTTCAGTGAACATGTCAGGGCTCTGTGAATACATCCAGGGAAGGACTGAGCCTCTGAAGAGCATTTAAGCCTAAAACCCAAGAGACTACTCAAATCAAAGAGGACCACTGGACAAAAGACGCTGGATTAAAACACACTGCTCCACTTTGTAGAGAAACAAGCTTCAAGTAACCTCTCCGCTCTGTAACCCCAGCAACAGGTCATTCCCATGGTGGCTGCCTGTACCTCTACAAATAATTGATTGTTGATGTGAAGCGGGCAGCAGAATGCACGGTCATGAGGCAGCACTCGAGATGCTGATTTTAAGGATTTGGCTTGGAATGTGAAGAGAACACCAGGGGATCATTGTGCTGGGCTCATATCATCACGCTTAATTTACAACTCAAGGACAAAGCAAAAGCCATGGACGGACTTTGCTTCAACGCTATTAAAGAATGAGTAAAGTATGTATGAGTACAGAACATTATCTCTGGGCACACTGGAGAGAAAAGACTCTGCAGCAGATTAATTACATCATCTTAACAAAGAACACCAGACACAAAGCGCTGCATGGTGGGGTTGGGGGTGCTGCTGAAACGATCCATTAGCCGTCCGACAGAATATTAATTGGTAACAATTGATTTATCGTTTAAGTCATTTATCAAGCATAAAGGCCAAAGATTTGCTGGTTCCAGCTTCTGAAATATGATTCGGGCTGTACCGAACAGCCCAAAGCTTCATTCATAACATGGACATTAGAATTCTTGATCGGCATTTGGATGCTGTAATCATTTCCAACATTAGGATGTTTTTAATTTGTGAAATATTCTGCTTCAATCTATGTTTTCACTGTGGTCAAAACACTGTTACAATTCTGCTCTATTTTATGCTTTTATGGATTATCCAAGTTAAAGACTGAATCACTGTGACGTTAGGAGGGCCATTTATACGTGGCTAAAAGTCAACTAATGGAGTCGTTTGCTCAATGCCATTTCATTCCAAGGAATGTGTCAACCTGGCCTCCAAATTCCCCAGATCCCAATGTGAATGAGCATCAGGTGGCATGTGTCATTAACCCACCTCACAACCCACTGGACTAAATGGATGTGCCGCCAACGCACTGGTGCCAGACACCGCAGGACACTCCCAGAGATCCTGTGTCCATGCCTCGACAGGTCAGAGCCAAGTCCGATCCAAGGAGGCCCCACCTTGGATTAGGGGTACATTTGGAGTACCGGCACATTACAAGAATCTTTTAGCAGATTGGGACCTGGGAAATTTAGAAGCCACGTCGACACCTTGAGCTTTTTGTCACGCTCCACAGGCCATTTCTAAACAGTTTTTGCAGTGTGGCATGGTGCATTATCCTGCTGGGGGGCCAGTAAAAAATAAAACTTAGTGTCAAAATTTCAAACACAAACTCCAACATAAAACTTGTTTAAATTCCTTTAAGCACCTTTAATTACATGCTGCAGAAGAAAACTCTTCAACAGTGCCCTTCCCATGCTGACACATTCTTTGCATGTACTGCAGTCTGCCCTCTCCGGTGTTGGTATGTGTAATGCTCCCATAGGCCGACTGCATATTTAGACCTTTTCATTAGTGCATCCATCCAGACAGAGAGATAAAGAGTGAGGGAATGGGGGAGTACGGACTGATGTTTTGACGTGATATAAAAACTTTGTTTGATCGTGCAGCCCAGTGTTACTCTACAACTCTCTCTAATCAGTCAAGTGTATGAACTACACTGCAGACTGTTTGTCACTCACTGTTGGTAGAAAATCCAGGGTGGCAGCTGACTCATAAACAGCTCAATGGAGGTTAAATGCACATCAGCAGGTTCACATTACACACGTCTGCTGTGTCAAGCGTCTGCAGAGTTTCCCACACATTCATTTATCTGTAGCAGCCCGACACCAATTTAGCATCTGGCGCAACATGTTGATTTTCTATTTTTGGAGCTGGATGGTTCATTAGGAGCGCTGCTGGAATGTACACTGTTTGTTTATTCACTGCAACACACTCTGAGTGCAGAGCGTAAGCTGGGCACAGATGAAGCAGCAGAACATCAGGCGCAGTGAAAGTGAAACTTGTGCTGGTTCCAAAAATCTGCCTTCACTCGCTTCTGCAGCAGCTGCTCCTCTCATCCATCAATCTGAGTTTGATTAACAGGATTAATAAGTCGAGCTAATCAGATCAATCAAATACACACTCATGAAGAGCTCTGCCGGTGCTGCATTCATGGACCTGCAAAAACCCTTCCAATTTAGGGCTTGTTTACACAGATACCGATACAAATTAAAACAGATTTTTATTTATCCCTTATAAAAAAAATCCGGGTTTTCACGATCGGTTGTGAAAACGATATCCTTGTTTCCACAAAAACGCAGAAACAGCAGCTTTATGCTGCAATTAGCATGCCAGGCCAGTGGGTGGCGATACGCCATGTGTCAAAAACCATAGAAGAACATTCTGCGCATGCACAGTGATTCGTTTTCCTCCTGGCACTAGTGACAAAAACAATGATAAACTACATTTTAACCTTATGTAGCATAGTTAGCTGCTACGCACTTACTAATATTGGGCACAGCAGACGTCTTTGTGTAGCGGTGATGTTGATGCAGCAGTGCTGAGTTTATTTGTAAGCTCATAAGTCGTCCCAAAAGTGCTAACAAAACGTAAACAACCCAGCATATATCTGCCATTGTTGTTGTGGTTACCGGGTGCCTAATGGGCATGTGCAAACTGGGTTGCAACGTCATCATTTTCCAAAATCTCCATCTATCCTGTTTACACATCTACATAGAAATGGATATTTTTAAAAACTTTCACTTTGGAAGCCGTTTTTGAAAATCTCCATTTCAGTCAAGAAAAACACTGGTTACGTGTAAATGATAAACAGACCCTTAAGGAGGGGACACAGAATGACACAAAGCAACACCAGTGTGCATATTGGATCACAAATTCTATTATCACTTCAGTAATACCTGTTGGCAAACTCCAGCAAACTCTGATAATCGTAAAATTCTGAATATTGCTGCCGATAATTGGCCAGGCCAATAATTGGTTGATCCCTGGAAGGGCTGCCCCTGACTGAGAATTTTCCTAGTCGACCAATAGTCGTTATTTAGGGTCATTAGTCGACTCGTCGCCCACGACAACTGGCCCTAAAGTAGGCATAGAAAATGCATTGTAAAATGGATATTTAGGATATTTGTGACATATGGCACTCATCTGCTTTCATCAAACACAACCCTGATGCTTTGCCAGCATGTACTGTAAATACACAACACTATGACAACTAAAGTTTGCACGTTTATTCCATATTATATAATAGTAGTCAGACAGGCTTAACTGCTGGCAACAGTGAGAGCATTTATCCATCTCACCAGTCAATCTATGTCACACAGTGTCTCTGCACAACAGAGAGCTGTGGAGGGCGAGTCAGTCACAGTTGTACATTTAAAACCGCTGGACACCCACACAAAGGTAGCTTTTGTGGCACCAAAACAAAGGAGGCTCAAGAATTAATGCGTGAAACTGCGTTATTATTACGTTCCCTCACTCTTTAGTCCAACAATGAGAGCTTTCAAAGTCATCTGTGTGCCACAACCATGATGAATTAACTTCACTGTGGTGACTCATTAACACCCAGAGAATTCAAATTGACAGTTAAATGAAGGAAGCATTAAGAACAAAAGTGAAAGCACACGCAGTTCATACAGCACACTGATTTTACTCACCCAGGTTTGTTGCTGTCAGTGGAAAACTAATCAGTATTCTATGCAAGCTCTCAAAAAGTCACTTATCAAATTGCGAGTGGTAAATGGAGACGTAGGCAGCAGCAGTCACAAGACACGACAGCTGTTGACACAACTGCAGCAGGTCCGGTTTTTCAGTTGGACCTGCCCACATTCATTCATTCAATCAAACACCACCACACCCGCTTTATTCGCACCTCAGGATCTGCAACTTCAACACTGATGTCCTCTGATAGCACTACTGATGGCATTACTTATCTATTCTAATTTAAAAATAGCTTTTCACTCACCGATGTTCAGTGCACAAAAATGTACTTTGTCAAAGAAACCCAAGAAAAAGCCTTGGGTTTAGGTTCTGACACTGAGCTTAACTTCCGTGACCAAGTAAAAAGGATTGTGCAATCTTGTTTTATTATACATACATCTCAAATGTAACAGTTTCTCTTTCTGACCTTGAAAAACTTGATGTGATTCTCACTGAAAGAACTGAAACAGCTCGCTGAAAGGACTGAGATTCAGTTCACTGAGGCAAAACCACTGTCGCACGTATATTTAGTTCAGAGACAAGACTTCAGTACTTTATCATATTGCATCTACACTGGGATCATTTTACTGATAGCATCATGTTACATTTTAAAAGCATTTAAACATCTTATTGTTTGTCATTTCTAATCTTTCAGAAAATTAAGCTAAAGGTTGAGAAAATCAGTTTACAGTCCCTTGAAGAAAAAGGAGAATAATGCAGGCCTCGTCTTATTTGGCCCTCAGGTTACAGGTTGGGCTGCCTGAGGCACAAGTCTTCAAAGTGTTTTCTTTTGATTACAGTCACAAGATACTTGCAGTATACAAGCACAGATGGTATGGAAAAACAGTACATGTTGTTCAAAAATGAAAAATGAAGGCAATGCAGAGGTGCCAAAAACTGCAATTCCTCAAATGGCCACTTGAGGCTGGCTCCAAAAGTGAGGTAATCCCCACAGACCCCCACGTTACAACTTAACAGCAGAAATGTTAAAAGATGTAAAGGCTAGTACAAAAAATGTTTTGGTCTCTAAAGCTAATTTTCTCATTCATGACAACTGGATTTGTATTTAACACACCCATTTAAATGTTATTAAGGCTTAAATTATGTATAATTAAGGACGTGGCTGGTATCTGGCAGATAGGTGCTGTCTGATGATAAGTCTCTAGCAAAGCTACAACTTTGGTTAAGTAATCTAATATCTAATCATGGCCAAACCCTGGTTCATAGGCTATGGGCACAGTGGTAGCCGCTATTGCTATTTCAGTGTTTTCAGTTCATGAAAGTTAACTGTAATGTTTTGGTTGTTTGTGACTGGCCACCTACCATTTGCAAAAGTGGCACCTGGGCAAAGCAAGTTGAGTATTGCTCTTCTAAGGAGTCGGATGTTCGGTATTGTCTCTTAGTAGCCTACATTTTGTTTTGTGGTTTTAAACCTGTTCTTCACTGGTGAAAATTAGCATAGCATTAGCTTTATTCAGGGGTGAGACCACGTTATTGTTTTGCAAGACACAAGCAGTCTCAAGTCTTTGGACTGAAGTCACAAGTCAAGTCCCACATCCTCAACCTGGCTCAAGGTGCATGTCCAAATGAAGTCACAGGTGTTGACGTCCAAGTCAAGTTGCAAGTCTTTCTTGACTTTGTCAAGTCTAAAGTCATCAAATTTGTAAATCAATTTTGATTCAAGTCTAATGTTGTGTTCACATCAGGCGGGAATAAAACAATTTGAATGAATTGCATTTAAAGTCAATTTAAAGATACTATTAGACGCGAATACTGGCCAGTTGAAAAATCTTAACTTAAGCAACAAAACTGCACAGCAATAGTCAGATCCCCTAGGGACGTATGATGCCGAGAATGTATCGTTCTCTCATTGATTCAGCAATTTCATACGCATGTGAAGCAAGTCAACACAAAATACTCTAGCGATGAAACTTGCATGAGTGAAACTACACAAAAATTTGCATTGCGTTTGGTGTAAACACAACATAAGTCATGTGACTCGAGTCCTCACCTCTATCTTTATTACAGTTAAGCAGAGCTGTAAATGCACCCTACTAACCAAGCTAGCAGCTAGTGTGAAGGTTAGATCCACCCTCTCATCCAAATATGGTCACTTCTGGCGTCAAAATCCAAGATGGCAAGAGCAAAAATGCCAAACTAGACGCTTTAAAAGGGAATTCACGAACCGATGGGTGGGGGCACAGTGGCTACGTCCATTATTCTATAAAGTCTGTGTTAATATTGTTGTCATTACTCACTCCATGTACTATGTGCCGTGGTGGGCAGTCTTTTGTTACACTGGTTTTATAATTATTCTATAGCTGTAGCAGCTGCAGACAACAGAAAATAAATGTTTGATGAATGGCCAGGAGCATACACACTCATTTATTATTGTTCATAATACTAATCACACCTGCGACCACACTGCATCTCTCCGGCTTCATTTTGTGACTATGGCCTAAAATATATTAAAAATTGCAGCTGTGGAAAACCAACCAAATTTGATTTAAATGAAAAATACTTGACCCAAGGATATGAACAGACTTATCAGACTATCCACACTGCATTTTTTCTTATTTCTGGAACATCTCCATGCACAATTGATATGACATAAAACAAACATAAGCTCAGCTGCTTGGCTGCTACTTTACTATATGAGTATGTGACATTCACAGACTCCCATGTACAATAACAAAAAACACTCTACTGTATTCACTCGATGCCAATTGTTGTTGACTAAAGTCTCTAAGTCCTATCTGGGCAAGCACTCTCTGAGACGCATCCATCTTAATATAATTCATACAGCGCAGAATATGATACCAATCAATATTTAGGCTGCAATAAGTTTAAAGGCACTTTTCTAATCTTATCCCTCCCTCCCACGCTGTTTGTGTGGGCATGTCCTGCTTACAAAGCAGCCAATGCAGTTCATGCAGGTGTCAGACTGGCAATAATAACCTTAGAATAATATGTGTTCTGGCGTATTAAAATTATTACATTCACAACTATGAATCGCCTTTCCACAGAGAGGGACAAACAGAGTCAAAGATTACAAAGATGAACTAGAAACACTATTGTGGTTGTGTGCCTCCACAGACTGGTTAAGTTGCAGTTACAGTTTACATCCATGTCTGTGAAAACATGGAAGTTTCACACAGATCTTCAGATTTATACAATCAGCACAGTTTCAAGGTGGACACCCAAGGTTAGTGTCACCAAGTCAGTATTTGACCAAATGTCTCCCCTTTTGTTCCTTGGTCATGGTGTTGAATAATGGCCAGAAAAGTGTGATGTCACTGTGAAGCTGACCTTTGACCTTTTAGATATAAAATGTCACAATTTCATTATTTTATCCAATTAGACATTTATGTAAAATTTTGTCAGAATTAGTGTATAAATTCTTAAGTTATGGCCAAAAACATGTTTTGTAAGGTCACAGTGACTTTGACAATCAAAATCTAATCAGGTCAAAAGTGTTCCTGAGATATCGTGTTCACAAGAATGAAACAAACAGGGGGACCTCTGACCACCAAATTCCAATCAGTTCATCCTTGACTCAAAGTGGACATTTGTGCCACATTTGAGAAAATTCCCTCAAGGTATTCTTGAGATATCTGCAGTCAGCATTGTCTCAAAGTGGGCACCCAAGATGAGTGTCACCAATTCAGTATCTGACCAAATGTCTCCCCTTCTGTTCCTTGGTTATGGTGTTGAATAATGGCCAAAAGAGTGTGAAGTCACAGAGAAGCTGACCTTTGACATTTGACTGAAATTAAGTCAGAATTAGGATAAGAATTCTTAAGTGATGGCCAAAAAACCATATTCTAATCATTTCATTGTTGAGTCTAAGTGAACGTTTGTGCCAAACCCCTTAAAGTGCTCTCAAGATAGAGTTCAAAAGAATGGGACAGATGAGGTCACAGTAATCTTGACCTTCGACCATGGCAACCAAAATCTAAGCAATTCATTGTTGCGTCCAAGTAAACCTTTGCCACAAATCTGAAGAAATTCCCTTAATGTGTTCTTGAGTTATTGGGTTCACGACAGTGGTATGGATGCAAGGTCACAGTGACTTTGACCGTTGACAACCAAAATCTAATCGGTTCATTGTTGAGTCCACGTTAACGTTTGTGTCAAATCTGAAGAAATTCCCTCAAGGTGGTCTTGAGATACAGTTCACAAGGATGAGACAGACGAGGTCACAGAGACCTTGACCTTTGACAGCTAAAATGTAACCAGTTCATTGTTTTGTCCAAGTGAAAGTTTGTGCAAAATTTGAAGAAATTCTCAAGGTGTTCTTGAGATATTGCAATCACAATAATGGGACGAATGGACGGACAAGCCAAAAACATATTGCCTCTGGCCAATGCTGTCGTTGGCACAGAGGCATAAAAATATGAGTTCACATAAGGCCTTTCCATTGAAGTAGAGCTTAAAAGTTTAGCAGATTCATTAGCTAAGTGACAGTAAATTCATCCGCAGTTATTTTGATAATAGATTAATCTTTTAAGGTTAAAATAAAGTATTACTGTCAAACAAAACTTTCAGTTTTCTTTTAACTCAGTGTCAACATAATTTCTTGTCATGTAATTTAAGCAGACACCTCTCACTCATCATTCAACAGTTTACTTTGTTTTTAGCACTCAGTCCAAAGCCAAATTAGCTCTGTTACTGAAAAACAAAATGCCAATCAACTCTTGTCAACTTAAATGAGTCATCACTGAAAAATCCAAGCCAATAATTCACAGTGGAAACTTCCCTGTGTTGTATTTGCATTTAGTGCAGTGAAGCAGATTCCAGCAGAAAGGAACTTTTGAGACGGGTGAAGGCTGAGAGGAGTTTGTTGAGGAGGCAGAGAAACAACACACCAATTTGTGGCAGCTGAAAGATGACGTCAGCGTAGAGGCCACATGCAAGGAACCCACTGCCCTACTGTACACACATAAAGAGAGAGAAAGAGACCGGAGAGGCCAGGCTCTGTAGGCCTGTTGCCACTGGGCCACAAGACAGTTTCGGGATGGCTCTGCTGTCGCACCATATGTTTCTCACTGCTAATATCATCCCTGGTTGAGTCATGAGAAAGTCGCTCTTTAAAATCTGACAGTACAGAAACTGGAAAAGCAGACTAATTCCAGCTCTGTTGTGTTACAAACTGTCCTAATGGGTTTAACGCAGCGAACATATAAAGACTGATAGAGTCCCGTTTTGGGATATTTTCTGCCTTAAATGAAGATTAACTACATCTCTCTGTTATAATTCTGATGTGTTTATAGCCTCCTGTCTTTTATTGCTAACCGCAGTGCACTACATTGGTCATATTCAGCATTAATCACAGAAAATATCCTTTTTCATTTCTTATTAATCAGGTGAACAAATGCTAAGTTCATCATGAACTTTTTGGGCTGTGCTGCTCTCTAAGACAGAGAGCTAGCAATCCATTTACAGTAGGAGTCAGAAACCTTTACTAACATAATCAAAAATTGGAATTGTGGATTATAAGTTTGAGATAATGTATTTAATTATTAATCTACCTTTCTTTTATCGTTGATATTCTGGGTTATCCTTTGGTTGATATAGGATAGACAAAAATAAGCCTGGGGCTTCAGACTATTCCTTTTTCAGTTAGTTGAACTCACCCCAATTGGTAGACCTCTAGAGCTGCTAAGGCCTGGTGTGTATCAATACACTGATCAGAAGAATATAGTGACAGCAGAAGCTCAGCTACAAGGCTGTAAAAAACTTTTTACATGCCCCAAACTCAGTTTTAACATCAGCTAAATAAACAACAACAACTACCTCCAACAACTCCAAACAGCACCGATACCCCGACCACACGTTATTCAAAAACACGCCGTTACACATTTTTACAATTGGATAATGTAAGAATCCCTTTAGGCCTACATCGATACATGAAAATTGAAATGTTCAAAAATAAATGTGATTCATTTCCATTAGAGATGTACCGATACCACTTTTTCCTTCTCAATACAGATTCCGATCCCTGAACCTTAGGTATCTGCCGATACCAAGTACCGATCTGATACCAGCGTAAAATAAAAATGGATGGGATATGAATTGTTGTATCGGATTGGTCAGAGGCTGTACTCGCCGATATCCGATACTGCATTTTAGGCAGTATCGGAGGCATTTCTGATACTGGTATCGGGTACAACTCTAATTTCCATAAAGCCTAATTTTTGGTAAAGCCACAGGGAGCCATTGGAGAGGGGCTAAAGAGCCACATGCGGCTCCGGAGCTGCAGGTTGCCTACCTGATTTAAAGGGATAGTTCAGATCTTTTGCAGTAGGGTTGAACGAGGTACTTATCCGTAGTCAGTGTACTGCAAACAGTAGATGTTGGCAAGACCCCAGTTTGGAGAAGCAGCAGGAGCACTGACACGGAAGCTAAGCAATGCACTGCTGTGGATGAGGGCAGCAGCAAAATGTATTTTTGTCACCTAAAAAAAATCAATATCAGTTTAAGGGTACGCTATATTTAGAATGTTTTCATTGCCTTACTTAGTCGCCAGACAGTGATTTCTGACAAGAAACTTCAGGCATTATATCACTCTCTTTAAAGCCAGACTCTATTGAGAAAAACAGTAGTTTAACATTGTGTAAGACAGGAGCTGCTGGTCTACTGCTGCCTCCATCAGTTAGCTTGTTTGTGTTATCATGCGACTTTTTAAAAGGGTTCACTTGCATTCACTGAAGTCGTATAATAAAACCAACTAGCTAATTGATCATGGCAGCTGTAGACGAGCAGCTCCTGTGTTAAAAGTACTGTTTTTGTCAGTGGAGCCTGGAGTCTTTGACAAAGCAAAGATGGGGAACCAAAGCCATTAACAGCTTCCCCATCTGAAAGGGCTGTCTGATGAAAAGATAAAGCTGTGAAAATACTCCCAGCATATAGTATTTTTGTTTGTTCTTATTCTGTGAAGCACTTTGTGCTGCATTTTTAATGTATGAAAAGTGCTATACAAATGAAGTTTGATTTGATTTAGTACATTGCTCAGCTTTCATGTTGGCACTCCAGCCTGCTTCTCCAAACTGGAGGCATGCAGACAGACATACTGCATATAATACAGACTGTGGATAAGTACCTCAGGCAACCCCACTTCAAAAAATCTGAACTGCCCCTTTAAGAGACGCAGAGAAATGAGAAATAATTGGTTGGCCACATCATGGACATATGGCAACTGTAACGCTGGCTGAGTCACTGTTTGATTGGAGTTACTGAAAAAGCCCAATAATTAAGAGGGAGTGCCATTCTGTCAAATCCAAACACCCACACACACGTGCTAATTATCGTTTAAGTCCCCCAATTTAACATCCATTGACGTATTTCGATGAAGTACTGTCTGTGTCAGCACTTCCATCAGTTATTCATTCACAAGAAGAAAACTTCCCGGCTGCATTAATGAAAGCTTTTACACCAAATGACTTGGAGAGTAAAGAGGTAGCAGAAGGCTTGGCAGAGTGGGCAGGATTTGGGGCACAGAGGGGGCCTTGAGTGAGTGTCACCAGTTGGCAACCTCCATGTCAACATGGCTGTGAATCCTTCAGATGACAGCTGAGACAGAAATTAATCACTGTGCAGCTTCGACCTGGGCCTTGGATATACTCGAGGTTGACGTGAATAAATGACATGATGCCTCACCTCCTTTACACACAGGGCGGCAATGGTATATCCTGCTGTGGAGTGAGTGGCTGAGCCTATGAACCCCGACATACATCATACACCTACCCACCACTTCCTGTTTACAGCTTGTATCTGCATAAGTGTCTATAACAGAGCTGCAAGCTCCGCCCCATCACATTCCAGTGTTTCCTCTCCAGGTCTGGTTTGCTGCCAGGCCACAGAAATCTTAGTTAACTCACATGTCTGTTATAACAGCAGGACAGCTGAATAGGGCTGCAGCAATATACTGGTTTACTGTCTACTGTTTACTTCTTATATAAAAGTTGGCCGTTATCATTCTGTGTACATTTGCTTATCTACAATATTGAAATACGAATTGAATATTCTCTGAGATGGTTATCATCCCCTGAAAATCTCATACTGTTGCAACCCTATGAGTGTCTGTTGTCTAAACGGCTAAATTCAGTTGCATAAGTGAGCAACAACTGGCTAACATCCCGATGGATTCGTTGTTTTTATGTTTACAGACCAGCAAATATTGGATTAAAAACAAATTGGTGAAGCAATTTATTGCTCTCTATGAAGTTTGTTGGATGTGTGATGTAGCCCCAGTGTGTTTAATGTGTGATGTAACTGCGCCACGCTCTTTAAAAAAAAAAAAATAGACTTTTAAATGTTACATTGCCTGTCAGCGACCGGTCATAAGGTAACCTTTGAGGCAGTTTGGCTTTCAGTGCTCTGATTAATTTGGCATGCAGATGACACAACAGTCATAAATTTGTTTTAATGAAAAGAGACAGCTCCTGGCATTTGCTCCTGGCGTTCTTCACCACTGATTTGGAAGAAGGAAATAACGGGCGTGACACACAAAAAGCTCAGATAGTTTCTTTAAACCCTTTGAAACCTGAGCAACATGGCTTTATTGTTTTTTTTTTAAAACATGGGAAGAAGGCAGTGAGCAACAAAAAATGAAATTAGCCCTAAGAAATGAGTAAAAACAGGAAATTAAAAACAAGAAAATTTGTTTCAAGAAAAGAAAAGTTAAAAACAGACTTACCTGGAAAAGTGCTTAAAAATTATAATACTTTTGCAGCATAATTTTCAAATGTAATATTAATTAAAAATACAGTTTTTCCTAACTTTTTTCTATATATTTTAAAATATATTTTGAAATCACCAAAACTCATGAAAGGTGTCTGAGAGCAGCACAAGAAAAGCGATGTCACTCCAGGTTTCAGAAGGTTAAAATACGAGCTGTACGGTGAGCTTATGTTGATGTGACATACATAACAAAAATATTTAGAAAAGTAACTAAAGATTTCTTAAAATTTTAAAGAAATGATAAAGTGTTCAGTTTGAGGATGGTATTTGGTGTGGCAGTAGGTGGTGCAATGAGTATTTATTTTGCTGCTGTATCAATGCTCTGAATGTTTCACACATAACCTTTAAGTCCTTTACACATAAGGGGCGCGACGAATGCTAAATGGACTACACTTGTACTGGGCGTTTCTAGTCATCCATCCACTTTAAGCCCTTTTACACTACAAGTCAAATTGATCCGTTGACACACTGGTGGCTGAGGTTACAATACACGGTGCTGCACACTCCTCAGCAACCACTCACACGCACTTACACACCGATGGAACAGCCATTGGGAGCAATTTGGGGCTCAGTGCCTTGCCCAAGGATACTTCGACATGTGGACGGGAGCAGCTGTGGATCAAATCGCATATTTTGCATCAAAACGATTCACACTGGCAGCGACACTAATTTGAGACAACTGTAGGGATCCTATTGGCCCAGAGCAGCTTCTGGCAGTCCGTCTGAGGTACACTGTTGTATAACCTAAGCTACTGTAAGCTATTTTATTAAGTTTAAGTGAATCTGAGTTCCCTCTGGCAAACAGTAAGGCAGTGTAGATGTCTGGGGCTTTTCGAAAGGCAAAAACGGAAGGAGAGGATCTGGTGTGCGGTGCCATTGTCAAGGTCAAAAGAAGTAATAAAGTTTGCAGTCTTGGTTCGGACTATGAAGCTTCGGTGTTGTTGGTTTTTTGTTTGTTTTTTTATTGCGTAATATTACCATTCTGTGTTACAGACAAAAACAGTTTGAAAAAATATACAGACTTGCAAATTCAAAAAGGCCTTTGCTGTACAGGTTTCAGCCAGTAACTCTATAATAATACACAGAAAACTAAACTCTCCTGCTTAAAAACCAATGAGGAAATCTTATACTCTACTTTGTCAGCAAAAACAACTGACCACAATATTCCCATCTGGACACTATAAAAGCGTACTCACAGCTAAAGCTCTTCTTCTTAAGCTTGTGGCGAGAGGATGGGTGGGAATTCACGTCAGCAGACTGTCGGCCTGGAAGAAGACAAACAATGTATGGATTACGATTTCACAGACCACAAATCACGGCGAAGAAAAACTGCCAATATCACGGCCAGCGGAAACCATGTGATAGATCAGCAACAACGACCCCTGACAATATCACAGTCTGACATATTTCCCTCTGACAAACACAGAAGGAAAACTTAGATATTTACACAGGATTTCACAATCGGAAATGGCAGATGTTTAAGTTAACTGCTGATAAGTCAGAGTTTAAGAAAACAGTGTGAAACTATAACAGTGGATGCCCTGAAAAGAGTAAAGGCTACAGCACTGAGTGTTATTGCAACCACAGTTCAAATTACCATTCAGCACACACACACACACACACACACACACACACACACATACACACACACACACGAATACAATGCTCTCTGTATTCAGAATCCATTTTTTTTTTTAAATCAGAGTTCCCACTGTGACAAACACTCACCCAGTCTGCAAACCTAACTGCCTGGTGCAGACACGGCGCGTATTCATCAGCTGGAAGCAGAACATTAGTGTTCGGCAGCAGTATAGTAAAAAAGCCACCAAGTAGCCAGTGAGTCATCAGTCTGGTAGCCAAAGCTCTTTTGACAAGAAGCTGGATGTATGTGCCCTGTTGTTTCAGCACTGACGGGGAATAAAAGGACAGTGGCCGCTTGAGTTCACACCACATGACCGGGGCACTACAGAAATGCTATGAACCGGGCTTAAAGGGAAGTGCACCTCTAAAATATCTTCCTTAAAATGTAACATGAGAGTATGAAGTGCCAGTAAATGTCTTGTGTGTGATGCCAAATCAATTCACAGCTCTAAAATATGATTTGTAGACGAGAAATAAGAGGTTGAGACACTGTGACGTCGTGCTACCAACAACAATCACTTCACTTGCCACTAGAACACTGGCAATTGATTTCAATGGCAGAGATAATTAAAATCCAACCGGTGGTCCAACCTTTTTGACATTTCTGCTGTGCTTATCTTATGTACTGTGTTGCTTTGAGAGCATATTTGATAAACCAAATCTGTTGGCACGGAAGCTGGACGATGTACTGCTGTGGATGGAGGCCGCAGAAAAAAGGTTCCTCAGGGTGCTTTCAGACCTAGAGTTGTCTTGCTTTGGTCCGTATCAGGGACTTATGTTGTTACAAAGTTGCATAATTACCTAGAGTTGATTCGCGTTCTCACGGCAGCATTTACAAGCGGACCAGATCAAATGCCTTGTGTGAGAAAGCTGCTCTTGATTGGT
The DNA here is from genome assembly GCA_026686955.1 of Epinephelus cyanopodus. Taxonomy (NCBI): domain Eukaryota; kingdom Metazoa; phylum Chordata; class Actinopteri; order Perciformes; family Serranidae; genus Epinephelus; species Epinephelus cyanopodus. The sequence continues at coordinate 17,706,503 of CM048926.1, read as the reverse complement.
CAGAATTTCCATGCGGGAAAAATCCAGGAAGTAAACCAAACGTTGAAGAAGAGCACACTTGCAAGATAAATGTGACACTTTCTAATGTCACAATGGAGGGACAACTACGCAGGTTGATTTTAGCGCTGCTCATCGTGGACTATATTGCTGTCATTGTTCATTTTAGTCAAACCATACAGTTTGAAAACGAGACGCGCTCCAACTAGAAAACAATGTTTTGATGCATTGGATGTGCTGAATGTGCATATTAAGGCAGTACAGGAGGAGGTGCACATTAATAACCCAAACAATGTGTCATGTGACTGCAGTTGGTTCAGTAAAGGTTGAAACATGTTCTCACCACAAATGAACCGCACCAGAATTTGTAAATGGACCAAGACCACCTCTTCAAGAAGGTCTTGGTCCGGTTGTTTCGGTGCACACGAGAATGTGATTGTTGTGTTCACACCTGACCAAATGAATCGCACTTAGGGGGCAAACAAACTTGAGTTGGACTGAACCGAACCAAACAGGGCAGGTGTGAAAGCACCCTTAGATACCTAAAAAAAAAAAAAAAAATCAATCACTTCAAGCGTGCACAATATTTGGGATATTTTCACTGCTTTACCTTACACACTAAGCAATTGAGGCAGCGGCAGATCAGCAACTTACGTGTTCGGCTATGTAAAATTAGTGTTTTGTCGATGAAGTCTAGTAGCTTTGACATATGTGCTTTAGTTCCCTACTAGAAAGGGCTGTCTGACTGCAAGGTAAAGCGATAAAAATACTCTAAACATAGCATACACTTACCCTCCCTAGTCATTAATTTAAGGTCCACACAGTTTAATATATTCAGTGTCACACTTGCGTTTGGCTATGTCATCAAGCTAGTTAGCTGTCTGTGTTAAGTAGCTGTCAGTTATTCACTCACTCTACAGCAGGAAACGGCACTTCAAAATAAAAGCTCTGCGCTCAAAATTCACATTACTCACTTTAAAGTTTGTTTTTTTTACAAACTTGATACATTTGCTAGTCACTTGCAGTCCACTCAGAAAGGACCTGTGACCCACTTTTAGACCACGACCCACCAGTTGGGAACAACTGATCTCTACTTTATGGTTGTAAATAATAAAATTCTTATGGTTTTGAATTGGGATAAAGATTATTTTAATTTTTTTTTTTTTTTGACAATCAAATAAATTTTGTTAGTTTAACCAAACTGCAGTCTCAAGACTGTGAAGACCTTTAATATCTGTGCACATTCTTGCAGATGTTCAGGCCCTGTGGAGTTGGAATATTACCAGAGTAGTGGAGACATGCTGGTAACACTGTGCATGTGACTGACTGGGCAGAAATGGACTGCTGTGGTGTGACCAACACACACACTTTGCTCTTAACCTCAGTGAGAGAAGAAGCTTCATGGTTCAGATGCACCAGATAATTCTGCACACAAACCCACATGCTCACATGAAACACGTCAAGACAGTTAACTTGCTAAGAAATCAGGTCTAAATTAGTGCTGCACAGTGCACAAAAAGTCATCTTGCAATTATTTTGACAGGTACTGCAATGAGAGTCATGATTTCAGTGATAAATTTGCATTTATTTTCCACTGAAAATGATTATAATGTGAATTTTTGCTGGGGTCTGTACCAAACAAGCACATTCCCTTACATCTGAAATATGCTTTGTAGGCCAGGGCATCTCTGGAGCACCACAAAGCTGCATTTATAATGGTATATTTTTTATTCAATTTACCTCTGTGAAAAAATTGCAGCTCCTGTGTTTTGTTGTGAGAAAGATATTCACATAGCCAACGGTTATCAGATGCAGGTGCATTGGAAAATATCACTTGAGTCTTTGAACAGAAAACCCTGCACACTGCTCGAGCTCAGCTTCACAATTTATTAGTAACACTAAAGTTTTGGTCCTCCTGGATCTTCGTCGTGAGTGTTGAACACTCTCCGCTACTCCTGTAATATTCCAGCTCAACTGGGCGTGAACATCTGTAAGAATGTGCACAGATATTAAATGTCTTTAGAGTCTTGAGACTGCAGTTTAATTGCACTAACAAAATGTATTTGAATGTCTCCCTCCCATTTTGAGAACAATATTTATTTCAATCGGAATATATCAGAATTTAATTGATTACAACCCTAGACTATAGACTTGTAACAGATCTGAAAGTGAGACCAAAGCCACGACGGAAGTGTCCATGGTCTTGTGTCGCAGTTCAGTTCCTCTATGTTCATCTTCTGTGTCACTGCATGCTGCATTTCTGGAATAAACAGGTCAGTTACAAATCCCCATCCCAGCTATCTCAGCCTAATTCTTTCGCCCACACATATTTTTATTTTTTCATTTTACCTACATATAAAAACGTGTGGCCCTATGCAGCAAGTCTTCTACCGTGGAAAACTTAGACCAGAGGAACACTTTCTCCTTACATCACCTCACTCAAAGGGATAGTTAGGATCCTTCAAACTGGGGTTGTATGAGGTACTTATTCATAGTCAGTGTATGCCATACAATAGATGGCTGTCAGCACGCCCCCAGTTTGGAGAAGCAGGCAGGAGTACCGTCATGGAGCTAAGCAATGTACTGCTGGGGATAGGCGCAGCAGCAAAAGCTATTTTAGCCATCTAAAAGAAGTCCCCCTCCAAGAAAATATCAGTAGCAGTTTCAGTGTACGCTATACTGGGAATGTTTTTACTGCTTTACTGTATGTTGCCATAGACAGCCTGTTTCAACAGGGAAGTTGCTCCTTGGCTTCAGTTCCTTATTCGTGCTCCTGTTAAACCACCTGCATCCACTGACAAAAAGAGGAATTTTAGCTTGTTGAACAGAGGAACTGCTGGTCTACTGCTGCCTGCATCAGTTAGTTTTTGTGTTTGTTTTTTTTTTTGTGGTGGTAAATCCAAAGTCACACAACAACACAGACAAATGACCTGATTGATGCAGTAGTAGATCAGCAGCTCTTGTGTTCAACCATTTATTAAATTATTGTTTTTCTCAATGGAGTCTGGCTTTAAAAAGAGCAATATAGCAGCTTCAGTTTCCCATCAACAAACACTGTCTGGCAGTGAGGCAAAGCAATGAAAATATTCTAAATATGATGTACGCTTACGCCTTGTTTCCATCAAGCAGTGCGGTACAGTTCAGTTTGGTGCAATTTTTTTCCTTTCTACTGTGAAAAGTTGTGAATGGTACCAAATGAACTGTTCTAAACCTTTTCCATTTTTGGTCCCCCCTCTGTTGGGGTACCTAGCACACAGATCTGGTACTAAAAGGTGGAGCTGTGAACACTGCAGTCTGTTGATTGGTCAGTAGAGGACGGTCACTCTGCTCAGGGCTGAGTTGTAGCTGGTCCTGAGGCTCATGTAACCACTGTTTATACTGTGGAGAGTTTTGGTAGTAAATATAACTATAAAAATAAAGGATGTTTTGCTGCCTCTCGCAGCAGCTGAAAAAAATAACTTCATTCACTGGGCTGACTGCTGGCAACTTTTAAGGTGGAACACAGGGCTGGGGGATATGACTTAAAAAAAAAAATCTCAGATTTTTTCACAACAAATCCGATTTACGATTTAAATCGATTTTTTCCCCTCTTAGTTTTAAAAAAAAAAATGCGGCCTGGTAGCACATACCTGGGGTCCAAAACTTTCAGTGTGTGAATAAACCCCGGCTTTTGCATGGTAGCCTATATATGGGCACCACATCTCTTGCAATATACATGGCGACTGCATCTGTGATCGCTTTGCACTGGACCCCTGTCTTATCATACGACAGTGTTTCCCCTACCATCATATTGGATCACAACAGAAGTAATTTAAGGTTACCTTTCCTATAGAACAGGTCTGTTCCTTGTCCTTCTATTAAACAAACTAAATAGCCTTATGTTACAGGCTGAGCCTGATGTGTGTGGCTTGTGTATGTGTGTGTGTGTAGTTGATGTAGGAGATATGAGACGTTAGCGCGCCGGGTGTGGTGTGTGACGTCAGACGGATGCGCCCCAGGAAAAGTGAGGCATGTGCTATGTTGTTTACATCGAGCATCCACAGTGAAGAAGCCTACACAGTTCTGCACGCTGTTTTTGAGTTACTTCCCTCTATGTAAAAGTCAGACACTGGGTGAGCCCACTCTGAACTACGGATTTGAAATAGAAACTCCATTTTCATTAAAACAAAATCGGCCTAAACTACAAATTCGAATTAATCGATAAAATTGATTTATCGCCCAGCTGACGACGTGTATCTATCAACACCTTAAATTTCACTGTGACAATTTTGTTCATTCCCTTAGTCTTAATATGCTGTACACTTTTAATAATGACTGGATTTTCACGTGTTTACATATTATTGTTATTAATTTCGACCAGCTTATGTGAACTGCATATATTCTAATCCTCACTCAGAGAAAAAAAAAAGCATCATGGAGCATTGTTCCTGTGGGCCAAGGCAACACTAAACCCCTGAGCTTGCCTGAGAAGGACTAAATGCACAAACATGCTATTTCTAAATATCCCATGGAGAGAGACTCTCACTGCAGCCCGTTCCATTTTGTTCTGAAAACGTCTGCGTGCAGCCTCGTTCTGTGGACGATAAATAATACATTCTGTAGTACATTGCTTGCTTTAGTGTCAGTACTGCTGTCTGCTTCTTCAAGCTGGACGCATGTCAATTGTCATCTACTGCAGACAAAACACTGACTGACTCCAAACTATCCCTTTAATGTGCAATATAATGCTGTGGTGGATGCCAAATGACTTCCTGTGTATGTGTTGGTTAACTGGCTCAGCACAATCAATCACTAACAGAGATGATGGATACCACACTGTTACAATCCTCCCCACTCTCCCCTATCACGCAGACTATCAAAAGGTCACTATTGAGTCTGTATATTGATACAAGTCAGACACATTAACATAAATATGATGTTGATTTCTCCTCTGGGGGGAAATAAAGTGCCTAACTAGTGCCATTTATTTTCTGGAAGTCTCGGTTGACCTCGTTTAACTCAGACTTGACTGCTAAATGGACAGTGATTGATTGTGTAATGGCACAGAAAAACACTTGCTTTATGGACCAAACCCGCAGCCCCTCCTTTGTTAGTTGCGTTAATGTGGGTTTTCCATCACAGCACTCACACAAACATTCAGTTTTCCCCACCACGAACACCTTAATCCACAAACTTAAACATATTTTTAAACTGATTTGCTTCCCTGTGATAACATCTCTCTCTCTGTGTAGAGGCAGAAAACACTAGGTGGGAATGTTTATTTTACCTTGTTTGACCTCATCATCACACCTCATGCAAAGCGCCCTGAACATTTGTGGAGGCTGGATCCAAAGCAGCTCGTAACTCACGCACTGACAAAAACTGGACCGACAAAGGAAGCGAGATGCCCACAACGTGAAGTCCTGGGAGGGATGGAGAGCACAGCCTACATGCAGACAAGAAGCCTACGTGATGTGACTGAATCAAAAGAGCTCTCAGTGCAACTCAGGATGTTTGATAGGCGATCGTGTTTCCTCGAAAATAGCTCCAGAGCAGCTCAAATGGCGCAAATCTGCCATCTGAGCTGCGTGGAATATCTTTTTTTTTTTTTTTGCAATCCCCTGCAGCAACAACCTCATTTGTCTTTTGGTTTAATAAACTTTAGATGGTGCGCGCGCGTAAAAGGTGCACGATCAGGTTGAAAATGCATCAAAAAATATGTAAAATATTTACGCGAGGAATTGAGGTAAACACAAATGAGTCTCTCACGGGGCGGGTGGAAGCAGTGTGGAGTCTTACCGGTTGTATTTCCGCTGTCCCACGCGCTGGTGCGGTCGCGGTTCACCGTGTTGTCTCCTGTTTCTCTGCCGCGCTTCTGGAGCACGCGCCCCTTTTTATCAGGTTCCATTTGTGCCATTCGCGCTCGTTCCCCTTCCCGACCCCGGGAGCGCATCGATTGGCTTTGACACTGACGACGCAAATCCTTCCGTTTACCAATGGCTGTCAGCGCGCACGCCCTCCCTGCCTTCCCACTGTTGCCTGCCCCCCCTGCGTCCATTTGAGTCCCGGCCAGGCCCAGAGGAGGGGAGTCTGTATGGATGTGTCCGCTTCGCTGGTTTAATGGGGCTACAGCCCCCCCGGCTCTCTGCCTGTTATTGACTCCCTGGTGTGTTTTAGTTAATTGTCTTTTGCTTCTTCTTCTTTTTTTTTTTAATATTTCATTGCAACAAGTGCTCCTCTCATACTGTTGACCCTGTGTCATCCTACTGTATATGACTAATAAAGTAAAAGTGAAGTGAAACTAAATATCACTTCTGTATAATGCTCTAATGAGAGTTACCCACATTGTCTGTCCACTTATGACTTAGAGATGCAAAGTTACATTTACTTTTTAAATGGCTGTGCGCGATAACATCAGCAGATCAACTATTGGCCAATATCAGGAGGATACTGGCCAATAGTGTGTGTCCTCATCACATTTTGGGTTTACTTGACCTTAAGCTTCATACTACTTAACTTAGACCTATTGTCCTTATTCGTGGACACTCTTTTGTGCCATCTAGTGGTAGTAAGAGCACAATATACTGATAGATGTAAAAACAAGATGGCAGCCATTTCTGCCGAGTCGGTCTGCAGCCGATCCCGATGCAAAATTGTGCCCAAAACCTGATCACATGTTGTGGTTGAAGCTTGTTTATTTATGATTAATAATGTTTGTAGTTTGATAAACAAACAAATTCAACTAATTTTAGCAACAGTGACAAGTTAAGATGCTGTTAATTAGAAAGTACTCGTTTGAAGACATTGGGACTTTATTATCGTCTCGTTTGAGGGCACTGACACATAATTATCGTTGACAGTAGCTATGTTTCGATCCAAAAGTGATTTGAATCATTGGGAAACACGCATTAAAAGAAATACGAATCCTGTGTGTTTCCATTAAATATATGGACTTTGGTGAAAACTTCGAAGTTTTCCGCACAACCGAAAACAAAACAAGTCTTGCATTCTTCTTCTTCTACGTTTTCTGACGGTTGGCAACCAGCTTTTAAATGCATAACCGCCTTCCTGACCCGGAGTGTGGATATCACCATGGAGAGAGGTGCGCTACGTCAGACTTAATTCGAACTTAACTGTTTCCATCCCCCGTTTTGCGAATCAACATTTTTTCTAATCAACCAAAACCCAGCTAAAGCAAGCGTATTTCAGTTTGTGCGAATCAGGGGATTTCAATTCGAATTTTGGCGTTTCCATCATAATTTTCCAATGCGATACTTCTAGATGTGCATCTAAACAGGCTGATGGAAACATGGCTAACGTTTCGTTTTTTATACTTATCGGGTCCTACTGATCCCAAATAGCTAGGAGAACTTAAAAATGCATACCAAACAAAAGTTCGGGTCTCAGGAGGATATCGGCTCTAAAATGAACTATCAGAATAAATGAGTAATGTTCATTTCGGTTACATACATCTAGAGAAATGAAGATTATTTCACACAAATTTTCTCACAGTCCATAACCGAAAAAAGGAATAGGCTGAAGCATATCTTATATCAACCAAAGGATAACCCAGAATATCAGCTCCACCATGGATTCAGTGTGACTCAGGGTGTCTAACTGATATACAAATGGTCACTTGGGGGCTGGATCTTAATTTGCCCAATGAATAAATATTACATACATTGTAAAGTATTGTATTTCATGTCTCCATATGCGGGTGGGCCATCATGATAACAGTATGCATGCATAATATGATGTGAATTCCACGACAGAAGAGACTTGATGATAATTAAAATTAGGTGGGGAAAGAGGTGGATATATCGATATCATTATCAGTTACCCGTCAAATGAATTGTTACATATTGGCATGTCTGATATCGGTCAAAAATCCAATATCGTGCATCCCTAAATTTAAACCATGTTGTAGCATGGGTGGATTATGAGACAATGGGGCCCTGGGCACAGACATGCAAAAGGCCCCACCACCTCTCCTACACAGGAGCAAGACCACAGGTGTGTAAAATAATGAACGTAGCAACCGTGATGTCACCCATTAGTTTGTTGACTCCCGTTCAACACTTACCATCCTGGTTTTTGGGAGCCAGAAGTGACCATATTTGGATGAGAGGGTGGAGTTTTGGTGCAGAGCCCTCGCTTGCTCCCGCCCATTCCCGCAGAGTGTCTGTCACCTCCTACACGCAGCCTTAAACATTCTGACCATACATGCCCTCACAACAGTTTATCATCATTGATTCTTTTATCATCCTGCAGGGCAAACACTTGATTTGACTGTGGCATTCAGAGAGAGATGCACACCTGTCAGTAATTAGTAGCAAAACGACACTGTAGTGCATAATTACATCCATAATTACAGTTATTGTGGTGTCTCTGGTGTTCAGTGTTATCATTATGATCTGTAATATTCCTGAGAAATTCCTCCAAATTTACATCCAGAAGGAAGTTGTAATGAAAAGTTCTAATCAAAATTTATATAATAAGAAGGTTTAGAAGTTTTAAATTTGAATTAATGCCAGTATTTTTTTTTACTGCAAATATATATTGCAGTTTCCGTTGTTTTATAGCTATCTATCAAGATTCAAGACCTTTAATTGTGGTTTCACACCAGTAGCAATAAAAAATTCAAATAAAATAAATAAAAAAAACATAAATACAAGAGTAAATCAGTGACAACATGTACCAAAGTTACACTACTAGTGAAGAGAAGGTAAACAGAACCACACAAGCATGATTAGACATGTGTTATCTACCTGTTCTGTAGTATAGTGCAGTGGTTTTCCAACTTTCCCTGTCAAAAAAAAAAGTTCATGCCCCTCCACCCCTGCATTTTCTTTTATCAATCATTAACAATAATTGAGGAAGCAGCTGATAAAAAAGGATCTGTGTTGATTTTAAAAGGAACAAAGTTCAGTGTGATAGCATCAGCAAACTCTTGTTTATTTTCTCTACATTAATCATATTCATTTCACTGTGTTTCACTCTGTATTTTTCAACTGGTCACTCATGCTGCACCTGCAGTGACTCCGTGTCTCCAAAAGGGGCCTGCCCCGCAGTTTGAGCACCACAGGTGTAGTGTAGTGTGGTGTAGTGTGGTGTAGTGTAGTGTGCCCCCCTCATAGACCTGTCTGTTGTGCTTTACTTTAGTGCTGCTGAATTGTTGTTGACTGACAATTGTGCTGCTGGAAAATGTTGCATTGTGCAGTGTTACATTGTGTGAACTCACATTGTGCTGGTTTAAAGTGTGTTGCATTACATCATGATGTGCACACTGTTGCATTGTTCAGCCCTTTTTCATCTTGAGCCGCGTTCAGCTGTGTTGTAACACTGAGCCGTGCGGCTGCGCTCTAACACCCAAAGTATTCTATGCTGCTACAGTATCACACCACCACATAATATTGTGTTGCACTGTTTACGATGCTTTAACTGTGTTACTCTGTGCAGCGTTCAAGGCCAGACTCAGCACTCTTTTAGAATAATCTTGATGCCTGTGCTGTTGCCAGGCAACAGCTGTCCTGGAAAAGAGATGAATGGATGTCCCTGGGCTCTTTCTGTCTTCATCTCCATCTTTACCTTCATCTTTTATTACTTCCCTCAGTGTCTCTCGCTCCCGTACAGTGTAAACGCAGTGTGACTTTATCACTTTGCAGCAGTTTCTCTCACTCAGCAGACACTTACGACCCTTTATGGTGTCATGATATGGATTTTGGGATGTAGCACAACTACAGATTAACATGGTCTTGATGTCACTGACTGCAGGGTAGTAGGTGTTTCTCTCAGCAGCATTCTTACCTGTTTTAAGTCAGTGGTTCCCAGCCTTTTTCCTTGAGGGAGCCTTTTTCTATCAATGAGTAAACTGTAAACCCCTGATGAATTCTTTTATTAATATTTTACTTTATATTCACTGCCTAATAATAACAGTACAGAACAACTGATAAACTATACAATTAACTCAAACGCATAACTGCAGGAAGTCTGTTTCAAACAAGCAATTTGGATGAAATTTGAGCAGATTATTTCCTGTGAATATTACTTCAGAGATGGGGTTTCCTATAACTTTTAGGAACTTGTAATTCATTTTTTTTTTGTCTTTTTTCTTAAAAATAAATAAATAAATCATATACTCTGGTTGTTTCAAATCTGTACTTTTATAACAGTGAGGGCTCCGTGAATATAACTACAGCTTGTGTTCAGGTTTTCACTGTGCGCTTCTCCTGTGAGATTTCTTTGTGTTTATATCTTGAATAATTGAAACTTTAAAAACAGCTGCATTTAGTTTTCTTCACTGAAATAAATGAAATGCTGATATATAGGCCACCTTTATATATTTAAAAAAAAATGTTATTTAGATCAGTCGTTTCCAACTGGTGGGTCGTGGTCCCAAAAAGGGTCATGGGTCCATTTTTATCAACTTTGTAAAAAACACACTTTATTTTGAAGTACAGTGAATTTCCAGCATGGAGTTTTTATTTTGAAGTCCTGTTTCCTGCTGTAGAGTGAGTAAATAACGAACAGCTACTGTACTTAACAGAGACAGCACGTGAGCTTGAGACATGGCCAAACACAAGTATGACGCTGACTGTATTAAACTGTGTGGACCATGAACTAAACGACTAAAGAGAAATCTGGACCCCGTGGCTGGACCGGTTGGGAACCACTGTCTTAGAGCACTTACAGAGGGACTTGCAACCCCCGGAGCTTTGATGACCCACAGAGAGGGTCAGGACCTCAATAGGTTGGAAACCAATGTTCTAAGTAACTGGGCTCCGGTTGGTTAAAGGAATACTTCACCCTTAAAATGATCATTTGTATATTTCATAACTCACCCTGTTTGATGTTGAGTTAGTGAAGAAAACTTGCCTCCGAGGTGAACGAAGAATCAGAAAAAAGGAGAACATTTTGAATAAACTGGAGTTAAAGTGTGCTGTGTTTAACAGCAAAATTGTATCAATCCCACACAACTGGTGAATTATAATCCAAGTCTCACTTACCTGGTTAAAACACATGCATATGCATGGATAATAAGTACAAGCAAAATTCAAACGCACACGTTTACCCAAGAGTCTTAGTGAAAATGTGTTTGGGAAAAACTGAGCACGCATCTGGATAAACGAGACTTAAATTATACTGCATGAGTTGTGTGAGAGTTTGTAAACAGATGTTTTGATATAGTTTTGCAGTTGTTAAAGATGGCGCCCTTTCACTGCAATTCATCAAGGATTTCCTCAGTTTTTGGATTCTTCGTTCACCGTAGAGGCATGCAAGACAAACAAACTTTTCTTTACGAATACAGCACAACACAGGGTGAGTAACTGATACACAAATTATCATTTTGTGGGTGAAATATTCCTTTAATCAGATGTTTTTCTTCATGAAATATGGAGATGACTCTTGTTGATCGACAGAAATCATCTGCCTCAGTGAGCCCCGTCCTTTTATCAACCTCCTGAGATCGACTTTTATCTGACGGTCTTACTTTAATCTTTGATGTCACCTCATGTCTATAACTTGACGCAGCCAAGAATTTCCATGTAGCATATACATTATGTATTGCACATACACAGCTTTGTGAATCTTCTTCATAAGTGCTTTCCACACCAGCGCTTATACAGCCGCAAACCACTGTGCAATTATTCAACTGGGCGATACTCTGGCATTAATATTGCACATTTCAATTAATATTCTTATTTACATTACTCTTTTATTCATATTTAATGCACTTATAGATCCCATTTTTATTATTTAGTCACACTGGGGTTTTATATTAATAGCATGGTGCACATATTTGTACATAGTTCTTATGTCTTTTTTAAAATATTGTGCTGTGTACTGAGGCATAATGCACTTATTTTTACATACTTGTCATTTTTCTTATTATTTCTTCCTGCTTATACAGAAGACAAACTGTAACAATGACTCAATTACCTCCTGGAGATCACTGACACATTTCTAGTTTGTATTTTAATAACCTCTCTGTGGGATGTTAGTCCATACATGCTGCGTCCGTCCCTTGTGAAATGCAAACACCACTAGAGGTGGGAAGCGCAGATGTTTTTTTTCCTCATACAAATAATAATTCATTTGCAGTGTGTGGGTTCTTTTGTTTGCGGACAAAATGCACTCGGCTTAACATGCAAATTGGCGAGGCAGCCTCGGCGCATTCCTTACACACGTGAACAGAGACCGAAATGAAAACACTCAAGTTGTGTGCAGCTGCATGGCTGATTTCTATCACATCCTATTTAACCCTGAATAGATCATGTTGGCTTTTATCAGTCTTCTGTCATGCAGCTTGCACATGAGTGGCAACAGTGTCGATCTGTATTCAGTATTAATGTTTGAGTGTTTGGAAAGAGCAAAGACAGGCAGGGAGGCGGACAGATGTTTCTCAGTGAAAATTACAGGTTCTTAGGCAAAACATGGAGCTGTTTTGCACACTGCTTATTGAATATTGCAAAGTATCTAAATGATTTAGCAGCTGTTCGCACCTAAAGCTCTGTCAGTCAGGCCTGGGGGTCTGCTCGCAGAGTCTGGCCACAAAGAAACGTAGCGAACACACTCACCCACACACCACCTCTCCTCCTTTCGCAGTCTGTCTCGTGGGAGGCCATAACAGAGGCTTGCTACGGTCACTACTGTTGCTGTACTAGACAACGTGCAGGTGTCTGTTTGAATGCATCATCCATCACCGCTGGCCCAGAGACACAAGTCAAATCTCCGTCCACTTTACAGACCACAGAAAGCTCCACTTTTCCCATCACACCACCGGCAGTAAACAGCAAGACAGTTTGTTTTCACTATACAGAGAATTTTAATCAATGTTAGAAACAAAATGCAGTCAGGAGCTTATAAAATAACCTCTGAGAGCTCTTCAGCGCTCATTAGTGTGGGTATGGGAGTAACAACAGAAAGAACGAGCTTTCTTTATTGAACATGTCAGTTGTGAGACATACAGTGTAATATTTCCCCTTGAAAAGCAATTAAGGAAAGAAGAAATTAACATAGGATACTAAGAATTTTCTGTGATAGTCTCTATGAGGTGGGCTAATTATACAAACTCTCATTAATATTCAGTTACTGACAACGATGATGAAGAACATGATGATGTGATATTGATTTACAATTACAGATTTCAATGGCCCCTGATGATGAAACACAAAAACCTGACTCAAAACTGAATCACAGTGATTTCGCTATTAATCAAAATATGCACTGTGAATGACAGGCACTTCTGAATGAGTTCACAGGTAAAGCCTTCTCCTTTAGGACAAAAAGACTGTATGATAAAGATGGACGACATGACAGCTTCCCGAGAGTGAAGCCAAAACATCTCAATCGCCCCCTGGTGGCTGGCTGCAGTATAGGCCATAAACCCCGCACCTTACATGTCAACGGACGGGACATGAACTAAACTAAAAAAAAAAAAAAATCACACGTTGAAAGAACAGGCAAGTATATTTTTCTCAAAGATGCTTCCTGTTATTTTAGGCTGTTCTTGTCGCAGTTTAAACCTGGGGTGGAGTTTTGTGTGGAGTTTGCATGTTCTCTCCGTGTCAGCATGGGTTTTCTCCAGGTACTCCAGCTTCCTCCCACAGTCCAAAGACATGCAGGATAATTGGTGACTAAATTGTCCGTAGGTGTGAATGTGGGTGTGAATGGTTGTCTGTCTCTATGTGTCAGCCCTGTGATACCCTGTCCACGCTGTACCCTGCCTCTCACCCACTGTCAGCTGGGATAGGCTCCGAGAAAGCTCTGGAATCACCGTATTATCTTTTTCCTAGAGGGGCTAAAACACTCTTGGCTTGTTTGTGCTACTTTAAACCAATCTTCATCGTGCTGGGCAGCGATAAACCCAGGATACAGTGATGGTGCCCTTGCAAAATACTGTCAGAAAGGAATACACACAGTGACACGGCTAACTGTTAGCATCCCACAGCTAACGTTACCTAACTGTTATTAACGGGTTTTACAACAGAGTCAAGCCGTTTCAGTGTGAGTTTGTTTAAACTGTTCAGCGGCTCAGTGTTGGATATTAGCACTACTGCTATGTTAGCTTGTGCTAACCTGACAGCTCTGTTGAAAGCGGCAAGGGAGTTTGCTGATCCAAAGGGCAGTTGGGGCAGTTCCATATCACACTCCTTCTAAAAAAAAGGATGTATTCAGGTATTATCTGACTGGAGATCTTCTGAAAGATGTTGCAAATCAGCTGTGACTGGCTGTGTCAGAAAATAGATCAACATCGGGCATGAGAGTCCTGCGAGATGGAGTCTGGGATTTTTCAAGGTGCGTTCACAAATTGTTTTATTCGCTGTAGATCTTTGCAATAATTCACTGAAAGAACAAAGCAATCAGGCCATATTGCACGAATCAAATCTCCATCAAAACAAATTTTCAGTATGTAGGTTACCTCTGAGGGTGCTGTTTCCATAGCGAAGGGGATTTTGAAAGCAGTTAGCATGCAGATAGTGGAAGGGCAGGTTTCTAGCCGCAGTCTACTCCAGCAGTCAAATTGCCATCCTGCAAACTATTCTTTCTTTCCTAGCTATTATGATTAACGTTACTGTAACTTGCATGCTAACAAAGTGGCTAACTGTCACATCATTTTAGTGTATCGACCAAATAAATACTAATGTTTTAGTCTGACTTATGCCCTTGTTATTTCGCTGATATATGTCACCAAAGCTTCGATGCCCAAAACTGATATGAGGGACAGCCGTGGTTAATTGATGCTATACAAAACAACAACTGTGTGTGCTAATGGAGTGCCTGCGATCAATGGTGCTGCTTGCATTGGTTGGACAGTGGGAACTCGATACCGTAGAGAACGCCAACGAATGGACTCAGGCTCAAAATGGCGTCACCAGCACAAGACTGCAGCAGCTGTATCTGTGATATTTTGGCTTCGCTTTTGTACAATGGGAGGAAATAGAGATGCGTTGTCCATCTTTACATACAGTCTATATTTAGGACAAAAACACTTTGTGGAAAATTATATATCTCCCATATCAACCACTCGACTTGTAAAAAAATGATTCCCAAATTAATATCATGCTAACAGTATGAATGTCTTTGTCGTCCGCAGGAAAATAAAATGGATATGAGTGCTTTCTCTGGCTTATTTGTACAATAACTGAACACAGACACTTAAGATGTATGATCCTCACTAACCAGCGCTTTCTCAAATGCTTCAGCTTGCTTTTGAGGATCATATTGCTGCATAGCACGGATCAAAATCCACAGCATAGAGGAGAATATGCTCCATTTTTTGCACTCTAAAATTGATCTTTGGTGAAAATGTAAACAATTGCACCAGAACACAAAAGTAATGCTTTAAAGTCTTGTAGCAAAAATGAGAACAAAATAACTCAACATCTCCATACAAATATATATTTACCTGATTAGGACTCCTACGACTAGTTGTCAGATTGCATGGATTAGGATAACTTTCCCTGCCTTCACACTTTACACAGCAAACAGAGCTCACAATAAGCAAGCCGTAATCCACTATCGCCACTTCCTCCTTGAACAGTGAGGACTGATAATGCAGTGAGCATTGTGGTGTACATTGCAACAGAGTTACTCTTTAGGATCCCTTTATGATATTGATTAACTGAAGCATAATGAACGTAAAAGGCAGGTGCAATGAGCAGGGTGTTTTGGGGGTTGAAACAAAGGCGAGGCAAGCTAAAATACATGGGTGAAGGTGGACAGGCATCATCGGTCTCTCTGGTCCCAGACATAAGGCACATTATTAGGGCTCATAGTGTTGTCACCAACACTAACACCCTGTAATATAAAAATCAGTCTGAAAATATGCCTGGTAAATTTGACATTTTGCAGCCTACACTGTGCATCATTCTCCAAAGAGTGCAGGACACATGTGCCCCTCAGTCTGCAGTCTATCCATTCAACTACCCACCTACCCACCCATCCATCCATCTGTCTGTCCACTGTCTAACGGCGCTCTACCACTGCTCCCAGCTGAAGTCGTCCCCGCCTCCAAACACGACAAAGAAGCCGAAGATGGTGAGGAAGATGACAGCGTTTCCTGTCATCACCAGACCGCAGGCGCCCCACTGGATCTGTAGGAGAAAAATATTCACACTCGAGACTCGGTGCAGACAGCAGAGGCATATCTCCACAAGCAAATAAAAGTCAGTGATGCTGGCTGTGTTTGCTGTATGCAAATCAACCTCCAAAATACTTCAACATGGGCAGAGAGAACTCACTGCGCTTTTGCGGGCTAGCACAATGGGAAGCCCAAAAGCTGATACCACGATGCCAGTTGTTAAGAAGTAGGCCAGTTCTCTGCACGCATTGGAGGATTCAGTGTCATCACTGAGGCGCCTGGCTATGAAGGTCGGGATGGGGCTCAATATGTAGAAAATCAGGACAAACAGCGGCCAGTATACCCTACAGGACACAGGTATGGAACAGTTAAAGGGATGGTACACATTTTATAACATACAATGGCATGAGTTTTCAGTCAGTAGTGGAAGCCCATTAGTGCCAGTGTGATGAAAAAAATATACTACAAGTCATTATAATGACAAGATTTCTCAAAGTAAAGACTTAGTATAGTTTCTCATTATTTTGAGATATTAGGTCAATATTTTGACAGAAGTGAGACACTGTTTTGAGAGAGTTTCTCATTATTAAAAAAAAGCTAATCTTTTCTGAAAGCTTGTCGTTACTTTGAGATATCAAGTCATTACTTTGGGAAAGATTCTCATTATTTTGAAATAAGTGGGACACTGTTATGATGAAGTTCTCCATTATTTTACTTTGAGATACTAAGTCATTATTTTGAAAAAGAAAGAAAAAAAAAGTGAATTAGAGAAAGTTTTCCATTATTCTAAAACAGTTCTGATTGTGAAAGCTTGTCCCTACCTTGAGATATCAAGTCATTATTCTGAGTAGGATTCTCATTATTTTGAGATACTAAGTTATTATTTTAAGATAAGTGAGTACTGTTTTGAAAAAGTTATCATTTTGTGAAAGCTTGTTGTTATTTTTAGATACCAAGTCATTATTACCTCCGCCAAGGAGGTTATGTTTTTGCCGGCGTCTGTTTGTTTGTCTGCAAAATAACTCAAAAAGTTCTGAACGGATTTTGATGAAAGGTTAATAATGGCGCAAGGAACAGATGTTAAAATTTTGGTGGTGATCGGTTGAAGTGAAGTGGATAAAATAATAAAGTGGCAGGAAATCCGAGCTGTTTGGCGGAGGTCTGCGCTCTCCGAGTGCTCTAGTTTTGGGAAAGTTTCTCTCTCTTTCTATATTAACTCAAAATTTTAGGATAAGTAAGTTATTGTTTTGGGGAAGTTTTCAATTGCTTAAAAAATATATTATTTTGAGAAAGCTTGTTATTACTTTCGACAAACCGAGTCATTATTTTGGTAAAGTATTTAATTATTTTGAGATATAACCTTGTTATTTTGAGATGAGTGACTTTTTGTTTTGAGAAGTTTTTGAATTTTAAATAAGAGCGAGAAAGCTTGTTGTTATTTTGTGACATTTCTCATTATTTTGACATAATAAGTCAATATTTGGAGACACATTTAATTAAAACAACTCACAGCATCATTTTGTCATGGCACTTGTAGAAATGGGCTTACATAGTCAGATACAAAGGTGTAAATTCAGTACAATAAAACAACACGTGTATCAAAAAATACCCCTAATGACATCGGAGATATCTCAGCTTGGCTAAAGGTTTATTTATTTATTTATTTGTAAGAGAAAGTCTGCATTACAAACCGGAAGCGTGGGGTAGAAAGAAGTGGGCCTTTAGAGGGCAGAGGGGCTTTGAGTTACATTACTGAAATTGCTTGACCCATACAAGAGAATACATTTCTCAGTCTCTGCTGCATTGATTTTGACCATTATTTCTTAAATCTGCCCCCTAAAAGTCCTATAACATTATGGAAATGCAATTCTCAGTTGCTGAAGCACAACTGCAAGAGCATTTTGAGTGTCGTGTTGTTTTTTGTGTTTTTGTTAACTGTTGCTGTTCATATTTCACTGGGGAAAAATAAATTGTAAACCTCTGAAACCTGGAGCGACATCACTTTTCTTGTGCTGCTTTCAGACTACTTTGGCGAGTATTTAACCTTTTGAACCCCGAGCAAGTTGGTGTGACTTCTTTCAAAAACTTGGGAAAAGGCAATAAGCAACTTGGTAGAAGTGTGCGACAAATTGCAAAATAGATGCAAAATTTATATTTTTAAAAATGGGAGGAAAAGGAAAACACTAGGGAAAACTATGTTTTAAATTATTTGCATTATTGTTACTACATTTTAAAATTAAGTTACAGAATTATTAGAATCTTGAGCACTCTTTCCAGGTCATTTCCTTATTTGTTTGTTTTAAACTTCATTTTATATCGTTATTTATTTATTTATACAAATGTTCTTGTTTGTTATTTTCTGTCATTATCTTTTTTTTTGCTAATATTTTGGGTCATTTCTTCTGTCATTGCCCATTGCTTTCTTCCCATGTGTGAAATCAAGCCAGTCTGCTTAGGTTTCAAAGGGTTGATAATGCCTTTAAGCTTAAATATTGCATGGTAAGTCATGCAGATGTCATACAATAACATAAATACTTAGATGAAACAAATGAACGTACCCGTACTGTTCCAGTGCACAGCCCAGGAGGAGAAATGTAAGTCCAATGGCACCACTGAAGGACAAAGCAACCAGTGCTGAAAAACACAACATTACATTACATTACATTAACTTTGCAGTATACTAACAAAAGTGCGTACAAAGTCTCCATAAGAAGCAAAACATTAATACGCTCGTCCTGAAACACTTTCAGTGCTATTTGTTTGTATGCTAAGTTAACATTTAAGATGCATTTACTGTGAAATAATTGCAATAACCAACAAATATAAACAGGTTGACAACTTAATAATGAAGCAAACGCCGAGTAGCTGTTCACAAATCTCACATCCTTAGGCGGTGTTGCAACTTTAGCTTTCGAAATGATTCAGCAAACGTTTTCAAAACGTTGGAAACGTGAAGCTAATGCAGTTTTCTGAAGCGTTGCGTCTGTGTAAGTTGAACGTAACGCTCAACTGTCGACTGGTTCATAGCAGCATAAAATGCTTTACCTTTAATGCCGGCCATTGTAGTAAATGTGAGAAAGTTGCTCTTTGACTTTAGCTCAGTTCTTTGTGTTTTGTTTATGTGGTCGGGCTCCTCTTCTCGGTGGACGGACTTCCTGCTTCCTCCATCGGAGTTTTCCTTCTTTGTTGTCAGGTGACCGTCTTAAAGCGACAGTAAACACAGCAGCGAGTCTGCCTGAGGTGTTGACGTCACTACCACCACTGTGTGACTGTGTAACGTTACTGATCGATTTGGGATTTATGTTCCTTTCAAAGAGCCTGATTTTTATATTTATGTTAAGTTTTAAGAAGCCAGCCTGGTGGTAACTCATTTTACCTTGGAAATAATCACTGGGAGGTATGATGGGGTGAGATCTGGAACAAAATAATACAAAATTAGATATCTCACCAATATCTGAGTTTGAATTATTCTGAAACATTGATTATAAACTCATTTGACATGTGAGGACTAGATTTTAAAGTCTGATCTGGATTCATTGTAAATATTCCACAAGGTCGCGCCATATCACTCTGCTTTGACAGTGACATCACTATTTTGGATTTACCCTTTGTACAAATTGTTTGTATGTGTGTAAAGCTACCATGACTTGTTATTCATGCAACACCGTGACCTTAAAACTTACAAATAAACATTAAAAAACAAAGCAGGCTACAATGAATTTTGCTCAGGGGCGGAGCACACAGTGATATTAAAAAAAAAAAAAAAAAAAAAAAAAGAATGGTTCCCAGCTGCGACTCGGTTCCCATCGTTCATGTTAACGAGCTGTTCAATAGAATCGGTTCGTTCGTGAACGTCACAACACTAGTCACTGAAAGAGCAGGCTCAAATAAAGTTCTCTCTCCCATGTATACACTGACCGGCTGCTTTATTAGGTACACCTTGCTAGTATCTGGTTGGACCCCTTTTGCCTTCAGAACTGTCTTAATTCTTGGTGTCACAGATTCAACAAGGTGCTGGAAACATTCCTCAGAGATGTTGGTCCATATTGACGTGATGACATCACACAGCTGCTGCAGATTTGTCAGCTGCACATCCATGATGCGAATCTCCCGTTCCACCACATCCCAAAGGTGCTGTATTGGATTGAGATCTGGTGACTGTGGAGGCCATTGGAGCACAGTGAACTCATTGTCATGTTCAAGACACCAGTTTGAGATGATCTGAGCTTTGTGACATGCTGCATTATCCTGCTGGAAGTAGCCATCAGAAGATGTAGGCTGTGGTGTTTAAACCATGCTCAGTTGGTACTAAGGGGCCCAAAGTGTGCCAAGAAAATCTCCCCCACACCATTACACCACCAGCAGCAGCCTGAACTGTTGATACAAGGCAGGATGGATCCATGCTTTCATGTTGTTTACACCAAATTCTGACCCTACCATCTGAGTGTCACAGCAGAAATCCAGACTCATCAGACCAGGCACTGTTTTTGTATTTGTTTTGCATATTTTTAGTTGAAGGTCTCTCCAGTGAAGATGGTAAAAATATTCGCTAGTAATTTTTTCAGCTGGGGGCTTCAGTGCCTGGGACACTGGGACGTGAATGAGTGACTGTCTGGTTCCCAAGCTGAGTCCTTATGAGCTGAGCTACAGCCACCCCAGCGTAAATAATAAAATGACTGATGATTTCCACATGTAGCTGCTTCAGTTTCAGGGTCCTGTGAATACTGGCACACTGGCACACTGGGACACTTAATGTTATTTGTAACATCTGTTGTTTTCCTACTATGACAAGTAAACATATCTGCAACTTTGGATTTGTTTTTGTCCACTGTTTATTCTTCCATTAACACAAACTTCATCATCTATATTAAGACTATTAAGAAAATATGATGACTAAGTAATGTGGTGAGTGATTATTTTTTCAAAAAGCGGTGCAATCTGTGACTGTATTTGACTCCCACTGAAATCTGAGTGGAACTAAAACCCCACAGTAAGATGTCCTCAGATGAACCAGAGCTGCCTCCCTCTTGTTGGGCTTCAGCTTCAGTGTAATATGGAGATGAAACCAGGAGAAAGGTGCAGCACTTCAAAGGGCATGTGTGATCACAGAGCTGCAGCAGATGTTAGCGGACTGATGCTGCTGCTGTCCAGATGGCTATCATGTAGCCACCAGTCTCTTTTTAAATGTTACTGCTTAAATGTCTCCTGCGGAAAAGAGGGTTTAGTTAAAGTAATTATGAACCACGCTCCAAATGGGGTTGAGAGGTGAAGTTGTTTACATCTAATACCACAATTTTCTGATGTTGCTGTTGTTTGTAATTCTCATAACAGTTACTCCTGATACGGAAAGATGTGTTTGTGTCTTCGCTTGAGCAAGTTTGCTGATGAGTTTTAATTTCACCGAATGAAGGATGATTCACATCGTAAGATGAGGCGTCATGGCAGGAAACAGTCCTCTTCTTTGGAAATGAGCTGTGCTTGTATGAGGAAATGCAATCAATATGAGAAACTGTGTGTTTCTTATTTTGCCCCCAGTCAACCTCTCAATTCTGGATCTTGGGTATGGAGCACTTTCTAAATGTGATAAAGGCAAACCTGTGTTAAAGCGACACTTATCTTTCTGGAAATTTTAAGCTTTTCTTTGTGTGGGTTAAAATGCTATTAATATGCTGATGGCACACTAACATGTAAGTGAATTCCACCAGAAATAAAAACTCATAATTGTACCATTGTCATATGGTTCTAAGAAAACTCCCAACCAATCATTGCATTCGGACCGTATCCAAGAATTGGCCAAGCGTTCTGTCTGTCTTCCCCACGTGGAGGCCTCCGACTGGACTGACGTAACCGCTCGCGTAACATGTTTCCACTTACTAGTAACGTTAACGCTACTATCTAGCACTGTGATCTTTTTCTAAAACTCATCAGTCATCACTGACTCGAACGTTACACTCACTCTCCTCTTCGTGTATCTAACGTTACCTTGCCAACGCGTATGTCTATCATAGACGTAATGAAGACGTAATGGAGGAGGGGGGAGGAGGAGGGAGGTGGAGTTGCAGGAGGAGGGGGATGGGACTTTGGAGGCAGGCGGGAGTTGTGGATGTTCAAATTTTTTCTAAGTGCTGTGTGAAATACAAGAAATGTAAGAGTTGCTTTAATGTCTCAAGGCTGGAATAATAACTTAAATATAGACACTGATAAAGCAACCTGGTTTGAAATATGGAAATCTGCATATGACATTTCAGTTTGTAATCAGTCTAATGGCCAGGTTACGTTGAAACTTCACATGCAGTGTAGTTAGATTTAGACACAAAATCACCTGGTTATAGTTCGTAAAAGTCACGTTTTAGCTTAAAATACCTGGGTTAAACTAATAGTTTCCTATTTTCTTTTGTAGTTTTTATCATATACAGATTTGTAATGGTGATTGCTGGGTAATATATATGTTGATGTCCAATATCAAGTCTCTGTTTGATCATGTAATGAGACGATATGATTTACAGCAGCTAGTTTAGGTGCAAAATCTCTCGAGGCTGACAAGCTGGGCACATCTGCAAGTGGATATAACATAAAATCGACATGAAGATGCACTGTTGGTAAAATATAAATACGCCCAAAACTCTTTGTGCATGTGCTTCATAACAAGCAACTCAGGCACACTAGGGCCCATCATAACTACCTTACACAATTGCATGGCATAACAGTCTTCTACTTTCCTCATAACCGTGACGCTGACATCCTGACTGTGCACATTGTAATCTGTAAAACTGTGAGTTTCACAGAGGAAGTGCTGTTTTAGAACCACATGCTGCTTTTAATGGGAAATTATGTCACGATTACTTTTTGTGGTCACTGGGAGTGCTGATGATTTTGAAACCCTGCCGCTTCTTGCCGGTGACTCATTGGTTCAAATGGCATTGTGGAAGAATTACAGAGAAATACCAGTGAAATAGACAAAGATTTAAAAACAATAACAAGACCAGAATGCATGGTCTGTTTGCCGTTATATGGGAGACACACAAACCACACATGAACCAAAAATAAAAAGCAGTTTAATGTGGAACAGAGAAAAACAAAAAAATCACTGAATATATTTCAGCCTAAAATGCAAACTACTGCATGTTGTGCAGCTACACTTGGAATTGAAGCTCAGTTTATACAAAAATCTGGAAAAAAAGAAACACAAAAAGGGCATTTCTTAAGCAATGATGGAGTAACATAAGGGGAATCATGTGATGACTGAAGGGCCGCTTCTGCCGGTCCTGTGATGGAGCTGGGAAATCTTCAGAGCGATGGTCGCCAGGGGTGCCAGCATCACCTGTCCCGAATTAGGACACGGTCAGAGACCCGAGCACCTGGTGTCCAGATGCCACTGATGCATTTCCTCATTAATATTTAACTATAAGCAGTCTTATACTGTTTAATGTCACCTAGAGATATTTTACTCCAGAATGTTTATGTTAACATAATTTTCTTCAATATTTATGGTTGATACATGAGGTATTTAAAGGGACAGTTCACTCCAAAATCAAATACACATATTTTTCCTCTTACTTGTAGTGCTTTTTATCAGTCTAGATTTCTTTGATGTGAGATGCAGAGTGTTGGAGATATCAGCCGTAGAGATGTCTGCCTTCTCTCCAATATAACGGAACTAGATGGCACTCAGCTTGTGGTGCTCAAATCTCCAAAAAATACATATGAAAAACTCAAGAAAAACTCCAGAAACTCCAGAAAACTACAGTTAGAAAACTCAACATCAATGTCTCTTTCCAGAAATCATGACCTGGTTACTCAAGATAATACACAGACCTTGTTGTGAGCAGTTTCATGTCGCGACTATTTTAGTTCTCCCAAATTACACCTGTCAACTGTATCACTGCACAATGCACAGGAGGAGGTGTGCATCTACTAATGGATGAGAGGCTCATGCTTGTGACAGCGTGACATAAAAATGAATAGTGTCCTTCTTGGTTGAGCCGTGTGATTAGCTAGCACAGTGGAGCTAGGTGGGCTAGCAGTAGATGCACGCTTCCTTCTGCACAGTGTTACATTTGGTGGGTGTAGTTCTGTAGAGAGAAAATAGTTCCTTCGTGAAACTGCTCACAACAAGGTCTGTGGATTCTCTTGTGTAGCCAGGTCATGATTTCTGGAAAGAGACATTGCTGTTGAGTTTTTCAAATGTATTTTTGGCACTTTGAGCACCACAAGCTGAGTGCCATCTAGTTTTATTATATTGGAGAGAAGGCAGACATCTCTACAGCTGATATCTCCAACACTCTGCAACTCACACCAAATAATCTAGACTGATAAATAGATCTACAGGTAAGAAGAATAATACGTGGTTTTGAATTGGGGTGAACTGTCCCTTTAAATGAAAAATTAGGGCCTGTCCTGTTCCTCTCAACCACACAGGCTTATCAACACCTCAGACAGTACAAAAACATGTTTCATTTGAATCATCAGACTTCCTGTTTATGTTCTGTGGATTCAAAGATTTCAGCTGTTTTAGTCCTTAAATGTTAAGAGTCAGATATTTTACCTGTGTGTCTTCAAAGATTTGCTCCTTCTCATAGCTGTCTATGTAGATTCGAACTGTCGCCCCGTCACTTCCTGTCCCACTGAGTCTGTAGACGATCCGAGAGCCATCAGAGAAGATTATCCGCAGACCCTGCAGTAGAAAACGTGAAGCTTTTAGCATCAGCAGGCACAGCTGAGTCGCTCCAAGGCTGAAAGAGTCCATGTACCTTCACATAAAAACTTAACAGTACAGCTCAGTGTGTGTGATGTACCTGGTTCCTGGAGATGGTGCTGTCCACCGGGTCTGTGTACTCAAAGTTGTCTGCTTTTTCCACTTGGTAGATTTTGTCTTCCACAGCAAATCTCTGCTTCACGAAGGACTTGTCTGCGATCATGAGCTCCAAATCCTCCATCATCTCACAGGCTGCGTCTATGTCTATGTTCTCATAGTCATATCTGGACAAAAAAACCCAACAGCTGTTAATAACACAGAAAGTGCTTTATTGTGTCAGCAGAGAAAACGTTTGTACGACAGTGCGGTGACAGTTTTTTATGACAGTTTATTGAATACACTGGACACATGTCATGAGATTGAAGTTGGTCTGGTTTCAGTGAGAGAATTTATGGAAGCACTGGATGACAACGATCAGAGTCCCAGACATCATAACTTTATATTTTGATTTACTGGTCAGGGCATGGACTGAAAGAATATGTAATGGCATATAAATTCCACCAGATGTCAGTCATGTCCTGTGTTTCTTCTTCACTGCCATTGTCAGGTTTATAATGTGCATAAATTGACTTCAGTTTTGGCCATTAGTGGGATATGTGAGGGAACCTCCAAACATCTGACATCAATGTCAAATGCCTCTGCTCTGGAAGTTTAGAGACTCACTAAAAACACATTTAATTGGGACATTTGGCCTAGTCCTTTTTTTTGGTTTGTTTTTAATGTGTAATTCATTTTCCAGAAGAGGTTACTTTGTAATATTCAGGAGATTAGGAGCAAAATGTTTCACATGCATAGTAAAAAAATGATCTTTTGATGTGTAGTAGAAACAAAAATTGCAGCGTTCTTGTCTCATAAAGAATATCTACACTGTATCAGTGTATCATTAGCCCCAGAGACCAGCAGCTGTAATGCCACTCCACAGGAAGACAGACTGAAAACGAGAATGAGATTCATCTTTTGTTTTACTGTCCTGTTTACGAGGACATAAAGGATGTGCTTTAGTAAAATGACATCAATTTATGTTGATTTCTTTTGGCTGGATGAAAAACATAACTTGTGCTTCGGTTAGGGAACCTTTCATTGCAGATTTTATTTGCTAAGCTCAGGAGAGAAGGTAGAATATTTGGTTTAAGACCAAGCTGTGAAATAACCTCCAAGTCTGAAATGAAAAGTAATGGAGTGTTGGATGACTTCAGCTGTACTCCTGGGGTCTGGAAACCCCCATGAAAGCCATGAGGATGACACCAAAATAAAGAAAATTTATCAAATCAAGACAGAGATCAGGTGTTGTGGGACACACATACACCCTCGATATTTAGAGCATGTGCATTTGTCTCCCCCAGTAAAACAGGCAGTAGTTGATTCACAGAATGCAGGAAATAATTCACCAGGACGCAGGGAATTTCCTGAGGGAGGACCCCAAATCCCCAGTTTCGAATGTGCCTCCTTCCCACAATGTCAAAACCAAAACTATGCCCATGAAATTGAATAAAGTCTTTTGGCTGCTGTGAAACTGTGCCTACAGGCTGAGATTAATGCAAAAATAGTCTATTGATTTTAGACATCTGCACAGAAAGGTGCTCAAAATGATAAAGAGATCCTTTATATTTTGTTGTGTTTGTGTCCGGACCCCAGAAAGAGTAGCTGATGTATCTGCATCAACTAATGGGGATCCTAGCAAGTACAAATACAACTATGAATACAGACAACAACACAGGTGTGTCACCATCTTACCTGGTGAAGTAGTTCCTTCCATATTTTAGCCAGTGGTCCTTTAGAATATCCTCCACACTCTGCCGTCTGGCGGCCAGGATGGACAGCCATGCCAGCACGGCCCAAAGTCCATCCTTCTCACGAATATGGTCTCCACCTGAAAAAAAGAGGGTATGTAATTACATTCACCAGACACAGAAAAGAAAATCATGAGCACTGAATTAGATTCTCTCTTCCCCTACGCAATGTAAATTAAAATCTTTTGATCTAATAACTTGCTGAGGAGACACAGTACCTATACCAAAGCTTTCCTCTCCACACAAAGACAGCCTGCCTGCGTCCATCAGGTTCCCGAAGAACTTCCACCCAGTGGGAGTTTCATATAACTCTATTTTTGTCGCCTTGGCTACTCTGCAGGAACAGAAGTGAAACACTGAAATAACAAAATTGTTGTGTTATTAATATGAACTTTTGCATGTTAAATAAAAGGCCTAAATCAAATTTAAAGATTCAATTGCACCAAAAGAAACTCAATCCCCAGAAAATATGTTGCCATTGTCTGTTTCTACAAACTACAGATACATTACATTTGCACATTATTGTGTAGCTGACAAGTTGAAACTTTACGAACAATGCTGTTAATGTGTGGTTGGGTTTAGGTACCAAAAACTTGGTTAGGAAAAGATCATGTTTTGGCTGAAACTACTAGGTTCTGTGGGCACTATCCTCGCAGGAAATCTCTGTCTTGGTAAGACAAGCAACTGCTTTCCGTGTCACTATCCTGGCAGGAAATGCAAATATGTTCTGAAACAACTTCTTTTCATGCCTCTATCCTCAGTGGAAACACAGCAACGACTCACTGAAGGACAACCGGTTTTGTTGACGTGAGAAATGTTGATATGATGATGATGATATGATTTGCAAATGTAATGTATTCATGGTTTGTAGAAATGTACAATTCCTACATTTTCCTCTGGGCTGCCAAAAGTATTGTAAGTTTGACACTGCTTCAACTTGGAAAACCACTGTCTCATTGGTTTTGCAGGGATGTGAAAGCCAGGCTGTGTTTTTACCTGTCTAAGGCTGCGCTTGTGGGCATGCTGCGGGCGAAGCCTCTCACCCCTGTATGCTGGAAGTACGGGATGCAGAAGATGTTGTCAGCAATCACAGCCACAGAGTCAGGTGGGGTGACGAAGAAGCCGTGCTTACCGAGGATCATGTTGCGGTCCTAGAGAGCCGACACACAGACAGAGGTTAGAGGTCAAGGCCTTGGGTTCAGTCCTTCCAGACGTGAATGTCAAATATGACTTTGTGTAATAGTACACGCACCCCATCACCGTCAAATGCTGCGCCAAAATCATACTGCCCGTCTCTCATGCTTTCAATGAGATCGACAGCGTAGGTGAGGTTAGGATCTGGATGTTGACCCCCAAAGTCCTCCAGTGGGACGCAGTTAATGGCAGAATTGGCAGGGCAGCCCAGTTCCTCACAGAGTATTCTCCTCACATACGGTCCCACCACTGAGGAGCAAACAGAGGTGACAGAGACAGTGATGAGAGAGGATTGGGTGAGACAGTGATGAACTACTGAAGTCAGATATGGTAGTGTACAAAGTGGCACTACTGGCATCTAAAACAGTGCTGTGTTGCTCCGCTTAAAGCTCCAGTGTGAAGGACGTAGGGGGATGTATTGGCACAAATGGAATACAATAATAAGTATGTTTTCTTTACTGTATAATCACCTGAAAATAAGTTTCGTTGTGTTTTTTGTTACCTTAGAATGAGTCATTTACATCTACCAAGAAAGTGGGCCCTCATCCACGGAGTCTGTCATGTTTCTACAGTAGCCCAGAACGAACAAACCAAACACTGACTTCACATAGGGCCTTTCTTTTTGTGCCTTTTCACACAAAAAGTGGTTTAAAGCCCCTCCGTGATGAGTGCATCAGGAAGATTTTGATGATGATTTTTTAGCGGTCTAAATCACCAGGTCTGTTTGTTGTGGAGAGGAAGAGACCTCTGCGGACAATTCGACTCCTTGTAAAAACCTCCTGAATGTCTGGATCTTAAGTTAGCAGAGGAAAAAGGCAAGCACACATTAGCAGGTGCTGGGCTGGCAGCCTGTCTCCAATATGCCAAACAGCATAGGAGAAACACTGATTTGTAACGTGAAACTGCTTTATTCAGTATTTTTACTGGTTTTAATCACCTGGTCTGTATGTCTATGAGATGAAGAGGCCGTTGCGAATAATTCGGCTGCTGGTAAAAATCTCCTGGACAATGAATATTGAAGGGATTCTAAGTAGGAGTGGTTTCAGTCTGCAGTCCTCGCCACTAGACACCATTAAATACCCCTAAATCTTAACCACCGCTCCTTTAAAGCATCAGTTTAACATTCTGGGAAATACACACTCATTGGTTTCCTGCTGAGAGTGTGATGAGAAGAGCAGTACCACTCTTATATTTGTATGGTAAATATGAAGCTACCACCAGTAGCCAGTTAGCTTAGCTTAGCTTAGCTTAGTTTAGCTTAGCTTAGCACAAAGGTAGGAAACAGGGAAACAGCTAGCCAAGCTCTGTCCAGAGATAACAAAATCTAACTATCACCACAAACGAGTTATAACATTAATTATAACGTAGCTATAATCTGAGAGTGATTGAATTGGAGAGAAAGTCAGGGGCCACAGAAGGGGTGTGGCATCTTGTCAGAATTTGTGCCCTATTAATAACAATACGCATGACTTCCTCTGAGGAGGTGATAAGGGGGGATGCAGGGACTGTTAGTTTCAGTTTCAGTGTTTGGGGACACTCTAAATAGCTTTCGTAACCTGATCATTATGAATCGTTCTAAAGTCAACAGTTCCCATAACCCGACGGCACCTCTCCAGTGTTATATTGGAGCCTGGGACAACATTTTCTTTGGTCTCTGTCAGATCAGTACACTTCACTCATTTTCATCATTGTCTTGTGAATGGTAAATGGTTTGGATTTGGATAGCGTCATAATCCACTTGTGTCACTGGAATCACCAAAACATCATCCAAATGTCAGAGAGGCCAAACAGATGCGTGTGTACTGACTGGTGGCGTGATCTGTGCGTCATCTTTGACCTTAAGCAAACATCTAAGGAGCATGAGCATCATGTTGTTTTTCCTGTGAACCTATGACTCAGTAAAAAAACAACAAGGAAAAAAGGTCATATTGAGTCTTGACTCCGAGAAACTGCCCTGTGTGCAGTGGTGATAAGCAACTAAATACAAGAATCAGTCTTTGCACTTAACTATTGTCACATGTTTTTGTGACCAATGGACACAACAATTTTTGAAATTGGTCCAGGACTTAGCAAGAGTGCTGCAGCCAGCAGTGGCAAATGTTCATCACTACAAGGCTTAACTCTATTCAGACCAACAGATTTAAAAAATATTTTGGAGCTAATTATGTGTGTTTTGACATGAAAATCTTTCTGAGATTTGTTTTCAGAGTAACAGAGAATATATCAATGAGATGACATGCTCTTAGTTAATATGCTCTCACCTCCGTGCATGGCGTCGAGTCTTATCTTGATGTGGTTTTGACCGGACAGAAGCTCCTTCAGAGCTGCAAAGTCAAAGATGTTCCTCAGCAAGTTTGCGTAGGATTCCACAGAGTCCACAATTTCCACTGGAAACAGACACGAGTGAGAAACAAAACCATGTTTTTAATCTATACATTTACATGTAATTGTCGACATTAAGGGTCCAGTGTGCAGGATGTAGTGACATCCAGCAGCGAGATTACAGATTGCAACCAAATGAACCAACTGTGTCTCGAGTGACTCAGGACAACCTGGGGACTCTGAGACTCTGGGGAAGACAACCCCCACTATATATGAATATAAATGGCTCACTCTAGGCTAACAAAAAGACAATGTTTCTGAATATCAATTGATAATAAACTAATGAAAACACAAGTATGAATAATACATTTATTTTCTGTCAATATATCCACCTTAATCCTAGACACTGGACCTTTAAGATTAACGTTCACTGAAGAATGGCAAAAACTGGTCATATGACAGTTCGTAAAATAGGTCAGATTGTCTAGTCTCTTTTATAAATGTAGCAGGAAACTACCAAAGTGTTCACTGCTCTACTATCCATCCACACATCCTTTTTTCCTCTCATGTCCTCCATCTCCTCCTGATCTGAAGTGATAGGTGACAGACTCAAGCTGCACTTCACCTGTGAAGGGTTTGAACTTGTTCTCCAGATCAAACATCTGTTTGCCCAGCGTTGTCAGATCCACTTGCAGTCCGGGGCAGATGGCAAACTCCTCAATGGTCCTGCTGATCTGAAAGATCTTGTTAGTGACAGCCTCCTTGGCCGGGCCTGGATGGAGGAGAAAATCTCTGAGATTATATTTAATTTTTCATGAACTGATGAGTTATACACATTGGGTATACTGGTGGTAATATTCATGGTTGCTCTTTTCGCTGTGTTTGAACTTTGTTCCAGATTTGATGCCCAGACAAACTCCCAAACTGTGTCCGTGCCACATATCTGAATGAGGCCTTGTACAGCCTTGTTAACTTCTCTCGTAACACTATTTTTCACTTGGCCGATGCCTCTGCATGCTTCCTCCTCTCCAGTTACCATACCTCCATTTGCAGTATTGAACTTAATGCCAAAATCTCCCTCAGGTCCGCCGGGGTTGCGGCTGGCAGTGAGGATGATGCCGCCGATGGCTTTGTATTTCCTGATCACACAAGAGATGGCCGGTGTGGACATTATCCCGTGGTGTCCAATGATGACACGACCCACCTGAGGAAATGTCACACAGGTGTGTGTGGGTGAGCTGGCAGGCATGAGTGTGTATCTTAATTTATCTGAGTTGGGGGGAGGGCGGGGAATACCGCTAAATATCAGGTTTGGTGTGTCATGCTTCCTCCTCAAAATGAGTGAGGCTAGAATTTCATTTAACAAACGACAGCTCTGGCACATCAAGAGCAAGTTATATTATGAGTAAGTACATTTTAAATCCCTCTAACCATGCTACCGAGAAGCATCAGAAGCTCAAAGGTTATGTAATTTAAGCCCAGGGACCACAGAGAGCTCATTACTGGTGCTGGCAAGAGAGAAGAAAACACAACAGGTTTTATGCTTTTCTATTTGAAGACACTAGAGTAGCCAGGAGCTGAAGTTACAGCAGCAACTAGCTGGTTTTAAACTGAAGGCAGCATATATGCTTCAATTTATTAGTTACATTGCTCTACTGTGGAATTGCATTATCCTGTCTCCCCTTGCATTGCTTAGGACTCACAGATGCAGACCATTTATACCTGGCTGATCATGTTTTAAGTTGAGCTGCGCAATTGTTTTTAATCGTCATTGCAATGTCAACTTGCACGATAAGCACATGACTTACTTTTTTTTTTTTTTTGTTAACAAAAGCTTTCAACTGTTTCACACTGGCTTCTTCAGCACATGAGTTGTTTTGCTTTGGTCTGAATCAGGGACTAATGTTGTTACAAAGTTGTGTAATTGCCTAGAGTTGGTTCGTGTTCTCACGACAGCATTTACAAGCGGACCAGATCAAATGCCTTGTGTGAGAAAGCTGCTCTTGATTGGTCAGTAAAATCCAGGAAGTAAACCAAACATTTTTCCATAGTATTCAACGTCAACAAAAGATTAACAAACGTTAAAATTATGTGTGCACCAAGACTCCCTTGCATGTAAAATTTAATAGAATGCAACATACATAATATTTTTTCATTTTAATTTATTGAATATTTCTGTTATTTTTATTCTGCTTAATTTAGATTACAGATTATATCTTCTGTATACTGTTATACCTGTTAATGTCTGATTTATAACATGATTTATTTCTATTATAAATTAATTCATTATTTTTTTCCTCTCAATACAACCCCACTTAAAAGGCTGCAAACTGAACACTAATAAGACGTGGGGCTGGTACAACTGCTAACAACAAAGGGACAACAACAGATGACACATACATGTTCAAACCCGCCCACACACACAAACACCAGCATGTGCACACACAAACACACACACACACACGGTGTCACTGACCCCGTTGGCAGCTGCCATCTGCACAATGACCTCAATAGCTGTTTGGTTGAAGAAGCGTCCGTCTCCCCCCACCACCACTGTTGATCCCTGGCGGTCACGTAGGTCAATAGAGGAGAAGATACTCTGGATGAAGTTGTGTAGGTAGTTCCTCCTGGTCTGGAATACATAAACCTTTCTCCTCAGGCCATTGGTGCCGGGTCTCTGGTCGGGGTAGGGGGCTGTAGGGACAGTCAACACCTGCAGAGGACTGTTGTCCATTATCTCAGAATGAGAATCCAACCTAATGCAACAGCATAAAGAGCCAGAACCTGGTGCTTAGAGGGAAACCCCCCGTCAGTTGACATGGGGAAGCGTCCACAGGGGCAGAATGGGAGGGTATAATCTTGACTCCTCCTGTTATTTCGCTGGAAGCACGGGGCTACAGTGGTACTTCTGAAGCCCAAAATAACCTTTCAAACTAATGTGTGTGCAGAGGCAGGGGGAGTAACTGAAGACGCTCCTTCACACATGTGCAGGGAGATCACTGTCAAGGCTGCAGGCCCAGGCACAAAGAAGTGTGTGTGTGTGTGTCTATGTGTGTGTTTGGGTGTGCCTGGGTGGAAGTACCGAGGCGTTATGGGAGCTATTTGTCCATCTGTGAGCGGCTGCAGCTGTGCTCGGAGTAATGATATGCAAAAAGAAGGATGACATCTCTCATCGGAGATGCACTTAGCGCTATTTTAGGAGGGGGGTATTTACCCTTTATTAAAGCTGAGTGTGTACACAGAGCGCGAGAGAGCAATCAGAGAGTCATCGGAGGCACATGTTGGATTATGATGTGGTTTTAAGAAAGTGACTGAGTACAAAACAACCATCATTTGTCAAATCAAATAATACATGCAGAACAGTCAAATCAGAGCGAGAGGTATCTGTGAGACAGAACAACACTGCCCTCTAGAGTCCATCCAGGGATCCAACAGCTGGACAAGAGAGTCGGGCATCACCAACTCCCATTGCAACATTATAAAAGTTCTGGCATGTAGTAATAGCACAAAAATGCATAAGTTAATCACTGACAAGACTTTGGCATCAAAATAAAGTTGATGTTTTTATTTCAAGGATGACATTGACCCGTGACTCTGGGCCAAATCTCTGTTGACACAGAGAGGCCGTTCTGTGCCTGACCAGCGCCAGGACCCAGTCAGTCTGCAGCCCATAATAACACAAGGACATTAGAAAGGTTTGTGTTGCTCAGTTTGGGTTCTGTCAGGAACATTTTATCCACACCTGAATGACTACATTATATTACATACATTATATCATACTTTAATTCATTTAAATTAATAAAATCTATCAAGTGTATCAAAAAAAGTGTATGTAAAGTAAAAATGAGTGTTGTCTACAGCAGCGGGTCCCAAACTTTTTTGCCTCATGAGCCCTCAAAAGGAAGCAGCGTCGACTCAGGATGAGCAGTTCCCCCAGTGATTTTCAGATCTTTACATTTAAGCAAAATTAAACGATTAATTGGACCACAACCCACCAGTTTGGTGTCTTTCACAAGACAACGAACCACTTGAAGAAGAGTCAGAAAAGTATAACAGAACTACACTCCCTCAATGTATCTTGCGACCCCTTCAAAGGGTCCCGCCCCCCATGTTGGGAACCACTGCTGCACACTGAGAGTCAATGTGACCCAATATAAAAACTGCTCACATATGGCTTTATGTTTTAATTTTTTCTCCATAACCTTTGACCTTTAAGATACAGTGAGTGAAGACATATTGTATGCTAACTGCATTATAGCATATTTCAGATTTCACATTACAAGTGTTTTATTACATTAGAGACCATTGTCCACTGTGACTGCATCTACTGGAACTTGATACTCAGAGGAAACATCTTCCTCTCTGCACAAGCCCTCTTAAACTATATCTGCCAACAGGAAGCTCTGGTGGCCCTAAGAGCTCAATGCACTGCAAATTAAAGGGGATCTATGCGAATTTCAGAGCTTGTTTGGACACCGTTCTCAGCATGGAGATGGCTGAGTCAGTGGCTAGCAGCTAACAGTGCTAACTCCATATACAGTGCTAAACAAAGGCAACAGAGCTAACAGACTTAACCAAGGGGGAAACAGAGTGTGGGCGCCATGAAGGCGGTGTCCCTAAATCAACAGCAACTTCCGTATGAGCGCAGCGCAAAGCAGTGGCAAAGAGCTAGCGAGTGAGATGCACCACAACAAACCACAGAGAAGCTCGGATAACAACACACACAGAGGTACTTCTGCTCAGAGTGCCATCACTCCACTACACTGTTACATAAAGAGCCTGTAAGAAAACACATGTAAATAGACATAACTCAAACAAATGAAGAAACATCTTCATTGGCTTGATGAGACATGAAAACATAAGTTTGGTGAAACATTTGCAGCAGTTAGAAAAAGCACTGCAAGAAGCTCACAAGACAAAACTGCTAGCAGAGGATGCTAACAAGTAATGCACAGGGCTGGGATTATGAACTTGTTTTAATAATAATAATGTTAATAATAATAATAAACTTTATTTATATAGCACCTTTTATACAAGAGATGCAGCACAAACTGCTTTACAATAAGGGCATTATAAGAACTGACTGCTTCACATGAAAATAGACATAATGCACATAAAACAGAACTGATAAATAAAATTATAGAGTTGTAAAACTACAAATCATAAAACAAGTAAGATTTTAAAAGAGTTGCAGCAGCGTGAAGTGTTAACAGAAATAGTTTCAGACCTGTGTCAGGAAGTCAGAGCGAGTTAAATGCTAAAGTGAACAGATATATTTTTAGCGTTCTTTTAAAAATATTTAGCGAGCTAGCTGGCCTGATATCTATAGGCAGCGTGTTCCATAGCTTTGGGGCCTAATTGACAAAGACAGCATCCATGATCTTCTTCCGGTTGTCACTGGCTGTTAATATGTTTACGGCTGTTAATATATGACGCAAAACTTTATAAACTACAAACTACTATGCACTTTTTAGTGTGTCTTGGAAACAGTTTCTGTTGTCTTGTGAGCTTCTTGCGGTGCTTTTCGTAATTGTGTTGATGTTTTTGTGTGTTCGATGTTTCTTTATTTGCATGTGTCGTGTCTATTTACATGTCTTCACTTAATTTGCAGTGCGTTGAGCTGTCCGGGCCTCCGTACCAGGCTCTCCTTTAGAG
This sequence comes from Epinephelus cyanopodus, assembly GCA_026686955.1. NCBI lineage: Eukaryota > Metazoa > Chordata > Actinopteri > Perciformes > Serranidae > Epinephelus > Epinephelus cyanopodus. The sequence continues at coordinate 17,670,727 of CM048926.1, read as the reverse complement.
GCCACTAATACGTGCAGTATTATCGCTGGAGAATGCTGCAGCTGGATCACAGAAAGACGCCTGTCTCAGAGGACGCTGACATGGAGGAGATGATCCTGGGGGAAGCCACAGGGTACACAGAGATCTGTGTGTGCCTCAGGGTGTGAGAGGCCCTTTGGCCTGTCCTCCATTGAATCCCTCTCCTACGCTCTGAGCGCCCCTTAGGTCTCACATGGAAATATCTCCCATTAAGGTGGGTGTCTCCGCAGGCGTTGAACCACCATCCACCTGGAGGGGGACAGAATTTACATGTTGTGCAGCTGAATGACAAGTATTCATTAACCCCCCTCTTTGCATCACATTGGGAACATGCCTCCCACATGTGCACCTGCTGTACCTGTGTAGTTGTGCGCACAGCTGGAGTCCTGGTCGTTATCGTTGTCTCTGTCCTTGGTGGAGAACATCATGCCTGTGTGGTTGCTCATGGGGTCCCGCAAATCTCCAGACAGATGCGTGAGGTGAATGGTGTAGTTGCTCTCAGGACCATTAAGGTGGAATCTGTATTCGATGAAGCGCCTGCCCTGTTTCCAGTCTTCCAGCTGGATGTGAAGGACAGAGTTGCCCTGAGCGGCGAGAGAGTGGATCTTCCTGAGACCCAGCCAAAACTCCCCTGTGAGAGAGACATCACTGAGCGGTCAGAGCTGACATGATTTAACAAGTACCTTTAATGAAGAAGTGACGCACACAAACTTACATACAGAGGTGCAGGGGGACTTTAACTTACAGAGGTTATAAAATTGCAATTGTTATAATCATGATATATGCCAGGTAATTTAGGATGTGGCAGCTGAGAATGAATTTTCCGACATTAAATGGGTAATTGGGTTTAGAGTCTTGAGAATAGTATCTCTCACCTTGAAAATCTCCAAACCCATTTTCATACTTCTCCCAGGTTTGATCAAAATTCACTGAACCGTCCCTCCTTCGCTGGATGACTGTTGCTCCATGATCTGAATGGAAAGAAAGAGATTAATTTTAAGGTATAATCTCCCTTATTTCAGACATAATTTGAATACTGTTTATGGTTGACATTTTTTAAGAAATAGCTATTTTATATATTTACATTCTGTGTTACATTTCATTGTTAGTGGCGGGGTCCGCCATTCCCACTATTGATTCAGGCAAAATGAATACCTGTAAGCTAGTGTTACAATTTGCAATTTTATCACGTTGATATCAGCCTTGCTCTATTGTTCACACTCCCACAGCTCCATGGGAGCTGTATTTAACCCTTTGAAACCTGAGTAAACTGACTTGATTTCTATAAACCCTGACCCTATTTTATAGACCTCTGCTCGAAAATTGCATATTCACTATCCATAATGAAATGAATATATCTCTGCAACCACAAGGTCTGTTTGAATACTTTTGGTGTCATGGTAAAGGGAACACTTGTGAAATTTGTTAAGATGTGTAAATATCAGTATATGTGTTATATGTGAGGAGTAAATGAAGATGGCACACAGCACAAATGAAATATTTTGAGTTTCACATAAAATTAAATTTAAAAATTGATGCAGTGAAGTGTCGCGATATTTTGTGTGGCAAAATTCTATCAATACACAAACGCTAAGTATCATTTTTGCTTCTATATAATGATCAGTTTAAACACAAATTTAACTTTTGTCAGACTACTCAAATACTGAAATTGTTACTTTTTCAGTCCACTGGGTACATTTTAGTAAGATTAACAGACTGATATAAAAATGTTAACAAAGTTAACAGTAGATGACTTTATATTCCAATTTATGTTATTGCAACACTCAGCATATCAAAAACTGCTCAAAATCTCACTAATATTGTATCCTAACTTAAGTATCTTGTTAATATTATAGCATAAGGCCTTTGGTGATTCCCACTCTTATCATTTATCCAGTCAGTCGGTATTTTGCAAACAGACAGTCCTTTACAAAACTTACGCAATAACACAAACAAACTAACTGACTGAGGTAGTGATAGACCTTCAGCTTCTGTGATCAGCGAGGTAAAATTACTGTTTTGTTGATGGAATCTGGCTTTGAAGAGAGCATAGATAAATGTCACTTATAGTTCAGTTCCTCATTGGAAAAGGCTGTCTGTTTGCTAAGTACTGAACATAAAACTTGATAAAAGTGACTTGGATTATCCAAAACAAGTTGTGCACGAGTTTGTAAACAGATGTTTTGATATAGTTTTGCTGTTGATAAGCCTGGACCCCTAGGACTTCAATTCATCAAGTGTTTTCTCTATTTTGGATTCTTCATTCACCATGGAGACATGCGACAAAAAAGTTTTCTTCAAGAATTCAGAGGAGTGAGTAACTAACATAGAAATGGTCACTAGGGGGTGAAGTATTCCTTTAATTTACTGCTAATGCAAACCCAATGTTTGTTACTGCCGCTGTAGAATAGACAAAGAAGCTAGTCCTCTGCTGGGATGAAGTGAAAAGTTTGTGTGATAGTACATTACCTTTGCCCATGTCACAAAAAGCCATGAAGGGCTCCGCTCCAGAGGGTCTGATGGCATAGACGCCACTGACTCGTTCCCCTCTTTTGAAGAGGTCGCTGCAGTCTGATGGCAGATCTATTTAAAAATGAATACAAACACGATTTCAAACTTGAAACTGTTCTGCATAAAGACGAGCTGTAAAATTGTAACCTGCGGCAGAGGAGTGGAGGTGCACTTGTGACTAGACGGTCAACAGTTCGTACCAGCAGCATCAGCAGGAAAAATGTGTGGATAATTGATTGCTTAGTAAGCGCTGAATGCAGCAGGAAGGTATGAAGCTGCAGAAAATTGCTGTAAATTGTCAAGACATATTCTTAAACTATGAGCATTGACAAAGTAAGATTGAATAAATAACCTTCAGGGCTTGCTGATATACTGTATGACAAATAAAAGATACCAGATATTTATATCACACATCAACATTTCCTCATGTTTTACTGTTATCCAACTTACTCGTCATGTCGGTGGTGCTGGTAGAGCTCGAGGTCAGATAAGGGGTCAGTGTTGGTGCCTCACTGTTGAACGTTACAGGCATTCTCTCAATGGTCTCTTGGGGCAACGTGTTGACCGTTAACTGGGGAAAATAGCAAGAAAAAGCATTTAGCTTGTCGACATAATCCTCAGTCTGACCATGGAGAAATACTGTGGATTCGCAGTTCCACACATAATAAAGTTTGGGCTGTTATTCTGCAAAGGGAGATATTTTCCAAAGTTTTTGAGATATTTTACAGTAACAATATAAATTTGAGCTGTCAAGACCAAGGGAAATGCAAATGTATTATAACACAGAGGCGCTGGCGGAGATTATTAAAAATATGGACAGCTCCTTCATTATGTCTGCACCCTCCAAAGATTTAAAATCTAAATTACATAGTACCATGACTCCATTAAAGTTTCTTTCTACCAGCACATTCAGTGCAATGCCACAATGATGACAGCTCATAACTCACAAAGCTGGCAAAATGATGTTAGGAGATTTCCTAAAAAATGCATACTTCTGCACATCAACAAACTAAAAGCCCATCTGAACCGACATGGCCTTCCACTCTGACTGAATGAGGGACTGTATGAAGATGATTGCGGTGGGAGGGAGGGCTGAAAATTATTTAATTTTGAAAAAAGGATGAGCCATCTGAGCATAATTAATATTTTTTCTACAACTCTTTCCTTTTATGAAATAATATAATTCATGTCATGACACACTGGTGAATATTTCACCCGCTCTCTGGTATTGAACAGAATTTCTAAGTGAACAGCTGTCTCAGCCCCTGAATAAGTGAACTGGGAATCGGCACCAGATCTGTCAAAACGTCCTTACATCCCAAACAAGAGAATAGGTCGGTTGCCAATGACAACCAAAATTACATAACCAGGAGAATATCCCCAACAGAGGCATGTACTCATAGAACTGGAGTTACATCCAGTAACTACTAGTTAATGTTGTGAAACAGCAGTTTTGTTAGATTCAGGCCAACACATTCTCCGACCTCATCACATACAAACGTTTGGTCATGGAGGGTGGCATATGGCATGCAAGTGCCTTGGGCGTGTTAGTTGTTGACGTTCTGGAACACTGTGTCAACTTCTGTATGTTACATGCATTGTCTGTTTTCAAAATACACTTACATTTTCACAGGCATTGTACTGTTTGCATACAGTCCCTTTCAAAATAAACACACTACGCCAGTACAACACTGCGAATTGACAAATATATCCTTCAACAATAAACGCATGTGATGATTTAGCCAACACACACCCGTAGTGGGGTTAAGGAAAAAAGAACAGAGTTTGGCTTTACAAGCTAACACCGGCCTCGTGGGTGAAAGTCGGTGGTTGTTGGGCCTATCCCACCCGCCTTACTCGGACTTCTGCCCGCTTAACTTTCGTTGTTGTCCTGCTGCATTTCCCCCTTACGCCACCAGGCACCTAACCGCAACTGGCCATATATCATGACGCTTTTTTCACTGGTGTCTGATGCTGTAAGTCACTGCCCAAGCCCCGGTTTTTGATGACATGAACAGCGATCTCCTGAGTGAAAGTCGCATGTTTGTTTTACTCGTCCATTAACCCTGATCTCTACCACATGTGGACTTTTCACTGACGTTCTCATTTGCTCCTGTCATAATTACTACAGCCACTAGAGGTCACCACCTAACAATAAACGTAAATATGATTTTTAGCTTCAATTATGAACGTGATGATTGATTATTATTATTTTTTATTTTTTTTTTTTAACTGAAAATTTTAAAAGACCAACATGCCCCTGATCATTTTCCTACACTCCCTAACATTTACCTTTTCCTCCAGACTCTTTATCTTCACTCTCTGGTGATTGAGTTGGTAACTCTGCTCCCTCACAGCATTCAGAAGCTCTATGATGCTCCGCTCCTGGCTTTGGATCACCTCCTGATCAGGGGAGAAAGTTATTTAATTGTTAACACTGTACATAGCATATCAGTAAAAAACAAACAAACTGCATGCTACATTTTGCTGAACAGTGTCATTAAATGTTCAAAAAGAATATCCTGGCATCTTGTTAAGGTTTGTCAACCGATTATTTTTAGAAGATTTGTAGAAGATGTTAGTTTAAAACAAGGAACATTTTTACTGCTCTAATTTCTTCATGTGCAGAAAAGAATAGGCTGCCCATAGAAAAGCTGCTGTCCCACCCAGGTGTTCATGTGCTGATTAGTTAGTGTTGTATCTAACTAATCATTCAGAAGCATTTCCACCTCAGCAACAAGAAAAAAACATCCAAGTGCAGGTTTCCTTTCTAACAACAGGTGACTCACCCTGAGGCTGTTGATCTCCGCTGCGTGCTCGCTCGTCACCCCACCATGTGACAGGCTGCTGAGCTTCTCCTCCAGGCCGTCCACCTTGCTCTGTAAGCGACTCTTCTCCTGCAGGATGCTATCCACTTTGGAGTTGATCTCAACAGACAGGCCCTTGATCTCTTCATTATTGGCCTTCAGTACCACAGTGGTCTTCTTCAGCTCCTCCTCTTCCTCTTTAATTTCACTGGCAAGCACTGAGAGCTGGTAGAACGAGTGGTCGAAGATGTTTAGCTTCTGGACGATGTCATTTATCTGTCCCTTTGTCTTCTGCACAAACTCCCGCAGGCTCTGACCCAGCTGCAGGAGGCCGTTCGCCAGAAGACGCACATCATCAAGCGCTGCAAAGCGGGAACGAGTTTCAGCCGGGGCCTCAAGTTGGAGGACTGGCTGCTCCTCTCTGCCACAGAGGGCAGGGACACAGGCAGCAGCCAGGACCAACACTAAGGGCGATAGTAGAATTCTCATGTTGTTGTCGTGCTGCTTCTCCGGCTGTGTGTCAGTGATGTTAGAGGAACAACTGGCAGCCAGCTCTCTCCGCTGTCATCAGGAACAGAGTGAAGATCCCGGCCTTTATGTACACTGTCTAAAATCAGGTCAATGATTAACTGGTTCAGCTAATCAATATCTGAATGGATGATGTAGTTTTAGCCCAGTGTTGGCATTGTAGGTCTCTGGACACTACAATCATGTAAGACTTTTACATTTCATAGGTAGTGTATCAACATTTCTACAGTGATATAGTTCAGAGTACATGTACATGTATGAGCTGATGCCATTCAAAGGTGGAAAACGTTTCATTCGTGATTGTAGCACCAAAAATGGCCACCTTTTAGCCAGACATTGGGAAACTTCAAAAGCTTAGGTTTTTAGCAAAACATCAATGGGATTTCCAGCCATAGCTGTGGCACCAAAACTGGACGTTTTTTTAACTGAGACACTGGAATTTTATGAGCGGTAATTGTGGCACCAAAACCAAATATTTTTTAGCAAGACATTCGTGGTATTTCCAGCAGTGGCTGGGGCACCAAAAAATTTGTGTTTTGTCAGTCAGACATGGTGGCATTCCCAGGGGGCATCGCAGCATTTTCAGCAGGATTGTAGCACCAAAAAAACAGGTGTTTTTTAGCCAGACATTAGAGCATCTCAAGCGATGGTTGTGGTACCAAAACCTGCTGTTTTTTGGCAAGACCATGGCGGTATTTCCAGCCCAGTTGTGGCACCAAAACTAGGTGTTTTTTTATTTGGAACTTTTCCAGTGATTGTTGGAGCACCTGAATTGGATTTTTTATGCAAGACACTGGCAGTCTGGTTTCTTTGGTCGTTTGTTTTTTTAGTCAGGCATGGTGGCATTCTTGGCAGGGATTGTGGCACCAAAACCGGGTGTTTTTTAGCAAGACGTCGCAGCATTTTCAGCCGCGATTGTGGCACCAAAAATAGGTGTCTTTCAGCCAGACATAAGAACATTTCCAGTGGTGGTTATGGTACCAAAACCTGATGTTTTTTGGAAAACCCCAGCAGTATTTCCAGCCCAGATTTTTGAGACATCGGGACTTTTCCAGCGGTGGTTGTGGCACCAAAACTGGATGTTTTTAGCAAAACATCTGCAGTTTGGTTGGTTTGGTCGGGGCGCCAAAATATGGATGTTTTTTCAGTCAGACATCAGGGCATTTGCAGCAGTGGTTGTGGCACAGAAACTGGGAATTTTTAGCCAGATCTTTTCCTAAATCTTACCAAGCGATTTTTGTGCCTAAACATAATCACACAATACTGCCATAGTCAAAAAATAAACAAATGCACACTCCTTTGCACTGACTGAAAACAAAAGATGTTTTCCTCTCAGTCAGAACAGCCTGACATCGTTTTTACAACTGACCTGTAGTTACTTGTGCTGAGGTCAGGGCTGGTCTCTGTGATTGTTGCCTGGCTGGTTTATTTTTAAACAGGGAGATGACCTGGTTTACATATAGGATCTATTTAGAAATATGTCTTACAAGTTCAAGCTTTCACAGTGCTTTATCTATTTTGATCCTGTAGTGGGTAAATGTTTTGCAGGTGCTGTGCAAGTACAGCTGCATGTAATTTCACTGGGGAACAAACAGCTGTTGCTCAGAGATGAAATCAAGCAAAATGAACTGAATTGCACTGAAATCTAAAGACAAAAATGCTGCCTGGTTCAATGTGTTGCAACTCACTGATAAAATCATTGCTTTACCTTCCAACAGTGAAACACTATGGCCTGCATTGCAAAACCACTCCTTTCATTTTCACTCCTTACACTCTACACACACACAATGCAAAAAAACAAGTGGCTGAATTGTGATGCATGCCCCCTGTTAAAAGTGGGAGTACAAGGTGAGATAGAACCGACTATGAATGCAGGGTGATGACCTGCGTTCTCCTCTGTTAAATGTTAACCACCCATTTGAAGACAGTGCTGCATGAGCTCCCACAGTGTGTACACAGTAAACACAGTCCACAACCCTGACTCCAGCACGGGGTCCTGCTCTGTGTAAAGTAAAATGAATAGAAGCACAGTGGCCGACATACATGAAACATGACGGAGCAGCCGCAGTCTAGAGTAAGAGTAAAGGGGCCATGGAGTGGGCAAGGGGGTGTGTGAGGACCAAAGGAAGGGGAGTGGGCCAGAGATCTGCGTATAGAAGGATTGGAGGTAGAACACTGGGTTCATGAATACATATTTACATTTTTATCATGGGACAGTGTGCGTCCTTTGGTCACTGCAAATACAAACACAAACCCACGCTACTGTGAGAAGGACATCAAAGCACTACTGATGAACTCGGTCTCCCTTCGAAGAATCGTACATGGAAAGAGGCCTAGAAGCACGATTACACATTAATTGTGTTATTTGATTTCTCTACTGCTTTGACTGCCGGCCAACCTCTCCTGCTCAGGAAGAGGGTCAGTGTCATGCAGATGGTCAGTGCCCTTATTTTTAGATTATCTCGTCAGGACCATAGACTGTAATACCCATTAGTTTGTGGACTGCTGTCTTAAAGTGGAGTCTGGCATTTTTGCCTCGTCCACAAGTGGGACTAATACCATTATTTAGCTGTTTTAAAGCATTGTCAAGTAGTGCACCAGAACCAATGTGGAGTAATATCAGCAATGGTGAGTACTACAAGATAGTCACTGCCATAGAGGCTGTTCTAAAGTGATGTCTTACAATATCACCTGACATTTAATTTCGTAAAACCCCGGCAAAAGCAGTACGTTGGAATGGCTACACATCAGTGTGGACTTAAAAAGACGTTAGTTTCAGGTGGATACATTGTTCTCTGGTGATTGGTTAGGGAAAATTAAATCCACCTCCCACCCCTGGAAATTGGTTAGAGTGAACGCAATGTCAGACTGAAGTTGGAAACAGAGTGTAACGAGCTGTCTGATATTTGGCAAGTGACTTCCTTTCCTTTAAGGCCCTGACACACCGAACCAACTTCAGAGAACTAGCAGCAAAGGCCCCTGCTGCGTCGCTTCATGTTGCCCTGTCTCTGCCAAAAAGTTGCACATGAACACACCACAAAGACTACAGCTGACAGCGAACCAGCTGCTTGCTGAAGGCCCGACAATGAACGACAGCTGACTTCTGGCTTGGTGTGTCAGGGCTCTTACAGATATAGAATGGAGCTCCTCAAGGTTCTGTTTTAGGTCCCCTTCTGTTTTCCATTTTCATGCAATGACAACTCTGTTTGAGTTGACAATTTACAAGACCAAAACAGTTTTGTTCACCCTAGAGATTTTTCCAATTTACAGCAGCTATATGCATTATTTTTCAAGCCCACTGAGATTACACAATGCCTTAAGATCTGTCCATTTGGGAAAAACATTAAAGAAAACAAACATCCTATAGAGCCTACATCCTTTTTTGTAACTAACTGCTCTCCAACTGCCTTCATCATTTTGAAACCATAATACAACAAATTGTGAAGATGACTTATTTTCACTCCTGCCACCTACAAAAAGTTACCATTTTGAAAGTTCTGCACCATAGGTAGAGTAAGAATTTGGTGTAAACAGCACTACTAATCTGTTTTACTATGCTGGAGTAGAGTTCAGACAATGAATGATAAGCCAATGAATCTGCTACATTAAATTAGTCTGTGCTGCTTTCAGTGCAAATCAAGGACTGCAAACAATGCCAAACACTCAACCAGCAGAAGAACATTTACTCAATTATATTTCATTTTTAAGGGGACAGTACAGATTCAGGCTTTTCAGTAAATATTTGGGCCTGGAGCTCCAGAAGCCTGATGCAGAGAATCTTCAAAGCTTTCTTCATCTACATCAGGGGCAAAACGAAAGCACCTGAGGGGCTGTTTTCTGCCAACAGCCATCAGACTCTACAATGCTCACTGCCTGCTAGAGGCTGTGGAGGCCGATCTCCTGCAACATCTACTCAAACTGCCCTGGTTTGCTTTGTACACGCTGCACTGATCTGTAAGTCATTTGATTCTAATAATGGAAACATTTCTCCATGCAATTTTCCCCCTCCTTTCATTATGACGGTATAATGACAGTGACATTTAGAACAGATGATGATGATGCGCATTCATTTCCCTCTCCATGTCCATCGGACCTAATGCGATTTAGTTTAGTGACTTTTTCTTCTGCAGGTTCTTCTCAGCCTAAACAGACACGACCAGCTTTAGTTCTAACAGGAACTGTTGTTGCTTTCTCTGTTTTGTCTTTTATGGCAAAAGACAGCAGAATTATGTAACAGTCTGATTTATTTCCTGATATAATTTATCTCCTGTAAACACAGACTGTTAACTTGTTTGGTCAAACTGCCAGAGACAAATAGATTTTTGTGCAGCTGGCATACTTGTGGTCAATGCACATTTTCTTGGCTTGATTTACACAGTGAACTGTGATGAACTGTCCAAAGTTTAAATCCAAAAGAAGATATTTGTTTTTTCAATATGTGAGCCAGTATTGACTGTCATGATATACTACAGTAATCCTTGGATGTAAAATCATAAAATATCAAGATTTTTAAGTTTACTTTTGAGCAATAACCTACAAATAACTGACAATAACACAACTCACTTGGCCTTTATTGACAGATTTGCCCGGAAAGAAAACTACTTTATGCACTGAATTTAAAGATGACTTGTATGACAGGTCAGCTGGTGAATTACACCATTCTTAAATACATACTACTTACTGTAGCCTCAGCCAATGTAAACTCCAACTGTAATAGTAAAAGAACTATAGTCTACATCTGACATCTATAAATTAAAATGAATTCCAGCTGCTTTATTTACTGTAAGATTTATGCATCTTTAATTTTCAAATACCCTCAGTTGTCATGGGACTGTGGCCTTCTGGTCAAAGGGACGTTCTTGATTCATCGGTCACTGTTACATGACTACTTACACTGTTTAAGTTGGCCAATGCAGCTACAGCACAACCTGCAACTCCCCTGACCGCAAGCCACAGTTACATAACACACGTCAAATGGGGGGAAGATGTCGGCTGTGACAGACCTTTAGGTGGACTGAACTGCTTTAAACTTTTCCATCTGCTTTGTGTTATGTTATTTCAGCTGTCCTTTATATGCCCAGCTTCTCAAAGAAAGTAGTACAGAAAAAAAAACCCAACATATGGATACTGGCTGATGAGAATCACTGACAATATTGGAAAATGTTCAGGATGATCTCAGCAACATAAAACTTCAGTGAACACTTTCAAGCCTTCTAAATGTTGCGTTATTTTTTGCTAAAAAGCGGACCTGCCTCCTGGCAGTATTTAACTTACCTCCAGCTATATTTTCCTTCAGGAGGTGGCTTCCACAAGTAATAACAGTCAAACAGGAGGAAAATGAATACCCTGCAGCCAGCAAGCCTCGTGCCACATGCATTTCACTTTGTGGGCCCTTAATGTCTATTTGCACAAGTTAATAATTAATGACTCATTTTTTAAGGTAATATTTTAAATATCTTATTTATACTCCTCTGTATTTAATCCCTTCATATATGATGCAACTCTTAATCTTTCTCTGAAACTGCCTCTGACCAGGATTTTTGCCTTCAGGCCAAGTTTTCTGCAGTATGCGGTCAGTCCGTCAGCAATCCTTTGGTCCAATAAAGACTGTTTCTTTCTCTCTCCCTCCCTCGAGTTAAACCACAATCCCTCTCGGAGTCAGTTGTCTGCTTGGGTAATGGAAAAGGAGTATTTCCTGCTAATTCTTGCTAATTCCTTTTCCATCCGTGGCGGGGCACAAGGCGGTGGTTGCAACTCTTCCAGCGGCTCTCCCGCCTCATCATATCATAGACTGTTCATCAACATCCCCCGTTTTGTTTTAATTTCACGTTAGGCTCAAGTTGGATGCTGCCAGTTAGAGCCTGCTCAACAGTTTTCACTGTAAACATGATGGCAAATATATTTTATTTGTACTGATGGGACAAACGGAGCCAGTTGCAACACAAACACGATTACAACAAAAATAAATGGAGAGAAAGGAAAAAGAGATGAGCTGTAAACATGAGGTACAAATTAAACGAAAAAAGAATGAGAACTAAAGAAACAGTCTACGCCAAAGCAACTTGCTCTGTGAGGCTTTCCCAGACTGCAAAAAAAATAATGGATGTATCCACCACAGTTAAGCCTCAAATCTGGTGATTTGGTCGTCGCCATCTTGGGTTTTTTTGGAGCCAGAGGTAACCATATTTGGACGAGAAGGTGGAGCAGTGGAGGAGCAAGGGGTGGATCTGACTCACAGACTGTGGTGTAGCATTGATGACAGCCTGTCACTCAAAGCAGCCACGTCCTTAATTATGTGTTTTAATAAATGTGGACTTAAGATAGGGACCAAAACAGTTTTTGTAACAGGCTGAGCTTAACAAATGAGTTTATTTTTGCTGTAAAGTTGGGCGTTTTCACATGGGGGTCTGTGGGAGTTGACTCACTTTTGGAGCCAGCCTCAAGTGGCCATTAGAGGAACTGCAGTTTTTGGCACTTGTCCATTGGTTTCACTCTTCCCACAAGTTACTGCCTGGGCTGCACTTGGAGTGCTTTGAACTAAATATTAATGTTAGCATGATAACGTGCTCACAGTGTCATGCTAATGCTTAGCAGGTGTAATGACTACTGTTTGATTAACTTAGTTTAGTGTGTTAGCATGCTAACCTTTGCTAATTAGCATTAAACGCAAAATACGGCTGAGGCTGTTTTGTGAGTAAAGGCTTTTGGACACTGAGTCAACACATGCTCACTTTGACCTTGTCACATATTGACGTTTTGGTCATTGACTTTCCATATCCACATACAACGTGCAAGGTACCCTGGGTACGTTGGTTGTTGATGTTCTGGGACACAAGTTCTGCCTGTTAGAGACATTTCCGTTCTTACAGGATATTTAACATTTACATACAGTCTCTTTCAAAAGGAACACACTACTTTGGAACAACACTGGAAATTGACGGGGTTTTTGGTTAGGTTTAGGCAACAAAAACACGTGGTTAGGTTTAGGAAAAAAAGGTACCGGATTTCAATGACTTCTGAGTGAGACCACACTCTCTGAGTCTGTTTTTTTTTCATCTGATGTTGTTGCACATCTAAAAATAAATATGATCTCATGTTGTGTCATTCACGTTTGCACACTGAGTCTGAAACTGGTCCATCATTAAAATGTTTGTAACAGGTTCGATTTCCTGCATTTTTCACATCCATCAGAGCCTTGAGAGACATTTGATTAAGAATCAGTGAAGAAAATGTGACAGGGGAACGGGGCACACAGAATCATTTCATTTCAGCAGATAGCTCACGTTCAGCAGGTTAGGTATGAAAAGAAATCCATCATTCAGGTGGATGATGATGAAGAGGAGGAGGAGGATGTGGACTGCACACAGGATGTGGAGGACAGACAGGGAGGACAGGCCCACCCCTTCATGCAGCTGCGGTGCCAAATGCAAGACAGGGAGGGAGTGGTGACAGTCAGATAGATAACTCCAGTGAAGAGAGGGAAAGGAGGAAATGTGCCTTTTCATTTTGTCATGTTGCAAATTTTTGCAATAAATAAAACAAGAAAATGCATCTGAATCAGTGTGCAAGGTTTCTGACCCCTGCTATCGTTCATTTACACAGACTACCCACATATTTGTGATATGGAGCTGGTTGAAACTCGGCTAAGTATCTCTTTAAGATTTATCAGTCTGGACTTAAGTGTTGGACAGACCAACAGCCCAACATTGCCATCCCTTGGACCATGCTGCTGAATGGCTACAAAAGCAACTGCCTATTCTTCCCAGTGACATTTGTGATGAAAGACAACCAGACCACATGGTTGTTACTTATTGTCCACTGCCCTTATAAAGAGCATAGAAAGGCTCTGGCGGCATGATGGTAGTGCCCCAAAGGATGCTGGGTGCGGGTTGAAAGAGGATCCACGAAGAATGAGAAGTATGCGCCGAGAGAATTAACCCCCATAGATGGCACCAGGCCTGCTGCTCCCCCCCCCCTGTTTACTTGATTATAGAGGACAGAGACCACATAACATTGGGTAGGGTTACACATTCTCAACCAGGGAGGTCTATGAGGCACCGCGTGGTCACTGATGTTATCTGAGAGGATTATGGATGGTACACAGTAAGGTGACTCTGGTACTTTCTCTTACTTCATGCCAGATGCTCCATATTTTGACATGTTGTCACCAAGGTCCCAGAAGAGTTCGTTCCCAGCCAACTACACCTCCGAACTCCTATTGGCTGCTGTCTAAAGGAGTGGCTATGGTTCTGTATGTCTAGCCTCCTACTTGTCAGTCTCATCGGACAGGAGGTACCGTAGAGAGGCTTGCCCCTCCCTGCTCAGTGCTCTTTTACACACAAGCAAACCCAGCTTCTGTTATGGCAGGGGCTGCACATTGGCATTTACCAAACAGCCGCGGCATGCCACTCTCCCTGACAGCACCTCCCCGCCTCCTCAGGAGACAGACAGACAGGCTGAACTGAGCTGAGAGCAGACTGTAGTGGACTGTCTGACACACACGCCCTCAGACAAAGTGGAGAAACCAGCTGAACACATGTCACCAGGTAAGCTCTGGTTTAATATTCGTCTCGTATCTCTCAGCCAGTGTTGGATTGGATAGTTAATCAGGGGCGAGATGCTAAATGTTGACCTTGAAAGTCTTTCAGTCGGGGACAGGCTGATCTAAATTCAGGGTCAGAAAAGCTTTTGACTCCAAAGTGATTTAACAAATTGTGTGTGGAGGACCTTTAGGCCTGTACTGAATACTAATCAGACTTTCAGGGGAACAACTTTGCCATTTAAAGATTAAATGTTGAATTATATTTACATTTTATTTAAACTTACTGTACAGAAATGCACTTGAACCAACACAAACACATACAAGCATGTGAACACACACACACACACACACACACACACACACACACACACACACACACACACACACACACAGCTTCTATTTTAACCTTGCCATGTTAACATACCTTGGTTTTCTTCCTTGCGTGAAGTCCCTGGCAGCTGTTTCATCCTACGAGCTTTGGCTCCACATACCACACAACGAGGCTTAGATGCCACAATGCAACTCTGACCCTGTTGCTGTTGGACTGTGACCAGGACTCTAGTGGTCCAAAATCCCCAGACTCAAACACAGAAACTGAAAAGAGATCATAGAACTTCTAGGAAGTCTTTGTGGAGAGAGTGAATAATGTGAGTTTGACAGAGAAAAGAAGAGACAAATAGAGCAGGAGGGAAAAGGCAGCTCAGGTCCAAACAGTTGGCTTTGGTTTCTAAATCAACTCCGAACAGAAGACAAGGTTTAGAGTTATGCGCTGGAAAAAACCGCAGTCTGTACAGCCAAAAAGTGGAGGAGAGGAATGATTTTTCCGGGAACAGAACATAGACAGAGAAACATGTAGATGTACATACTGTACAGACAGATGGGTAGAGATGCACGAGGATAACTCTGAAACATACATTTTCACTGCGAGGGCTCGAGTTCAGGATTACTGTAATTGTCTGAAACTTAAGAAGTCAGGCTCCCACAGTGGTGTGAAAAAGTGGTTCTCTCCAAACACAGAGTACACGTATGTGGGTGGTTGGGACAGCATGACTATCCAAACTGACAGCTCTGCAAGTTCACCTCACGTGAACCAGTGAAAACAAAAACGTTAAAGAATGTCTGTAATTTCAAAAGTCGTAAAAAGACTGCAGTGAGGCTGTATTTGAGCTAAATGCCAATTAGCTAGGCTCACAATGACAATGCTAACATGCTGATGTTTAGCAGGTACAATGCAGGTACAGAGTAGCTTGATTTGTGTGGTATGAAATTACCCAGATCTTCTGCATCATGGGGCTCATTTAGCAAGCGCACTAGAGACTTGTGGTGGCTGAGTGGCTAACTTCTATTTTAGCCTTATGCTAACTTGAATAGGGATAGGGATGATTTAATGCTGCAGCTCTTCTAAAAAGAAATGTCATCGGACCAAGGGGATCAAACCCCAATACTGAAACAAGTCTTTTTGCTGGGTTGTAACACTTAAAAAATGTATCCAGTGACATCTCTTTTGCAATGTAGGTCTATGGGAAAAAAGTCTTTTTGGGCCCCATGGATTTACTTTACGGACCTGGATGTTGTAATTCCACAGTTGGCCACTATGTAAAATTGGCTTTAAAGCCTGGCACTATTTCTGGGGGCTATGTACATTATAGCATGCTAACATTTGCTAATTAACACCAAACACAAAGAACAGCTAAGGCTCATGGGAATGTCATCAGATTTGGAGGTATTTGGCATGGCGAACTGGATACAGCATTGGAGGCGGGTTATGGTTCATTCCAATGAAAGTTGCTCGGTGGTGCATGAAGCCAAAAAGCTCTATTTCCACAGTATGAAATTACCTGGATCTTGTGCATCGTTAGGCCCACAGAGCAAGTGCGCTAGAGACTTACGGCGACTAAACCTCTAACTTCCAGTTTGGCCTTACACTAACTTTAATGAGGATAAAAATGATTATCTGTGCGTCTTTTCTAGACCTTAGAAATGTCATTGGATTGGATTGATCAAATCCCGATGGTGAAAAGAGTCATTCTGCAGAGGTTGTGATTCTCAAAACAATGTACCTACTGATTTATAAACATTTCTTTTACAATGTAGGTGAATGGAAAAATAGTATTTTTAGGCCCAATGGCATCACATGAGAGACCCAGATGCTGTACGGCGACCTTTGACCACTATATCAAATTGGCCTTAATTGGTCTGGTGCTGTACCTGTGGGCTTATTGTAGCATGATGACATCTGCTAATTAGCACCAAAAACTAAGAACAACCGAGGCTCATGGAAATGTCATCAGTTCTGCAGGTATTTGGTCATAAACCAAAGTGTTGGCACAAAGTTTGACTTGATAATACTGGATGAAAAGTCAAGAGATCATTAAAGTAATTCATCCTGAGGGGGACATGAAACCGTGTACTGAATTTAATGGTAAGCCATCAAATATTTTTTGAGACATTTCAATCAAAACAACAAATGTCAGTTGCATGACGGCACTAGAGGAAATATCAGAGGATCACAAAAGTCTGTAGGATTCATCCTCTGGGGACCATGAATGTCTGTACAAACTTTCTTGGCAATCCATCAAACAGTTTCTGTGTGGACCAAAGTGGCAGAACAACCAATCATCATTGCCAACCATCATGAGCACTGCAACATATCATTGCTGGTATTAACCAACAATGAGCAACAGTGACCTAATCTTACCTGCTACTGACTTAAATGTGAAATCTAAAATGATCCCTTCATTCTCATTCAAGCATTCATCATGGCTTCTTTGGGAGGTCGCCCCTGTTGCTGTGTCATGAGTTCATATTTAATTTGTGGCTTTGGTAAAGAATGCTGTGGACAGAAATGTTGTGATTATGAGGTTTTTGCTGATGCAGGAAGTCTGAGAGGTCTGTGTGAGAGGGGACACATTTACCGCAAGGAGGAGAGCAGCTGTGTTGGGAACAGCAAGATGAAAAGAACTCAAATAAAAGAAAAAGGGACGCTTAAAAAAAAAAAAGAAAAATAACAAGGGCTTTAGCTTGATACAAAGGAAATCCTGATTTTAAAAACTCAAGGAGAAAAATTAAACTCACTCTGATGCTTGACTTTGGATTGAGTTCAGTGTGTGCAGACGCAGCATTGGCTGGGGCCTGTTTGGGGAAAGGCAAATTTTTTTTACGTTTCATTTCTTGGGTTTCCTGTGAGGTGGGCCTGCTGCTTCGAGCATACACAATTAAAACCTGCACCACGGAAATGTGGAGAGTTAGGCAATGACTCTTGGGAATTGCCTAACCCTAACTCTACTATATTGTTTCCTCTGTGGTAACCAGTCAAAAAGTATGTCTATATAAAGTAAGAAACTTGTGGGCTGCAGCAGCTTGGATTTGACTTTGTTTCTCTTACAGCAGGTAATAAATATATTCTTAAAATATACATCTCTGTTTCTGAACGTTAACATTATACAGCTTTTGACACTGGCTACTGATATCACTATATCTGTGCAGTAAATATGAAGCCATACAACGAGTGATGGATAGCTTAGCTTAGCTTAGCTTGGTTTAGTGTAAAGACTGGAAGCAGTGGAAAACAGTGAGCCTGGCTCTTTGTTGTTACAAAGGGGTTGCACTTAAAGAAATTATTTGGATTTATTTTGTCAGGTTTATGTATTTTAATTAGATATAAAATTGCAATCCAACTGAGTCAAGTAGGTTTAACATAAATTAAAAAAAAATCTATATGTAAACAAATAAAGTAAAAGTGAGATGCATAGACAATTTATGTAACTATAGGTCATAGAATTGACCTAATTGACTTGAAAAATTCTATGCATTTCAAATCAACACATTTGAAATACAAATATTTTATCAATAGGAATTACATATACTTTATTAAACTTCAGTAATTACATACATTTAAATAATTTGTTTATTATTACTATTATCATTACCACTCTTATTATTTTTTTATTCACTTATCTTATTGTTAAAGTAAACTCAACATATTTGAAATAGATAGAATTTATTAAAAATAATTACATACACATTACTTAACCCTCCCAAATGGGCTGGATTTCTTTTAAAAACATGTGAAGAAGGCAATAAGCACCAAAAGAAGAAATTGCCCCCCAAAATAGCAAGAAATTAGTAAAAAGAGAAAAGTTAAACAAACAAGCAACCCACCTCCAAAAAAAGAAAAACAAACAAGTAAATGACCTGGATACAGTTCTTTAAAATTATAATAATTCTGTAACATAATTTGAAATTATTATAAAATGTATAAATGTATAAAAACAATGAGTAAAAGCCAGTCATAGGGAGAGTAGGGCAGTTAGCTAGCTGTTTCCCCCTGCTACCAGTCTTTGTGCTAAGCTAACTGTCTCTCAGCTGTAGCTTCATATTTGGCGTCCTCACAGATCAGAGTGGTAACAATCGTCTCATCTAACTCTCAGCAAGAAAAGGAATACGTGTATTTTACAAAATGTGCAATCACTCATTTTGTACAAGTGCTTTTTACACGGCAGACATCCAATCTTGAGATGAAACTCTTCATCTTTTATCTCAAAGCCCTGAAAGTGTTCCTGTTCTGTTGAACTGCAGCCAGCAGCCTGTGTTCTCAACGTGATGACTGAGCCAGCAGTGAGACTGATTGAGATGTCAGCAGTAACAGGTGCTTCGCTCTACACTGCTGATTGACAGAGTCAACGGTGAATGCTGCCTCTGCTTGCAGACAACATTAAGCTCCTTTGTTCATCTTAATGCCTGGCTACCTCTTGACAAAATCATTTATCTTGTTGTCCTCTCAGTTTGTTTGTCTGCCTGGAGGACATTGAATGATCTTCTGTTGGTTTGTAAAATGAAGACACATGTCTGGGTCTCCTCTCATGACATGTACTTTAGTGTTACACACACGTGTGAAGACTAAACTTAGACTCATCAGATCCAGTGCTGAAAGACCCTACTCAACATCATAAAACCCTGCTGGCATAACAACATACAGACTGTATCAGTTTCAACACATGTGTTACGTCTCTGGAAGGGCAACAGAACAGAACATACAGTGAGAAGGAACTCTGCTATGATAAGTGCTTTCCCAGATCAAGGAGACACAGCAATGGGCCACGAGATGGAACTGAACCTGGGCTGCTACCAGGTGAGCTACTTGGGCACCAATAGCCAAATTTCTGGACAGAAAAACATGAACAAACACCATGTATGACAGGCAAAGCTGGATGAGGCAAAGGCAAGACTAACAAAGTTTTAAAGCTACAATAAAGACACTGGTATCATATGAAACTAGACGACCAAAGACATCCATTGGTACCAGGTTATAGTATCTTGTTGAAAAGGGGGTAAATAATAGTCCAAAGTTAGGCAACATTTTGGCGAGGGAAAATGTGGCACTGTCATTTTTCCAAAATGGCACATTTTAATATTTCTACATACTGGGGTCTCTAAACAGTCTTGAAATTAGATAAATTGGATATGACTGGAAAAATGGGTCTTGTTCATGAGTGAGGGTAGAGTGCACCGTGATATGGATCGGTGGTTTGGTGTGACATCTGCAGTGATGTGGGCACTGTGCTGAGCTGCCGTGGTGAAGAGGGAGCTGAGCCAGGAGGCAAAGCTTTTCATTTACTGGTCCATCTACGTCCCAACCCTCACCTATGGTCATGAGCTCTGGGTAGTGACTGAAAGAATGAGGCTGCAGATAGAAGCTGCTGAAATGAGTCTCCTTAGAAAGGTGGCTGGGCTCAGCTTTAGAGATAGGGTGAAGAACTCTGACAAGCGGAGGGAGTAGAGCCGCTGCTCCTTCGCGTTCAAAGGGGTCAGTTGAGGTGATTCAAGCATCTGATCAGGATGCCTCCTGGGCGCCTCCTGTTAGAGGTGTTTAGCACGTCCAACTGGTAGGAGGCCCCGGGACAGACCCTGAACACGGTAGAGGGCTTATATCTCGTCTGGCCTGAAAATGCCTTGAGGTCTCTCAGGAAGAGCTGGAAAGTGTTGCTGGGTAGAGGGATGTCTGGAGTACTTTGCTCAGCCTGCTGCCCCTGCGACTCGGCTTCGAACAAGGGGTTCAAAATGGACAAGTGACATCTAGGATGATCGCAGCCTCGTGAAACTTTATAACCACAAACTAGAGACTACGGGCATTCAGAGGATGTACTGTGTTCACAGGTATATTGACGATAAGGAGATTTCCCAGCAGTTTCCAAAACAGAAGTGCTGGACGTCCAATGGCCAAAAAGAAAACTCTAAATGTTAAAAGTGTTTGATACCAAATCACAACATGGATTTTTCTATGGTGTTCCACAATGTCTTAATGTGGTATTTTGGCCTAGAGATTATTTGAAAATTGCCCGTGTTGCTGGTGGGACTTTGTCCACCTGTTCGTAATTCCCATGGCTGGCTTGAAGGAAAACTGCAGAGTACCCAAATCTGGCCTCAGATGTTACTCACATTCACTTTCTTCTTTACTTTATTCTTTGGTCAGAACCTTTTGTGTTTGCTTGAAAAGTGGCTTTTATTTTATTTGTAAGGTATCAGAGAAGTATCATCTTAGATCAGTTCCAAAACTCAGGGATCATAAGAGAAATAGTATCAGAAACTGTCAAACTATACAGAGCCCTGTGTTAGCATGGACTCCTAGCCTAATTCTCAAATAATATTTGCACATCCTATATGTTAAACTCCACCCAGCTGGAAACTAGAAGTGCCAACATACTGTAACAGACATGGAATACATAACTTGCCTAAAGGACCTGCATGCATGCATGTACATTTGCAACATGTCAAGTATAAATGTAATCAGCGCTGTGTTATCGTCTTAGTTGAAGAAAACGTGCCCATCCATATCTGTTTATTGCAGATTTGTTGCTGTTTACTGCCCGACATCGGATAGAGTGTGAATGACGGAGGTCAAAATTCCCAGCAGGGCCATTTGGTGGTGTTTGTCTGTTTACTGCATAGCTGACATTGTTTGGGGCTGCGGCTCGGTGGCTGCGGTGCCTCAAGAGGACAGCGAGCTGCCACAGAGGCTGGTGGTCAGGAGAGGGGAGGGGAACATGGGAGGAGGGAAGAGGTGAGGATGGAAGGGAGAGACACTGAGTGAAGGGAAGCAGCGACTACAAAGAGTATCGATTATTCTCTGTCATATACACTGTACAAAGTTAAGAAATGAGAGTCAGCAGAACCAGAGGACAGGGGAGCTAGTACTGTAAAAGTTACAGAGACAGTTCAGTAAAGTAAACAAAGGATCTGACAGAAGACTATAGTAGGAGGCACAGAGGGAGCAGGAAGGGAGGAAAGTAGTGACTCACAACAATGGTCGTCTGTATTTATGTCTGTAGGAGTATATTTTTGCTCCGCTGGCCATAGCTGCTGGGCTAAACAGTCCCAAGCTATTTTCAGCTCTCGTCCTGGATGGCAGAGCTGTAATCAAGTGAACATCAGGCCTGCCACTGTTGAATAATAGCAGCCTGATGCATGGAAGAAATGAAGCAGTGAGAGTGTGAGAAAAACAGAAGTCTTTGGGAAAAGAAGGGAACAAGAGGGAGGAAGAGAGAGAAGGCACTTGAGCGTAATTGAATGTTTGTGTTTTGTGCACTGCGCTACATGTGGGAGAATGAATAAGAGGCAGATTGTGAACGGAGTACAAAAAAGGGTTATTGCTGCTCAGTGTGCTCTTCCATCTGGTCATTAAATTAAGATGGAGTCTCCCACCAAAAATACCACAGCTGAACCTCGAGTGTACATCAGTGCCAAAATTCATCTGTTTTCCCCCTCACAAATCATGAATGTGTTCATTATTTTATTAGAATACCACACTATAACCGCTTCTGCCACTTGTAAAAATTCCCTAACATGTGTTTCTCATGTGTCGCTGGCTAAATTCAGTCTCCATATTTGATTTTTTAATTTTGTTTGTTTTGTCAGATACCAAAAGACCCACCAGATAACGTGGCAGCAAGTTTGTTTGGACAGCTGAAGACAAAAAAGTGATGGAAAGACAAAATGGTAAGAAAACTAAAATTACAGAATTTTACTTAATTTGTGATGGATACTAAAATACTTTTTTTGTTTACAGGAAGTATCTTGTCCCATAAAACAACAGAGAATGGAATTAAAGGGAAGCCACCGTACTCAGTGGAAACTCCTTATGGCTTTCGACTGGACCTGGACTTCCTAAAATACGTAGATGACATCGAGAAAGGCAACACAATCAAAAGAGTCCCCATCCACCGCCGAAGCAAAGGCCCGAGAGCCAGCACTTTACCCAGGCACCTCAACCCTTCTGGGTGTGCCTACCGCCCGAGCGCCTGGGGGTCTACTGGAGCTCTTGGCCCCAGGTCCCGACTGACAGACGCCCATCACCATGGCTACACTTCCTGGGCAAATGATAACAGGTCACAACTTTCTCCCACTGGGCTTAAATCCCTTGCAGAGATGGAGGCCAGAATCAAGGAGTTTGATGAGCAACCTCTTGGCGAGCACATCAGACCTCATCTTCTCCGAGCCTCCAGTCTGCCGCTCACAGTATTACTGAGACAGGGATCAGAGTCCACAGATGAACCCGGGAGCCTCCGGAGCTCGAGGGATCACCTTGGAGGGAGAAATGCCTCATGTGAAGACGTCTTTGACTCCTCAGAAAGCCCTCGACCCCAGGACTGCTCAGGGCTGTTGAGGCGCCTGACCGAGGCCCTTGAGCGTGTGGGGGAGCTGGAGATGGAGGTGAGGGTGATTCCAGAGCTCAGGGCGCATATCTGTATCCTCCAGGAGGAAAGAGAAAGGCTGCGTCTGGGCCTGAATCCACGTATTCCATCCCCATCTATGAATGGAACCACAGACCCTTACACCTCGTCCCACTACAGCACAGTGGACACCAAAAGGCCACGGCATGAAAGTCATATAATGTTTCCTAGAAATCACCACGTCAGTCAAGATGACTCTAATCCCACACACGAGTGGAGGACTAGTACAGATCTGGACGAACTGCTGACGGTGACGTCCCTGCAGGCTAAGGTAGCTGTGCTGGAGCAGAAGCTCCATGAGACTGGCCTGGAGCTGCAGAGGGCCTTAGGGCTGCTGAGGGAGCAGCAGGAGGAGAGCAGAAGGAAAGATGAGAAGATGGAGCACCTTATTAAGAATCCTGCTGAGTGGGTCCGTGCAGAGAGAGTGGTGGTAGACCAGGATGGAGATGACACGGTGGTGAGATCCAATGAACCATATAATAAAGTGTCAAGAAGTTCAGTTGCAAGGACTGTCACCATGAACGGACAAGGAAGTCGACAAGAACACCGTGTAGAATCTGTGGAAGCTTCAGATGAAACAGTCGAGGTCGTCCACCACATACAGAAGATCAAGAGGCTCCTGGAGGAGCAGTGGGAGTGTTTGTGTGCAGACCAGGAGTCAGGAGAGGAGGGTAAACCCCTGCAGCACCCAGACCCCAAAGTCAACTCCCTGCAGCAGGAGATGATGGGACTTGTTGACTTCCTCAACTCCTACTACACCAAGCAGGGACACAGTGATGGAGAAAGGATTCAATATGGAGGTATTGTAGTCCACAGATGGTACTTTATGTCAATGTAATGATTAAAAATTAATTCACTGCGCGCTAAACCTTGACCTTGACCTTTGACCTTGTCGACTGGGTCCTGAATCACTAATGTAAACAATGACCTTGACCTTAAAACTTCGACCATCAAATTCTAATCAGTTCATTTTTAAGTCCAAGTGGACGTTTGGGCCAAATTTGAGTAAAATTCCTTTAATGCCTTCTTAACATATCGCCTTGATGAAACTAGATGGACGCAAGGTCACAGTGACCTCGACCTTTGACCTATGACCACCAAATTCTGATTACTTCATCCATGTCTCAAAGTGGACATTTGTGCCAAATTTGAAGAGTTCGCTACATGTTCACAAGAATGGGACAGACGGACGGATGTCGACTAACTGAAACTTGAAAATAACAACAAATTTGCACTTCACACGGGCTATTGTGTCTTGCAGGCTACTCTGAGAGGTGGCACTCTTACATAATATGAGAGTAGATTGAATCCTAATGTTGTGATAAGGACTTATATATAGGAAATAAGAAGTCTGTTTGCTACAAGGCAGAGCAACCACTGCAGTTAGACTTTCGCTTCACTCTTATTCCTTGAGGGTGAACTTTGATATTAATTTACCTGTCATCTGACTGATAAAAACATTCAGTTTTAGTGGCTTTTTGTTGACTGGTTGTATTTCATTGGCAATTATGAGTACGTAGCCTCCACCAAGGCTGATGATAAGTGTTTTGAACTGCTTTTATTATCAGCTTCAAAGCACGCCCCTTTCAAAAGTGAAATCCTGAAAAGCTGAAATAGCAGCTTTGAATCTAAGAGCAAAGTGTTTTCAATAAACTGCTCTCTAAAAACAAGTGATTCAAGTCTTCAAACCTGCAAACATTATGGATATGAAATAGTAATGACAGACTTTATCATTTCAAATGATAAAAACCTTTGAAAGGAAGCCTTTGGGGTTGAATAGGATTATCTAAATGTCAGTGTTGTGAGATGAACTAGTGGAGCTATATGTAGTGTAGTTTAGTCTACACTGTCAAATACTTGAGTGTACATTTACAGTAAATCACTGGCTAATTGTTGCATCACTTTCACAGTAAGTTACAGTATCACTTTTACAGTAATTTATTGTAAAAACAAAAAACAGCAACCGCACACTCACAACTCTGTACAGTCATCAATTGATGACTGTACAGAGTTGTGAGTGTGCGGTTGCTGTTTTTTTTTGTTTTTTCAAGTGTCTTAGTTCAGCTCCAGCACCTCTAAGAAGAATCTTGCCCACGGATGAGTGGTGGCTTTTTTCACAATAATTTATTGTGAAATGACAGCTGTATACTGTGATCTCAAAGTGGTTTTGCCTGCACATAACTGTGATTTAGCAATGCTCCTGTAAAATTACTATATTCAATTGTAAGCTTGCAGTTAAAGCCCATTAAATTACTGTTATTTAGCAGTGCACTTGTGTACAATTACTGTATTTTACTGTAATCTCACAGTTAAACTCCATGTATTACTGTGATTTAGCAGTGCACACTTCTGTAAAATAACTGTATTTACCTGCATGAATTCCACAATAAAATCCAAAATATGGTTAAATATCACAGTTGTAGCCTTTAAGGTAATAATAATGTAATTTATTGTGAAATATTACAGTTACATATTGTAACTTTATGGAAATAATTTGCAGTGTATGCATAATGACGTATAGCAATAAACAAAAATGTTTGGTACAGATTTAGGATTGGGAAACACTTATGGGCAGAGAATCAGTCTTCAACCCAACATGAACGCGGGGTTCTGTAACTCCTTGGGTGCTGCAACACAATGTGTGAGTGTTGTTAACTTTTGCGAGAGTTAATGCTGTTCATTTTCATCAGTTGCAAACAGTATATTCAGTTTACAGTTCAGCTAAAACCAAACCAAGGTTGCCAGGAAATGTTTTGGCATTCTACGTTTCTGCAAACTGCAGATACATTACATTACATTTGTGCATTATTATGTAGTGGATACTTTGAAAATGTATGTTTCCCTAGATTTCAACAATGCTGTGGTTAATGTGTGGTTAGGCACAAAAAACTTGCTTATAGTAAGGAAAATTAGAATATTACTTGAGTAAAAGTCTGATATTTACTATTCTTAAGTAAGTCAGTGGATTGGCAGTTTGATGTGGCAGCTGCAGTGATGCAGGTGCTGCGCCGGACCGTTGTGGTGAAGAGGGAGCTGAGCTGTAAGGCAAAGCTTTCAATTTACTGGTCCATCTACGTCCCAGCCCTCACCTATGATCATGAGCTCTGGGTAGTGACTGAAAGAATGAGGTCACGGATACAAGCAGCTGAAATGAGTTTCCTCTGTGGGGTGGCTGGGCTCAGCCTTAGAGATAGGGTGAGGAGCTCAGACAACCGGAGGGAGCTTGGAGTAGAGCCGCTGCTCCTTCATGTCAAAGGGGTCATTTGAGTTTGTTAGGGCATCTGATCAGGATGCATCCTGGGCGCCTCCTGTTAGAGGTGTTCCACGCACGTTACACTGGTAGGAGGCCCCGGGACAGACCCAGAACACACTGGAATGATCACATATCTCACTTGGCTTGGGAAGCCTCAAGTGTCGCTGGGGAGAGGTATGTCTGGGGTGACTGCTGCCGACTGGGGTTACTTACAGTAGTTACATTACACCACTGGCAACACAGAAATAAGAGGAAACTTTTGTGTGGACTTCGGCTGTTGCTGAAAAACCACATGCTCTATTTAATTTCACCAAAGAAACACTTCATGTCTTCAAAGTGTTGCTAAATGTGGGAAAAATCCACACATTTGTCTCACAGCACAGAAGTCTAATTTGGTTACTATTTAGGCTACATCACAATGTTTCACTGTCAAAATCAGGCCCACAATTTACCCGTTATTTTACTCTCTTTATCACTGTGACAGTTTTGACTACATGTGTGTTCTCAGTGGCTTCTGTAAATAAATGGTTGTGTCTGAAAGCACCATAATAAGCCTTAAACTATGATAAATATGTATTTCATAATGAGCATGTAATGTTGTTGTTCAGCTGTGTGTTTATATTTCATCATATCCTCTCTGTTTGTCTTCCGTGTAGCCTCTAAATCCATCACAAGGACAGACGGATGCGCCCGGACGTCAAAAAGCCTACATTCTGTGGGTGTTAATGAAGGGTTAGTAAATAACTCTCTCTGACTTCAGCAACCTTTAGAGTTATGATTATTGCACAAACCATAGTTTTGGTTGACAGACACACTAACTTGAGGTTACTTAAGCTACTTTTGTATCATTCTGACTGAGACAAACATCATAATTTAAGAATGAAAGATGAATGCCACTCCCTCTTAAGTTGCCAGTTAAAAGAGAAAAGTGAACATTTACCGTTTCCCAGGAGCCTCTAAAGAGAGTTTATTTATTTTTTCTAAGTTATTATAGTAAGAAAAGATGGAAGGGGTGACTGTGGTAGTTTCCAGGACGGTTCTCTGGGGCTCAGGGTATTTTTTTTTGGATTTGTTTTACCACAATATACGAGATCTGTTTGGTTGTCATCCTCTACGAGTGAACACAGTGAGATTTACACTGTGAAAACGTCACACGGGCATTTTATTTAATTTGTTTCGACTTTTTCCTTTGATTTCCAGCTTTAAAGGGATTAGACTCAAACATTGACTGAGTTATCTTGGAATATGAATAATGCATTAAAAATCTCATCCAAAAATCTTTGTCTCGCTACTAAATAAGCCAACTGAAACATTGCAGGGGGAAAAATGGTCGATTGACTTTAATGTTGATTCCTGATGCTGCAAATACTGGCACTGAATTAAAAGTTTAGTTTTTACGACATTTAAACAATATATGAACTTCTCTTCACCCTCTGATCAGTGAGATTAAGTTGCCAACATTTACCAGCACTCAAGTGGCAGACAGTTTTAATTTTCCGCCCTGTTCTCCGTTCTTTATTTCTTTAAAGACACAAAAGTGGAAATCTGGTTGGGCAGGACCAGAGTGAACAGAAGGAGAGCAGCATCAGCCCTACGGAGATGGCTGCTGCCCAGGTGGATGCAGACCCAAAGACGAGACGGATGGAGGGAGCGAGGCAAACGAGCCCAGACGGACAGATGATATCAGGAGGAGCAGGATCAGGGCGGACAGATGGAGGCGTCGCGTCTGTGGAAGCTGAGAAAATGGCCAAGACGAAACCACAGCCCCCAGCAGAACAGATGGAGGGGAGCTCTGGCTCAGAAAGCACCACCGGGGGCAGGTGAGAGGGCCGGAACGAACGCCTTATCAGGGTTTGTTTAGGAAATGTAACAGTGATATTTACTCTTTAGGGAATAGCTCCTGTGGTTTTATTTAATCTCATGGGGATATGTTCCTAAAACTGTGACTTAAAATGTCTGTCTATTCCCTCTTTCCTTATGCTCACACACACACACACACACGCTCTTTCTTCTAGAGAGACAGTTGGTGCATTTTCTGACTGCCTGTCAGTTCCTCCAAGATCACATGGACAACATGGAAAACCCCAATGATAACATGGTAAGCAGCCCAAGTCAGTCGAATCAACCTAAAGAAACGTATTCATTCAATACTGAAGTGACTTGCAGTAATGAAGTTCGTACATCTTAAGGCACAGACAAACCAAACCAAACTAGACTCGCACATCACATGTTGGCCAAAACGTTGTATCTGAATACACCAAAAAAGACTTCAGCTGACGGCCAACTAGCATGCCTGTATAGGAGGAAATAACTCAACACCAGCAGGTGGCGGTAGGCTGTATGCGTCATTCAAAAAAGGAAACTGGAAGACCAACAGGAAGGATTTATGATGCTAATTAGCCAGTTAGCGCATTGTTTCGATCTTACACCCTCTGTTTGTTTGCTATCCTCATTTTCATTTCTCTTCTCATGCACTGAGCTGAATAGCCAATCAGAGTGATTTCATTCACCAACGGGTCCCGCCGTCTCCAATGCTAATTCAACATGCTGAATGCCGGCTTGGTGTTTCAGGGCCCTTAAGGTGATGGACAAAAAATATCTTAACTACCTATACTTTGTCTGATCTTAAAGCTGCTTTAAAAAATGTGGATAAAATTTGAAGAATGTTGTTTGTGGACAAACCCACAAATAATAATCACTGAGCTCTGCAAATCCATTTTGGCATCTTTCAGCTCACTGTCTTTGTTTAATGCCCTGCAACTTAACTTTTGATTCACTCTCACAGCTCTCATCAACTTGTTTTCTAAGTAGAAAGCTCCAATAAATCAGCCATGACATCTGAGGAAATCAACAACACCAACAAACAAGATTACATTTCCCTAACGTTAGCATGTAGCTACATGTAGCAGTGTCTTGGCAGCCGGAAAGTGACTGTGTATAACGGCACTTTCTCTCCTTAGAAATCACCAATAAAAATGTCTTAACAGAACCAGACATGTTCCAGACAGAATATAATCTGAAATCGGAGATATATTTACATTGGCAACAAAGTTTACATGTTTCCCTGACATTAGTATCAAGCTACATGTAGTTAAAGAAATGTGACACAGAATATTCAGAACGGTCTGAAGCCAGAGTTTTTTGCACACAGGAATTACTTTTATGTATGTTTATCTCATTATGTGAAACTTTGGCCACATTTAATATGAACATCCACCACCATAACATTATATGGCAGATAATAAGGAAAAGAATATCTGGGACTGGCTGCACAAAACACTGTAAGTTTTCTCCTTCAGTATGACACTTGAGGCTTAATTTATCTTTAGCTGAGGGACTTACACAGAATCCCTTAAGAGGTTTCCTTTGTTAAGGAAAAATGCATTTACTGTGTCAAAAGAGATTTTACAACAGTACAAGTTTCCATAGAGATTGTTTGCTTAGACTCACAAAGTTGGCTTATATTAGATTGTGAAAAAATGGCAGAAGAAAAGAAAACAAGACACCATATTGGTCAGATGAGAAAAAGATTAAACTTCTGGAGGAAGACAATCATAGAAAGCACAAACTCCAAAGTAAATTTAATCCCCAAATACAGAAACAGAAAATGATTACAGGAAGAAACAACAAAAATTAATTCAGTCAGATCTAAGGTGTAAAATCAAAAGTGTATCCATCAGGTTCTTCTGGTCGCAGAACACTCTTCTCAGGGTGTGTTAGTTTTTTTCATTCATCACCATAAACTCGGCCATGTTGCAGTTAAGATAGAGACAGATGTACCTTAAGTTGTTTTTTTTTTTTACCTGGCTTTGGTTGCAAAGGTCTTTTGTGCAACAGTCCAGGGATCCCTTAAGTGTAAGACCAAGACAAGGAGAAAACCAGAAATACTTAAGTGAATACTTTAAGTGTAAACCTTTAGGAGAAGACTTAAGGGTGTTTTGCTCTATCAATTTAGTTCTGAGGAAATCTTAACTTAAGATGTTTTGTGCAACTGGCCCCAGGTGCCCTTTACATAGAGTGAATACTAGAATTAGATTTGACTGGTCTGGTGGACAGAAACACTGCTTTAAATTCATACTGATGTTGCTCTGAGTCTCCTGAATATTTCATGATTGACAATATGACAATGTTGTCTTTAGAAACAAATTATTACTGCTATAAAGTCTGTTAAATGAAAGATGATTACCGGTATTCCATGTGGTATGCACTGTGTTGGTCGAATCCCTATGAAAATTCAATCACAATATGTTTCCCTCTTTTCCAGAGGAAGGCCCTGGTCGTGTTGTTTCAGCACTGGTTCACTGCAGCAGCAGAGGAGACTTCAGAGGCCAGCAGGGTGGCTATGTACCTGAGAGAGGTGAAGAAGACCACGCCCTCACTGCTGGCCTTCTTGATCAACCTGGCTGACGATAATGGCAACACAGTGTTGCATTACAGCGTGTCCCACTGCAACTACGGCATCGTCAGCCTGTTACTGGACACGGTAATACTGATGTGTTGACACAGCTCTTTTACATTGGAACAGCTTTACTTGTAAATACTGAAAGAAAAACACTTTTATTCTTTGCTTTTACAGGTGTGAGTGATGCGAACTTTCAGAACAACGCCGGCTACACAGCCGTGATGCTGGCCTCACTGACAGCACCTGATGGTCCAGGTGGCATGGAGGTGGTCCGCAAGCTAATGGAGCTGGGCAACATTAACATTCGCTCCAGCCAGGTAACACATCCAATGCAAACACAGCTTAAATGTGTAAACATGGGTAATTAATGCAGTGGGTTTTTTAGGTGAGTGGACTCTGGTGGACTCATTCGACTCCCAGTTCTCTGTGAGGGCTGTTTTCCAGTTTTCTAATGGAGGATTCATAGAAATAGAATAAGAGTAGAATGAACATTAAAGTGTTTTCCATGGACATTTGACTATGGTGACTGTTGTGAGTTGTTAAGGTGTCACCACATGTCAGTCCGTTTAAGACCTCAGTTTTGGCCTAACGTACACACTAAGCTGGCGTTTACCTTTAGTCTTTCTTATGTTGAAGCTCATCATGTAGCCTGGGCCTATAATCAGAATCAAAGCAGAAATGGTGCACAAAAGACGCCTGTCCATGCTTCATACCACCACACTACTCATTTGGTCATTCCTGCAAAAGTCGGTTAATATGGGAGTTAGCTGCAGATCCATCTCACGCTCCATTCTACCCTCACTTGTTAACAAGACCCTGGGATACTTGAACTCCCTCGCTTGAGGCAGTAACTCTCTCCCCAACCCGGAGGGGGCAATGCAGAGAACCATGGCCTCTGATTTGGAAGTGCTGACTATGACTGATGTGGAACTTTGACATGAAGCACTGTTGTTGAGTTCACTCGTTCAAAGACATTTTGATGCTACAGCATCGCAGCTCATCTCCGCAGGCTGTAATCTGTTTACATTTGTCTATCGCTCAGTTGGTTGCCCTGATTGGTTTAGCTCTGTCCAGCTGCATCCTGAGGCATTTTGATCAGCAGCCCTTGAACTGATAATGAAGTGAAAGGGTTCCAGACTAATTCGCATTTGCAAAATGGTGTGACAACGCCAGGCAAACACTAGGGACAAAAAAAACCAGGATATTTCTGCTCTGCTGCTTCAACTTTGTCCATTCTTTAAAAAAAAAGTCTTTTGTTACTTCCCAGATTTGATTAAAACGCAATTCTAAATCATTAGCGTCCTTCAGCAGGACACTGAACCTCAAAGGACAAAATTAGTTGAACTCTGACATCTCAGATGAACAGTATCTAAATAGGGGGCAGAGCGGTAGCCTACAGATAAAAACAATGGGTTTTTACCTCTAATGATGATAACTAATCTCTGTTCATTTTCTGTCTCTGTCCCTCTTCACAGACGGGCCAAACAGCTCTGCACTTGGCAGTGAGGCATGGGCGAGTTGTGATGGTTCGCCTGCTGCTGAGCTGTGGCGCTGACACAAACATCCAGGACAACCAGGGAACCACGGCCCTGATGTTCGCATCTGAGAGGGGCCACACACACATCGCAAGGCTGCTGCTGGAGAGGAGCCAGTGTGACCTCACCCTGACTGATAAGGTGATACTGCAGAAAACCCACAGACAGTTTACATCCAATAAAATCCTCCACAATCTTACCCTCTGACAGAGAAACAATAAGAAGTGTGTCTTCATTTTAAGTGCCACTAGTGTGAGATGCAGGTTGTCTGTGATATTGTTTCTGGTCATAATACTAAAGGAATCATTGTTAACTGGACAAAACATGCCCCCTCAAAAAGAAAAAATCTACAGGCAGCACCACTTCAAACTAAATGTCAGAAATACAGAGTTCATACGATGACTCTAACTCCATTTCTCTTGTGAAATCCTGTTATATTTCTTAACAAAACGCCATATCTACTTTTCTATTCACATAACTGAGCACAAAAAGGAGCTTAGATGTATGAAAGCTCGAATGTTTTGACTCACACTGTGTGGACGTGGGTGGACTGACAGTCTGGATGCAGCGGAATGGAGCTTTCCCAGGATTAATCAGGGCTACAGTAAGACAAATCTCCCTGGGCTGAGATGAGCTAATCCGCTAACAGTACCTTATCTGCCAGTCTGGAGTGAGTGGAGGCAGGGAAGAGAGCAGAGAGGATGGGATGCAAATGTATCTTCTACTTTTGACACAGTCTGCATTTTAAGTAGAGTTTTCAAGAGAGAAAAAAAGACCATCAACCACAGACGTCCTACCTTGACTCCAAACCATGTTTCACCTTGACACAAACCCAATTAATTAGACTAATTTAGTTTTGATTAAATTAAATCGTAACCAATTTATATTAAGGACCAAAAAGCCAACCTTGCAGAGATTTTTGTTATTTAATTTGTCTTCTGGGAGCCTTAATTATGCATCTTGATGAAACTATTTACATGTAAACAAGACTAAGGCCCAGTCCCATTTCATATTTTTCCCTCAGAGCAGAGTTGTGAGGGGTAGCAGTTGTAAAACTTCTATAAAATTGGACAACCCCTCAAGACCCTGATATGTCATCAGTAAGTGCCGATGGCATTTCGACAGATGCCATCTTCTCTTGCATGGGCTACAGGCAGCTTTTTGCAGTTGTTGGGATGGTTGCGATTTTTTTTCCAACTCAAGTTTCACGCTATCAATCGATCAGACAAGTCATCAAATAAAAAAGAACGTTGCTTCATTATCAGGCCACCAGTGGTGCTCTGTAGGCTAACGTTAGCAGCCTCTGCTGCTACCCTGCCAGTCTGCACTGGTATTAGATGAGTGTTAACAAGTGCAGCATTTTCTCTGCTGAACTTTAGTTACATTTCGGGCGTCATATGCCATCATAAGGGGGAAAAAGTGACATGGAAATATGTCAAAATACAGGACCGTCATGCACAAATCAGCAATAACAATGTAATGTTATGCAGCTAGGTAGTTAACAACCAAGACATCAGCATACTCCTAGTGTTTTTTTGGCATGCTTGTGAAAAAGAAAAGGAACATATTACACTGAAATGACATTAAACTAAGATAATACAACGGTTTTCATAATTTTTTTAAATCTTTATTTACGAATAAAATACAGTTGTGGTTTTTCTGTTGCTCATACAGCCATCTTGCTGCTCACAACACTGTTTGTAGTGCCATGTAGCCCCAACACTTCACCCTACTACTCTGTCCCATCACCTTACCCCTGGACGTGAACATGGAAAACGTAAGGTGCTGGTATAGAGTGTTAGGATAAAGTGTTAGAGCTAACCTGAATGTTATGAGAGAGCATCAGCAAGATGGCTGCACAAGCAACAAAAGAAATTCGGTAATCAAGCTAACTATTGAGTTAGGTAATGTTCCATTGTTATTAATAATTGTGCAGGACAGTCTCGCTTTTTCATATATTTCCATGTTCCATTTAAATATAACTTAAGTCCAGCAGAGCAGTGCAGACAGTGCAGACACCGCTAGTGGCCTGATAATGGCCTTTTTGTTTGATGACTTGTTTGATCAACTGAGAGCGTGGAGTGCCCGAGCTATTTCTATCTTCATCAGACACACTATTATAAGATAATTACTGCCGTAGTTGCATCTGCTTATGTAAACACCATCAACGCTTACTGATTTTGTGTCAGGGTCTTGAAGCGTCGTCCCATTTCATAGAAGAAGATTGTAAGCACTGCCCCTGGTACCTCTGTTCTGAGGGGCAGAGTTCACTTGAAAATGAGGGGTAGGGGTAAAAATAAGAAATGGGATTGGGATTGGGCCTAAGTTTGCATTCATGCTGGTACCTCTCTGAGGCTATGGTACTTCGTAACTGGCCATCAGCGTTGTTAGAGTTGATACTTGGTTGAATTTTGATTGTGATGTCTGGTGACCAAAATGTCACGTCTAATGCCAGCGTCAATTTGACATAGGAAGATGATGACTGATGGCGCTGAAATTTCATTGGTTTTAAGTTGTGTTCTTGAATGACCAAAATCCAATACCTTCCAAACGTCCTAAACAACATAATCCTGGCGTAGAATAACGACATTTAGTTGTAACGTACAAAGGTCAAAACCCAATGCCTGCTAACATTATAAAGTTAACGTCCAAACAACATGGAATTCTAACAAATATAATGTCTGTTCGACGTAAGAGTCCGACGTCTGGTGACAGCTGGGTAATGTCATCATGACAATGACAATGCTAACATGCTTTAGCAGGTATGTTTGCCGTGAACACTTTAAGCATGTTAGCCTCTGCATAAAAACATAAAAATAGGTACTTTTAAGTGTCTACTGTGTATAACTTAATATGAGTTCAGAATTTAAAGATCTGTGTCTTTCTTTCTTTTCTTTCCACAGCGCGGTCAAACTGCTCTCTCTATCGCTATGCAAGGTTCCCACACTGATACAGCCGCCCTCCTGCAGGCTCACGCTAAAGCCCGAGCTTTGTAGTGCTGGAAAACTGGAAAAGAATCTGCAGACATATGATCCTCTCACATCTGCTCTTTTCTATCTGAAGAAAAACCTGACACCAGGTTTAAAGCTGACGCTGTCTGCTTGGGTTGAGCTGTTGCTGCCATATTGTTTTTAAATCCAGTACATCTGCACGAGCATTAGCTTGAGTTGTGGATGGGATTAGATCGTTGTAACAAGACTCACTGACGAGTGAGGTAAAGCTTAGATGTGTTTGTCATGATTGCTGGAGCAGTGTACAATAACTGTCTTTACTGTTGATGTGAAGACATCATAGTTATGTCTGATCTTTGCACATTCAAATAGAGTGCTCCAGGGATGATGTTAGCTTAGCATTGCATTGGTTCCCTCATCAAAAAGCCTACGGGATTTTTCCATTGGATTTTAGAATATTGCCAAAAATAAGATCTATGACAAACAAAGGTTTATAATTCTTTTGTTCAGCAAGATAATTGAACATCACTTTCATGATTATTGGAGCCTAAATGCCAGAACTAAAAAGCTAACACTGAGCTATAAACGAACTACACTACGGTCGCATGACCTAACGTCACCACTAAAACAAGACTGTAAAACATGTTCAGCGCGTCTTGGAGTGATGACGTTCTGTAGTCTTAATTAGCCACGTGTTAGCAACCACTGTAAGTCGGACTCAAGTTCATTTGCCCCCTAAGTAAAGTATGTTTGAGCAGGTGTGAACACAGCAATCACACTCAGGTGCGCACCAAAACAACCGGACCAAGACCTTCTTGAAGAGGTGGTCTCGGTCCGGTTACAAATGAACTCTGGTGCATTTCCTTTGTGGTGAGAACGTGTTCCGACCTCAATCCGAACCAACTGCAGTCACATGACACATTGTCTTGGTTAAACATGTACTTCTTCAACGTCTTGAAGAAGAGTACACTTCTTCAACTTCCTGGACTTTTTCTGCATGGAAATTCTGACCATTCAAGAGCAGCTTTCTTGCATTAGGCATTTGATCTGGTCCCTTGTAAATGCTGCCATGAGAACACGAACCAACTCTAGGCAATTATACAACTTTGTAACATAATTAGCCCGATTCATACCAAAGCAAGACAACTCTGAAATCACCCTAAGACACATAGATGCTTTAGACTTCATGAGTTAAGTATTTACTGATGTATTTTATGTCCTAAAACAAAATGTTAAAGTCTCTTAACCTTGTGTTAACCACAGACCTTATTTTGGGCATCTAACCAAAAACCCATTCGAAAAACCCTTCGACTCTAAGACGAGGGAACCTGGAGTGCAAAAATGCTAACTCATTGCTGGGGCACTAGAAGCTTAGCTTTGCGAACTATGCAATTAAAAATATTTATTTTGTTTATTGCATTGGTCACATGAATATGTTGACAATGATCCAAAGGTGATGTTTTATGTTTTTTTGAAAATGACAGATTGCTATTTGAATTCTTGCAGCACTTTTTAAATAAAATGTGTGTAAAATAAATAAAGAAAAAAAATACATGCTGCATGCCAAGCACATGAAATAAAGACATTTTTTGGTGCCAATAAACCAACCTGTTGATTTCACTCACTAGTAATTGCTATACTGATGTATAAATTGCCTGTTTTTAATAAAATGACCGAAAACTGGAGCCACTGTGTCGTTTCAAAGAGGCAAACACGCCTTTAAATACAGTGGTTGAGCTGTCGAGCTGCATTAGGAACTCATTCATCAGCTTTGTAGCTGTAGTGACAAACCTGACCAGCAGGTGGCACAGCTCCTCCATTTCACTCCAGCTACACAAACCAAAACACAACAACACACATTCAGAAAGCAACAATACACATAAATCTGGAATTCTAAAATGAGCATATCCAAGGGATTAGATCTAATCCCTTTCAAGTGTGACAGACAATTATAAACATGACACCCACCGAATTGTACTAATTCCACTGTGAGAGAGGACACAATGAGATTCACCTGCAATCTGACTGTATGGCAGCTGGTATGGCCTCAGTCAGGCGTGAAAGCAGATGTGTTTGAGGGGCCTTTGTTCCTCTAACCCCCCTGGGAAACAGTAAGGGACAGAGGTTTAGTTTTCCTGCAAGGACTTGAGATTATGTTGGTGAGATAAGACAAAAAGGATTGAGTGTGGGGACGGGGAAGAGGCTGGATTTCTGTCTGACAGAGCGAAGCCACCTCATTTCCCCTGAGGATTTTTTTTTCCAGCCTGGCTGACTGGCTGTCCTGGTGCTGTAATGACCCTGAGCAAATATATATCCTCAGAAAGAAAGCGATGGATAGACGGAGATGGAATCAGCTGCTTCTCTATCATATATGAATATAAGTGGACAAACACAATAAAGTGAGTCAAGCATGGAAATCAGTATTCCCTGAATGGATGTCCCATGTTTATAGATGAACTACAGGATTACAGCATTTTAACAAAATGTATTCATATGTATTTATAGGCCACAGATGTATAGGTATAAATGCACCATCCCCCACCCAAACAGGCCGTCACGCCACAGTGAGTAAAGGTTTTCATCTCAGCGTCTGGGCAGCAATAAACATCTGTGACGTCTGCATGTCGCTGCAGGATCTGCTGGACTAATAAAAAATACTTATTACACAATATCCTAATGGCTAGTGGTACAACAAGGAAGAGTTTGAGGGCATTTGCCCTGCTACGGTTTAATAACGATAATGGACTGGATTTATCTACGACTGCTTTTCTATCTGCTGATGAATCACTTTGTAAGTGGATGGATGTGAAAAGCGGCTCAGTCAGAATGGACTCTAAACATACCGTGAGAGTAGCTTCTTATCTACTTCAACGTGAAAAGAAAAACCTGAATTCATAAGCAGTAAAACAGACCTTGCTGAATATGATACATCCAGGGGATTTTCTCTACAACAACCACACTGGGCCAGTTAGCAGCTGATGTTATCAAACTTAGAGGTAGATATTGCTGTTACTGATATTCAGTCAGTTTACTGGCTTTATCTGTGCTGCATGTTAACACTAAAGACACTATACCTCACCAGGAGACATGCTTGTTGTCTTAAAGGAATACTCCACTCCAAAAATGACCATTTATGTATCAGTTACTAACCCCAAGGTATGTTGAATTCATGAGAAAAACGTATTTTTTTCTCGCATGCCTTCAAGGTTAACGAAGAATCCAAAAACATAGAAAATTCTCAATGAATTGAAGTCATAGGGGGCCGCGTTTAACCACAGTTAAACTATAAGTTTGCAAACTCTCACACAACTCTTTCAGTATACTCAGTACTTCCCAAACCAATGACTTCTTTCTAAAACCTTGGTAATTAAAACACTTCTGTGCATATGGCGCAGGCACACTACTTGTCTATGTGTGAGATGGTACAAAACATATTTTAGCCACCTAAAAATAAATCAGTATCAGTTTTAGTGTACCCTATTTTAAGAATATTTTCACTGCTGTATCTTATTGTCATACAGCCTTTACAAACCGGGAAATAAAGCCATTAAATTGTTGTCTTCAAAGCCACCACACTCCATTGATAAAAACAGTAATTTTACCTCGCTGAACACAGGATGTGCGTTTTTACCATTGCCTCAATAATTAGTTTGTTTGTGTTACTGTGTGTGTAGCGACTCCTATCAATGACAAAAGCTGCTAAGAGGCTGAGTAGGCTCCTGTGAAAATATCAGAGCCAAAAACTCACCGTCTTTACCTAAAAAGCCACCACTCCAGTGAATGAACAGGTAAAATAATGTGAAACCAATTGCACAATTATTTGTTTAAAACGTGCACAACCTAAACAAATACTAAACAACAGAGGCTACATACATATTCTGGCTCCTACAGTGTGACTTCAGTAAATCTCAAGTGACCCTAAAACACCCAACAAACCAAACTGGTAGAGCAGAAGCTTCTGTCTTATTACTTTTATGATTTTTTACATTCGAAGGGAACACAACTAACTTTCACTTACGTTTCCCATCAGAAAAGGCTGTCTGACTGGCAATATAAAGGAGTAGAGAATATTCTAAATATAGTGTTCACTTAAACAGGTTCTCTAGAGCCTCACGCACAGATGGGCAGTGTGCCTGCACAGTTTATGCGTGGGTGCTTCAACAACTAAGGCTTTAGCAAAAATGTATATGTTCAGAAGTACTGAGCACACGAATGCATAAATGTGACCTGGATTACACTGTAAGAGCTGTATAAGAGTTTGTAAACAGATGTTTTGATACAGTTTTACAGTTGTTAAACACAGTCCTCTGTGACTTTTGGACTTTTTTTACTTTTTTGGATTCTTTGTTCAACATGGAGGCATGCCAGAATATAAAGTTTTCTTCACCAATTCAACATGACACAGGGTGAGTAATTGACATAGAAATTGTCATTAAGGATATGAAGTTTTCTTTCAAGGTGATCTTGTCTTCAACGCTGCATTCATGAGGCTTTTTTCACCATTTGGGGACAGAGTTCCACAACAAGGTGAAAATCAATCAATATTTGACATTTAAAAACAATGACTGGTAAAGCATAAGTATTGGCAAACAACTGCCTATTTACGAATCCGGTAGACACGTAGAAATATGAACATTAACATTCAATTGGGGTGACACACTGTTTGTAAGTCCAGTAGTCTCGATAACTTTTAGCTTTTTTTTTGGTCTTGACCAAATCCTGGGGGATATATCCTTCTCTTTAGCTCCTAAAATACTCATCTATGTGCACTAGCTTGTCGCTAATGTTGTCTGTCTGCCCTTTGGTTAAGAGAAGGGTGCTTACATTTGGTTCACATCGAGCTTCTTCACAAATGGGGTTTTGTGTAAATTTGTGGGCCAAAACAAACCAAAACAATGAGCTAAAACAGGCTTAAAGCTGTGTAGCATTGAGTGAGTTTGTCACCATGAACAAAACTATTCACATTAAACACAGTCATTAATCCATTGTTAAAATAAAAAAGACAAGTGCTGCTTTAATTAAAACAACTCTTTGAAAAGCACTGAAAAAATGAAATGTGCTAATTTGCAGATCTTCAATGACACAGCAGTATTGTCTCTGAGCCGTAGGACTGTGATATGAGTGA
This sequence comes from Epinephelus cyanopodus, assembly GCA_026686955.1. Taxonomy (NCBI): domain Eukaryota; kingdom Metazoa; phylum Chordata; class Actinopteri; order Perciformes; family Serranidae; genus Epinephelus; species Epinephelus cyanopodus. The sequence continues at coordinate 17,630,326 of CM048926.1, read as the reverse complement.
TACTTGATATTTTATAGAAGAAAATGAAACAGCACACATGAGGGAAATTTTCAGTCAGATTTTATATATCAATATATAGAGATATTCAAAAGTAATCCATTACAGAAAATCAAAAAGTGGAACCAGTTTGGTCTTCATACAGTTTATCTTTGCATGTACAGTAAGTTGGCTGATCCCTGTCCGCTTCATGAAAAATACTACAGGAAAATGAAAAAGTAACCAAAAAGGCACAAATAAACAAAAATCAATCATCTCATTAACACCAAGGTTTGGGAAGCGTTGCAAAGATGTGGGAGTATTTCTGCAGGGGACACCATGTTTTACGTGGGCTAACAAAGAAAAAAAAGGGGTTGCACACAAAAAGGATGCTAAATGGTGCACAGCAAGAAACAACACAAACCACTTTGGTGGATAATTCGGATTTCTTACAATCAGGGAATGCAGTGCTCTCCTTTTATACAAATAAATTAATATACCTGTCGACACTTTATCTAAAATCTTATGTACATCTTTTCTTTTACATAATTGTATAATACATTATCAAAAACCTTATGAAAACAATATTTACAAATCAATGAATCAAAAAGCACCCTCAAAGCTTCTCCAGTGTCTCACACACACATACAACACACACACACACACACACTCTCACACACACACCTGTGTATCCACACACCTTCGTACACGATTCTCTTCCATGCAATTCACGATACAGAAGGCATTCTAAGAGGGTTGTGCAACAAAGAGCATACAAAACAGTTCAAATATGGCTGTGGGATGAAGGTTAGCACTCACATGCATAATAACACACACACACACACACACACACACACACACACACACACACACACACACACACACACACACACACGCACACACAGACTTTTAAGGTTCATGAATGAAGTAACAGTGTTAATGACGGGGCTAAACCGCATGAAACATGTTCACTGATGGGACAACCTCATTGCATCAGAGTTGGATTTTTGCTTTCTGCGGTTACATCAGATGACAGGTCTTTTTTCACCACGCAGCCACCAGCTGGGCCCTCCCACATGGCACTATCCAAAACTGTCTGCTCAGATATCAGCCATCTCGAAAAGGAGGAGGGGAGCGGGCTGTGGCATCCAGCTTGCTTCTGTGAATGTGTGCGTGCCTACATGTATGCCTGCAACAATGAATGGCTGCATTGTCAGCTGGTGAGCAATTATGCATGCTGTTTGTGTTTTTGGAGGGCAAGTGCACATTGTCTCCGTCCTCTGGAGAGCAGCGTGAATTCGCTATCACTGCAGCCCGTGTGTGTTCGTGTGCGCATCTGTCACAGTCAAATAGTGGGTGATCAAATAAAATTCTTAACACTCAAGGATTTTTGTCAACCACAAAACACTGTAGCCTGACTAAACGCTGGCGTCTATTGCTTTTCTCAAACCATTTAACATCTACACAAGTCACAATAAGACACAAGTCCTGCGTAAAAATCCACTTCTCTCTAACCTCACATCCTCTTCGCTCATCGCTCTAAATATTGCATGTCTCCATTTTCTTCCTTCCAGTCCGCAAACCTGCTGCACTCTCACAAAACTCTTGGGTGTGGAGGTCAAATAAAAACATTTCCCCTCAAATCGACTGTGTTCAACTGCACTCTGAGATGTTAGACAACTCGCCCTTAAAGGCGCGCCTCTGAACCATAGAGAGAGCACGTAACGTGGCAGGTAACCTTTCTCCGAAATCAATCAGAATGGAAACATTTTGAAGAAAAAAACATACAGGAAAACTACAACAGAAAGCTCCAGTGATTACATAACATGACATTTGTGATTACTAACATGAATCTGTACAGATTGTCCCATCAACGCAGTTGCTGTCCCAGTTTCAGAGCTCCTCCTCCCTTAACAGCGTTCCCAGAGCTCCACGGTCCACCAGGAGTAACACAAAACCCAAATTAATACATAAAGGACAAAACAGAACCTCTAACTAGCCCCGTCATGAAATATAAGACACACAGCACACACCGCACACAGTTATCAATGCAAAAGACTCAATAACAGGTTCCAGTCTGACTCCATATTCCAGGTTAGGTCAATGTTGGGAACACATTACAACACATTAATAATAATTCTGTAATTCATTCTCAGCATCTACTGGAGAAAGAGTGGATCCAGCTCCAGCACAGGAAAGGTATGAAACTATTGTGTAAGAATGCTGTTATTAAATCTGCTGTTTTTCAAATGGACATTGGCATAGGACATGGCTGTGAATGGCTGCATGTAACACTTGATGATATGTTGTTCGTACCTTCTGCAAACTCAGTCCAAGTCACCCCTGACCTCACTGTGTGTGCGTGTGCCTGAGCGGCCATCTTCCCCCTGAATCCGCTCTGGTGGGTCACTTCGCGGTGGAGAGCATTGGCTGCTCTGTGTACCAGTGAGTCCCCGGATCGGGCATGCTGCCCCCAAGGGGCAAGGCGATGAACTGCGGGCAGGTGCCACCTCCTGCACCTACAACTCCCATGTTGACGCCCTGCGGGTACGGGTGGTGGTGCGCGTGGTGTCCCATGGGGTCAGTCCGCCCGATGTGGATCTCGTCCTCCTCGCCCTCGCCGGTGGTCTTGCGGTAGACGGGGTTGTCGAAGTTCATGCTCTTGGTGGAGTTGCGCCGCCAGTTGCGCCACACCAGGTAGACTCCGGCGCACACCAGGCCGAACACCACTGTGGCAACGATAGGAACTGCATGCGTTTAACACACAGCGGCAGGGACATGGGAAGGGGGGAGCGTTAACGAGGCATAACGAGTCCATGGCATGAAATGAGAGGCACGGAGAGGAGCACAACAGGCATGCGGGGGACAGAGAGGGCGGGGGGCAGCGACAGAGAGGTTGTGTGTGTGGGTGGCTCGGCTAAACTTTGGGTCACAGTCGGGTCAAACACCAACCAACGGACTTTGAACACAGACTCTAAATCAGCGGTGTGAAGCACCATTAGCGGCCAGGCTTTGGAGTAAATTAGTTTTAAACTGTCCTCAGGGAGTAAAAATTTAACTATCACATTACATCACAATCTCCTGGCAACTCATCCCCTACAAATGTGTCCTTGAATAAGCAATGTAATCTAATAATGCTTTATTAAATTATGCCAATAAAGCACCAATAAAGCTTTCATGGTGTCTTCTCTCTGCTGTCTGTTCACCTTATGTAGTTCATAATGAGAACAGTCCATCTGAACTAACTGACTGACTCATTTTGTTTCACTGGTGTTGCATTGGTTTTAGTTATTTATACCTCAATGATGCACCAAAGAGTCTATGGCAATACTTTCCACATATGTAAAAACAAGATGGCAGCCATCTCTGCCAATCAGTCTGTAGCCGATCCCGACACAAACGTGGACAAGGTACATAACCTGATCTTGATTGTATGGTTGAAACTTTTTTGACAACACTGAGACTTAATTATTGTTTACAATGTTTAGTTTTTATCGGGCCCATACTATGCATAACAAACAAAATTTCGGGTCTCAGCAGGACGTATTTTTTGGGATAAGTGGTGTCAAAGAAAGACTAGCTCTACTCAAGCAAACATAATCCCTGGGAAAATTATTTTTTTAATCAAATATTCCTCTTTAAAAGGGCAGTTCTATGATTCAGGGGAACTAACACATTTTTTAGAAAAAAAAGAGAGATGTTGTATTGAATTTTTTCAAATTCAAATTTTGGATGGTCTTAGCACCACAAACAAAATTAACGGTGATTGTCCAATTCATCATTTCCTATCAGACTTCACACTTCAGTAACCCCAGCCAGTGTTAGCTGAGATATCATTACAATTGCCAAACAGATTAGTGAGTCCTGATTCTACAAACATAGGCTTCTATTTGAGAATACAAGCAATACGTAAGCTATGAGGCCAGACAGTTGTTCGAACAAATAACATTTTTCCTTAAAATCCTTGGACTAACCAGCTCTTCACTGCAATATAAGAACAGTGCCTTTACTACATGTCTTCTAGATGCATCATCAACTGGAGTCTGGAAAGGATGTTGACCTTTCTGCTGAGACATGAACTTTTAGCCATCTTCTTTTAGCACAGTATAATGTAGCCATCAAGTATTATTTCTTTAAAGCTTCATATGGTAACTTTAATAAAAATATGTTTTTATCGCTGTTCATCAGCAGTGATTGAAGCTTTGTTAGGGACTTCTTGCAAATGCCATTAGAAGCAAAAGGAGGAGGCAGAGGAACGGTCTGTGAACAGACTCTGTCGTATGTACTACTATCAGAAATTAGGATTGTCAGTTTTGGATAGTTGTGTTTTTGATAGTCTGATGCCCATCAACCAGAAACGAAACTAGTTAAAAAAAAAAGGCAAAAGTACGTGACATACAAGAGGCCTTTCCTTTTGGTCCGCGCTCCACTGACTCAGTTAGCTTTAGCGCTGCATTCATGGCTGGTAGGTGCATTTTAAAAAGTTTATTTCCCACTCTGGCTACAGCTGATCAAATCTGTTAGCTACAGTTGTCATATCAGCTGCCAAAATCAACCGTCAAACCGCTTAAAATGAAACCCTTCTTTATGTCTGCCTCCATCTAAAATCAAGGATCCATTGTTTCAAAAATTACAAAAAAAATTGCGGGATAAATCTCCATCACTTTAAACTACATGTGTGCCATGTGAGAACAGACAACTTGACAGTTTTTCATGCACTTATATTGCATGCCCAAAACATGGGCAAATAAAACCCACAAATTATGTGGATGGCTCAATACCACAGAGGGTAAGTGAGAAAATATTTTTCAAATTTAGGTGGACCAGCCCTTTATGTGCTTTCTTGCTGCATTATTAGTATGCTAACCACACAGAGACAAAAGGCCTACTGACAAGACTGGCTGAGGCAGAACCCAACACAACAACACAGTGTGAAGTGAATAATGCAGTGTGGCAGCAATGTCAGACGCACAGAAAATGACTCCTGAGAAGGCTCAGCGAGGGAAGACCTGTGGGCCAGGCTTCTCTCATCCTGCCACAGCAGGGTCAGTGTAAATGGACTACAAACAGAGTGGCCATAGGCAGCAGGTAGACAGCAGCTTTTAAGCAGCCCTGCAGGCCTTTAATGTGGACAGACGCACAGAGACAAGGAAGGCTTCCGGTGACTTACCGATGGGGATGACCACTCCCAAAACAGCCACTGTCAGGTTCTCGCCCAGGAGGAAATGCTCGCTTCCAGCTGAAGAGAGAGATGGATTGAGAAAGCGGAGTTAGAGCGGGAGTCAGAGAAGATGGCCGAGCGAAAGAGAGGACAAGAGTGAGAAAGCGTACAGGATTTTTTTAAAAAAAAGTGTTAGAAATAGAGTGAGAGATAAGCAGAGGAGGCAGGATGGGTGAGCTGGTGGAAAGGAGATAAAACAGAGAGGTGGGGAGCGGCTGATCATGCGTGCATGGCGGTGAGTGTTTTACAAAGAGAGACAGATAGTGAGAAAGAGGCCGGAATAAAAATGAAAGAGGGAGAGGAAAATGATGAGTTGGTTGGCATTTGCTGGAGTGTGACCTTGACATTACCCCTGACCTTCTACTCTACACCTCATCCATCCAGGCTTCATCAGGCTCCAGTGTCACCTCACACTCATTTACATATCACATACTTACTAACATATTTATGTGCAGGTTCACAAATGCATGCATGCGGTTGCAGACATGCAAACAATCTGCGTCCCACATACAGCACAATTTATGGAGGGAAAGGCGCCATTTTCAGACGCCATCCATCAGTCCTATTAAAGTCAGTGGAGCCTGGTTGTTGGGGTTAGTGGATACCTCACTTTAATGTCATCATTACGTTGAGGGTGAGGTTGTTAGCTGCATTATGAGTGTGAATAAGATAAAAATAAGGATGGTGCTTGGCAGGAGATGAGGACGCTCAGGTGAAAGAGCTCCTTTATCAGAGAACAGGCCCTGTTTCTTGCTGAATGTGCCACCCTTTAAAACTCAAGAGGACACCTCCTGCTGGAGGTCACCTGAAAAATGTTAATCACACGGTGCTGGAATTCTTGAAGTGAATGTAAGAATGTGACACTGTGATGGCCACAGCCACACATGTAATGTTTTTCCAGTTCACACTCTTTAAAGTCATTACTTTGTTACCTATACAGGTTCATTTCATTTACAGTCAACCATACCTAAACCATTAACATCACACCTTCAGTTTAATTTAGAATCTGTTTATTTGCTTTTAACCTGACATTGTTTAATGTATGTGTACATGGTACGTAGTTCCTTCCTGGTGGAGCAAAAGGTGTGGCAGAGGGCGGAGGATTCTTAAATCATGATGCCGGCTCATTGGACCAAACCATATGCTGCCATTTTAAGGGGGGAACTTAGGTTAGTTAGTCTTGCTTTGTATTTAGTTGTAGTTGCCATCCATTCTGGTCACCCCTTCTGTATTATTCAAGCACTATGCTGCCTCTTGTGTCATTTTGACAGGTCAGTTTGTTCAGTTACACCTTGTTTAGTTATTAAGAATAGCTGTGTTATGTTATGTTGATCTTTGATTGGTTTGTAATTTTTCATGCATTTTTTGGGTAAATAAAAACCAACTCCTGGGTCCTTGTTACCTCGTTGCTCTGTCCCTAACAGACATCAAACAATCTATGATTACTAGTGATGCGTGGATCAGGATTTTTTTTTAAACCAGCACCAACCCAGCCTGATGAGAGCCAATCTGCCTGCCCCACCCAACCCGTAGACATATGTTGGTTGTTGTTGTTGGTTTTCAAAAGAATTGTTTACAAAGCTATTTTTGAGGGTTTTCAGTATGAACGATTTTTTTTTAGAAGGTAGCTTAAATTACAAAGAATGTAAGATAAGCATATATAAGCTTTTTGCTTCCGCCTGAGCCTTTTCAGCTACTACTTAACACACAGATTGTTTATAGTGTTTACTTTACTTATACTTATTGTATTATGTGTGATGATGACTGAATAAAATAAAATGACTAAAAAAAGAAAGCGATCTTTTTGAATTCACAGCCCACTTACAGTGTTGAGAGACGCTGCTGTCCCCTGCAGGTGTGGTGGACATGACCATAGCGGTGGCGGTGGAGTGGGATCCCAGCGCCTTTGACTCTTGTGACGACAAAGGCTTAAGAGTGGAGAGGGGTGTGAGAGGCTCAGGGGCACCAAAGGGAGCTGTGGTCAAGTGGGGGGTGGCGTCCGCCTGTGATACTCCCCCTGAGGGTGGTGGGAAGTCTTCCGCAACAGTTGCTCTGGTGCCAGGTGTAAATCCAGTAGGAGGTGAGGATGTCGGGGTCATGTCGTTTCTTGGTGCTGCTGCAAAGAAAGGAAGAGTATGATAGAAACCTTTAGCTCAAAAAAATGAATTATTGTTATAAGATCCATTAAAAAAACAATCGGATACATCAATGAGCTGACTAAAAATCATCATTCCCTTGTAAGACGTAAGATCTTGTACATTCTACTTGTACATCCACACAGTACCACTGTTATTGCCCAGAACCTCAATGATGGCAATCTGAGTTTAAGCAGGCAGATAAATTCTGCTGTCAGGTCCACCTTCTTCCAAGCATTTCCTATCACCCACTGATCTAGAAAGACTCATAGATGCACTAATACCATCCAGGCTGGACTACTTTAACTCACTCTATCTGGGCATTTTTCAGACTGCCATCTCCCATTTACAACTAATTTAAAACGCTGCTGCCTGCGTGTTAAGGTCTAACAAATGAGACCATGACACCCCTTTCCTTGCATCCCAACACTGACTCCCTGTTCATTTCAGGATGCACTTCAAAATCCTTCTAATTGTCTATAAATCTCTCCATGGTTTCGCCCCTACATATATCTCTGAGCTCCTCACCCCTTACAGCTCCACCAGACCACTCAGATACACACACCGTGGCATGTTGGCTAGGGACAGAGCCTTTTGCATAGTGGCTCATCAGTTCTGAAGTAGCCTGCCAGAGGCTGTTAGACAAGCTGAGTGTGTTGATGCTTTTAAGATGCACCTTAAGACCCATTTTTATGTGCTTTTATGTGTGACAAAAAGCTCAAGGTGTCGACCTGGCTTCTAAATTTCCCAGGTCCCAATCTGCTCAAGGATTCTTGTGATGTGCAGGTACCCCAGATATACCCCTAATCCAAGGTGGGGCCTCCTTGGATCAGACTTGGCTCTGACCTGTTGAGGCATGGGCACAGGATCTCTAAGAGTGTCCTACGGTGTAAGGTAGTATCCGCATGAATGCCAGAACTGAAGGTTTCCCAGCAGAACAATGCATTGGAACAAAATAATCAAAGTTATTCACTTCAGGCCAGATCCCTCCAGCTTTTTCTGGGCCTACCAGTTGGACGTGCCTGGAACACCTCTAACAAGAGACGTCCATGTCCAAAGCACCTCAACTGACCCCTTTGGATGTGAAGGAGCAGCGGTTCTACTCTGAGCTGCCTCCTGATGTCTAATCTCCTTACCCTATCTCTAAGGCTGAGTCTAGCCACCCTACGGAGGAAACTCCTTTTGGCTGCTTGTATCTGCGATCATATTCTTTCAGTCACTACCCAGAGCTCATGACCAAAGGTGAGGGTTGGGATGTAGATGGACTGGTAAATTGAAAGCTTTGCCCTCTGGTTCAGCTCTTTCTTCACCAGAACGGACTGGAGCAGGATCGGTTGATACTCCTTCCTGTTTCTCAAAAGTAGTGGTGATCCAACCTTAATCTATTGTATGTAGTCCGCTGACTACAGATAAGTTCCCAATATAACCCAGTGTATAACCCAAAATCCAAACTATCCCTTTGAAGAAGGTGGACACAGCAGTGCACTTCAGGTCTAATGAAGTGCATGAAGCTCCTTTCAGTGAGAAACATTTTTGTTTGCAATTATGGGAGTAAAACTGATCTTGAGTCTGTTAAAGCATCTGTAACTCTGCGGCACGAGAGGATAATGCCGTAATACAACTGTAGTATCTGTTCCAGAGATGTGGTGTTAGATTGCATTTCATTGCATAGTGCTCCATGTTATTGTATCCTCCGCCCTACGTGTTGCTTAGCAACCATCTTTTTTACTCACGGTTAATAATTATGTTGCTTGAAGCGAGCATATTTAATTATTTATCATCAATTATTACCTACCACAAATAAAACATGACCTGATCTACTACATCCCATTGTTCTCTTGTGTTAGCTCTGTGATAAGACGCATTACACCACTTATGAACAATCAATTCCAAACAGCACCGTGTCAGGCAGCACGATGCTTACTTGAATACAATGTGAAATAGCAGGTAAAATAAATTTGAAAAAAATGATTATTAGGTATTTATAGTGAGCTGGTGGCAATAAAATATTGACTGGCCAATCACGGGTCATTTCAGTTCTGTAAATTTGGATGCACATGCACATCCCTTCAGTGAAAGTGGACTCTATGGCGGAAAGAAAATGTTGCTAGTAGTTTAGCCTACTGCTAACTGGAGCTAACTGGTGGCTTCAAGTTCACATTTATGTAGCTAATGATAGCTACTTAGCTCCTCTAATCCCAGTGTGTCCTCCGCCTCATTCCCTGCAGCCACAGACCTCCTTGCTGGATGCAAAGCAGGTCCACAGACCCCCTGTCAATTACTGCAGCATTGTAGGAGCTGCAGAGGAGGATGTATTTTTTGCCTTTTACGAATTTCTTTCAACACCAACTTTATATATGGACATTTTAAAGCATTTTGTAAGGTGAATATGCTTTTTTAAGGGCTTTTCTAAATGCCATATGGCTTTATATGGCAGGAAAGGGGGTTGATGGGGGGATGACATACAGCAAAGGGCCACGGATTGGAATCGAACACAGGCTGTTGGGAAGGACTCGGCTTACATGGAGCTCTCTCCCCAGCAATGCTTTCCAGCTCCCCCTTGGGGACACCAGGGTGTTTCCAGACCAGATAAGATATGTAATCTCTCTTGTGTGTTTTGGGTCTCCTAACAGCTTGACGTGCCCATGTGTTGTCAAATCACATTTGTCGTGTGTCCGGTTATGTGTCACGAATGCACTGATCTTTTTAAGCAAATGTAATTCCTCATGGTATTTTGATTTGATTGATGGTTAAAAACATGCAAGATAACATGATGAACATCAGGTACATTTGTCAGCAGGTAACTGCCCCAAATCCCTCAATTGTCCCCTCCGATGACACTCAACACACAAAAAATAAGAGCTTCTTTTAAGCGAAGCAGGATCTGATTATCCACAGAGTAAACACTGTGTCTGCTCTGCCCAACAAATCCCTTTAGGTGCTATTGATTACTTAATACTCTCAATTAACGCTCATAAACGTGCTCACCTGGCACGCAGCCTCTCATGTCAGGCCCCAGGTCCTGGCCGTCGGGGCAGGCGCAGGTGTATTTGGGCGAGTGTTCGGTAATCTGTGGAGCCTTAAGACACAAGTACTCACAGCCTCCATTGGCCACACTGCCCAGATTACAGCTGTCTGGGCCTGGAGACAGTGACAGAGAGAAAGAGAGAGACATGGAGAATTACACAGTTATGGTTATATAAATAAGATTATCACTTATTCAACAAAGGGCGATAGCAGAGAGTCAGAGAGAGACAGAAGAAGTTGCTGCACTTTATTGTTCCCCGCTGTGAACACTGTTGAATTCCCTTTGAACAAAGCCCATTATAGTGCGTAAACAAAATCTAAAAGAATACAAAGAATAAAATCTGGCATCACATAGAAACTTCCTGTGCTGCTGTGCCAGGTGCAGCCCCACTGTGTTCATCACAGAGTCTTGTTTGGCCACAAACTAGAAAAGACAGGTATGTATGAGGATCAAATTGGACGCACAGTGATGAAACACAGTGAAAGATTAAAATAAAAATGGGCACAGACTGTGCGGTGGATGGAAAGAATAAAATGCGACAGACAGGCAGAGATAGATATGGAAACTGACACACAAGAAAGGAAATACACAGCCATCGCATTCATGATTAAAAGCTCTGTTCAGTTCAGCTCAAATCTGGATTGTCCTGTTAGAGAAAACCGGGCTGGAGGCAGGGTTTTGACAGATGTGTGAATGTACTGCTGCTCCCAATGCTTTGATCACTCCACCACAGTCACAAGCTTCACCATCATTTATTCATGTGCCTGGGATGACATGGATCCACCGAGGAAACTTGGTCACAGAGATGCGACTTGGCTCACACGATCACAGTGAGGGGAGGAGACTGAACACAGATGAACATGCAAAGATCCATACTGCGCACACACACACACACACACACACCTTGTGGCTGGCGGAGCTGGTGGAAGACCACAATGTCATGAGGGTCGTTGAGGTTTTCAGCCAGTGTGTGGATGTCTTGACCGGTCAGCCTGTTGGCCATGAAGACCGCCGCCCTGTCTCTGTCTGTCCAGTAGATTCGATCCTGAAACACAGAGAGTCGCTGTCTTAATATGAGAAGAAGTCAGTCAGGGTTGTGTTGGGTTTAAACTGAAAAGTACATATTGGAAAACAACAACTCCAACAGCGTGGGTGGCAACCTGTGAAGGACACAGCACAGCCTTAAAACAACAACTTTTGTTTAAGATATCAGTGAAGATTCTCAGTCATCCAGGTCATGGTCATCTTAAGTGCTATATCTTAGGCAACTGGACTTGCTTGAGTTTCTAGAAGACGTTTCTCCTCTCATTCAAGAGGCTTCTTCAGTGCTAAAGGACTGGTGCCGAGTCACAGGATTTAAACTCTGCCAGGAATTTTGTTCATTGGTGAAACAAAACAACCATTCCACAAGCGCACGGCACAGCACAGCACAGCACAGGAGAGCCAGCTCCTCAGGTCAAGACTCGGCTGTCCACTTATATCTTAAGGAAAAGGGACATTCTTTCGAGGACAGCAATAATCACATCTTGGCCAGAGATGACAGATGGTTTGAAAGAGGCATGAAAGAAGTGGCCCAGGACACCACTTATCACCCACCTACAATGCAGTCTTGGGATCCCTCCCCAGACGACTTCACACCCATTCACACCTGGTCCCATGTGACCCTAACAACACTCATGATGGCCGAGTGGGTCAACGACTCACATGTGACCTCAACAACTCTGTAAGGGTTTGCACCCACACTGAGTTTAAAGCCTGCGACTCTGCACCAGCCTGTTTAGATCCACCAAGTAATCAACTCTACACTATTCCAACATAAAAAACACACACAAGTCTTCTGTCTCTCTGTATTTCACTCCCTTTTCTTCTGTCCTGCTCGTGTTTTGTGCCTTGGTCCACACGTGTCCTCTAACCCCTAAGGTCCTTTTGCTCCTTCCGCCTCTGCCATCAACTGAGACACCAGTGATGGATAGAAAAGGGCAGACGCCTTGAGCTATCCCACCAGGCTCATGACCCTCTTGGCGCTATTCGCAGTCTGTTTATAGCTGAAGAAGTCTCTTGGATGAGAGGTGAAACGACTTCAAGAAACCGTAAGTGCTAATATCGTAGGCAACTGGACTTGCATGCGTTTCTTGAAGACGTTTCGCCTCTCATCCAAGAAGCTTCTTCAGTTCTAGATGACTGGTACGAAGTTGCCCTGTGTGGGTGGGAACCCTTGCAGAGTCGTAGGGGTCACGTGAGCTCTACGACTCTGCAAGGGTTCCCACCCACACAGGGTGACCCCTAAAAGGATAAGCGATTACGGAAAATGAATGACTGAACGAAGTAAACACTGCATTCATTGCAAAGTAACAACAGCAGAGCTCTCCAGGGTGACTTCATTCTCTCATGAGTTTGGCAAATGGCATTTTAATTTATTTCCAAGGTAATGTTAAGTGATAAAGGCTGCATTCCACATCGCATACTTTTTCTTTGTACACATTGTGACAGATACATGAACAAGAGAGTCAAAGTTCAAGGCACAATGTTACGAATAAGTAATGTATCCTGATTGTATGAATACTCCATGCAGCAGTACACACTTTGTTTGGGCAGCTGCGGCACATACTGGGGAAAAAAAAAAAACAGAAGTATGTGATTCATAATGAAGCGTTAGCCTTGTCATGGAGCACAAACTGGACCTTTTCATTTTAACCTCAACATTTTTGTGGAGGGGATTTTGCTATGTCAAGTTAATTAAACTTAAGAAGCATTTTACAGCATTTCATAGTACATAGTAAAAAGCAAAATGTGTTGCTGATAAAGAATTAGAGTTTCTGAAAGGCATGCATGTAAGGATTCTTTGACAATTTGAAAGACACTGTACTAAAAATGTTTTTATGTTCAGGTGAAAGAAAATGGGTGAATGAAACACAGACAAAGGCATAAAACATGAGCACATGTTACCAAAAAGAAACAAAATGACCCAAAACAGAGAGAAGCAGAGACAGAAGATACATGCTTAGGAGAACACACAGTGCTTACAGCTATAAAGGCTTGGCTCAGAGTACTCACAAGTCTAATTTATTTGAGGAAAAATAATAGAGAGAAAATTAGGGCAAGTGAAACATGCACTGATAAATATTTGTTGCCACACAGAGTGAAATTCATTATCTCCTGCAGAAGAGAGAGTGCGTTAATTTGCCTATTGTTGCAAATAATATGAGGCGATGAATCCATCAAGGAAATGCAAATGCAGCGGTTTAATGGTAACTAAGACTTGTTTTAATTCAACTGGAGCATCAGTGCAACTTTAAGCAGCAGGCATGCAATAAACAGGCCCATGACACTTTGTTGCAGAAGAAGCTTCAGTCTATCAGTTAGTTTTATTCTCATAGGTTTCAAGTGCCTTTCTGGTTCGTTATATGTCAGGTCTTAAATGATTTACACACAGCCTATTTAGATCAGAGTACAGCAGCTCAACGGTAAATTTCAACCATGCTCATTGTTTATTAATTGATTTGTTTGCTTTGTTTCCCCCAGCTCACTCTCTCAACAGTTTAAAAAGACATTTTGACATTTTTTTTTTCAGTTGCCTTAGAAACTACAGGCTAATCTCCAGGAGACAATAGGCCCCGCCACACCACTGTGCGCTGTATGTGTGTGTGTTTCAGTTGAGTCAGTCATTGAGTCAGAAAGAGATGGTAATGTGATGTATACTACAACAGGCTCCACTCGATAACACGGGGCTGGTGAACACCCTGAACAAGAAGGTCACCTTGTTGTCACAACAGGGCAGAGAGCAGAGGAGCCCTGGATCGATTAGGTATTACGCCAGAGGGAATTTATCATCATTTCTGTGAGCTGAACTACAGTTCTGCCTGCGGGGTGAACTAACAGCAGAGTACAGTAAGAAAAATCCTCAAGGTTATGCTTTGGACAGCTTACCTCTGTTGGTATTTTCTAAAGGTTAAAACTGTGAGATAAACAACAGATTAGTGGTATGTACCCATAATCCATTTTACTCACTGTACTGTAGTCAAACATTCTAGGGACTTGTACTTTCTGCGGGTAGTACCTACTGCTACTCCACCACATGTCAGGGGCAAATACTGTATTTTTTATTCCACTACATTGACTAGGGCTGCCCCCTAATAGTCGACCAAATGTTCATCAACCAGAAAGGTCATTAGTTGGCAAGATTTCATTGGTTGCTTAGTCGCAGAAAAAAATAAAAAAGTGAAACTCTATTAGGAGCTGCGCCTTGTCAAAATAAATCAAAATCTATATGACTGGACCATGTGGTAATTTAATTTGAAAGGACAGACACAGGAAGTGGCCACGCTCAGCAGTCAGACAGGAGTCACATTACAAACCAACCACAGCTGACAGATATTTTTCCCTTCTTCTGTAAATATTCAGTCTGATAAATACGGAAAAGTGGATCATGTTAGTGCAGGGCTACCCAGAGCTTTACATCTGACCCACAGACGATAGGCCTACACACTTATAAACAGCTCCTGTGTGTGTACGGCCCCTAATTTCCAGGGCTGGTACCTGCAGTTATTCCACAGGCTAGTTAATAACATGTCAGGCAGGAAATCCAAAGTGTGGGATCATTTAGAGAAGGTGAAGGACGAACCCAAGGTGATATGTAAACTCATCTTCATTGGTCGACTACAAACATGACGTGTCATCTGAAACATGGAAGTAGCTACATGCCCATTAGCCACTTAGCACAATCATTACTGCTTTGCCGACAGCGTCATTAACAGGCGGCTCGCTCAGTGTGTGATGTGCACTTGTAGATAAAATATAGGCCTATATTAATGAAGGTTCATTAGTACGGTTTTGTATTTCTCTGTAATGTAGCACAGTGTTAACAATGTTACTGATACTATTCTTTCTCACACCTTCAACTCAAACCATTGTGTTGCCCCGCCCAAAATATATCATTTAATAAATTAATATTGTAAACATGCAGGCGACTAGTCGACTAATGGCCCTAAATGATGACTATTGTTTGTCAAGGAAAATTCTTAGTCGGGGGCAGCCCCAACATTGACTGTGTTTACATGCACAGAATATTCCAATTTTTGCCCTTATTCCAAATAAAACAATATCCCTACTATGCTGTTTACATGGCTAACAAAAACAAATATTACACTATCCCTGTTCACATGCAGTCATGCAGATTAATGTGCCCTAACATGTCATTTATCATGTCAAAAAATAAATATGATTTTGCAAGAATTCCCACCAGTGGCAGACATGTTTGACTGCATCCGAATCCAGTGTTTGTGCTTTGACTTTAAAAAAGTCACCGTCATGACCCTTGGCTCATAAATGTAAACTGAAGTGGATATTTAAAAATAATCCATGCTTGTAAGCCTGGTCTGCTACTGAATGACATCAGCATCTCTGTTTCCACTGAAATCAGTTCCCCTAGAGTCCCACAGGGGAATAGGCCACTTGGGTGATGTCATTAGCGTTCATCTGAAACAGGCTGGGACTCTGCTGCACTGGCAACATCAGGGACAAGCCAGACTAGTGTTTGTAATCAAAAACATGCACACAGGCACAGACACACACACAGAAACCACAAGGCAGCACATTTGATTTAAGTTTCTTTGTGGTGGCCATGACATATGACTCACACACACAGGGAAGCTGACTGATGACCAAAAGCATGAATGTGCGCGTTGCTTTAGGCGGCTTTCTACTCCCTTTAGCCGTCGTCTGTTTAGTATGCTCAGCCAGTCAGCTCCACGAGGGAAAACACAAGGACACACACAGACACAAAAACTGAGCATACAGTAAATTGAATTTAACAGTCATTACATTCAGACTCCCAGTCACACTGCAGGCCCCTGTGAGGCTAATGAGAGAGATGTAGATATGATGAGATGTGGGAGGCTGGATGGATGATACCGTGGACAACGGCCAGAAAATCATTAAATATCTGTTGCACACAAACCTCAAACACAGCCAGAGCGTAGGGGTGTCCCAGTCTCTCTGCGGACGAGATGTGTGTTCTGCGGTGAGCGCCGTTCAGGTCCACGCTGGATATGAGGTGCAGCTTCGAATCCACCCAGTACAGACGCCTGTTGGCTACGTCTGAGAAACACACACACACACACACACACACACACACACACACACACACACACACACACACACACATACACACAGGTAGATAGGACTTTCCCAGGCTGAGTAGAAATTGATTGTCTTCACAGTAAGCACTCCTGCACTCTGACCAACAAATCCCTTTAGGTGATATTGATTACGTTTTAAAATGTCAGTTTCTCACGATTACACCACCGCAAGTTTTACTGTGTCGATCTAAAACTTCTCAAACACTTAAATGTCACTCAAAAGCAACTGTGATGACTTTATAAATCTACTTCTTGCCATTGTCATTTAACCTTTACCCTAATCATTTCAATTACTTTTGACCTTTACCTACAATCAGCGCCTTTTCAGCACGGTACTTCAGGCACATTTAGCAAAGCACAACCAAAAAAACCTAAAATATAGCACTATAACTCTAATTAGGGCTGGACAATACATTGATATTATATTGATATCATGATATGAGATATCGAAATATCCTAAGTGTTGTCTTTTCCTGGTTTTAAAGGTTAACTTCTGTATTTTTAAACCTGGGCCCCATTTTTCCATGTTTTTGTGTCTAAGTGACTAATTTGCACAAAAAGTTTTGAAACTGGTCCAGTACTGAGCGAGAGGGCTGCAGCCTATGGCCGCAAACCAGCTGGCGATTGATTATGCACCGTCAATTTATGTTCGCTAAAAGTGCTTGTCTTTGCCACTGACAGGCTGAGGTTATTACTGTAAGTGTCTCAATTCTCTCTCTATCCCACTCAAACTGCTTCCTCCAGTCAGCTGACTCTGAGTGTTCCCTCTCCAAGTTAGCCAATCAAACTTTGCCACGATCTCCTCCAGCCATTCATGTTGCTGCTGCCAATGGCTGAATCCAAATGTCCAGACTTCTCTGCACTTGCAGACTGTTACATAGAGATGCATTAATACATTTTTGTTCAGTCACAATAAAGGCTACACATGGGATTTATATCTTGTTATCTGCAGGGACAGATGAGGAGGCAAAATTCATCAAATTATATGACATGAATATGACGGCAGCTTTAGTTGAATGTTTCCACAGCAATGGGTAGAACAGTCTCGAGGGATGTCTATCAGCTGCTTGCAGTCTCTGCCCTCGCAGAGGGCTCAGTCTGCAAGTCCAGAGGGTGGACATTTGGATTCAGCCAAACTTTAAATCTGCTCTCCTCTCTGCTCCTGTCAACTGTCATTTTAGGCGCCTTCCACCACCCCCATTCACCTCCAGTCGCCTTTTCCAGAGCCCAGGATGAGCTCATCAGCTCTCTCTTCATCTCATCTCATCACCATCACCAGCATCTAGACTCCAAAGCGGGGGTTCCCTAATTTACTACATCTCTACCACCCTCCTGGAATAGATGACATCACGATTGGATCTAATTGCCAAGGACTTTTTACATTTCTCATACCTATGAGCTCATGTAAATAAATATTCTTCCCTCTCAGAGCGAGTCTCTCCCAGTTGAATTATGGACAGGATCCCTACAGAGACAGACCTTTTTGTTAAAGAGTAAGAACATTTCTGTGAAAAAAAAAGCAAAAAAAAAAAGCTCCGAAATCACTACCGCCAAAGCCACCAGTTTATTTGAATAAACAGTAATTTTATCATCATAAAACACACTTCATTCAAAGCTGACAGACACAAAATAAAATTCACAAAAGCTGTCATGTTTCTTCTTTCCACTGTTCCAACAACCACCAACTCTGGTTAAATGGAGTCTGGCTGGTTTGGAGATGGTGATGTCAGGCTGTTTCTGGTTAAACAAAAAGGATCTTACTCTTTAACATAAAGGTCTGTCTCTGTAGGGATCCTTTTCATTAGCCTCCACACACTTGTAATAACAATCTAAGCCTGTCAGTGGCAAAAAAAACCCACTGTTCTATTATTTGGCTTTACCCACTTACCGATGATTATTCATCCAAATTCACTGTGTAAATATTTTGTAAAAGCACCAACAGTCAGCTCTACATACTGTCGCAATACCTAGGTGTAATATATAATGTGAGGGCAAGAAATGAAAGACAGCTTATCTCCACTCACCTAGAGTGATGCCATTGGGCCATTCAATGTTATCAGCCACCAGCACCTGTCTGTCCACTCCATTCATCCCGGCCTTCTCTATCTTGGCTCGTGTGCCCCAGTCTGACCAGTACATGAAGCTGGAAGGAACAAAGGAAGCACACTTATTGTGTTATTATGGAGTGCTGGTGTAGTGCTGCTGTTTGGCAAGACATGTGAAAGTAACAATCTCATACCCTGTTCTTACTGTAATAAGTCAGCTTCTCTTTTTCCCCATCATTTATTTTGCAGTAATTAGTTTGGTAAGGTTGTGCTAAGAGACCCAGTTGTGTTGTTATGCACTGAGACAAGCTCCCATCAATTAGTTTGTCTGGAACAAGAACAAAGAAACTTCTTCCAGACAGCAGGGGGGCTGATTTACTAACTTCGTGCCAGTTTTTTAGGTACCAACAAGTCAGATAGCATTATGAGGACTGCACTGACATTTTGTGCCAAAAACTACCTATGCAATACACATCTTGTTGTAGTACAATCCTATATATGATTGCAAAAAATAGGGGAATGTCAGCTTTTCCAGAGGCAGCTGAAAACATTATCTTTTGGTGCAGACTTAACAGCAGATGCAATACTGTCTCTGATTACATGTTTGGGAATAGCACCTTTGAAATGTATGGAACTGAGGTTCTGAGGGTGACACAGAAAGGGAGACATGTCCATTAATAAGGGCCGAACACGACTCAGAACTTTGTAGATTTTGCTGCTCAGTGCAAATATTTGACCATTTGTTCCCTTATTTGTCCATACAGACCATCAAGCAATGCACTCTTGAGCTGCCAGATTGCTGAAAAGGGTTCAGTGGGATTTTCAGGGTGACAGCAATGTTCACGTAATGGTAAACAAGCCAAGTTAGCCCTCTGAGCTAATGCATGCTAACTATGCTGACGACAGGTGGGAGATGTTCAACTTTTGCCGACACTAGATATCAAACAAAAAGCCAAAGACTGCTGCTGTGAGCTGTAAATTCATCACTTCTATGCAGAAGGCAGAGGATAATGTTGTCTCGGAGCCTGACCCATGGACGTAGAAAGAGAGCTGCATTCAGAATTGGAGGCAGGCCCCTGGTCATGCCTATGAAAGGTGCTCAGTAGCGCATGGAGACCTCTTTTTTCGCAGTATGAAAATTCCCAGATCTTCCATGTCATGGGGCCCATGGAGCAAGCACGCTAGAGACTTTCAGGAGCCAAGCGGCTAACTTCCAGTATCATGCTCTGCTAACTTGAATGGGTATAAAACAATTAAACTGTGCAGCTTTTCTAGACTTTCTAAAAGTTATCGAACTGAATGGATCAAATCCTGATAGTTAAATGAGTCATTCCGCGGTTGTGATTCTATTGATTTACAGGTGTCTCTTTCACAAAGTAAGTTTATGGGGAAATTGTTTTTTTGGGTCCCACGACATGATGAATCCACATTTCACATTTCCAACCGTGTAAAATTGGCTTTACAGCCCTGTGCTGTCATGATGTGTTCACATGGAATCAGGGAGACAGTAGATGGCAAACTCGACATCATTTCAGTGAACAAGAGCAGGACGGTAAAATGAGGTGAGGCCGAGGTGTTAAAATGTGTTCCCCTATTGATTAGGGTTTCCCTCCTGTTAAGGTGTAGTGCCCCCCCCCGTTGGTGGTCAGGGTTAGGGACAAGGTTTGGTTCAGGCTCAGGTAGAGGAAACGCATATCAACGGGGAAACAGACTTTGATACAAAACAGAAACGGTTAATGTTCAAAGTTAAAATTTTATAACTCGTTACAGAATGTAAACTGGATGTTATGCAGCTCCTTTACACAAGGCAAAAAACTCAGGCGATCTGGACAATTACCACAACAAATACATAAAATTATAAACACAATAAGGTGGCACAGTGTTGCAGTGGTTAGCATTGTCACCTCATAGCAAGAGGGTTTCTGGTTTGAACCCCTTCTGTTTGGAGTTTGCATGTTCTCCCTGTGTCTGCGTGGGTTTTCTCCAGGTACTCCGGCTTCCTCCCACAGTCCAAAGACATGCAGGTTAATTGGTGACTCTAAATTGTCCGTAGGTGTGAATGTGAGTGTGAATGGTTGTCTGTCTCTATGTGTCAGCCCTGTGATAGTCTGGTGACCTGTCCAGGGTGTATCCTGCCGCTCACCCAATGTCAGCTGGGATAGGCCCCAGTCCCCCTGTGACCCCTGACAGGATAAGCAGCAATGGAAAAAGAACGAATGAATTAATATCTTATTCTATTGTTTGCAAACAATATGGCGTCACCGTCTCAACATATGGTCAAGCATGTTTTGTTTTACAATGCTGCCATTCCGTCGGACTGTTTGTTTTTCATATGCCCTCCAGAAGGAGGTCCATCTGGGGTCTACCATCTGACAGATTCCATGTAAACGCAGCCTCACCTCACCCTGGGTCTGCAGCTGCCTGCACCCGTCGCAGACATCTTCACCGAGCAGACGGGACAACTTGACGTACTGTAATGATCTTATTCCTGAGTCCCCAGTAGTACTGCACAATGACTGACAAAAGAAAAAACAACTGTTTGACTTGAAAAGTCTCAGTAGACTAAGGGGCCTCCGACTGATGATTCGGATCTTTGACTTCCAGGGGGCAGCTTTCAGCTTTGTCGGTTACAGAAACAAAGATAACTCCGACAAATCAAAAGATCTGTGTGGAAATTCGCTCTGTGGGAACTATCTATTCAGCACCATGAAATCACAACACAAAGTCAAAAGACTCACAATGCAGCAACAGTATCATATTTAATTTAAATGCTGTGTGTTGACTGATACTTTCACTTTCCAGATGTATTCGAGACAAATCTTTAACAGCTCATTAAATCATAATTAGAGACCGCATGTTTGTACATCATTAGTGGTACTAAAAACTGTCGGCAGTGATTTGTGTTTGACTTAAGCAAATGTAAAGCTGTTGCTGCACAAGTTCTGTATAGTTTGAATGGTTATTGGGCAATATCAGTCAGCAATCATGGCAGCAAAAGACTCTATGATTTACACTATCATTTCTATGTAAATATTTATTACTAACATCAAGTGAATTTTCCTACAGAGAGCAGGAAATCTGTGTGTGCTGGATTCCTGTTGGGCAGCTATGATTGGATCTGTAATGTGCAGAAAAACCCTCGCTGTGTGAATGCTTCGGTTTGGGCCATGTGCCTGTTTGGTTTAGTTTATTTTTGTGTCTGTTTTCATCAGGGTTTGGATCGCCAGAACACAAAAGCTACAGAAGCACACGCTGGCACAGATTCATGAAGCTTCCCAGATTAGGAGCGATCATCTGGGACAGAATTTCTAAAAAACTATTGAGTCAGGATGCTAAATGGGTCACTGGCTTGTTCCTCTGGATTCACACATCGAGCAACAAGAGTTCTCTTATGTTTCTCATTAGACGTGGTCCCAGAAGAGGATTATGTTTATTCATTTTCTGGGTCCCGCGCTGAAATCACTTAACAAATCTTTATCTGGGGTCACTGACCATCATCTTTAATATTTTAGAACAGTGGAAAAATAGATCAGTATGTCTGCCAGCAGATTCAAAGAGATGTAGAGGAGTATAAACTCAGTCTGACACTATTTTATGCTGACATACTGTAAATTATTATGTAAATTCATAGCATACAGTTAAGTGATTTGCATATATTAAAAACTGTGTAGGTCAGTGGATGCTAGCCTTACAATAACAACCAATAAAGACTGTTAAACAACCACAATTATTGATCATTTCTATCAGTCTTATTATATAATGACAAAAACTCAGGCTGTGTTTTTTCCACGTTTTTCTCCTCACTGACTTGGTCAATACATGTGAAATTTGGCACAGTGGTAGAGGGTCATGGGAGGATGTGAATAAAGCAATATTACATCAATTGGCCAAAGGGGGGCGCTATAGCAACTGATTGAAATTGCAAACTTTGAATGAGCATATCTCATGCCCCGTATGTCGTAGAGACATGAAACTTTGCACAGAGATGCCTCTCCTCATGAGGAACACATCTGCCTCAAGAACCCATAACTTCTTAGACGTTATATAGATTTTCCGCCATTTTGACTTTTTTGAAAAACACTTTAAATCAATCTCTTCCTAGGAAGTTTGACCGATCTGCATGAAACTCAGTGAACATAATCTAGGGACCAATATCTAAAGTTCCCTCTTGGCAAAAATTGGTAAACTTACTAAAACTGAGCTTCTATAAGGCAATGAATATTGTGGAGGGCGTGGCTCATCACATAAAGGTGCATAACATCTCAAAGGTTTCACCATCACCACGCAACTTTGTAGGCATATGACCACACATAATCTGAGGGGACCCCTCCATTATTGACCCGAACAAACAAAAAGGTTGGTGCTAGAGAGCTAATTTCTTAACCGCCATATCGATTTTTACTAAACTTGGTAGATATGTAGAACAGGATGTCGCAAGGTCACTGGAGAAATGTAACTAATTGGCAACTGGGTGGCACTATAACAACAGAAAAATGCTTAAAAATGGCTAAAATGCGACCGATCGATGTTGTTGTTTTTTCTAATTTTTGGTAGGACTAAGTCATGGTATGATATGCTGTACATAATCACAGAAACTGTCAGTGCGTCATTCTGTCAGTCAGTCATTCCGTCTGTCCCACGTTTTTCAAAAAAAAAAATGTCTGAATACATTTCTCTTCTTAATGGGCTCAGTTGACTATTAAATCTGCAATTTCCTCTGACCTGTATCCCAAACACACACCATGTGAAACTGTACGTGGGCAATTGTGCACTCAATGGGTATGGACTAGTATTGGGTATTACGTAATCAACGCTTCCTGGACCAAGAAACACATCTCCTCCTTACCCGTGATGGGGATCCAGCGCTATAGCCCGGGGTTCACTCAGGTCTGTGTTGATGAGGACACGTCTCTTGGTGGCGTCCACTGAGGCCACAGAGATGGATTTGTCTCCAGAGTCGGTCCAGTACAGATTGTGTTGGAGCCAGTCCAGAGCCAAACCCACGGGGGTGTGCAGGAGAGAATCCAGCAGCGGCACCTGCTGGGAGGGGTCACTAGCCTCATGGATGAAGGCACTGCAGGGGAAGCAGGGGGGAAGGCGACGAAGGCAGAGAGGGAGAATTTTGAGGGGAGGAGAATATGTTAGTCATCGTCTACAGCAAGCCAGCCATTATTGCAAAATCAATGTGTAGTGGAGGAATGCTGACTGCCTGGTGGGGCCCTATTTTGTGGTAATGAGTCTATACACACTATTCTTCCCTCGCCTACAATACGATTTATCTTTATAAAATACTGACTTAGTTATTTCACCACAAACTAAAGCATTTTACCAACTTTTCCCAAAAAAGTAGTTAGATTGTCACTGAAACTATGGAACAGCAACTGTAATCACAGAAAGTAAATCTAGTAATAAACACGAGTTGAATTTACTTTGTAAATGGGCTACAGCACATCTCTAGTCTTTCACCCACTCAAAGAGCTTTAACACTAGATGTCACCTTCACCCATTCACACGCACATTCATACACTGGCAGGTGAGGCTATAAAACAAGGTGCCACCTGCTACTCAGTTAAACATACACACACATTTACACAACAATGGCACAGCCAGCTGGAGCAATTTAGGGTTCGAACTGCCTCATTCGATTAGCGGAAGACACGCTCTACCACCGGAGCGACAATGGTTTAATTAAAAAACAAATGATAACACAATTAAAAAGCTTTTAGGTTGCTAAATAATATTTTTGGCACATTATTTTTGTTAAATTGTGAGTGGATATGTGAGCACGTCAAGTAGCAACCTCCAGGAGTGAAAAATGAAGCCAATGCGGAGGTGCCACAAATTGCAGTTCCTTGAATGGCCACTTGAGGCTGGCTTCAAATCTAACTATGGATTCCATATCTAAAACAAGTAAAAGTCTTAAGGAAAATGGAGGATTAATTATGTGTGGACAGATTAATTTGCTTTCAGCACCAACGCTGCAAAGTTAAAGTGCTAAATAATTATAAAAAGCCTACTGCAGAGCAGCCACTTGTAAACGATTTTAATAAACAGTCATTTAGACCTATTAATAATGTTGATGGGCTAATTTAGGCTTAACAGGCTGTTAGCTTTATTCAAATATATTTTGTGGCTTCAGACAGATTTTTTTTTTTTTTTTTTTGGCCAATGATGGCTCTTTTAATAGTAAAGGTTGCTGACCCCTACGGTATAGGTGTAGTCGTGGCTGTCGCTATTTCAATGTGCTTTCAGTTCATGAAAGTTAACTGTAATGTTTCTGTTGTCCAACAAAGTTTTGTTTAGCATTTGGTTGTACTAAAAAACCCTGTAGGGAGTCAGATGTTCAGTTTTTGTGGTAAGCACATTTTGGTTTTAGTGGTTTTAAGCCCGTTTTTTACTAGCAAAAATTAGCATTACAACATTGATAGCGCTCCTTGGCAATTGAACATGAACTGTGAAGTTCCCCACTTTGAATTTGAGTTTTTGTCTGGCATTGTCTGATCAACAGATCAACAGTCACTGATCAACAGTTGGTGTCCGTCAGTAATGTGCCAAGAAATGTCTCAAGTCACCGAGTCCAAATTTCTCCTTAGTCATTAGTTCAAGGTCCACACTGTTAATATATTCAGCATCATATTTTCGTTTGGCCATGTCTACAAGCTAGTTTGCTGTCTCTGTCAAATATATGTCCATTAGTCACTCTCTCTACAGCAGGAAATGGCACTTCAAAATGAAAGCTCTGTGCCGGGAATTCACTGTACTTCAAATTAAAGTTTGAGAGTCACTTGCGGTCCATTCAGAGTGGACCCGCAACCCACTTTTGGACCATGACCCACCGGTTGGGAACCACTGCTGTAACACTTATTACCAACCTCTTGACTAAATAACAAATAATAATAATGTTGTCACTTCTGGCATCAAAGTTCGAGATGACGATGGTCCAAAGACCAAACGCAAGGCTTTAAAACATGAGTCCACAAACTGATGAGCGATGTCACAATGGCTACATCCATTACTTTATACATTCTAAGGAGCACATTAAGGACAGTGACAAGACACATGAATAGCCTAAAGACTGTATATTATCATGACTCTCCAATCTCCACTGTGCTGTCAAGTGACTGCAGAGGGGAGAATGGGACTGGTGTGCGAGCTGTAGCCTTGGGCCATGCGCTGAGCAGGTTCATCCGGGGGTTAGCGTCCTTCTTAGCTGGACCACTTATCAGAATAGACAAGGTTTAACTCAGGGGTTGCCCTCCTCGCTAATGATTTGGCCCCGGCAGAGGTGTGAGGTGAGGGCCAGGCAGCCCTGCTCTCGAACAGGAATTTCAATTTTAGTTTCCCCAGAGATCTTTTCTCTTAACATCCATTTTATAAAGAGAACACAGTGCTCCAATTAGAATACACTCTGGGGAAAAAATGTAGTTGAGATAACAATAGGAAGGGTGGAATTAATCTAAGGTAATAGCAGGCCTGAGCCATCAACAGAGATGATTAAATATTAAAAACATTAAAAGACTTAACGAGTAGATGCTCAGTACATAAAATACAGGCACATCAAATTGTGTCAGGGTGTAATAAGATTTGGCATACGTGGTTTATTTTTGAAAAACCAGGAATATATCAAAAACTATAAAACATACCTTCCTAGTTAGAATGAGAGGTAAGGGCATCGCAGTTTAAAACTAGAGCACTCGGAGAGCACAGACCTCCGCCAGGCAGCTCGGATTTCCCGCCATTTTA
The DNA here is from genome assembly GCA_026686955.1 of Epinephelus cyanopodus. Taxonomy (NCBI): domain Eukaryota; kingdom Metazoa; phylum Chordata; class Actinopteri; order Perciformes; family Serranidae; genus Epinephelus; species Epinephelus cyanopodus. The sequence goes on along the minus strand of CM048926.1, from coordinate 17,604,041 downwards.
TTATTTTATCCACTTTGCTTCAACCGATCACCACTAAAATCATCTGTATCTGTATCATCTGCTCCTTATCAACCTTTCCTCAAAATTTCATCAAAATCCGTTCAGAACTTTTGGAGTTATTTTGCAGACAAACAGGAGGATTATGAAAAATTAGTAGACAAACCGTGTAGGGCATTGGGTGCTTTCACACCTGCCCTGTTTGGTTCAGTTCAATTGAACTCAAGTTCATTTGCCCCCTAAGTGTGGTTTTAAGAGGTTTTAATCTGAGTTCAGGTTTGTGATCTAAATTAAAAAGTACCCCTCGGATCACTGAGGAGGAATGTGTTTAATTCAGGGTCCTTGTATTATGAGTATCTTCTGCACACACAAACAGATGACACACTGACTTGACTGTGGTTTCACACTATTCCACTCAGCAACTTGCCTGGGAACCAGACGAATCTGGGAGCTCATCATGTTTTATTTGCTCTGGCAGATGCATCTTGTCTCTCTCTGCTTTGGACAGACTTTGAGCAGTCTGAGATGTGCCAGGCAAATCATAACCATTTTAATTAATATGGGGTGTGTTTGAGACGAAGACTGTAAAGTGGAGTGCCACTGAGGCATTTTGTAGAACAACCAAGATGGCTGCAGCTGAGGAATGATCAACTGCCTGTAAAGCTTTTCTTGAGAAGAGAGATGTGTTTGCTGTACTTCTGAAAGGATTTGGCAAAAGTTGAATGTACCAACTCATAACATATCAGATCATCTCTGCAAGCTATAGTTTGTGTACATTTTTTCATCGCTCTGGCATTATTTTTTCCTGCCCTAATGTACTGTGATTGGTTGGTGCAGCTGTGCTGTGATCTACACCAGGCAGACCTGGTCACTGGTTGCTGTCATACATGTTGATGACCCATTGATAATGCCCCTTGGCAACTGAAAATGAACTGAGAGGTTCCAGAAAAATTCCACTGCGTTTGCCATTTGGTCTGGCGATGTCGGGCTAGTGATCAACACTTGGTGTCTGTCAATAATGTGCCGAGAAATGTCGCAATGCACCAAAAAAGACAGGAAAGAAGTAGACTGCTAGCAAGCAACAACAATTGGCTTTGCAACTGAAATATACTCAACATGTTTAACTAACCCTGAAGAATTTGCAAATTCTGTTTTGGCGAGAAACGGTATAAGTAAACATGATTACTTGCTTACAAAAAAACTCCTCTGGGTGCTTTTAATGTTAACAATTTACAATTAGGCTTCAAATAGGATAAGTGTCCTGATCTAAAACTTAAACCTTAATTCAAAAATGTTTGAAAATGTTTGATTTTCAAATCTAAGATCAAGTTTCTGATCTATGACAATGTTTGTAAAATGAAATTTGGTTTGTAATTGTAACCCAGGACTCTGCTCTAAACGTTTACCTGTAGATTTTCCGGTGAAAGCGATCACACCAGAAGATGCGGTTGTTGGCCACATCCAGGTCCAGAGCTACAGCGTTCTTCTGGGTGGACACCACCTGGCTGTAGTCCCTCTTCACCAGGTCGATGCGTCGGATCTCATGTCGGTTGGTGAATAGCAGGTAAGGGCTCTTCCCTGCACACAAGGCAAATAATATGAAATGCTCAGGAAAAAGTATGAACTTGCAGCTCAAGAGAGTTTAACAGAGGAATACATTATTGGTAGGTGTAACTGGGATGTGCTTCGATAATGGCCCGTCAAATAAGCTTTGACAATTTGGTAAAGGGCCAGAAGAGGAGTCCAAGTCATTATCTCTTATTAGAGAACTGCTCTCGTCCAGGAGCTGCACAGATCGTATATGCAAAGTCCCTCTTACACACTCTTAGAAACAAAGGGACAGTGGCTCGTCAATGCAGAAGAACCCCAGTTGAACCTTTTAAAAGGGTTCCACCTAGAACCCTGTCAGAGGGTGTTACCTTGAACCAATATTAGGGTTATACTTAAAACCATCTGTAGAAGGTTTCACCATGACACTTCTATGGTCTAAAGGTTCATCCCAGAAGCCTCTCTGGGAGTACAGTCCAGATCCTTTTGACTTTCTAAGGGTGCTAACAAGAACCCACCCAAGCGGTTCTGTTGAAAACCCTTTTAAATTCCAAGGGTTTCATTCAGGGTAGCGTGGCAACGCAGTGGTTAGCGCTGTTGCCTCACAGCAAGAGGGTTTGAGGTTGTGCTGGGGTCCTTCTGTTTGCATGTTCTCCCCATGTCAGTTTGGGCTTTCTCCAGTCCAAAGACATGCAGGTTCGGTAAATTTGTTACTTAAACTGTAAGCATGCTGTGAGCCTGAATAGTCATCTGCCTCTATGTCAGCCTGTGATAGTCTGGCGGCCTGTCCAGGGTGTACCCCGCTTCTCGCCCGGTGTCAGCTGGGCTAGGCTCCGCCCCCCCATGACCCCAACTAGAAAAAGTGGTTACAGATGATGGATGGATGGATTTCAGCTAGAACCCACCCAGGGGGACTCTAAAATAATAATTGACTACATTACTCATAGATCTCTCTCCCCCACTAATTATGTACTTAACTAACAGGTTAGCCTGGGGCCAAAGGAACCACGTCTAGCAGTCTTGGGCCTCATGAGGCTCCTAAACACTCATACTTCACAGTCATGTTTTACGTTTTCATGAAATCACTACTTGTTATTTCAATGTGCAGTAAGGTTGGGAACCAAATTTTGGTTCCAAATTAGAACCAAATACAAAATGAAAACTACTAGTTACCTGTACAAAAGAAGAATTTCACAATGATGATTAAGATATCAACGATGGCAGAACACAAATAAAATGAACTGATCCAGATACCTCTGCATTTGAAAATACCATTTGAAACATGGGTAAACATCTGGGAAGATATTGGACAATATTCGATTACTTGCCGATATCTTACCTTACCTTTTAAAAATCATGCTTTTCATGATCCTCTTTCTTCTCAAAAGGGTTCTTTGATTGAAAAGGGTTATTATTGGAGAGAGAAAGAATGCTTAAAGAAGCCTTTCTTCAAAAATGGGTTCTTCAGAAGCCAATGAATCTTATTTTTATGAGTGTATGATTAAACTTTCGCAGGCAAGTAGTGTAGTAATAGCATTATAAAGTAAATGTAGCCTTTAGCCGGTGGAATTAATCTCCAAAGACATTCTGAGTGAACATGCTCTGGATTTAGACTGAATTAGAAATAAGAAATACTGGCTCTACCTGCACGTGCGTCAATACTTAAACCCAATAAAATACAGCATCATACTGCTGCAAAGGAGGGAAATAAAGAGAGTAAAGAGAGAGGATGGCGATAAGCTGAGACATTGTTTTTTGTTTTTCAGCACAGCATTGAAATGTTTGTGTGCTGGGTAAGATAGTTGACCATGCTGAGAAATGCTCCTCTACCGTAATAACACTGAGGCTTCACCACGGTGTCAAAAGGCACTGCAGCTTAATGTGCTGCTGCATATTTGTATCACTGTAGTCGATACTCTAAATGTCATCTTTTAACACAGATAAATAACACACAAAGCTTATATGAAACAGCTCAATATCCTCCTCTAACAAGAGTGCTGGGCACAATAATCCTTCATTAAAAACTGCTGAATAGTTGCTGAATTGATCAGTGTCTGTATGCATCATTAAGTCATACGCTCCGTATTATCTTCTCCTTGCAAATATAGATCAGATGTATCTTAGCATATGGCACCTCTTTAAAACAGCAAGCCGTCGACTTTTACACAGGCGGCAGAACTAAATAGACACGCATGAGTGCACACACACTAAAAGACTAGCAGTGCAGTTATTTCCTCTAAGGGGTGATAAACAACCTTGAACAAAGTTAAATCGGACAGATTTCTTACCCTTGTTTTAGCCACTGAACACAAAACAATAAAGGATCAGTTACTGAGTTCCCTAAATACACTGCAACTGAAGTTTAACCCAGAGAACACAACAGAAAAATGTTAAGCATTAATATCTGGTATTTTTTCCTATCTGCAATGTGTCCATAATGGGGGCAGCTATGGATTGCAGGTCTCACCTGGCAGCAGAATGCATTTCAAATGCATCTCATGCGATCCACAGCGATGAGATTTTTCATTCCCCACTCCCATTTGATTTTATCAGGCCGGAAACTGTAGTCTCGCATGGCCAGACCTATCTCCACACTTCGTTTAGTGCTGTGCCTGCACTGGAGATATGTCTTGCTGAACCCATAATAATTTTGCACTGAGGGAAAATACTGCTCTGGATTGTTTCTATTTCCTTAAACCAATCGCAATCATCTTGGGCAACGTGAAGCCCAGGATGCAGTGATGGCGTCAAGATAGTGTCAGGAGGGAACTTGCACGTGTGGGAGGTGAGCCCTGGCATTAAAATGGATAAATCCCTTGGAAAGAAAACACCACATCAAACATTAAAAGACGTTCTAGTGTGGAGGTTGCTAGCTCACAGGTTGTTTCTACTTTCACGATAACACTTAGATAGTGGAACAGGAGGAGTATTCCATCTGAAATAGGCGGTAAATAGCAGGGCAGTACCAACAGTCTACATCCTGTGAGTCTGACTAGGGAAGCTGTGACCACAACTGCCTACAGCAAGACATCTTCAGCCATGATAGCAGCTCAGTGAGGCTGTACTTAGGCAAAGTAGTGCTCTGAGCTAAATGCAAACATCAGCATGCTAACATGCTAATAATAGTTATGCTAAAACGCTGCAGCTAAAGCACTCTAATGCTAAAACACACCAAGTAGAGGCAAACTGCAACTCTCTGCAAGCTGCTATGTAATGGCATTGGAAAGCTGCGTTGGCCACTTTGACCTGTGGCTGTTTGATTTAGCGCCAAAGTGCAGCCAAACTAAAAGTTGGGGATAGTTTAACTTTTAGCAGCAAGATCTGTATAATAGTAGCTATAACGTCATTGAGGAGGAAGTTGGTGCATCAACACAAGTCATTACGATTCATGTTCTGGAAATCATGAATTATCTGTAAAGAATTTCATAGCAATCAGTCCATTTGTTGTCGAGGCATTTCACTAAAAACTTATACTGTCACGAGAAGAAAAGTCAAAGACAAGTAACTTAATCATCTGGGGACCATGAATGTCTGTACAAGAAGTCATGACCAACCATCCAACAGTTGTTTAGATATTTCAGTCTGTACCAAAGTTGTAGACAGGCCGACAGACTGAGATTGCCGCTCCTAGAGCTATACCTTAAGCCTCGAGCTATGTTAGCATGGCTAAAAATACATATTTACTTTCAGCCTCAGAGCTATAGAAGAGGACAGCAGTAGATATTTGCATACGGGCTAAAGAAAAAACAGAAATCAGGATGACATAGCTGGAAATAAATCCCTGATATAACAATATGAAATCACAGTAAAGAGAGACACAGAATGTAGGTTCTTCTTCTTCATTTTAGGTATAGACTCCATTTGGTAGCTTGTCATGCGACAGTAGTAGCACACGTAGTTATCAGCACTGAGCATCTACATCACAGTGTGTCCTTATTTCATTTTGGGTGCACGCACACCTATTTTTAGAGCTGCCCACTTGTGATAAGGTCACCCAGGATGCATTTTAATTAGCCCCAAATCTGAACAGGGGCCGTTTATATTATCATGCCTTTATGTTTATTTCCTCATAATTTTTGGCAGGAAAAAACCAAGTGGGTAATAGATGCCTGCAGGGAGGGTTTTATCACTTCTGGCTGACAACTACAGCCCACCTTTGTCTAGTAACATCTATATAGAGCTTATCTCTCTCTGACATTGCATGGTAATAGGATGGCAGCTGCAGCCAGTTATCTCCAGAGGCAGATATAATATTCTCTCATTAATGGCTCGCTCGCCTCAGTTTTCCGTCTGACAGTCTGTGTCATAGCCTCATTGTAGTATCGCGCTCCTGCACATTCCCGTTTTCTTCCCTTTCCTTCCTCTCCCAGCCCAAAGTCTGAATGATGACAGTGCTGGTCAGGACTAAGTGTTCTCAAAAACTGCCCATTACAGTGACAACATTTCCAACCCCTCTAAAGGGGAAAATGGCCCCCTGCTGGTTTTATGGGCTGTCACAGCAGCGGTGGTTTTCATCGCCTCAAAACCAAGCGGTGGAACTGCTGCATTCACTGCGGTTCTGCTTTCGCTGCTTTTGACACGCAGCCAGACACACAGTTCTCTCCTGGCCATGATAAACTGATAGCAAACACGCCGGGCAGTCATGCACAGAGAAATACACAAGTGCAGACAGAGGCAGGGGGCAGATACAATCCAGACACATATACAGTGTGTACGAATGCAAACACACTCATGTGAGTGCTGAGCTTTGATATCAGCTCAGCTTAATTGAGGGAAATTAAAGCACAGCATTCGGCAGCCACGGGGTCCAAATCATCACATTTCATTTGACTCACTGTTTCCTGCCAATTAAATAATGAACATTTTTGGGGAAATGAAGTGTAAACATATAAACTGGCCTCTCTCTGTAAGCCTCTTGCTAATAGCTTTGGGCCATGGTTGGAGGTCAAAGAGAATTAATTGGCCTTTTAGCAATTCACTTTGTTCTTTACTAGTCCTACAACTGTTGTCGACAAGCCTAACGGGACACCAGATTCAATTTGATGTAATTCGGCCCCGTCGTGACCCGGCCAGGTACCCCTGAAGAGTTGCTTTACCTAATTATAAGTGTTCAGCATGGTTGAACACATCAGTCTGTCACTCATAAAACAGACTAATGTGACGGGACACTGGGGGACAGATTTGGCCTGGGAGAATCTGAGCGGTTGCCTTGGTGATGCTTGCTCTTTTTTTTTTAATGATTTAGCAATTATGTGAAATACACAAGCAAGTGCAGAGCCATGATAAGAACCTCACAGCAGAAAGATGTTTGTGATTATGAGACGAAGAGGACTTTGACACTGAAGCATAAAAGCTGAGAGTGAAAGTGTTGCACTAATGAGGCACAGTGCAATATCTGAGAGAATGTCTTGTTATCAACAGTGCAACACAGCTTTTTGAACTTTCAGTGGTGGGAAATTTATCTTAACAACAGCAGCTATGTAGGTTATAAAACGGCATGAATATAACTAGAATTACTGCCTTGCGGTTGTGTGCCTCAGCAAACCAGTCAAGTTGCTGTTTTAGTTCAAATGCGTTTGTCCCGACTCATATGTAGCCATGGCAGAGACAATGCTTCAAATATTAATGTTGCTGCAAAGCTACACATTCTAAAACACGGATGCTTCACACACATCTTCAACCAGGCAGCACAGAAGACCCAACAGTCAGCACAGTTTCAAGATCAGTGTCACCAATTCAGTATCTGACCAAATGTCTCACCTTCTGTTCCTGCTGTGTGATGCTGAATTATGGCCAGAAAAGTGTTTTCACAGAACATTATGATATCACAATGAAGTTGACCTTTGACCTTTTGGATGTGAAATGTCATCACTTAATCATTTTACCCTGTCTGACAGTTGTTTTTGTTAGTGCTGCATGATTAATCTAATCGCAATCGTGATGTCAGGCTGTGCGATTACATAACTGCATAAAAGGCTGCCATTTGCGATTTAATGTAAATAAATGTTAATGCATGTGCCTGTGAACGCGACTACTTCTCCTGTAGTGTGTGGAGTTTGTTGACATCACGCCCACAAGCTACTGTATCCTGGTGTGTGCAGCACGTATGGTCAGGTGACCACCGGGCCTGCAGCAGTGACTAACACAGACGCTGAAGAAGAGCATGAACACGACCAAGAACAGGCTGAGTTAGTGACGATAAAAACGCAACGTCTATTACATGGCGATACTTTGGATTCAGGTACGGCAACGTTAAACAGAAAGAGGTGCAGTGTAAAAGTTTAAAAGTTAAAGTCGCCACGTCCCGCTGCAACACAACAATCTATATCAGCACTTGAGACAGCACAGAGAAAAGTACGAAAGATGCGTGCGAGAGAAAGCCAAGCCGTGTAACATTAAAGACAAAGACACAACTGAAAGCCGCCAGAGCCTCAAAAATAGCATACAAGCACAGTTACACAAACATTTGTAAGTGTCACGGGAAAATCGTGGACTCCGTGACAAACTATATAATAACTATATAATAAAAAATGAGTAATTTTGCTTGGTTTCGGCCCACTTGACATGCTGCTGTGTTGTGCTATGGCGTGATGGAATTTGTCATTTACATGACAACGCCTGAATGCAACACAGGCTCGTTTCGCTGTGTGTACAGTGCCAGGCTGCAGCGTGTTTGACTGTGCTCAGTCTGTAGATGGTCATTTACACACTGTCCATAACAACAACTATGTCAGGTCAGGTCAGTGCCCCCTGATATAATGCAGGGTTAACACTCAATCAAGCAAGAAGACTCATGATCCCATTTATGTATTATATTGTAATCACAATCGCAAATCACGATACTGTCCACTCAGATCGCAATTGCGCATTTTTATCTAATCGTGCTGGACTGGTTTTTGTTCTAATTCTTGAAATATGGCCAGAAACAGGTTTTGTGAGGTCGTAGTGACTTCTGAACTTTAACCAGGTCCAAGTTGGATGTCTGTGCTGAATTAAAAAAAAAAAAATCCCTGAAGGTGTCATTCATGAGAAAGAGAAAGACAAGGCCACAGTGACCTCTGACCATCAAAATCTAATCAGTTCATCCTTGAGTCCATGTAGACGTTTGTGCCAAATTTGAGGAAATACCTTTACGGCCATTTTAGATTTCACGTTCACAAGACTGAGACAGATGCAAGGTCACAGTGACCTTGACCACCAAAATCTATTAGTTCATCGCTGAGTCCAAGTTGACATTTGTGCCAAAGTCAAAGAAGTGTCCTCAAACTCTTCTTGAGATATCGTGCTCACAAGGACAGACAACCTGAAAACATAATGCCTGCAGGCACGGCTATCGCCAGCGCAGAGGCGAGAAAAGTAACAAAATATTGTATTTACCCTGTAACACAGGAACATGAAGTGTAATCACAACAGATTGAGAATCTCTGGCATCCTTTCAGATCCATGTCCTGATTGTGACTCATCACTGGTTTTTATCTGCAGCCTCAAAATAAGAACCCTTAACTTAAAGAAGTATTTCACTGCTGGAAAGATGGTTTTGAAACGTCTACGTGACTGGAGAAAACAGAGTAAAAGGATTCAAGAGGTAGAAAACCTACGACTACCAGAATGCACTGCGCTGAATGAAACCAATTAACACTCCTGCTGGTGGGTGTCGTAATGCGAGTTGGTTTCGGCTCTTCTGAAAACAATATGGCGGCTGCCTGGTAACACACAATCATACACAATTATGAGGAATAATTGTGGAAGTGCAACCTGTAGTTCGAGCAACAGCCCAAGAGCAAAAATCAGCCAGATGTTATGATACCAAGCTGGCTGGAAATCCACAAAGCATCCCTTTAAATCTTACTGTCCCACACAACTTGTATCATTGATCACTAAGCATTTGTGACTCACCTTCTGCCTTGCAGGTCTTAGTAACGGGGTCCATCTCATAACCTTCGTAGCATTCACATTTAAAATCCCCCTTGTAGTTGTTACAGATCTGGCTACAGGCATCAGGGTTCTCACACTCATCAATGTCTGCGGGAAGAAGAGGGAAGAGAGGTTATCAATCAACCAAAAGACAGGGAGACAGTCCTGGTCAGACAGAGACAGACATTGACCAATTCACCCTCATGAGCTGCACAAGATAAGAGAGGCAACTAAATTCCCAGAATATAAATTTAGCTATGAATTTGTGAAAGGAACGGCTGTAATGGATGAGTAAATATGCACATTCATAACTGCAAGTGCTGGAGAAATACACAGACATGTTGTCTTTGAGTTAATGGGGAGAAAGAAGTCGACAGGGAGACCGGGCGTGTCCCCGTCGACTTCTCCGTTCTGCTTCCTCCCAGCAGATCTCAGGCCTTTTCCTTGGGTGTGATGGAGAAACATTTATGCTAAAAGGATGGGGAAGGGTGTGAAGGACAGAGTTTGTGTGTGTGTCTATGTGTTTATCTGAGTATGAGTGTGAGTGTGGGAGAGAGTAGTATGACTGTGCTGGTTTCCCTGTGGGAGTGACAGGCTGGGCACATTAAACAAAGACAGACAGCTAGAGAGCTGAAAGCTGCCCAAAGCAATACACCACATATACACACTCCCACACTCACACTCACACACAAACACACACACAGACTTATAGTAGCTGGGTCAGCAGCCAACCTGCCACTCATTTTTTGCATCTCACTTTCTGTCTGTCTATCTAAAGTTTCTTTATTTACCTCCACAAGTCTTTTTGTCCAAAAGCTGGTAGCCGGTGGGGCACTGGCACTCAAAGCCGATCGGTCGGTCCATGCAGACATGGGAGCAGCCGCCGTTGTTGATCATACACTCATTCAGCCCTGGGAGACAAAGAAAATACGCTGGTGTTCAAGTGCAGCCAATCACAGAAGAGATAGGGATGTTATGGTCACCCAGTAGGTCATTTAGAAGAACAGTGTGTAAGATTTAGTAGCGTCTAGCGGTGAGGATTACAGATTGCAACCAGATAAAACTTTTCCTGGGTAGGTTTCCTTCAGTGTTCAATGTTCAGGAGGTTTTTACTGGGAGCCGAATTATCCGCAGAGGTCTCTTTCCTTTCCAAAACAAACAGACCCAGAGATTTACACCAGTTAAAACACAGAATAAAGCAGTTTCATGTTAAAAAGATCAGCGTTTTTCCAATGCTCTGGAGAGGCTGCTAACTGTGGTGGCTGTCGGGAAGACACAAGACGCGAAAACATGAATAGCCCTACCTAGAGCCAGTGTTTGTCCATTCTGGGCTACTGTAGAAACATGGTGGTGCAACAAGGCCGTCTCTGTAGATAAGGACCCGCCCCCCCATATAGATATAAATGGCTCATTCCAGGTAATGAAAACACGACGACACTTATTTACAGGTGATTATACACTTAAGAAAACAAACTTATTATATTATATTATTCCATTTCTGACAAAATATCCTCTTAAATCCTACACACTGGACCTTTAAAAGGTCAAAATCAGATTTCAAAAATGGCCTCTGCCTCATTTACTGTACAATATTTAAAGTGCAGTGGGATGACTTGTGATATTTGATAAAGGTATATAAATGTGTGGCACACAGGTAAAGAAAATGGATATCAAATTCATAATCTTCATTTTATCTCGGCTCTTGTTCTCAGCTCTCTCCCATCCTGTTTGAAATCCTTATCAGATGCTCTCAAAAGTGAAAAGGGAATCAAAGAGACACAACATCACGCACGGTAAGCTCTTAAAACCGAGAATCGGGTCCATCTGCAGGGATATGAAATATGTGTGTAGAGGGGATTAATGCTGTGAACTGGGATTCTGATGTGTCCCATAAGGATCCATCACAGGAGTGAGTGAGGACATCTAAATTAAACAGGCGCGCTGCTTAAATTGAGGCAGAGTGATGTGAAAGCATCCGGAGAATGAAAGAAGCTGGAAAAAAAAAAAAAACCCAACAAGATGTAGACACAACCACTCTCATTTTAAACTAGGTCAAACCAGCTGGCACAAGGTTGGTGCACAATAAAGAAGGCAGAGGCAGGCAGATTTGATTGTGCTGCACATAATGGTTTTCTGAATGACTTAATAGCAAGAAAAAGTCACTGGCGGAAATTTTTGGTCAGTTTTTTTTTTTTTTATCTCCTCCACAACTTTGTTCATTACATCATGTAGCAACTGCTGAAGTATCCTTTATCATTTCGCTGATGCAGTGACATGTGTAAAGCTCTTCTGCACTCTTTCCTGTCCATGTTCACTCTAAAAAAGCAACCTCTCTTTTGAATGAATCATACAAAGTAAGCCAACTGAGTGAAAGCTAAGATCACCCGAAAATAACTCCCTTGAACATTTCATTCAGCGGCATAAAGGCTTTGCTTTTTTACACAAACAATTAAGCATGGCTGCACAATGAACGACTGACAACTGGAAAGGGGTGATAAAGAGAAAAATGGATTAAGCTGCAAGAGAAACCGCACTCCTCAATACAAGAGAGTGCTTAATTCTGTCAACAGCATCCTACCCAATCCAGTGCAACACATTTGTCAATAGCCAGGGAGCTTTATATCATTAGTCACTGAAAGTAGGGCTACTGTACAGCGTAGTGTGTGTGTGTGTGTGTGTGTGTGAGAGTAAATAGTTGGCCTGAAGCAAAGCATCTGCAAACTCCCAAGACAAAAGGAAGCTTCATTAGCTGAATATAGACCAAACTGAAAAAACACAGTAACCTTTAGATACCATGACGCGAGTTTTCACACCACATAAATCTGTAATTCATTCCTTTTGTTTATTTTTGTATGAATCAGAGTAGTATGTTATCGCACTAAATAAACAAGGTATTAAATTCTTATAGAATCTGGTTGGGATTTAGATCTGCCCACCTTTATTTTGAAAGGATACAGGCTTACAGTGTTATATTCCTTAAAATGCTGCCAATATACATTTATACATATCAATGCATTTTTAACAATCTGGGTGGGCGCCTTTGTACTTCCTGTTAGAATATTTGTTAATGCAGTAGTTGACAGGAGGTAAACAGGGACTAAAGCTGTAGCCGTAGCAACGCAATAGCAATGGAAAGGAAAGATGTTCATATTGAGAGTTCATAGGCGAGAGCAACAAGTTCAAATTTTGTAACACGGCAACTCGCGTTGCTGGTCATGTGACGAGAAACAACCACGCAGAGATGCTTCGGTTGCGTCTGGTTGCAATTAGTATACATACTGTATACTAATAGATTTCTCCTTCATTGTTGTTGTTCAGCATTTGTACATGTAAGATGTGACGGCTTGTCTTTGTGGTATTTGTCCTTCTATTGTGACTGAACTGCCAAAGTGACAGTGACGACCGTGGCGTTTTAACCAAAGTTAAATATTTTTTAAATATAAGCGCTGACGCCTAACTGGCTGCTGGTATTTGTATTGCAAAGCATTATAAAAACTTGCCGGCCTAACAAAACAAAAAAAACACTTTGGTGGACCTTACTCTCAGTCTTGCAAAGACTGAAGTAAGTACTATTAAGTACTATTCAGACGGGATTAGTTTTACATAGGCATGTGGACTAATGTCAGTTTACCACAGGATATCTGTAATATAAATGTCCGATTCACACAGGACAAGAAATCTAATTCTACCAGAGATGGGAGCGGTAACTCGGTTTGCGCCCTTTCACCTACTCAGGCAAATCCAGCTGCCTACAATATAGCTCTGAAGACTGTTGAGACCATGTTGGCTTGTGCTGTTCATGTTGTTAATATTTACACAGGCACAAAGGGCATTTTATGCAAGAAATCCTGTGAGTGCTTTGTTTTTCAGCTGAAACCATTTCTTGTGCCTTGCAAAAAAAAAATGCTGAAGTCAGTCCTGATAAGTGTGGTCCTCATTAAGTCTACAACTAAAACACAAAAGTTAGACCCACTGCAGGCAACACGCTGACTGCAGGGCTCCAAGGTGACCTGCGCAGCTCATCCATGGAGCTTAAAGGAAAGTTGGCTTTCAGCTACTCCACATTATTCTTTATTTATTGTAACAAAAATAAAGAAAGCTAAAGTTGACTCTCTAAAGATTGACTGAGGGTTACTTTAGTGGGATCATCTTTGCTTTGTGCAAGTGCCAGCAGACTTTGAGCGCTGCAACCGCCAGCATTAAATTCCCATCTCTAATTCAGCTGGATGGGTGACAGCAACCTGCCACTCACAGTAGCTCCTGCTAACTCCCTTCATGTCGCTTCAGAATTAACTGCAGACAGAAGAAAGGCCGAGACGTGGCTGTATTCGACGACTCATTCATTCCTGTTTCTTTGAGAGGGGCTGGGTGGGTAACAGAGATGCCTCAGGAGAAGCCGTGTGACAACATGACCAGCTTTTTCTAGACCACTTCCAAGGACAGCCGTGATTTAGAGGTCACTTTCCCATGGGCAAACAAACATGACGTCTCTCCTTCTCTACCCCATCTCTCACTCACTATGGTAACTCATTATGGACAAGCTATTTTCATCCATTCCTCTCAGTGTGGCTGGAAGTGATGGTGCAGTGTTAAGAAATGAATGGTGTGCCGAGTAATGAGTCAGTACTGTGGAAAAATGCCATTATTTCTAATGAGATGGGAAACAGTGAAAAACATTTGCTTGAGCACAGAGAAATGCACCGTCTTTACTTTCCCCTGATGTAAGGCTGATGCGGCAAATGCAATCACAGCGAACAACTACGTCTAAGTGTGTTTCAGTGCAGCGGGGAGTATCATTCTCTCTCTCTGTGTGTAGGGTTTTTTTGTGTGTTTTGTTTCGGGGAACATCTTGCGAGTGAACGGTTGAGCGAGCAGCGCGATGAGCTAGGTGTGTGTGGACACGCTTTTAATGAGCTGAGAACAAGACCTGAGTTGAAGGAGAGAGGGAGGCAGATATGAGGAGAGAGAGGGAGAAAGAGACGGAGGTAGAGGAGGAGGAGGAGGACGAGGGACAAAGGGAGGAGAATTACTCTCTGGAATACCTGTTTCAGTCTTGTAATTTTCATCCCTGGCAGAGGTCAGTCTACTCTGCCATCTGTCACTTTTCCCTCCTCAACTTCATGTTCCTCTGAGATGTCCTGTCATTTTATGAGGGTGTGTGTCTGCTTCCTACTCCCTCCCATTAGAAACTTTCTTACTGAGCTCTCCAGCACAGAGCAAAATTACACACACCATTTGTTTCTTTAACTAAGACATCACTTTCTTTGCCCATGGTCGGTAATATCGGTTAAAGTCCCATTCCACTTAATAATGTGTTTTTCTTATTTACATGTGCCCTAAAATGTCTGACCTTGATGTACTGACTTGCATGTGGAACACGCTCTTCAACCCCATGGGAGATATGGGGTATGACATGTGAAAAGTAACTGGGGCTGTGATGTTGGAGGGTTAAAGCAGACGGCGCTATAAATAAAGGGATGGTGTCCACTCAGGTGCTTTTTAGACGTGCTCTTTTTAGCCTCCTTGGGTACACTTGGCACTTGGAAAACTTTTGGGTACACACAATTAGCTGGCGTTTATGGGGTGCCGTTTGTAAAGACATTTTGCCACATTTAGCTTCAAACAATGTTTAAAAAAGTGTTGTGAATTTTTTAACATCAACTTTTACCACATTTACAGCAATATTTGTTAACTTAGAAATATCTTAAATAGTTAATCTAAATAGGTAATCTAATTGTTAAATCTAAATGCTAAATCTAAATGTTAAATCTAAATATTAAATCTAAATCTAAATGCTAAATCTAAATGTTAAATCTAAATGTTCTGGGTGAAACTAAATATTTAGCTAGTCAGACTGGCAAGATGGTCAGACTGTGTTTATCGAATCAAATAACAAATAAAACCAAATTATCGGGGGAAATGAACACTTGAACATACATTAGCATGATAATAACTACCTAAAATAACAAAAAACAAGTTTGGAGAAATTTTATTTGACGTGTACTTTGAGTTGTTAGTGTCCCTTGAAATTAATAACATGATTGTCGTAGATTAGCGGGGCTAACTAGGCTGTTAGCAGCGGTGTCTGTAATGACTCATTAACTCTAAACGGTCCGTGAAAATTTTTTTTTTTTTCCAGCGGATATCTTAGTTACAACATGATTGAGCTAACTGGAGTAGTTTCATGTCGTATCCGACAATGGGAAGCTTTTGATGACGTCCTGATGTTAGCTTTGCTGCTGCTGCGGCCACTGATGCTTTCTAGACATCATGATTTCCCAACACTGAATAAATACCACACATCACAACACAAAACTGCTTTATATATATATATATGTATATATACATATATAAAGGTGGAAACTTGGCGGGTACAGAGCACCTGTCACAGCAAGCAAATGCGCCATCTGCGGTCATTTTGACTTGACCAGCGAAATTCACCACAAGTAGACTGACTGTTTAACAGGTGACAAGCTTTACTTTCTAAAACCAGCTGGCGGCGATTTGACTAGCTGAGTTGCAGGTGACACCATCAGTCGACTTGAGTTGAGCTCAGAAGGGCCAGTTCACACCACTGCAACTTTTCTCTGCAACATTCTAGAACAGTTTCATCTTGTCGTCCAACCTACAACAAGCAGCAGTAGCTGGCAGGGCAGAGGTGAGGGCCACAATTTCTCTATAAGGAAAAAGAGTAGATCTGCTTCCAGCCCCTTTTCAGAGTTTTCTTTCAATGATTATATGGGGAAACCATGTTTAAAAAGTATTAGTACAGGTATTTTAAAGCATGTCTAGAGGGGGACTTTTAAGAGATGAAGGCATATATGGAGACAAGAGGAGAGATGGGGAAGAGAGAGATTATTGCAGAGCAGGGGAAGCCTTTTCCTCCCCTTTGATGGTAATTAGTACATGCAGGCTCTTGTTCTGATCAACGGAGGCTGCTGCTAATTTGAGTGCGCCTCTGAAGCCTTTGAAATGCAAGGTAATAGGAGGGAGGTAGTCGCACTTTGTTATGGCAAACACGATTACGCTGCTACATTAACTGCTCAAAACCATTTACAATAGTGTGTATGTAATGCACTCATAAGACAAAAGCTCTGCTGATGCACACTCCCTCATTTTATACCACTGCATCAACAGTAAAACTGTGTGTTAACAGCCGCCACAAAGTTACAGCCAGGTACCCGTGTGCAGCAAAGTTCTCTTACCGCATTCCTTCTTGGGCTCATCTGATCGGTCCTTGCAGTCCTTGACAGAGTCACACACCTTGGAGCTATCAATACACTCTCCGTTCTTACACAGAAACTTCAGCGGCCCCTCACACTTGGTAGCTGCAGCAGAAGAGCAAAAGATAGATCAGAATCTACGCTATAAAACTTAATGAACATGTATTTGCATAAGCTGCTGCAAACTGATTCAGGACCTCACGCATCAAAAGTGTGTGAAGTCAAATTGAATATCTCCAGTGGTTCACCAAATTACTGGAGGCTCACATGAAACAAGTGACAGCAAAAAAAAAAATACTTCTCACTCAGATATTCATATCATCTCACAGTGTAATAAAAACCAAACTTTAATTTGGTCCAGTTTCACAGTGCCAGGGCTTAATTTCCTGTAACATTATTTTGCAGCTTGCGAAAAGCACTCGGCTGGATCAACATAACATAACATCAGTGGTCATTATAGTAATTCATTTCACAGTCAGTAGTGTCCAGAAAAATCCCACATGAGGTTGTTTAGAGGAAATCTGTGTGGATTTCATGGAATCAAACTCCAGTTTTTGTGAGTTATGGTCAGCATTTTTCCTGCAATAGCCTATTTTTACATTCAGTAATTACCTCTCTATACAGTAGTCTTCATTGTCAACACATTCTCACTCGTCACATATTGACATTTGGTTTCCACGTCCACATACAATGTGCAAGGTACCCTGGGTGCGTTGGTTGTTGACGTTCTTGGACGCCGTGCCAAATTCTGCCTGTTACATGTGTTGTCTTCTTTCAAAATACACTTCTGTTGTCACAGGAAACTTACCGTTTCCATACAGTCTCTTTCAAAATAAAAGCACTACTTGGGTACAATGCTGCAAATTGGCATTTATTTTCCCTCAACAGTGAATGCACATGGTTGGGTTTAGGCAACAAAAGCATGTGATTACGTTTAGGAAAAAACAACAGGGTTTGGATTTAGAATCTCACGGGACGCAAACACCGCTCTCTCGGGTGAAAGTTGTGGTTTGTTGGAGAATGTATAACAATCTATCTAGAAAAAAATATTCACAGGGCTGTGAGCTCAGGACCAAAACATTTTTGGAGCTGAAGGCTAAAAAGTCATCACAAAATCTCAGTTTTTACTTTTTTCTTTTTCATAAAGTTGCAAAATGAGGACTAATCAAAAAATGTTTTCTAACAACTGTGTCTGTTCCTTGTAATCGTCATGTTAATCTGCCACACGCACGCAAACCTCAGCCAACTTTGTGGTCCAAGCGCCGGATTTCGATGACTTCGGAGTGTGAGCAGGCTCTCGTTGTAAGAGGCGGGGTCTGCCATTCCCACACTGGAAATTTCCTACCTATGCACTAGAGCACTATCAATGAGTTCACTGTACTCCAATGGCCTCCACAGTCACCAGATCTTAATCCAATAGAGCACTTCACATCATGGATGTGCAGCCAACAAATGGACCAAAATCTCAGAGGAATGTTTCCAGCACCTTGTTGAATCTATGCCACCAAGAATTAAGGCAGTTCTGAAGGCAACCTGGTACTAGCAAGGTGTGCCTAATAAAGTGGCCAGTCAGTGTATGTTCTAAACTCAAAATACAAGTATGAACCTGAAAATGAGGATATGCCCTCTTTAAGGATTGCAACTTGAAGATGCTAAATCTGCTATTCATCAATGTTCATTGCATTTTTCACAATCTGAAATCAGATTTCAACTCAAACCACAAGCTGGGAAAAAAAAAGAAAAGTAGTGAGAGCAAATATAAAGTAGATAAGCAAATAAAAAGGGGATTGCAGAATGTATTGTGATAGCAGTTATGTTACTTTGAGCTTATATTCCCTTTATTTCTACCACAAACACAGCTGGGAGGCAACCGAATTATTCAGATCACACACATCCTGTCGCAAAAGTTAAAGTATTTGTCAAAGAGAACGTGTGCAAAAGGCAGATACACACAGAATCAAATATAAATACTCGCAGACAGACCAACAAATAGGAAGACAGATTCAAACAGACACGTGCATAAACGAAGCAGACAGGTGAACGGGCAGAGACGAGGACAGATTCTGGCAGCAAGACACGCAGCCAGCCATGACAGGTGTACCCACCGTTGACACAGCCAGATTCGTCGCTGTGGTCGGGACAGTCATGGACCTTGTTACACTGCTTGGTGCCGTGGATGCAGGAACCATCACCGCACTGGAACTCATCGGGACGACACGTCAGCAGGGCTGCAAGAGACACACACACACACACACACTTGAAATTGGACTTGTAAATCCCCTTTAATCCCTACAAGAGGAACACAACATCCTGTGGCTGAAACCAGCGCAAGACCTTTGGTTGCGTTTCACCTCATCAGTTTTACACAACTCCACTCTCATCTGTCTAATAAAGGGAGGACATGCTCAAAAACAAAATTTACTAAATCCTCTTGTAGAAGCATGCATGAAATTAAAAACACTGTGCACTAACGTTTACGGTACAGAGCTCTACTTCTATCCATGTTGGGCGCTGCCTGGGACAGAGGGTGTGTGATGAATGATTTTCAATATAGCAACGCAAAGATGGAGGCTGCGTGAAGCCACACCACATTTCATTAATATCCCAAGCACAGACAAGCTTTTCATCAACAGGGCCCAGTATGCTCATATAACTCCTTTCCAAACCACACTAAAAAGCAATATATATGACTGAGGGGGATATGATTTAGTGTTATCACAAGATGAGCAGAACAGAGGGAATGTAATGGAGACAGGGACGCTGCTGCCTGGACACACGTAGACACATACAAACACACAACAGGAGGAGAATACTCTTCAGGGCTTAATGATAAGGGAGGACAGTCTAATTGTGGTTTAGTTTTCCTTTTTTTCCAGGTTCCTTATCTTCTGTATTATTCACTACACACAAGCAATAAATCACTTTATAGTACCACATACACAACGCTGGATACAGCCAATATACAATAAGCTCATATGGGTTCATCTTTATCTTTATTCAGCTACTGGACTGTAAAAACCTGCAATCACAGTAGAATATTAGAACTTGCAACATGTAATATATACATCATGAGCAGGCGGCAACCTCTGGGGCTGTAAGATGAAGCAAATGCACACATGCCAAAAATGGCAGTTCCTCTAATGGCCACTAGAGGCTGACTCTCTCTCTCTCTCTCTCTCTCTCTCTCTATCTACTTTTTCTGCTTCTACTACCACCAATTCTTCTTCTTCTACTACTTCTCCTACTACTTCTACTACATCTTCTTCTTCTTCTTCCTCTTCTACTACTACTTCTTCTTCTTCTTCTTCTTCTTCTTCTTCTTCTTCTTCTTCTTCTTCTACTATTACTTCTATTACTACCAATTCTTCTTCTTCTTCTTCTTTTGCTTCTTCTTTTGCTGCTGCGGTGGCCATTTTCACATGGCAGTACTGCATCAAAACTCGCCAGTGCCATTTTAAAAGTTTTTTTCTTCGGCTACTCTCTCAATAAGTTTCATCTATTAGTGGTCAACTATTGAACTGTCCTTGTTGTTGTAAAGTAAATGTATTCTGTGTTTTCATATTGCAGTTTTAATTCTCTTAACTGAGTTGTTATTCTCTACTCTTGTCCAGGGACTACTGATGTAAATTAGTTTATGGCTAACTCCGGTGCAGCTAAGAAGGTGTGCACTGTCCCTGTCAAAACACGAAGAAAAATTCAATTCGATAAATAAAATTAATAGCCATCTTATTTGATAATGGATTAATGATGGGTTTTTTAAGGAAAAAAAATTCTCTGTTTCCAGCTTCTTAAACATGAATATTTTCTGGTTTCTTCACCCCTCTATGACAGTTAACTGAATATATTTGCATTGTGGAGTCATCTTTGGCTTTGGGAAAGAGTGATTGACATTTTTAACCACTGTTTGACATTCAATAGAGTAAACAACTCATCCATTAATCGAGAAAATCAACGGATTCATTGACGATGAAAATAACTGTATTCACTGTGTAATAGGGCTGCAACAGTATGAGATTTTCATGGTACAGTGACCATTAAAGGACATATGGTGGTTCTACAGTATCACAGTGTTACAGAACTTATCAGTCAGAATGATTAATAAAGAAGAGAAAACAGAAGGATTATTGTTAGTTGAACAAAAGTTTTATGACTATAATTGAAACTTGAAACTATTTTCTTAATGGAAATATGGGTGAAAAGTCTCCTCTTAGAAAATGACTAAAGCAAAGGGGAGATTTAATGTCCAGTTGCATTTTTTTTTTTCAATATTTCAGTGACGTATCATTGGATACAGACATATGTAAACAGTGTATATTCAATGATTAATTACAATAGCATTTGTCTTCAGCTGAAGATTTGACAGAAAATCCAATATATATCTCCGATCAATCCTCACACTGACGTTAAAGCACGTGAGTATGGCAAAGGTAGCGAAGGTAGAGCACAAATGGTTACCACAGTAACCTCTGGACGAATTCGAGGTTGTGGCTCTAACCGCCTCCAAGCCTCTCTCTTAATGCAGAGATCCAGCTGGCTAACAAAACATCAATCTCTTGTAAGTGCTGCTTATATGACACCACCGAGAGTGAGAGGTGCGTTTGATGTGTGCACCGCACATCTTGATAATGAATAGTGGGACTATCTGGGCTTCACACTCTGGCTTAGTGAGACAAGAGCTTCAGGGCTCCCCCATCCATGACCAGCTAATAGGAAAACCTGTTTTATCGCAAGGCCCCATCTTCACACTGTGTTTATCAACAGAAACAGATTCTTTACCAGACACATTTAGAAAAAAAAGAAATGCTACACCAACTCCCAGCGGAGTGAAAATGTGCTAAATGACAAAGTAACACCTCAGAAGAGGAAGAAAACATTGTTGGAGATTTTATTTCCTTCTCTCCGGTCTCCAAACACACATCTTAACATACCGCCCACACAAAGATAAGGTAAAATAAATCTGACCTTCAGTGTGATTATTTCTGAATGTGTTGGAATCTGATTGGTCTGAAAGAATCTTTGTGCAAGACAAACATAATAAATGTAAAAGGTCAAGATTCTTCTGGTTATATATTCATAGTGGTAATATAGTCTGTACAGAATCAAAGAAGGAACAATATGTTAGAGTTGTTAGATGTAAAGGGGCAGTTCATTCTAAAACCAAAAACATATATTTTCCCTCTTAACTGTAGTGGTATGTATCAGTCTAGATTGTTTTGGTGTGAGTTGCAGAGTGTTGGAGATATCAGCCGTAGAGATGTCCGCCTTCTCTCCAATATAATAAAACTAGATGGCACTCAGCTTGTGGTGCTCAAAGTGCCAAAAAGTACATTTGAAAAACACACCAATGTTTCTTTCCAGAAATCATCAACCGGTTACTCAAGATAATCCACAGACCTTGTTGTGAGAGTTTCATGTAAGAACTATTTTCTTTTAACTGAACTACACCTGCCAATCATATCACTGCACAGAAGGAAGACCTGCACCTGGTTGGGTACCTGGGGGTGTCTAATGGGTAAAAATACACCTGGGCAGGCAGCGGGTGAGAACAAAATATACATATTATTTTTCAGAATTAAACAAATGAAAAAGATGCAGTACATGTGTAATATTTTGGCATCTAAATCACTATTATCAAACCACAATTCCTTTCATTTTGAAAGTCAATGACACAAATGAAACCCTTGATCCTGTCATCACGTTTGCCACCAACATGGAGGACTCCAGTGATGAAACTTTGCAGCCCGAGGATGAGGTGGCAGCTGAGTTTAAGAGACTGAAGGGGGATGCTTTTGAGGTTTTGTGGTGGTGGCAGGAGTGTGTTAAAATGTCTCCTAACCTGGCAGTGATTGCATGAAATGTTTTCAACATCCTGGCATCGAGTGCATCCAATGAAAGAGACTTTTTTCTCTGCTGGATTTGTAATTCAAGAACGGAGAAGCCAGTTTAATGTGAGTGACTGTAGCCTGTGTGTGTTTGATCCCGAGTGCAGGTCGGGTTGAGGGTGTGGCTTTGGCTTTAACTTGGACATAATGACGGGTAACAGGTCGGTTCTGGTACTGAGCTTTGCGGGTATAGGAGCGGGTTTTCAAAAATGGACCCGTGCAGGACTCTGATACGATTGGCAGGTGTAGTTCGGTAGAAAGAAAATAGTTCCTACATGAAACTGCTCACATCACGTTCTGTCGATTATCTTGAGTAACCAGGTCATGATTTCTGGAAAGAGACACTGATGCTAAGTTTTTCAAATGTATTCTTGGCACTTTGAGCACCACAAGCTGAGTGCCATCTAGTTCCATTATATTGGAGCGAAGGCAGACATCTCTACAGCTGATATCTCCAACACTCTGCAACTCACACCAAAACAATCTAGATCAATAAATAGCAGTACAGGTAAGAGGAAAGATATGTATTTTTGATTCTGAGGTGAACTGTCCCTTTTAAATATGATGAAACCCCACAAAAATTTAAACAAAACCATCCATTATAAACCACAACAGACGGTTGTGTACGTAACTATAGTTCTACAATCAGCCTTGAGCCAAAGAGATGTGCTGTGTGCTGATTTCATCCTACATAATAACTGCAAACAGAATGCATTATATATTATGTAATAGTGTATGTTCTCTTTGAAGTTAATATGCAAGACTTCAATATAAGAAATTCTGCAATTTGTGTTCAGGCGGAATTCAATCAAACTGCTACTTGGGAAGCTGCTGCCAATTAAAGTTCACAAAGATGAATCAAAATGATTTGTCTTACGATTTTTTTTTTTACATATTTTGTTTTTGATCTTTCTCAAGCTGTTTCACCACCATCTGCAAATTAATTTAATGTTCTGCAACTTTAAGTGGCTCCTGTGTGGGACTCAGATTCACATTGTCAGTATGAAGTAAGACATACTCGTTTCAAGCTGGAACACAGCTACAGTCTCTTCATGGTTACACAGAGTATGTATCATTCTCTATTGTACTGAAACTCCTGTTACATATTCCATGTGTGCAGAAACCCTTTCAAACGTGAATAGAGGGATAGTTTTGATACAACAGAGGACATAAAAGCTCCTGCAAGATAAAAAAAACATGGGACAGAAGGGTTGACAGGAGGGTACAGTGTAAGGGGAGGGGGTAAAGAGACAGAGAGAGAAACTCACGGCAGTCAGACTCATCAGACTTGTCCTTGCAGTCTGGATCTCCATCACACTTCCACGTCAGCCGCACACACTCCCCATTGGCACAACGGAACTCCCCAGCGGTGCAGTTTGTCCGTCGATTGGGCAGGTACGGGACCCCGTCACCACCGCAGCGCTCCGGGCCTTCATCCGAACTGTCAGAGCAGTCTGGGTCTCCGTCGCAGCTCCACATGAGCGGCACACACTCTGAGGTGTTACATCGGAGATGGTTGGGCCCGCAGGTCAGAGGGGAGGCACACTTGAGCTCGTCGCTGCCGTCTCCGCAGTCGTCGTCGCCATCGCAGACATAGACGGTGGCCAAGCACTTGCGGTTGGAGCACATGAACTCACCGCTGGGGCAGGCTTTGGCGTCTAGAGGGAGAGCGGAAAGAACAGAGCAAATGAGGGTCTGTTTGTCTTTCTGTATCGACACTGAAGCTGGGAAAGAGTAGCATCAGTTTTGCTAATCCGATGCTACCTTGTCTCGCTTAATTGCTGAAAAGTAGAGTTTAATGAATGTTTGAAGGCCTCGTGCAGCAAGTTCGCAGACATTAAATATGCACACCAGTGTTTCAGTGTTGCTCGCAGTGCATGCAATAAAAGATGAAGCTTTTACATTGGCTACAGCTGTAGGTAGATGAGAGATAATAACACCAGAGGTGAGAAACACTTGCTTAAATTAGCTTCAAATAAGGGGACATGGTGACTGGAATAGGGCTTTTAAGGAAGGCAGAAAGTCAATATGGGTATTATGACTGAGAAGACAGAAGAAAGCCGGGCAGAAGAAGAGAGGATGATAGTGATAGACTTTCTCTTCATCTAACTACAAATAAAAGACTCGCTCAGATTGAGAATCTCTTTTCCAGAGTGTCCTGGCTAAGACAGGCAGCAGCACTAATAGCAGACTAAAAACAAACATAATTTAAAATAAAAAAGAACAAATTACAGAATTATAACATATCAATAAAACATTATTCAACATTCAAAACATCCACAGGCAGATGTGCCTGCGACTTAGTCATTCAGAATCAATTTACATGCGCCCAAAGAGACCCGCTCCTGAAGATATGGGTAATTGTGCAACTGATTCCAAGCTGAGGGAGCAGCATACTTAAACACCCTTCTCCCCAATTCAGTACAGACTTTAGGGACGGTTAGTAGGAACAAGTCCTGGGGGTGAAGACAATAACTTCCCGTACTTTTTTTGTAGGATGCAGGTATGTAGGAAGCAGTTCAAGAACACCGTCTCCTGAGGAGCGGAGATAAAAGAGCTCTCTCTGCCATCAGCCCGCCCTCCTCTCCTCTCTCAAAGGATCTCGCTCTCTTTCTAGTGTTTGTTTTATCTCGTCTGCTCCCTGGCTCATCTTCCTCTTGTCAGTGACCGAGCAGGAGATGTCGGCTATCCAAACACTGCATGTTGGCACACACGCCTACATACTACAGGTTCCAGGTAATAGTGTATTATATTCTGTCACACAAAAGCAAAGAGCAGGAACTACAAGGACAGTGAGGCTGAGAGACAAATTGGCTTTAAGTTTGTAGGCCACTGTCAAGCTGCGAAGAGGACAAGGATGATGACACAGTTGTAATTATAACTAGCACGTTTCCATGCACACTAATATCCCCCTATTATTCTGAATATGACAGTATTCTGACTTTGATACAAGTCATGTAATCAACAAATTTACGTCTGGATTTTCCTGGATTAGCGTCTCAACTGGGGTTTTTCATTCACGTCGCGACACATGGCCTCTTAACTGTTTACTGTCAGCTCTGTGTGTTGTCATGGAGATACGGAGATATGGAGACACTTTAGAAGGCAACAGATGGACGCGGAAAAGAAAAGCCAACATTTCTAGTCAGAAGAGGAAACATGCACCTGCTTTTAAACACTATGAAACAGATATTTGTGCAAATATCGCAACACTGAGCTTTTCAAGAAGGACTGAGAGAGGAGGCTTTGCATTTACAAGCGGACCAGATCAAATGCCTTGTGTGAGAAAGCTGCACTTGATTGGTCAGAATTTCCATGTCGGAAAAATCCAGGAAGTAAACAAAATGTTGAAGAAGAGTAGACTTGCAAGATAAATGTGACACTTTCTAATGTCACAATGGAGGGACAAACCATACAGTTTGAAAACGAGGCGCGGCTCCAACTAGAAAACTTCAAAAGAAAAAAAATGTTTTGATGCATTGGATGTGCTGAATGTGCATATTAAGGCAGTACAGGAGGAGGTGCACATTAATAATCCTCCAGGACTGTAACATGCTCATGTTTAACCCAAACAATGTGTCATGTGACTGCAGTTGGTTCGGATCGAGGTCGGAACGCCACAAATGAACCAGAGTTCGTTTGTAACCGGACCAAGACCACCTCTTCAAGAAGGCTGAACAGGCTGAACTAGCCAGAGTGCAGTCACTGCAGTTCAGTTACCTCTGTTTTGTTGCTGCCAATTACACATTTCTATGTCGTCTGTCTGTTTGACCTAAGTTATTTGAAAAAGTCAGACTCTGGTGTCAGTTTCACTGTAATACAGAGGTTCTGTGTTTGGGCTTTGCAGGGCAGTATTGACTTTGTTCCTTACTGCATGAAAATGTTTCTCTGCAGGAAGGAAAAGTTTGTACTGTAATGTTACCTCTCCCCTTCACAAAGCTGAGCTCACAGCTTCTGTAAATCCTTTTTCTCTCTCTCTACCTTTTCCAGTTTTCTTTGTCTCAACTCAAGTCTGGCCAAAAGCGCTCAGGCTGTGAAGAGAGTCTGGGTTCCCACTGTGAGCCCATAGCAGCACAGAGGCCGGCACAGAGAGGAGCAGAATTTGATATTTACACAAACCACAGGGAGTTCAGCTTGAACACCGCTGCCTTTGGCTGTTATGGCTGGTTACAGGAAGAGATTGCTGTTTTAAAACATTCTACACAGAGTCAGCAAGATGTAAAGTGGGAGCATCTTGTCAGTGACCTGCAGGGGAAAGATCCAGTTTGCTGGTTTGGTCCTTCAGTAGTGGTGTTTTATTCTATCATCACACATAATACAGTATAAACAAAGCGAATGGTATAAACAGAATCAACAGTTTATGTGTTAAGCAGTGACTGAAGAGGCTCAGGCAGAGGCAGCTACCATCCAAGAATAAACCCTGTAACCCTCAAAATTAGCCATGTGAGCAGGGACAGTGGACAAGCCATCTGGCATATCGGGCAGTTTCCCGTTGAGCCATGATTCCTTTAAGGCCGACATAACTGTATAACTGCCAATGATACAGGAAGTCTGGCCCATTGGTATATTTTCTTAATTGACAGCGAGTTGGCCCAGTCACAATTTTAAACCCCAATGCCTCCATTATACAGCATCTGCAACAAAAAGTGTGCCAAAATGGGTAACACAAAACATGTGAAAAATGTGAATGGAAACACATCGAACATAAAGCTAACATCACCCATCTCAGATGTGCCGATCACCTGGACGAGGAAAAAACAAACCAGGCCAGCTCCTTATCGCCGCTGCTTTCAGGCAGCCTTAGGACGTAAAAGCAGAACAGGATACTTTGTACGTCGTTATATATGAATGGAAACACACTGAAGATGATAACGCCGCAGCTAGCATTTTAATGTTTATTCACTGTTCAATCAATGGCATACACCATGGTTGAATAACTACTGAATTATGTTTTGATTTTGATAGATGAATCAACGTTGTTTCATAAACGTTAATCGTTGAAATCGTTCAAAATTGTTTCAGTGTTGAAACATATCTTTTTCAATGTTGATTTATGAGAATTTTGTTAACGTTTTTACAACAACCAAAACTTAACATTGTTTCAAAGTTGTTTCAGGACGCATTCACACTGACGTAATTTGGGCCGCTTTAAATGAACCCTGGCCCTCTTCCACACATAGTTCGGTTTATTTGGAGTGGTGTGAACGCTCATTTGAACTCTGGTGCGGACCAAATGAGCAAACCCTGGTCCACTTGAAAACTGGGGGTCTTGGTTCACTTGCAAGTGAACCCTGGCGCGATTTGCTTACGTGGGAAATGCAAACAAACTATCCAGCGAACCGAAGAGAGGAAGTGAACCAAAGAGAGGAAGTGATGCAAAGCACAGTGCATTTTGGGTAGAAAAAACAAAACAAAGCCAACCGAGAGAAGCAGAGGTAAAAAAAAGAAAAAGTTGGAAAATGTCTCGTGGACAGACGTGGAGTAGCGAGGAGGTGCAGGTGCTTATTGATATATGGTCAGAGGACTATATATCGCAGGTGCTTGTGGTTACCCACAATGGATTTCCGTTTTCGGTCCTGGCCAATCAACGAGCCGGATTTTCTTCTTCCTCATGCTCTTTTTTCCTCCCTGGTCGTTGTAACTGCGTGATGTTGTCCGGGCCGTTTGGTCCACTTTAAAAAGTGTAGTGTGAAAGTGAACCGAACCAAATTAAGGTGTGAAATTTTTCAGCATTCCCCACCCAATCGAACCGAGTCCCCCTGGACTATCCTGGTGTGAATGGGCCTTTAATGTTGAAACAACGATTGACATAATTTCAGCCACATTTCACCACTGAAGGTCAGTCATGTGCCAGATGGGGCACAGTACAGCATGACCCAGCTATGTTGATCACTAGTGACATGACAAGACACAATAACCTTTGGGGGATGTTTTTTTTTCCAGTGGCACACCTGCGGAAGTGGAACGGTGTGAAGGAATGAAAAATAAAAACAATAAACAGTTTATTTTGGGTAGTAATGCATGATGTTATACTGTAAATGTAATGATTACCCGCTATTCTGTTAATATAATACTCAGTTACTGCTAAAACGTAGTATATTACTGAAACATGTTACTTTTGTAACGCATTACCCCCAACACTGCTAACCAGCTATCTGATTAGAGTGATGACATGAGGTGAATAAATCTTTCATACATCTGCAGAAAAGATATAAAGGCATCAACATTTAACCATCACTTATAGATAACAATAAGCTGAATGGGTTTTCCAT
Organism: Epinephelus cyanopodus; assembly: GCA_026686955.1. Classification (NCBI taxonomy): domain Eukaryota; kingdom Metazoa; phylum Chordata; class Actinopteri; order Perciformes; family Serranidae; genus Epinephelus; species Epinephelus cyanopodus. Next base: position 17,575,205 of record CM048926.1, on the reverse strand, counting down.
GGTTGGCTGTTTAAAGCTGAAGCATTAAAAGCACAGAATCAAAAACAGCCTCATAAAATAAAGAAATGAAATGTGAGAGTGGAAATTCATACGCAATTCCACGTGCTCACTTGAACTGGGTGAACAAACATCAGATGCAAGATAGTCCTAATTACTATCCTATGTAATTATACCATATGTTAAAGCCACTGTCTATTTCCTCTGTGTTTAATTAATTCACTGGTACTGACATGATTGCCACAGAAGCACGGGGAAAACAACTGATAGGAAAAACAAGTGTCAAGATTCAGTTCAGTGAAAGGGTTTATATTCATAAATATTAAACAGGCTCCATCTGATTCTGATGTGTTTTATAACTACTGTCCCTGTTATGCCTCTACACTAACCCCATACTAATTTGGCGCTAAATAATTAAGCAGATTCAACAGACATGTACATTATTACACAGGGGGCAGACCATTAGTAATGTACATGAGTGGCCTGGTTACACTGCAGTGAGACTTTGTTTTCCAGAGGGGGCTCTCAGTAGATGAATTTAAAGACTTTGGAGCAACTCTGCGCCCACAGACTGACTGTGTGTAATGTTGTACAAGTCAGTGGGTTTTAAATGAAAAATAAATACCAGAGGGACCCTGCATTTCAGTCAGAGGGTTGAGTTTTCAGATTGTTTTTCCATCCAGCTACATAATTTATGACTGCTTGAACAAAGGCAGGAAAATAGTATACATACTTAACACAGAATGGCTATGCATGCATTATATACAGTCTGTACTGGGACTAGGTATCGGTACTTGATACCTTTAAGGCATCAACCGAAATAATCCAATCCATCCATCCTTCCATTTTCATCTGCTTATCCGGGGCTGGGTCACAGGGGCAGCAGGAGGCGCCCAGGAGGCATCCTGATCAGATTCCCAAAACACCTCAACTGACCCCTTTCAACGCGAAGAAGCAGCGGCTCTACTCCAAGCTCCCTCCGGATGTCCGAGCTCCTTACCCTATCTCTAAGGCTGAGCCCAGCCACCCTTCTGAGACAACTAATTTTGACCGCTTGTATCCGCAAACTCATTCTTTTGGTCACTACCCAGAGCTCATGACCGTAGGTGAGGGTTGGGACATAGATGGATCAGCAAATCGAAAGCTTTGCCTACTGGCTCAGATCCTCTTCACCACGATGGTCCGGCACAGCGCTCACATCACTGCAGACGCCACACCAAACCACCAATCCATGTCACGCTCCATTTTACCCTCACTCGTGAACAAGACCCTGAGATACTTGAACTCCCTCGCTTGAGGCAGTAACTCTCTCCCAACCCAGACGGGGCAATCCACCAGTTTCTGGCAGAGAACCATGGCCTTAGATTTGGAGGTGCATGGTATGATACTGATAAAAGTAATGTGAAACCAAAGTTTCTGTCCTCCAGTGTAAAACTTCTGCCTACAATTTGGGTGTCATCTTTGACTCTGAGCTCTATTTCAACATACAAATAACCAAGGCTGTGCCATCGTGCTTTTTAAAATAAGAAACAGTGCAAAATTCAAACACTTTTTTATCTCAAGCGGACCTTGAAAAAGTCATTCATGCTTTCATCTCGCCATGTCTGAATTACTGTTATTCCCTGTATTCAGGGCTCAGCCAAAAGGTCATTTACTGTCACCAGCTCATTCAAAACTCGCCTGCCAGACTTTTAACTAAATCCAAAAAACTCCTAACTGCTGCTACAGCCTGCCTCATAATAAAAGGAAACCAGACATTTTCCATTCGAGCCCCACAGCTGTGTTTTAATCTTGACTGTGTTTTGAAAAGTGCAATACAAATAAAGTTTATTATCATTGTAAGGTTCCCAGGAAGTCATTTTTTTCCCAAGGATGATGAAGTCATGGCCCGCCCTCTTCTGCATCTGAGTGGCTTACTCTTGACATCCTTACCCTAACCCTAACCAATCCTACTCCTCTTGCCTAAACCTAACCAACCCAACCAACAACAGCAACAAGTGCTAGCCAATCAGAGGGAGAGTAGGGGAGTTCATGTCTTTGCCATCCAAGGAGAAAAAAAATTGGCTTCCTGGGCAGCTACAGCAGCAATCAAGGGAGAGTCGTGTATAAGACGAGGATACTGTGCCGGCGTAGCTCTGCAGTTGCAGGGTTTGTGAACCGAAACAAATCCAACATGCTAACATACATTCAACAGCATCACCCAGATATGCTGATCACCAAGATGCTAAATGTTCGGGTGCTTTGAATGTTTAATGTAGCCAAGGTGAAGCTAACTGAAACACTCCTCCTGATGTACAAGCTTCATTTATTTTTTTATTTTCTATATTTTTTTTACAAAAGAGTTTAAAATGTTGCTCACTTTTATAATGAAAAAAAGTTTAACAAAGTTGCCAGTGGGAAAAATAATAACTCAGTCCCCTGCAAGAGGATCTTGTCTGTCTTTGACACTTGCAGTACAGTCTGCTCAAAATAAATGAAAAGAAATATCTTTCCATATATACTGTTTTTCCGTGTGTGCTGAAGTGAAAGTGTAGGCCTATTTTTACACTCCTTCTGCACAGTAAACGTCTGTGTACACACATAGATAGCCTGCTGTATTTGAGTTTACATGTACCACTACACTCAACTCACGCTGAGCATTATACCTGCTAAACATCCATATGTCAGAATTGTTGTTGCGAGCATGTTAGCGTGCTGATGTTAGCATTTAGATCAAAGCACTGCTGTGCCAAACTACAGCCTCACTGAGCTGCTGGCACGGCTGTAAACTCTTACACTTATTCTTGTGACAGCCAACAAGAGAGAGCTTTCCTTTTAGCGTCAAGGTGATGTTGCATGCAGGTTAAACGAGTAATTCACAAATCATGGTGCACAGCAGACACCTCATTAGTGTCATAAACACATCTACGGCTGTGCTGTTTACTCTGTAAAATGAACAACTTCTACTAACTTTGACGGACTGGCAACTTTCCTTGTCCTTAATTTTGTTTCTCAGTTTATTTTAAATGTTTACAGCCAAAAAGAGTTCACTTCAATTTTAAATCATCACCACATATTGTAGCTACCTTCATTCTTTTTGTTATCAAAGCAAACCTAACTTTGTTTGTCTGCTATAATGAATAATACATATTTAACAGAAAATTCACCATAATGTCAATTAAATTCACTGGGAGCCGGTGGCACACATTCATATATTGTCCCTTCTTTAATTTCTTGGGTGGAAGAACCTTTTCTGTGACTACCACCGGGGTAGTCAGAAGCTGGCAGCGTGACACACTTCACTTTTTCTGGCGGCTCTGATGAGAGATTGTTCCCAGCAGCAACCAGTGGCTCAGCTGAAGAGGCAAGAGATGACTGGTCGCTCTACTCACATTAGCATTACAGCTGATGAGTGTGTGGTGCATGTACGTGTGTGTGTGTGTGTGTGTGTGTGTGTGTGTGTGTGTGTGTGTGTGTGTGAGTGTGAGTGTGACTAGTCAGGGTGCACAGAGGAAAGACAGAATGAAGGAAAATAGGATATATTTTTTGGTGTAGGAGGGCAGAAAAAGGAGATGTGAGATGAAAAGAAAGACTACAGGCGAACATTCAAAATGCATGGTATTTCCCTGAATGTGTGTGTACTCTGTTATATTTTTATGTTAAAATATAAGCAATGCCATTAGTTGAACTGGTTGAGGGATGTAAGCAGATTCCCTGAATCCAAGCCATACAGGTGATAGTGTCCCAAGCCGACAGTGAGTTAATGACAACATGATGGCTTTGGTGCAAAAAGGGTTCAGTCAGAAGAACAAGAATAGATCGATCGACACACTTTATTTATAATTCAGCAGAAAGGAAAGCACAATGCACTGTAGAAACAGGAGACAGAGAGAAGCCCTGTGGCGACAAATTAGGTGGGAAGAAAATGGCCATCCTGAAGAGATACTTAAAGGTACACCGCCCTGCTACTTATGTGATGGTAAGTTAGCTATCTGTACCTTGAGGTGCTTTCACACCTGCCCTGTCTGATTTGGTTTAATCAAACTCAAGCTCGTTTGCCCCCTAAGTGCGGTTCGTTTGGGCAGCGGCAACAGCCTTGTATATGGGGCGCCTGCTCTACCACTAAGCCACCGACGCCCCACACAAGGCATTTTTATCCGGTCCACTTGTAAATGCTGCCGTGAGAACACGAACCAACTCGAGGCAATTATACAACTTTGTAACAAAATTAGTCCCTGATTCAGACCAAAGAAAGACAACTCTAGGTCTGAAAGCACCCTTAGACGAGTCCTAATGTAAACTAAGTATATAATTTGCTAATTTAGTTAGCTAATTTAGTGTTACTGTGCGGCTGTCATTTCTGATTTCCAATTTCCAACTGTATGCGCCTAACTGAATTAGTTTAAAGGGAGAAAAACATTTCAACTACATAACCAGTGACTAAAATGTGACAAAAACCAAAAAGCATTTTCGTCTGCAAAAACAGTCATCTATCTTTAATTCAGTGTTGCCAACTTGGCGTCTTTCTCACTAGATCAAGCGCCTTTTCAGACCCTCTTAGTGACTTAATTTCTAAAAATCACCTGGCGACACATTTAGAGTCTTAATCAGACCATCAGGAAAAAATAGAGAATTGTAATTCATTCCTTCCCACGACACTGCTTGCCTTGGGAGTTCAGTTGTAGTGAGTTTCTGTGGTTGCTTTCACGCTCACTGTCTGGATTGGAGGCGCAAGAAGATTTTCCTACTGAATCTCATCTAATCACTTTCTAAGACAGAGTGTGGCATAAATGCTTTGTAGGATACAACTGATGTTGAAGAGCTCAATGTTGAGATAATAACAGAATGTCAATATAAATGACAAAATCAAACTCAGCCATGTCCAGTTTCACAGACTTGCACATGAGGTGCTGATAAAAGCACGCATGAACAGAAGGGGGGAAGTGGTTGGGCGAAAAAGTTTAAAAGAGCGTCATGGTTATTTTTAGTGACAGATGACATTTTAATGCTCCAATAATGCACAATACCACCACCATTATGAAAATGAGTGTATGATGTTTTCTGGCAACTGTTATTTCATGCATCTCCCTTGTTAACTCGCCATACCTCTCCATCCCCTGGGCCAGACGCTGTCCTATCAGGACTCAGACCAATAGCCTGATCAGTTATTTAGAACTATTACATTTTGACGGAGCATCCCTATTTTAACCAGCACTAGTGTTGAAGAACTGGTTTAGCAACCAAGAAACCTAAAGACCGATTGCATGAATCATATCATCTCATGTGATGCTACTGAGCTAATCAAATCTGTGTTACGACTCAAGTGAGATACACACATACAAGAGAGTTGAGAGGAGAGACAACAGTCTGAGAAATAAAAGGGAGAGAAGCATTTTCACGTGTTCTAAAGCGAGCATAAACATAGTTTTGAATCAAGAATGGACAGAGGCACATGTTCATTCCTTCTACAGACAGTTCAAAACTAGCATGTCTCATCATATCTTCAGAGACCTTGGGGATTATTAAAAGCAGCAATGTGGAGTGCCACTACCAGACAAAGCACAGACCAAAATACCCACTCATGGCGTAGGCCATTTTAACTGGAACTGAATTAATTAGTTTACTTGTCCTCCAGGAGGAAATTCTTTTCCACAGCAAGTGCACTCATATCACAGACATGTACGACATACAGAATTAATAGCAAAGAGACAAAAACATGGACTGGCATTCAACACGACAGACTCAATTTCAAATCAAGAGGAGGTCACTTATTTAGAGCTCGTACAGATGTGGGAACAAAGCTCTTGTTGAAACAGGCACTTCTGCACATGGGTAGTCCATACCTGCGTCCAGAAGGAAGATGGAGTGGATGATCTGGGTTGTGAGTGACTGCGAGTGCTTTGCCGATCATGGGATGGGGTGACGTAATGATAAAGGTCGGGGGATATAAATACCTATGAGTTTCCCAGCTAAATGAGTTGTCTTAAAGAGCTTAATGTTGACTGTGAGCATATGGAAAAAACAGATGGCACTGTACAAAAGAACTCTATAATGCCATGGTACAAGAGAAGAAGGAGGAAGGGTTGTACTAACAAGTGATTTAATGTACAGATGGCTGTAAGTCTCTGCTGACAATGTTTGTAAATGCCTATGGCATGCTGATTAAAGCTCCACCACCTCTGCCTTATCCCCTTTGGTAGCGAAGCCAGGGGAGTGGACCAGAGTCTCGTGGTGCAAAGTGTCATGAGTATGGTAAGAACCCAACTGCAGCACCACAAACAGAAGAACAGTTTGTAATAGTCTTTAATGAAACCACTCATCAAACACAGAGTGAGCAGGCAGGTGAAACAACAGTTGGGTTCGGTCCCAGTGGCATCCACTGAATGCACACTGACAGCAAACAGTGCCAACGTGTGCAGTTGTACCGTGAGCGGAGAGATGGGCGACAATGTCAGATGAACAGGGAATACAAAACCAGGAGTACTATCAGGAGAAGCCGCCACAGCGGTGTGAAGCCGACCGCACACAGGGAGGGACTTGTCAGCAGCGATGATGAGTGGAATCCGTGGAGCACACACAAAGGCGGAATGAGCAGCCATGCGGTGAAGCAATCCACAGCACAAAAGTCCACAGGTGGATGAACAAACAAGGAACTGGGAAACAGAAGCCAGGAAGCCAGAAGCAGAGCTCTTGGTCAGGGCAGAAGGTTGAGTGGTTTATCGGGGAGCAGACAAAGCAGGAGAGTCAGAGGCAGGTGAGGTCGGCAACAAGGAAGCAGTCCGGGAATAACACTGGAAAGTCTTGTATTGGATGATAAAGAACTTGTGAAGGAGTCTTTAAAGTGGCAGGAAGTAACGATCCACAGGTGAAAGCAGATAGGAAATTTACTGGGTTAACTGAGAGAGTGGCATGTATGGCAGGTAAAAAGTGCCCACTGTAACACAAAGAGCAGTTTGTTTGTTTTTGTTGTTTTTTTTAGATGCACTGATTATTTTTGATTTATTTTCTTTTAATTCAAAATGTAAAAACATCCACAAGGTTGCTCTGCTGCATCGCACTGCCTCTGGTACACTGAGGTATTTCTGCTGTGTAATTTGTATATGTTGGAGAGCTGTGTAGAGAAAAGAGAAAATAATCCAGCCACCGACTGGTACACGCACAAATACCTCTGAGCATATCAGTCACTGTCTGTGCAACTTAATGTCCTCTCAGCTTTCTCATAGTTATTCATAGACTTAAACTGAGGGGACAGTTCAGACTTGTCCATTTTGCTCAGAGAGCTGAGGTCCGCTACAGCCACAGCCACTGCGGCAAGGTCACTGGAACACACACAGGACAAGCAGGTAAAAACACACACTTCATACACTGCCTTCAAGTTCAGACGGGTTACAGTGCGTCACCAGGGAAATCGCTCAGTGGCTGACCTTTCCTGTGACGCTAGACAAACATTTACAGAGGAAACACCGCTGTAATAAAGACGAGACAACTTTCTCATCTACAGTAACAACCAGGAGATAACAGAGGACAAGGTGGGAGTCAAAGTGAAGGGAGTTTTTTTTTTTTTTTTACCTCCTCTCTGTAATCATTACTGACTGAGGAGGTTAGCTGCCACTGGGGGAGACAAGGAATCGGTGCTGAGTGATACAAACACCCACCTGTCTAGATTTCGATTAGCAGAATGAAATAACGGAGAATTATTTGTTAGTGGAAGCACTTCAGCCCTGCGAAACTGTGATGCACAGTATCTACCAGTTCAGCTTCACAACAGGAGAGACAGCTGTGAAGAGTGCGCGGAGTAATTGTTTGCCTCGTACTATCCAAGCAGTGTTAAATATGAATAAAGAAAACATGCAAAAATACAACCACACGGAAATATAATATGCACACACCAGTCAGGCAACTCAACCTGACACTGAGTGCAAATGCAAACACACACGAAAACACGCGAATCCAGACCGGCTCCTGTGCTCCGCAGCAGATCCCAGCAGACAGGCGAGCTCAGGAGAGAAGCCTGGAGAGTAAGTGCATATTAATCTCCACATCGCTGAGGGTTGAGGACAGTTCAACTTTCTCGCGGAGCCTCTTTCCAACTGCTGCTTAATGTAATGTTGATCAAGGAAAGCTTCCTCTGGTGAGGGCTAGATTCTACTTAATACATAATTCAACATGTGGATGACTCAATTAGCAAGATGCCTCTGCAAGATTTACTTTTCCGAGTCTGCGGCGGGCTATGCACTCTGTAAATTTCTACTAATAGCAGAGCACGCTGGGGCTAACTGGGTATACACGTTCATGCTCAGTCAGTTTTAGAAGTGCAACCTCTCCACTCACATTTGGGTAAACACAAGAGGCAGTGTAAAGTGAGTTTGAAGGTTTTGCTCACTGTGAGCAGGATTAAGCTTGAGCATGCTCACAAAAGCATGAGTGTGAAAGACAACGAAAAGCAGGCTCATGTTGAGGGTGCTTTCAAAACTCAGCGGTTTGGTGCAGCTCCAACCAAAACAGGATGCTTTTGGTTATATTGTACATGTACAGATTGGTGTGAGCGCTATCAGTTAAACTCTGGTGTGAAACTAATCTGTGGTGCAAATGCAAAGAGGGCAGGCTGTTCTCATAAACTGTTTGTGCATTCTCCTACAAAAAGTAATGCATCCAAATTTGCACCCATATCTTACATAATCATGAGCCAGTAATTTGTGCGTAACCCACTGATTTGGAAGGCTGTGATCTGTTAACCAATGCGCTGACAAAAGTAGACAAAGGAAGCAGTCCCCAGGAGACAAGTGTTCAGAATCGCTTTAAGGTACGTCCTTACCATGTTTATTTTCCCAAACATTAATTCTGTAACTTTGTGATTGATGATTGCAATGGTTATTTCAGCCTGTCTTTGAGAGTTTGTTCTGTCACTCTGTCAGAAGACTCCACTCGCAAATATATCCGCATAGGCCTGAGCTCAAAATGCGACAATGCTGGTGTGTATTTCAGAAGCGCTGTCAATCACAAAGGGGTTCAGCCTTTCAGACAATTCCTCCAATCATCATGAGTACACTGAGCGTCCTCTCCCGCCTACCGCTCCATTAGGTCCCAGGGAAGCTGAGCCTCCCTGGAAGTGACGATTTGTTGCATTTATCCAATGACCGTCTCTCTTTGCTGCATGAAAAAAACCTGCTCAGCGCTGTCTTATAGGAATGCTTGGAGGCTCCGCGTCCACCATGCTGACACAAGAATGTATGACAGGGAGGTCGCGTTTGAAAACTGGTGATAAACAGCTGACATATGAACATTATAGTCATGATGTGAAACGCATCCTAGTGCATGTTTGATGCAATGTAAATTCTTATTTTAATGTAAATTTAATAGTGCATATTTGACCATTTCGTCTTTGAAATTTTAGGGGAAGTTCAGCCTCCCTTGTTGTCTCAGAGCAATCAGGTGTAGGGGCGTGACAGTGGCCGCCGTTGGCAGTTTAAGAAACACTTGATTTGATATGACACGGAGGACTCCATGGGTGGAGCACACAATTTAAACGTCAAAATAGCCGACAACCATGTTCATTCATTTTTGGGAAGTCAAAATTGTGACAGTGATTAATATTCAATTAATTGTGCAGCCCTGTGTGACAGCATATTTGTAACACTCGTGTAAATTCAAAGGTTAACCTGAACAACTGTATGCCTCTCTTTTGCTGATCATGAAAAGTGTAAAGGAATCAGCCTTCAAGTTCTGGAAGCTCCTCACTGAAAATAGAGTAAAACAAAAACAACTAATTTGACCACCAGAGGCGATAAATTTCTCCATAAGGTGCAGTGAAGTGGTGCGTAAACTGTCACTTCAATAAATTGTATTGATTTTCCCAGGTTGGTCAACACGGCACCGCAGGAGGCCAGGTCACCAAACTGCCCAGTAAATGATACGTGTCTCTTGGTTTGTTTGTAATAAGTCAGTCTAAAAAAGGAAACCTTTTAGCCGCATGTAATGGTGTAACACTAATGGTGAACTGTGAGAGCTGAATGCAAAAATAAAGTGGTGAAGGTGGATGGTGTCTGAACCCTGTTGAAAGTATGCCACACACCTTAGGTGGTGCGGCGCGGTAGTTTCTATCACTTCTGCCTATTAAGAACACGAGAAAAAGAACTGGTGCAGAACTAAAAGCTCTGTTCATTTTTAAACCTGAGCACACCTGGCCTGTCGCTGCAGGAAGACGGAATTCCTGTGGGAGTTTCAGTTTCAAAAAGTACAGACCCAGGAGAATGCAGACTCCTGTAAGGGGCTTTTCACCACTTACAGATTATCTAAGCAGCACGTCTGAATGAGCGTGTAACCACGATTACATGGAAGCCTTCACGGTTAAACACAACAGGTGTGAAAGAGTAAAGATGACAGAGCCACTGAGTTTTATCTCAAACACTGTTGATTCTGCTGTGGAAGGGACAAACATCGTAGCATAGTTCTTAGCTCTTGTTTACACATGGGGAGTCCCTTCATCATCTGATGCTCAACGATGCTGACACTTTCCATTTATGCCTCAATATTTTGAATTAACTGCACCCAAAGATGATTTGTGACTACATTTACAGCCTCACTCGCTGAGGTTTGCAGCTGAGCCTTTTGCCGGCTGGCAGGAGAAAAATGCGTTTGGACAAACATACACTGTTCATAAAATAGCTTTATTCTGGGTTTTGTTCGAATGCCGCCGCATCACTTCACACATCTTCATTCATTCATCTTCTCCCTCTAAACCCAAACATACAGCCGAGTTAATGTTGCTTTGAAGTGAATTCTCCAGCTGCCCCTGTGCCAACAGCTAGCCCGCAACACACACACACACACACACACACACACACACAAACCAATTGGTAATTTCTACCACTCATCTATCGCCTCAAATGACTGTAAATGCGAAAGATCTAAAGCCTTCTGTCTGCAGTGCTTAAGAGTAATACAGCAAAGCAGTGTTTTTGACAAGCAAGGCAATTATCATCTGCTGATTCTGTGAACTATAACTTCTTTTAAGTTTGCGTTTACACAGTTTTGTGTCACTTACAACACTAAACCGCACAGCACAGATCGTGACTGTCAAGGCTCATGCACACCTTCAGTTTCTTGTAGACAGGTTCATAGGAGGAAATGTCTACAGGCAGAGAAGGAAAAATTCCCACACACAGTCCTTTTACTGGCAATAAATGTGATTTAGAATTAGAACATTTCAGTCTATCCATCCATTTTCATCAGCTTATCCGCCGGGTTGCAGGGCAGCAGGCCAAGCAAAGCGCCCCAAACATCCCTCTCCCGGGCAACGCTTTCCAGCTCCTCCTGGGGGATCCTAAGGTGTTCACAGGCCAGATGAGATATTTAATCCCTCCAGCATGTTGTGGGTCTGCCCCGGAGCCTCCTACCAGTGGGACATACCCAGAACACCTCCAACGGGAGGCCCCCAGGAGGCATCCTGATCAGATGCCCGAACCCCCTCAACTGACCCCTTTTGACAAGAAGGAGCAGCGTCTCTACTCAGAGCTCCCTCCGGATATCTGAGCTCCTCACCCTATCTCTAAGGCTGAGCCCAGCCACCCCACAGAGGAAACTCATTTAAGCCGCTTGTATCCGCAATGGCATTCTTTCGCTCACTACCAAGAGCTCATGACCATAGGTGAGGGTTGGGATGTAAATGGAGCAATAAATCAAAAGCTTCGCCTTCCGGCTCAGCTCCCTCTTCACCACGACGGTCCATATCACTGCAGAAGCCGTATTAAACTGCTGAACATTTTGTTCCATAGAATTTCAACCATTCGGCACACCTGTACCATCAAAACTGCTGATTTGACAAATTAGCAAAACAGGGATTATGCTGAGGGTAAGGTCTGGTTAGGTTGAGGCATTAAAAACCTTAGTTACAATAAGGAAAACTGTGCAGAGTTAGGGTTAAATATCCACTGATCATCCAAAAAATTAGACCCACTGACAGGTGAAGTTAATAACATAATTTTACAATGCAATATTATGCTGGGAGACCTTGGGTCATGGCATTTATGTGGATGCCACTTGACATGCTCCACCCACCCAAACACTGTTGCAGACCAAGCAGACCTCCTCATGGCAACCCCATTCCCTGATGGCAGCACCCCCACCAGCAGCACAACCTGCCGTGACGCATGGCAAAAACTGCTCAGGAGTGGCCAGAGGAACGTGACAAAGAGCTCAAGGCATCAACCTGGCCTCCAATTTCCCCAGATCCTAATCCAATTGAGCATACATGGAGCATGCCAGTACTCCAAGGAGGCCCCACTGTGGATCAGACTTCGTTCTGACCTGTCAAGGCAAACACACAGGACCTCTGGGGGTATCCTGGCACGTCACACAGATGCTTGAACAGACGGAGATCTGGCAAATTTGAATCTATTGAAAGGATAGCCCTTGAGATGTAGCATGTTAATTTCAAGGGGATCCTCTAGACAAAAATACAAAACATTAACATAAAGACAAAACTGCATAACATTACAAACTTACACTACAAATACACAAATACAGACTCACCATCTCCAGCTGTCAGAGGCTTTTATATTGTAGCTGATCTGTGTGGTAACATGAACATCAGACTATTCCCTGCATTAGAATGACCATTGATATGGGACATAAATGTATGGACATTATCCCTTATGTGGGCTGGACCACAAAACAACACAGGAGATTCAAGGCTTGGTACCTAGAGATTAGGGTAACAGCTTCTTGCTCTTGATCTAGATGCCATCTTTCAGGCTGGCATTGGGCCTAATCAGTCTTCACATAAACTAGCCTGAGCAGCACTTAATAGTCCTAATTTGCAATGTTATCCAGCACTTTGCTGCTCCGGTGTCAGAGTCAACTTCTCCTCCTGGTCACGCTGAGTGGAGTTTACCTCTGGCGGGAGTTTGGCCCTTGCCTGGGTGGGCGGCAGCCTGCTGCCTGCCCTCATGTCACTGCTGAGGAGCTTAAGACTGCCGCATCAATACAGACATTAGAATGAAAAAAGGATTAGCACAGGCTAGACTGGGTCTCAATGGACAGCGCAGTGAAAAGCCATCTAAGCTAAGAAGGCATTAGATCTAAAGTCAATGGAATCACTACCACTTGCTCTGGCAAGAGTGCGTGGGGCCACTTTGAGATGGGGCCTCGCTGACAGGCCACTTCCAGGCTGATCTGGTAAAAAAAAAAATATCTGTACTGCAAAACAAGATAAAAGGGTTTGTATCACAGGTATCCTTCAAGGAGGTGAGGGTAAATATCTATTCAAGAAGACAATTTCTTTGATTTATGTTTTAATTTTATGCCAAATTGATTCGGCTTCCTCTCTAAATAAAGATTCAAACTTGTGTGTATTCCCAACAAATACACATAAACTGCCTCAACGCCAGCCAGTCATAATCTCAACACCCACACATACACAAACAACTGACAGGGAGCAGATGCCTGAAAAGACGAACATCATCATTTATATAGGATAATAAGGAGATGGCTTTTTTCTCTTCCTCCCTCTGTGAATTTGCCGCCACGTGCCATTTTGCACCATCTTCAAAGTCTAAACACCACACCCCCTACAGCTCTGTTGCCTCAATCAATTTTTCTTGACGTGGAGAAGCGAGGGAGAGGGAGAAAAGAAGAAGCCGATTCTTCACGGCGCCTCAGAAGTAGGGCAAGTATAGTCCCTGCAGGGGACGGGGGGTTGGGGCAGCGCACGGTTGAGTTGTCTGATTGGCTGGGTAGGAGGTGATGTAATTTTTGATGGTTCTGAGGGGCCCTGCAGTGGAGAGGCTAAGGACTCAGGGTTCAAAATGTAATGGCAGAACCCTACAAATATCAACAGAAAGCTGCAAATTTACTGATACTCCACACCAAAATCATTCCACTTCAAAGAGGACTCGAGTGCAGCTGGCTTAAAACTCAAACCTCACTTCAAATCCCTCTAATTATATAGAGTGCTCCCTACTGTGCTTTAATGTCTAAAGCCTCTGGATGATAAGTGAGATCAGAAAGGATGAAACCCCATAAAATACAAAAAAGGAGGAATCTGTGTTCTCCTTCGTCGACTGACTTTGAGCCTCAGCAAGTCATTCACTTCTGCACATTTGTCACTGCCATTATTTGAATCAAGACACCCTCTTGGAAAGCAGCTGGCAGCCGAAAGTAAAACCAGCAGACACAATGGCGCGTGTGTTTCATTTAGGTTATGTTCATCATAGCAGAGAACTGACAGCCGCCTTTAAGCAACTCACCAGACGCGCAGTCCTCCTCATCCGCCCCGTTCTCGCAATCCTTCTCCCCATCACATCTCCATGACAACGAGACACACTTGTTGGTGGATCCCCCACAGTCAAATTTCTCTGGAGGGCACGTCTGTTTGCCTGTGGGCAGAGATGAAAGAGATAGTGAGATTACTGCAGCGGTTTTATGGTCCCATAAAGACGGCAACAAAAACAACTACAAGCCACCGCTGGACTCGATTTCTATGGCCCCCACGATGCAGCTAAAACTCGTCCAAAACTCCAACACACTGGCCAATTGATTTTACCGTCTGGACCGCCTCTAAAGAGACATGCCGAAAGATCATGAAATACAGCAAAATGCACAGTTGGCTGTAAAGCAAAAGAACAACCCAGCCACCCCCCCCCCCCTCCTCCTTTTCCTGCCAATCTGCTCTAGTTGGCACAGGGCTGGTTTGATCCAGATTACAGTGCGTTTAGTATGAAGCATGTTGTTAATTATACATCTTTGCTTACAGTGCAGCCTTAAGCCTTCCAGGATGTGATCAAAGGGTCAGCCTACATGGCAAAACATTTAACTTTTTAATGATTTTATCTCCATATTATATAACTTTTTTTAATTTATTTTTAGTCACAGGCACACCCTCGGCCCTGGCAGGTGATTTCAAGTATTCATTAGCACCACCTGTCACGTTTCAAATGTGTTCAATTGAATTTTATAATGATGTTTATTGACATTATTTTTTGTTATAGTAGCATATCTACAGTACATATAGCATTATATCTAATAATCAGAATAAAAGCCTCATGTGACCACCTCATTCAGAAGAGAGTGGCCCGATGAGACATTAGACATTTTCAGTCGGGCTGAGCGGTGTGGTGTAAACCTTTGATTATCCGTTCAATGGGAAAACATTAGCATGTAATTACCATGTAAACGCTAAATCTGATCGTTTCTCTCTGGTTCAAATAAACATATTCTGCATGCCATCCCATGATGGGGTAACTCTAGGTCAACAGCTGTTTACTTCTGCCTCCCTCCACTGATTTTGACAGAGAATCGATTGTCAATTTAAAAAAATATTTGCCACTCTGCTGGTGCTAGGTTCCCATTTTAGTGCTACGATTAATAAATATTCTTTGATTATGAAGCAGTAGCCTTACATAACATTATTGTTACATGCTGGAGTCGCTGGTTATAACAAATCATCTGTAGCTACCAGTATACGCCTGCGTTATGAGACATTTAGGGACACTGCTAAATGGTAACATCTACTGATAGTCTGCATGTGAAGTGTTGATGGGAAATCTGTCATTTGTAGATCTTGACCTGGGTTACACTTGAGTTACTTACTACTTAATAGTCTCTAGCGGCAACCACTTCCTCTCATTCTATACTGTATGTGTTTTTTACAACATTAAGTTTCTCAATAAGGTTGTTAAAACTATATCCGGCAGTAAGATGCGTCACAGCACTAGTCAAAAGAACTTATATTCTGATTAAATGCCTTGGGATAGAGGACTGCAATGAGAGTGGGATCCAGCGGGAACAAACATACATTTCACAGGGACAGGTGGTTACATCTTTGCTGCCTGTGGTAGAAAAAAAACAACATGTAGGTCCCTGGTCTGGTTGCCAAGCAGTTTATTTTATATAAGTTCTTTGGATGTATAAAATTGGGTTGTTGGCAGTATGTGTCTATTTCTCGATTACCCTGTAAGTTATTCATATTCCTTTAGTCCGTAAGGGTCCTCAGATCAAAAGAATCAGAAGGGTTAATCATAAAAATGAATTCATGTTGTGAGTTGTTTTAACAGGATAAAGTGGTGTTGTGCTGGTATGCCAGGTGCTGTAATCCTCCATTGCCATAACTCACTCTCTCTGATGTGCTGTCTGTCGGAGCGAGATCGAATGAATGATTCATAATTGATATATTATCTGAAGCCTAATTTTTAAACACGTAATATTAATACTGGCTTTAATAAACAATTTGATTGTATTTCCTGATCTTTTCTGAACAACATTTTTGTGTGAAAGGAATTTACGGCCTGCTCCGTATACACGCCTGTCTATATGGAGCATTACATTTTACGATGGAAACACTAATCCCAGAGACACCAGAAAAACTGCAATAATAAATATACCTTTGAACTAGAACATAATTTCGCTATCTATTACTGACAGGCACCATGGTGAAATAATGTGTTTGCCCTGTGAGATGAGAGAACACTCAGTCTATTAATAAGCAATCTATTGTGTGGCATGTATTGTATGGTCAGAATGCTTGCGGGTGCAGGCGGGAGCCGAGACACACCCTGTGGATATCATCAGGAATAGATAACATGCTCACAAGTCCAGTCAGAGCGGGCAGTGCTCTACTTTACACACTTTATGGATCACTTTAATTAGTGGTCATGTAAAGTTGTAATCTCTAATCAGAATGATATTTTTTTATCAGGTTGAACCACAGCTGATGTTTAAATTAGTCAAGTTTGTGTTTGTACTACTACCACTATATGGCAGAAACATGACATCTTTTGTCAACCATTTATCCATTACTTTGAGCTAAGGATTGGGACTATTCATCACTTACTTTACTATAATACAGTAACTGATATTACTACAATTATAGCTATATATGCATTTTAGCATTAGCTTTTTTGCTTGCTAACCAGCTTTCACACACACTCAATCACTACACCTGGCCTTCAGTGTTTGTTTTTTTTGTTTTTTTTTTTATCAAAATATCATTTCTGTTTTTTTTTTTTTTAAATCAGCTGTGTTCCTCTACAATCTTTCCACATCCCCCCTGGCAACAAACCAAGGTTAGTCTTTGAGACCTTCCAGTGGTCATGTTTTGTATTTTCATTGAAACAGCATTGTTCCAGCTGACAAACAATGCAATGAGGGCCTCATTAGTGGCGTGATGACTGAGAACAAGCTCCATAATGAATATCATTTATGAGGTTAGAATAATCTCTGATGCTGTCACTAGCGATGTAAGGTGCAAACTGCATTCTGGGTAATTGGACCAGACAGGGAGAAGGTCTGCCAAACCATCCTTCTAAACAAAGCACATCTGTTCAAATGGAAATGCGTTCGTTAGAGCGCTGCACTTAGGCTAAAACTGGATTCCTTTTTATCTAATGTAAATTTAGTATGCAGCAGATTTTAATTATTGAACAATGAAGTGTATATCTTGAAAAGCTTTTATTTGTTGTGCTTTTTATTGTGTATAAATGGCTTTAAGGTTCATTTGTGTGTTGTTTTTAATTAACTTCAGAGGAAATTAATATTCTGTGGTGTCAGTGATTAAATCATCTTTACAGTAAGCATGAAGGCCAATGCAATTTATACAGATCCATGGTAAAGAACCTTTTCTTCTAAGTTAGAAAAATAATGTTTGAGAGATTAAAAAGCAGATAACGACATATCGACTGATATGAATTTGGTCTTTTAAAAAATGTTTCAGTAGATTCAGACCAAGTTGTAATATGCTATAGCTGTGTTTTCATAATGAAAGGTCATGTTCTTCAACACAAATCAAAAGCACACTTTTTAACACACCATAAACATTTTTACAAGGATTCTTCAAAGTTGGTTATAAAGGTCTACGGGGAGCATTACATGATTACACTACTTCTAAATGTCATCCAACATAATTCAGGCTTTTCTTTTTTAAGTTGATTTTTGTTGCTGTTTTGCTTTAGTGACAGTGAACATACAGACCAGAAACACGGGGTTGGAGAGACGGGTACAACATGTAATGACAGTGCCCAGCTGGAATTGAACATGTATATGATACGAAGAGTTGGATCAGTTTCCAGTTTTGCCAGTCTGGTCTTGTGTACGAGCTTAAACCGATTTTATGTGAACCAGCTGAACTGGCATTCGTCATTATGACACATTGCGGCAAGTCAAAATGTAGCCTACAGCCAACGGCGTCAAGCCACAAAATCCAACTTGTATTGCATTAGTAATAAGTAATATGACAACATGATTAACATAATATTGTTTGTTCATAAATTAACAGAGCCACTAGTTTCTGACAAACCATTGCACGTTACTGCCGAGCCAAGGCTGGCAATGTGAAGGAAGTCAGATTTCAGTAGAGGGGGGAGAGAGAAAGATGCACATGGTGCAAGCTGTGTTTGTTTACTAAAAAGTTCATGTGTTTTTTGGGGTGATGAGACAAGAGGGCTCTCTCAAGGCCTGTTCATGGTGGGAATGTTGCACCGTTAGTCAGCAGTGCCGTTCTGTATAAAACGTGCTTCAACTCAACACCTGCAGCAGAGGTAGTAACGGAGCCGAGTCTCATTATGTTCCACCCAGGCGCAGCTGCTAAGTCAAGTGTGATTCACTTGAGGTACAATTCAGTATACTACTCTGGTGTTTGTCTTAATATCAACCGGGATATAAATCTGTACACTGGCATCTTATCTGCTAGGCCACCAGGATGCATTACATTCATTCATTTGTTAGGAGCTTTGGTCCGAAGTTGCAACAAGACCTCGATATTATCAAAATCTGTAGCACCTTCCTCCCAAATAAAAGCTAAAAGCATGTGAGATCACTACATCACTTTTTTGTTTTGCTTTGTTTGTTTTGAAGAAAACAAAATGAACAAAATGGAATTCCTAGTGTGGGGTGTCGAGGTGGAGCCTGAAGGTGGGTTTTTTAACACCCTGGATCGGCTGTCCTGACTTCTCTCGAGAGTTCATTTCACCACTGTGGAGCCAGAATAGAAGATAAGAGCTCTGACCAAAATGAGCTACAATAAGGTCCTCAGGGTGACAGGGAGGCCGATCATCCAGAAGCAGAGGAGCGCAAAGGCCAGGTTAGAGAGTAGGGTTTGACCAGGATTGAAGGTAGGAAGGAGTAGTTCCTCGGAGCTTCTGTAGTGAAACAAAAAAATTCACTATGACTGTAACCAAAATCATCACGGTTATCAGTATTATCACGGTATATATGTGCTGAAAATGTTCAGTACTGACACACTGAAATAATTCCACCAGTCTTATTTTATATCGGCGCATAAGCAGCCGTCTTGCCTGAGTGTCTGTGTCACTGCAGATGAGGATAGGGACCAGTAGCATCACTGGGTTTGCCTGCTGCACACCCACTCTATAAACAATGAGGCTGAAAATCTCCAGAGCACTGTCACCGCCCTCTGCCATGTTTTCATAGACGCAAACAAACCCCACTTGACATGACCCTTTCATGTGATATTTTCTTTAGTAACTCAGTGTGATGTCTTTCATTGTATGTATATTATTTATTCATTGATGTGTGTACGATACCACTGACTGCACAACAAATTGCCCCTCAGGGATGATGAAGATATCCTGAATCCTGAATCCTAGGGCTGTACCCGACTTAGCATTATGTCAGTCGAATCAGATTTGGCTGTTCAATACAAATATTTGACAAGTTTGAACAGGCTCAGCAGGATGTTCAGTGTAACAGCAGCATTCATGTAATATAGTGAACGAGCTAACAGCGCTAACGATGGATCAGGATTTTTTTTGCCGACACTAGCTATCAAACAAAAGCCAGAGACTGTTGTATTAAGTATCTGTGAGCTGTAAATTCACCACTAAGAGGAGAGAAGATAATGTAATCTCGAAGCTTTACAGTGTAAAGTCTCTCCTCCTCCGTGCCACTGCATCATACCTGCAGCTATCTGTACCACACAGTGTTGTGAAAGAAAGAGTGCTCACTTCGGAGCAAAATCTGACGACTTGTCGGTGGCACCTGCGTCTGAGAGACTGTTGCTAACTTTAGTTGTTGATGGACAGAATTTACCATGAGTTTTTCAAAGTGCCGTAATTGGACAGAGTTTTAATGATAATTAAAATTTAAAGCTGTCATACTAACCATCTGTTTTTTATTATGATTTATGGCGACATATGAACATATTCCTCCCTACTGCGGTGAACAGAGAAGAGGACTGGTGTCTGCTTCTGTGCTGCATTTTCTTGCATAAGTTGATTCAGACAGATCTGCAATAAGCCAACAGTGGCTGATACGCCAGCCTGCCGCGCACAGGAAACCACCATTACACGTCGTCTCAGTATGAAGGTTCGATTTTCAGCCCTTCAATTCTGAGCGTGTGACTGTCCCTGCAGCACGGAGGGGTGACAGCACAGAGGTGGGGGAGAGGAGGCTGGAGAGGCAGCTGGTGCCTGGGGAGCCTGAGCAGTGAGAATGGCTGATGCAGCCAGGCCCTGACCCCACACACACACACACACACACACACACACACACACACACACACACACACACATAAATACTGGCCACTGCAGTGCTGCTTCTACAGCAGGGAACACTCAGGCTCAGAGAACATTGTATTACTCTGTTTGCTGAGTCGTGACATCTACCTACATTTTTCAGTCCACACTTTGTGGTTGTAAACAAATTGCAGCGTTAGGTCGGTGAACAAATGCTCACTGTAATTCACGCTTTGTCATCCGACATTTTTGACAGTTGTGTCAGACTAAAATGTGTCGAACAATGTCCTGCTGCTCCGCCGGTACAGTGGGCAAAACAGCAGGATAGCGAGGAGCAAGTGGAGAGATCAAACCTCTTCCACCTGCCAGCTCTGGCAAAGCTGTCATTCCCCTCATGGATTATATATCAGAATGAGTTATACTGTACAAGTGATGTTTTATTTCTTCTGTTTCATGTGTGAGGAAGTTTGGAAAGTGTATAACCAAGGCAAGTTAAGATGTGTGACAGTCTTTGATGTTGCCTGCGTCAGTGCTAAATTCTTCAGGCATGCATCAGAGACAATAATTGCCCTGCGATATGTTTTTTCAGTCATTTCTTTACAGACACAGCTGCCGAAAGTGAGCAAACAAGCCTAATGAAGACTGAGGAAACTAATGACGGGAAGGAATGATTAGCTAAAATGAATGATTACAGCTGAGTAATGTGTGAAAAGGCGCCGCGGCCAGTCAGGGAGGCATTTCTTGGATATGTCTGAGATGAAAGAGGCGAGGAGGTGAAATCTGTGAGAGAGGAAATAACATGCTGTCTGAATGAATTCAAACTAATGTAGGTCCAAAGAGGACCCGACAGAAAACAAGAATCAGACTTTAAAATGAAAAGAAAGGGTGACGGAGAGAGCGGAGCAGAGAAAAGAGAGATACAGAGGACGGCTTCAGAGACACGCCGAAAGCAAGAAACTGCATAAAGGGGTGAAGGATGAAGAGACAAACGGCTGCGTGACCTTTCAGGTTCTTATCCTAAAGCGAAATCAAAGCCATCCATACCAAGTGGAAAGAGATGAAGGAGAAGAGGCGGGCAGAGCGCAGACTTGAGCAGAATCTGAATCTGTCAAGCGGAGGGCGAGCTGTCCTTTCCTTTTAAGCGATGACTCTGTAATGAACCGTGAGCCCCGCTCCTCCCAAATCCAAACAAAGAAACCAAACTTTACAACGACAAAGCATTGGTACCTCACTGCCCCTCATGACAGCTATTGATTACTGACACCTCAGATTTTTATAAAGACACAGGTAATGGGTTTTTGCTTGAGAAAGAGGCAACATAATAAAAGCCAATTACTCACAGACAAACTGACTGCCAGTCTGTTGTTTACCACCAGCGTGAAAAATGAGGATTCAACTCCGCTGTGACGTTTTGGCAGCAAGTCTGTTTAGAATTCATCACCTTTTACAAGACCCAAGGCGGTGCAATGGTTTAATAGCTTCTTACTTTTCATTTGATCATCACGACTGACCTTGTTACTGCTGACAGCCTTTAACCCCAAACTTTGCTTTTAGTGAACAAGTGTAGAAACTCTTTAATTTGTCAGTTGTCACCGCGCATGTGATATAATATGGTGATAAAGGAGAACTTAATAAGCGCCGTGGAGCTAAAAAATGTGTGAAACTGATCTGATATGATGAACTGCAGCTTCATAACAAATGTAACACTACACTGCAGCCTGTCATGGAGCACTAATTTGCCAGCTATTCATATGAATGAATGTCTGTTTTGCTGCTTCCAATTGATAATTGCACAGTGGTGATTCATCCTACAGCCAGTTCATGACAGCTTTTATGTGTGGAGTGAGACAGTCTGAATTGTTTCTATATCCAGTTAGTAACATGTTCATGTTAAACACTGAAAACAGAGTGTGAAGGACACATCCAGGGTGAGGTATGTTGAGCCTAAGGCCAGAGGTTTCCTTGTCACGAAGGTCTTCTCTCTCTCTCTCTCTTTTAACCTAGGTATATCTCCATGGTAACCTGTGCTGCAAAGCCTTTGTTCTCAGTTTTGGCTTCAATTCATCCATTTTCTGTAACCGCTTATCCTGTTAGGGGTCACGGGGGGCTGGAGCCTATTCCAGCTGACATTGGGCGAGAGGCAGGGTACACCCAGGACAGGTCATCAGACTATCACGGGGCTGACACATAGAGACAGACAACCATTCACACTCACATTCACACCTACGGCCAGTTTAGAGTCACCAATTAACCTGCATGTCTTTGGACTGTGGGAGCAAGCTGGAGCACCCGCTGACACAAGGAGAACATGCAAACCCCGTACAGAAGGGCTCCCCACCCTGGGGTCTGAATCCCCCACCCTGGGTTCAAACCAGGAACACTGCTGCTGTGAAGGGAACCACTGTACCACGGTGCCACCATTGCGGCTTCAAAAGCTGCAGGCTTCGGCTAAACAGTGTCTTTCACTAAGCAGCTCCTTTGGAAATAGCATCTCTCTCACAGATTGTATGGAATAATGGATCTAGCCAACGTTATGTCACCCATTGGTTTGTGGCCATTTTGAGGCCTCGAGTTTGGCATTTTGGCCGTCACCATCTTGAATTTTTGAAGCCAGAAGCGACGAGACGAGAAAGGGAAGCTAACCCTAACGCTAGCTGTTAGCTTGATTAGCACAGTGCATTTACAGCTATGCTTAACTGTGATAACACCAATGCTAATGCTAATTTTTGGTGGCAAAAAAAGGTTTGAAAGCATTTAAACCAAATTTACTTTCTGGAAAAACTTAATATTCAACTACTTAGAGGAACGCTGAGCAAGGCTTTTATGCAACCAACACGTCACAATTAACTTTCATGAACTGATAACACGCTGAGAACACCAAGATAGCAACGGCCGAACTGGCAAACTCGAGGCTTCATAATGTCAGTCCACGAACTGATGGGATGACATCACAGTAGCGTCCACACCCTTAACTTTGCATAACCATAAGCCTTAATCAGATTTAAATGGATGAGTATAGGCATAGTTAATGGGGGCCTAAGGGGACTGACTTGCCTCGAGTGGCCATTTGTGGAACTGCAGTTTTTGGCACTGGCATGTTGGCTTCATTTGTCAGCGCCAGAGGTTGCCATTTGGTCACTTTGTAGACAATTGTCAATCTGTGAGAGATGCAGATTCTAAGCTGAGGGAATACATTACATACCCAAACTTGTTGTGCCATAACGTTACATTTGTAATGCCACCGAACGAAGCTGTGCAATGACAGTACAGCAAACCGTATGCATTGTGTTGCCACGAGGAACTTAGATGCATTGAGTTAGTGATATAAAAAATATAAGCAATAATTTCAAGGTTGTTCTTGCTCTCACTGAACTACTGAATGTGAATGTAGTGTCCTCTGGTCCAAACAAAGTCTTCTTTGTAACCACAGGCAGCATTATACATTTATAGTTCACTATATTATTAATCTGAATACTACTGCTATTTTAATTAGTCATACTTCTACTATTATTATACACATATGATTGTTACCTCTTTGGATTATGTTTTTTATGCTTGGTCTTTATTTTCTGAAGTCTTTTACACTGCTGGTATATTTCATCTAATAGAACTGATGGGAAAATTGATGACTCTGTTAGTTTTTCATCACAGATGACATTCAATCCATAAAATCCATTTCACTTTGATTTGCCCAAGAACTAAAATGATTTCCATGTATCCTTTATTATGGGACAGTGTCAGTATACCTACAGTAAATGCAGTTTCTGAGTGTAATGTTTAAATCTGCTGCATCAAGTTTGAAGTATTTGCAGCTTTATAAAAAAAAAAAAAAAAAAAAAATTATCATCTTTAACCAGTCTGGCCATTTTCTTCTGCAGCACAGTTAAATGACACCAAACTCTCTGTATGGGAACTTGCACACAGCTTGAAGAAGAAGCTTGATTGACAAAGCAAGTTCATAACTCTAGTCGAGGTACCTGTTATCCCTGACTGGGTTTGTAGGCTTTGTTGAGGCAGCTGAGGCAAAAAAAAGCCTGGCTCTGTCTAACTTGCTTCATGGTTCACCCCTCGGATGTCTCCAAAACCCTCTTCTGAATAATCCTGACCCTCTGTTTCAACCGCCTGAGATAAAAGGCTTTGAAGTCTGTGTGGCTGCGTGTACATCTATCTGGGTCTGTGTTCTGTGCATGTCAATGTTCGGGTTCTGATGGTGACGGAGATAACTTGGCTTCCCTGCCTCGGAGCTAAAAAGACACAAAGCGCTCCAATAACATGAGTCATACTCAGATTCGCCACTTCATTAAACCGGGTTAGCGTGGCCATGTCCTCCTCTCTGAATTATAGATCTGGTACAGCGGAGAAACTTGCTGCTTGCAAACTACAAGATGGAAAATTGTTATTTTCAGCAAAGTGCATTAACAAGTAATGTACTGTGGCGTGTTCCTCTGTTAAATATCAAGCGCTGTACCTGAGCTCACTGAGTGTGACTTCATCAGCTGAATGAAGCCAGACTAAAAAACTGCCGGTTATCCATTTTTTTTAGGTGTTTTAGTTGCAAACCCCAGCAGACATGGGGCCATGGATACACCCTGGACTGCCGTCACACTCACACTGATGGGCAGTTTAGAATAAGTTAGTGGATTTAAAGCCAGAACTTTTGGCTCTTTATCGATCCATCCCTCTTTTCAATCATAGTTATTATTCATGATTTCATTTTTATGAGGCTATTCTTCAACCTTTGCCGTCATCTGGATCTGCCATCAGTCCACTTATTGATTTGTTGATGAATAAAAAAAAAATCAGCAGCTATTTTGAAAAAAATATGAATTATTTAAGTAATTTTTCAAACAAAAACTCCAAACATGACCTTGTTCAAGCTTCTTACATGTGAGGATTGAATGCTTTTTTACTCTTCTGTGTTTCTTATCTGGTTTACTGGGGAGAAAATTGTAAATGTGGGCTTTGATGGGCTTTAAGAAATAGTCATGGATGTTTTTCAATATTTTAGGATATTCCCCATGAGAAGATAATGGGCAGATAATGACAGTAAGCGGTAGACGGAGTCCTACTTATATCTAACAATTACTGTTATTGCCGTGAAACTGTTGTGTAAAACATCCCACCTCAATACATAACTCTATGACAAACAAATGTGTGGCATCATTGCCAAAAATCCTAAATGCTTACTTCCCCAAACAAATAGGAAAAATGACAGAGATGTCTTGAGCCATCCATTATCTGTAACTGCTTATTCCATTCAGAGTTGCGAGGAGGCTGAAGCCTATTCCAGCTGACATTAGGTGAGGGGTGACAGGTCATCAGACTATCACAGGGCTGACACATGAGCCCTTTATTACACAGAGATTGCGCCACAGGGCCGCCTTGGCATTTCTTCACAGAGCCAGTGACGGTGGCATCAGTCCACTCCAGTATGTGATTAGAAATTGTTAATGGTAAATGGACTGCACTCATATAGCGCCTTTCTAGTCTTTCGACCACCCAAAGCACTTTTACACTATGTCACATTTACCCATTCACACACACATTCACACACTGGTGGCCGAGGCTACCATACTGTACAAGGCCACCTGCTACTCAGTAAGCATTCACACACACTTACACACTGATGGAACAGCTATCAGGAGCAATTTGGGGTTCAGTGTTTTGCCCAAGGATACTATGACATGCGGACTGGAAGAGCTGGGGATCGAACCGCCGATCTTCTGATGATGATCTTCTGACGTTGGCAGCGCTTTATAAACAACAGCAATGCATAACATGGCGATAACAATCAGTTACCGTCCCTGGTATATGGCGGCTGAACTCGTCCTCTGCTTGGAGGGTAAGAAGCTCCCAAATCTCATTGTTTTCCAAATTTGTGGACATTTACAGCCACTGTTCTCCTGGTTTCAGTTAGCTGCCAACTGCTACTTTTCAGATCTCCCACAGTGGGTCGTATGCATAACATGTCGACAAAACGTCATACCCGTAATACCAATGGACCTATCCTGTCGGCTATCCTGTTTATACAGACATCATGTCAGCGCTGACATCATGTCAGCGTGAACCATGTCCCCCCATCCCACAATCATACCTTACTCTACGGCAAGGCAGCCACCTTGAGCAGGCAATGTAAAATGGGCTACACAGACAACCATTCACACTCAAAGTTACAGGCAGTTTAAAGTCGCCAGTTAATCTAACCTGCATGTCTTTTGACTGTGGGAGGAAGTTGGAGAACCCAAAGGAGACCCCTGCTGACACAGGGAGAACACGCAAACTCCACACAGAAGGACCCCTGGCAGGTTCAAACCTGGAAACATCTCGCTGTGAGGCGACAGTGCTAATCACTGCACCACTGTGCCAATTTACACGTCTTGATCATTTTGCTGAACTTGATGCTGCAGATGTGAAGATAGAAAATGTCAATGTCCTGAACTTGCTTTGGAGACACATTTCAGTTCTTTTCTTTTTTTTTAGGCAGAGTGTCAGACTTCTTCTTATGAACACAAACACAATGACTATGTAACAAAGACAATAACTGTAGTTTTGAGTTTACCCACATGGGAAGTTGCAAAAGAACCAAGTTCTGAAGGTAAATCCACCTTTGTCATGACACATCATCAATGTACAATGCGACAAGAGGAGTGAGAGGAAAAGTTAACACAAAACAACATTTACAATAGGAAGACTATGCATAAGAGCCAAAAAGCAAATACACTATACATCTATGTAGTATGAGCCAGTCTGCAACACCAATGGTTAGCATGCCCAGGTGCCTGCCTGCCGCCCAGCACACAATGCACCCGGACCTGAAGCCAGTCCCTGCAGGTGGTAGGTCCACAAGGTGGCAGCTCCAGTAAGTATCTGGGGTTCTTGTTCAGGAGTGAGGGTAGAATGGAGCATGAGATGGATCGGCAGTTTGGTGCAGCGTCTGTAGTGATGGGGGTCTGTAGCTTTCAATTTTCTGGTCCATCTACAGCCCAACCCTAACCTATGGTCATGAGCTCTGGGTAGTGACCGAAAGAATGAGACTGAGGCTACAAGTGGCCAAATGAGCTTCCTCAGAAGGGTGGCTGTGCTCAGTCTTAGAGGAGTAGAGCCGCTGCTTATTTGCGCTGAAAGTGGTCAGTTGAGGTGGTTCGGTCATCTGATCAGGATGCATCCTTGGCGCCTCCTGTTGGAGGTCCACAACAAGCTGGAGGGATTACATATCTCGTCTAGCCTGGGAACACCTCGGGTTCCCCCAGGAGGAGCCGGAAAACATTGTTGGGGAGAGGGACATCTGGAATACTTTGCTCAGGCTGCTTCCCCCGCGACCTGGCTTCAGATAAGCCGTTGAAAATGAATGGATGGATCTATGTAGTATGTTCAGCGTGTGTGCTGACCTATTCTCAGCAGAGTGGCAAAGATTGTTTGATTTGTGGACTGGTTATCAACTATTAAATTACTCTGTAATTAATTTTGATAGTCAATGAACCTTTTTGAGTATAGTCTAAGAAAAAAATCAGATTCCAGCATTTTAAATGTGAATACTTGCTGGTTTCTTTACTCCTCTAGGACAGCAAAATGAAGGTTGCTGGGTTAACAAACAGGGCAAAACAAGACATTTGAAGACATCATCTTGGGCTTTGCGAAACACTGAATGACTTTTTTCACCATTTTCCAAGATTTTATAAACCAAATAACTTATCAATTAATCAAGAAAATAATGGACAAATGAATCCACAACTAAAATACCCGTTGGCTGCAGCCCTGATTCTGATCAGCAGTGTCAACATAAACAGTCTAGAGTAAATTTACCTGCAAACAGTCCATGTCATAACACCAACTGTTACAATCAACATCTCCACATGGAAGGAAATCCAAAGGATGAAACACACACACACAGTACTGTAGCATCTAGTGCAATGCAAACATTTACCTAGAAAATCGTCCCCATTATAAAGTCAATAGAAAGGCAAGGCTTTATGAAGAACTCCCCCGGAAAAAGCTCAACGGGGTTTGAAGCTCAATATCTACAAAGAGGTTTATAGAGGGAAGTTTTCATCAAAAGCCCTTTTAGAGAAATATCTATAATCCACTACAAATTACATAAAACTTAAAGACCAAAGTAAAAACACAAAAGAAAGCTTCCACCTTTTTGAAAGGTCCACACTTCCTAAATATGCACCAGTTCAGGGTTATGTCCTCACATAATGAAAGACTCCTTGAGAAAGATGAAACACTGTGAAGTTTCTGCACGCCTGTCAACTCCTTGGTATGAATTTAAAAGTGGAGAGGACAAACTGACACGCAGAACTGAGCTGAACTCAGCAATTTAGTCAGAAAGCGTCAAGTGCCTCGCATCCCCTCCGTCTGTTGTTAAATCCTTAAAAGGGACTCGGGCAACTTCACAAAAACATGTCACTGCTTTGGCCAGGGAGCAGAGAAGCTGCTGCACAGCTGGCTGCAGTGGCCCAGTTCCTCCACGATTACACATAAATCTAATACAAAAACTATGAGCTCTGGCTCTTCACATGTCTCTCCAAAGACTCATTCATTTTTTAGCGCTTGCGAGTAACTCGCTCAGTGTGGCCCGAATTTGAATTCTTAATAAAGCAGTGTAACGCTACTCCAGCGTGTAATTGGGAATCCACTCAGTGAGCCAGAATGATTGTGGCACAGATGTCTGCAGCATCCAGTCCAAAATGCCTTAGCCGAGCGTGTGTGTGTGCAAAAGTGCATACTGTATGTGTGTGCACATGTGGAACTGAAATAGAAAGTACAGGAGAGTTCGGGGGCAAACTGAATGAAAAACAAGATGAGGGTTGTCTGCATGTGAGAGCACAGCCTGACTTATCAGGCTTGAGCATAACTGGAGCATGATGCATTAAGGTGTATGCTGTGCTATATGTAATTAACTTGTGTAAAACGATCGTGCTGTCAGCGTTCTCTGCTATTTACATAATGGCAAATTCCATATCTCTAGCACGTTAAAGATTGGATGCAGTCTGTGTGAAATTCCGCCCTTCCCTCCGCTGTTAAGAAGCAAAAGAATCCCCGCTTTAGCAAAGTTTAATTGATAAATGTGAAGCTTGGTGGCTTTTGACTGTAAGGTGAAGTGTTGCATGGGATTGGGGTGTTAAGCAAAATGCTGATGCGGGTGGCATTTCTGACTGGATATGCTAAATATTAATGTCAGAATAGAGCTGAGTGAAATGGGCTCTGACTTATCACAACATTTTTAGGCTACAATGTATGGAGCTATTTTTGTGTCTTTATTACATACGAGAAAAAAAATGATATGAGAGGGGAAAAAAATGTTTGAGAGAAAAAAAAATATTTGAGAGAAAAAGTTTTCACACTGATAGCAAAAAATAATAATATTTGAGACTAAAAAAAGTTTTGAGAGAAAGTATTTTGTCATAGAATATAAAAAAATAATTTGAGATTTAAAAAATGATTTCCAAAGATAAAAACTCTCTCAAAAAACTTTTTTTACTCTCAAATATTATTTTTTTGCTATCAGTGTGATTTTCTCTCTAAAAGAAAATCGTTTCTCTCAAAACATTTTTCTTCTCTCTCTCAAAACCTAAGTCTTTGCTCTCGTGTCAGGATTTTGCTTTCGCTGTGAAAATAATGTCATGGGTGGGGCCACGTTCCTATTGGCCAGTCTCAATTGAATTGACAGCCGGGTGAGGATCGTCTTGGGAGTCGAATTCAACTGAATCATTCATCCATTAGCCTGGGAACTTTCCGTGCGTGCATCCCAAGTCTCTTAAAATTATTGCTAATCACCCCATTATTGCTTCTTTTTTCCCCTCTCATATCATTTTTTTCTCGTATGTAATAAAGACACAAAAATAGCTCCATACAATGCCACACAGGATATACATCTCCATCTCCCATAAACTATACACATTACTTAAATACCAAAAGTACTAAATAAACTACTGTTATAATAAACTCAGCTAGTAGGCACGAGAAAAAGTTGTTGATTAAACTTAATTTTAAAAACGTTAATTTAACTTTTTACACATTTAAACTACATACTAATACATATTCTGATTTTTTTATTTTTATAATTTATTTACCACAGAATATGCTGTTTGCTGTTCAATTGCATTTGTCAAATCAAAATGGCAGTGACGTAAAGTTTCCTGAAGATTTATTTTCCTAAAGAATATTATTTTCAGTAAATGTTATTTGTTAACTTTTATTGTGTGAGTTGTTGTTTTGCAGGATAATGTGCTATTTTCATGTGCCATACATTTCAACAGTGTTTAAACAAATAATTTGGTTATTTAAGAATGTGATTAATGATTAAATGGCTTTTTAGACAATGTTGAACGTTGTAGATTAAATTGCTGCTCAATTTTGGCTGTTTTATGAGTGTTTTCTTACTTTTAGACGCGTCAACTAGTCCAAGTTTAAACTTCTGTTTAAATATCACAAAAAAATCTGTCTTTAGAAACATCCCTAGTACTAAAATAATAACTGTTATATTAAATAAAAGTAAATATATTAAATTTAAAGTGTGCTGTTATAAGAGAGTAAAATAGATTACTGTCAAATAAAAGTTAAATAACATGCTGTAAGAATACATTTTAATAAAGTACTGCTATAATAAAGTTAAATGTTATAATGAAGTTAAGAAATGTCTTGTTATAATAAAGTTACATTAAGTACTGTTATAATAATGTTAAATAAAACAAAATGAAGTTTTGCTTTACTGAGATAACTGCTGCTTTTCTTTACTGTTTTAAGACAATTAAATAAGGTCCTGTTACAGTTGAGTTAGATAAAGCACTGTTATAATACGTTTAAATAAAACTGTGTTATAATAAAGTTAAATTAAGTACTTATGATCAATTTGAATAAACTACTGTCATAATAAAGTTACATAAAGTATAATAGGGATAGTGCTGTCATAATGAAGTCAAATGAAATTTTGTTATCATGAACTGGTGCTTTTCTTCTCTCAGGCTGGAACTGTTAATATTTTTGCTGTGTACTTGAAGCTTCCCGTCAACAGTTAGCTGTTAGCAGTTAGCAGAAACTTAAACTGTTACAGCACCCTGTTTAAGTTTTTACTGTGAGTGAGAAAATAACTAACAGCTCTTCGGTTAATATAAAGAAAATATTTGCTTATTGCACTGATGCTCCATGGTCGCAAAATGCACTTACATGGTTGCAGTTTGGAGCCCTGTTTATACAACAACACACGCCTCGTCTGCTAACACACCACTGCTCAGCAGAGAGTGGTCTGGATGGGCGGGGTAGTGCGTGTGATGTATCATGTTTGTGTGTCTTGTTTTCTTTTTGAGCCTGTGAGAGAGGATATATCAAAAATTTAAAAAGCCATGACAATTCGTTGTTGATGATATAGTCATTTTAAACATCCTACGTGGAACAAGTGGTGATACATCGAGTATACTCAATGAACCGCCCACCACTGTGTCAGAGGTTGTTTTTTTGCATCTTTAGTTTAATCAGAAAAATACAACAAGTCAAGAGGTTTTTTCTGACAGATGTACATTTCTCATTATAGTTCTGTCATCCCACCAAGTAGCTGGCACAGTAAGGTAATTTACCAGTGAAACGAGATTAATGAGATAGATGATAAGAGAGCCATTCAAGAGGTGTGCTGCTGTAGCTTAAAATGCTGGGCACATATTCGCACAATGTCCATCCTTGAGTCTTTTTTCCCCTTTTCTTTTCTCTTCAGCGTGATTATGGCTCAGTTGGATCCACTCAAACTGAAAGACAGCTGTGATGAAGTGGATCTCATTAGCAATCCCTCTGTTCAGGATACAGCGTCGGTCTGACACTTCTTGTCTGAACACATAATCAGGAGGGCTGCATGGTGGCGAGGACTACCTGTATTGAAGTTTGACTTTTAGAAGAGAGGAGAAGGAGGACGTAAATGTTTCCTTCCTGCCTACAGCACAGTGAAAATCACTTTAAATCTAAGGAGATGCAATGCTTTAAAAAATGAAGGGAACACTTAGAGAATTAAATTATTCAAGTTAGAAATCTTTACTGTACACTGTATAGTATGTTGAGGAGAAAATGGCGCAAACAATGGTCGATGGAAACAAAATCATCAACCCACTGAGGGCTGGATTCAAAATCACACCAGAAATCGAAGTAAAAAATTGACAACACAGGCTGATCCAACTTGTCTGAATTTCATCACAGCAACTCATAAAGTGACTCAGTGGCGTGTGCTGCCCCCGCATGCCTGTAGGCACTCCTGACAACGTCTGGGCATGCTCCTGATGAGTCGGCGGATGGTGTCCTGGATCTCCTCCCTGACCTGGATCAGGGCATCACTGAGCTCCTGGACGGTCTGTGGCAGTACCTGGCATCATCAGATGCACCCATACATAGCATCCCACAGGTGCTTGGTTGGATTTAGGTCAGGGGAACAAGAGGGCTAGTCAATGGCATCAATGCCTTCGTCATCCAGGAACTGCCTACACACTCTGGCCACATGAGGCCAGGCACTGTCCTACACCAGGAGGAACCCAGGGCCCACTGCACCAGACAGTCGCTCTGAGGATTTCATCCTGGTTCCTATCAGCAATCAGAGTACTGTTGGCTATGACATAGAGGTGTGACCCTCCAAGGATATGCCTCCCCAGACCATCACTGACCCACCGCCAAACCATTATGCTAGATAATGTTAAAAGCAGCATAACGTTCGCTGCGGCATCTCCAGACTCTTTCACGCCTGTCACATGTGCTCAGTGTGAACCTGCGTCATCTGTGAAGAGAACAAGGCACGAGTGGCAGACCTGCCAGTTCTGGTGTTCTCTGGCGATTGCCAATCGAGCTGCACGGTGCTGTGCTGTGAGCACAGGTCCTACTAGAGGACGTCAGGCTCTCATGCCACCCTCATGGAGTCTGTTTCTGACAGTGTGGTCAGAAACATGCACCAGTAGCCTGCTGGAGCTCATTTTGTAGGGCTCTGGCAGTGCTCCTCCTGTTCCTCCTCACACAAAGGAGCAGATACCGGTCCTGCTGCTGGGTTGATGCCCTCCTACGGCCCTGTCAAGCTCTCCTTGTGTAACAGCCAGTCTCCTGGTATCTCCTCCACACTCTTAAGCAAACCCTCTTGCAACTGCATGTATGGATGTGCCATCCTGGAGGAGCTGGACTACCTGTGCAACCTGATTGGGCTGCAGGTACTGCCTCATGCTGCCAGTAGTAAAAAGGACACTAGCAGAACACACAACTAGAGAAGAATCAGTCAGGGAGGATGAGGAGAGAGCAGCTGTCTGTGGACACCACATGTAAAACCATTCCCTTTTGGGGGTTGTCTTGCTTTTGCCTCTCCATTGCACCTGTTGTCACTTTCATTTGCATCGAAGCAGCTGAAACCAATTCACAATCACTTGTGCTTCCTAAATGGACACATTGATATCGCTGACTTGGTGTTACACTGTGACCATTAAGTGTTCCTTTAATTTTTTTGAGCAGTGTATTTGGTTAAAACAAAACCATAATATTTCTGACAAATTGTGTCAAACTTGAAAATCTATCCTGATCATTGTTTGCAGAGAGAAATAAAAACCCAAATAAAATGTTCAGTGTTGGGTGTTGAGAATTTCTACATTACAACATCAAGTCAATACATACGGGATTTCCATATAAATGGCTTTCTTCTCGGCCCAGATCTTTATCTCTTTATTCTGCAGCCAAGAGATGAATCTTTCCTTCATTTATCTTTAATTGGATTTCCAATATAAACTTGTTATCCTTCAGAGGTCCCTTTATGTCCCCCTCCACCCGCTCAACTTTCTGGGGGTGACATTAGAAGCTTTGCTCGGCTGCTACATTATTCATCGAGCCGACCCACACATCCACAGCCAATAAAATGGACCAAAACAAGAATGAATATCCTCTGAAAGATGCATTTGGCTTTTTCTTGATTCATTTCCTGCTCCGCTTGATGCACTTTAATTCCCTCCCACAAAAAGAGAGTTTAAAGATCAAAGCGTGATAATGGTGGGTAGAACCAAAATAACCATTTCAACCAGGTTACACAATTTCATCAACATCATTCGTCAACCTCCCTTATCCTGTCTAAACACTCTGACAAGACATCACTATTTAAGTAATTTCTCCTCAAGTCCTTCTGTGATAAGTTGTCAACAGTTACCATTTACATGTATCGGCTTTAGGAGCTGACTTGTGTGAACTTAGGTGGGCAGAGAAGTACTGTATCCCAGCATGTATTTCGCACCATACAGCAGCAAGGGGAGTGGGCAGACAGCCAAACACACAACTACTGAAGCCTTTCAAAACTTGGCTTCAAATCTTAGGTTTTTCTCCATAACAATAAATATTCATGAATAAATAAGCAACAATAACAAAACAAACAAAACCAGATTATTAAACTCCACTGATCTGCTTCTTCAGGACTGTGTGGGTGCAGTCTGGTCAGATTCAACTGACACTGACCTCGTCTTGCGTAACCAGACAGTGCTGTGTCAGGGCTAGAGAAAGTAACCGAAAATCTCTCTGGAGAATAAAAAACGCTCTGGCTTGTTTGTGTTTCTTTAAACCAATCATAATTGTCTTGGGCAGCGCAAAGCCCACAGGTGAACTTGTTTCAACGTACGTTTGGGTATTTCCCCGTAAAAGAAAACAGCAACAAAATACGAACAGTCCTATGGCAACTGAGTGATTCAACTTTTACTGATAAAAAAGAAAAACCTAATATTATAATCAGTGCCCAAGAGGCGAAGCCTGACGATACTAAAAAAGTACTTCACCGCTGGAAAGCTGGATTTTAGTAAAACTAGGATATCTATGCAGTAGAAAGACACAAAATACTTTTGAAATTGGTGCTACACAACTAGAAAAAACCTCAAAAAAAGGATGCTCTTGCTCAAAAGGGTCGCATCACACCAACAAACGCACCTGCTGGTGGATGACATGATGTGAACATGTCCGTTTTAAACAATGGCAGCCAGCTGGCAAAAACCGATCTTGATCTCTTAGAGGTAAATGGTAAGCTACAACATGTTTCTTAGGCAAGAAATAGGCAACTCACTAACAGAATCTTGGAATATACTTGATCTGCACTGCCTAGTTTTACCGTTTAATCTCAGTTTCTTGTCGCCATTGTCACTGTGCAGGAGACAGTGTGTCGCTCACTGCCTAGTTTGACTGTTTGATCAGATCTTGGTCGGGGTCTGTCCCTTGATCGGCTTCTATACTCTGTATCCACAGTGGCAGCATGGGTAGTGGGCAAAATTAAAATGCAGAAGTACAGCCTGTAGTTTGAGCCAAAGCCTGAAAGTCAGCAACTAGCAGAGTTTCGCTGTAGGGCAAGGAGGGATGTCTAGGCACTGGTTAGATGGAGAAACATTTACGATAGTTTACACATTCTACCCACATTGTTTTGATACAGTACGGACAGATGGATGGACAGATGACCCAAAAACAGGCATCACGTTCTGTTGCTCTGATTGATTATCAATCTATCCAGTTGCTTCTGGAGGCATTTTGTACCCTTTTTCCATTGTCTTTCTTGGCCGAGCCAAGCAAAGTCATGCTGCGACAATTTCCATTGTCAGTTTCAGAAGCACCGTGCATTGCCAAGCCGCGCTGAAGATGGACCTTCTCAGAGTAGGTCCAAAAGCCAGGCCTGCCCTCAAGTCTGTAGCTGTGATGTCTCACCAACTGCAGCCAACCCCGGACAAAGTAACAGGGGACTTTATCCTTGGATCAGCCCACTGCTTAAAAACGTAATCACTCAAGACACGCCATCATCAGTTCAAGACACACCTTCAAGGAGGTAGCCCTGTTGTCATGGAAATGCAAATCCCTGCTATGCTAGGCTAATGGCCCAAACCAAGCCAAGCCAGCCCGTGACTATCGAAAAGGGGCTTTGGTCTACGACCACTGATAACACCACTTGGAAATCTGAAAAGGAACTGAGAAGTTCCAGACTAATTTGTGATTTGGTCTAGCGACATCAGGCTATATAAGGAGCTGATAGAGAAAAATGTTTTCTGGGCTTTTAATAGTTTTGTTCTAAAACTGTTCATGTGTCACCAAAGTTAGTTTGTACAGACAATGAGACATAATTCCTCTAAGATAAACTTAGACGTCAGATTCAAATCAAAATACTTGTTGCCGCCACACTCGGCTGGTTTGGCTGAAGGCAGAGTCATAGCTCTATTTTTCATCTGAGCAGTTAAGGCTGTACAACAGTGCTGCCTTTGTGTAATTTTGGCTCCTTATATTTTCAGACTTTGCAGCACTTTAAAACTAATAGAAGGCAGTGTGGTGTGTAATATCAGACACTGTTGTTGGAAAATGTTTAACAGTGAGGATAACATTTGCCAGATGAAGACCTGGTAGAGATGAAACGTCAGTTCAGTCTTACAAATTTTGCTTAATTCCAGTGAGTGAATACTCTCTGCTTTTCCCTAAGACATCATCATTTATCAACACAGCGCTTTCAACTCTGTCTGATATCCATAACCCTACGGACAGAGGCAAGCAGCCACGGGAGGAAAAAGAAATTGGCATTATAAAAAAGAGAGAAAACAATTAATAACTGGTTCAAGCCTCCCACACTTGAGCCCCTGCTTGGTTGTGGAGACGTCAACACGCCTAACCCCCATCAGGGCCTGTGTGTGGGTGCGCTAGACTGGCACAGGCTATAAGTGAGCCAGCCAGAGATCCTCAGCTCTAACAGCTTGGCAGAGAGGTAATCGAGGCCTTTCTATGCACTCTCCATCAGACAGCATTGAGTATTGAAGTGTGTGGGCGAGTGGAGGCAGGGGAGGCAGCGGAACGGCCGCTGGAGCCGAGATAACAAGGTAAATCAGCAACCTGAATACAGGTTCTAGCAGAGTCAAATTAAATCTCATCTATAATGACTGAAATGAAGATGTGACAGCGTATCCAGATGCAAAATGCCGCAACATTTAGCCAGCCACTTTGTTTTCTCTTACTGTAAAATACCTGATCAACTGTAACAGTCGATCCCACTGTGCCTTTTAAAAACAACACAGACAACAAGTCAAAAAACCTTGAAGGGAAATAAAAAGAGTCCAAGCAGTCTGCGAAACATAAAGGATTCAGTCAAACAAAAGAAAAAGCTAAAATAAATGGAAGCATTATTCTCCAAACCAGCTGTTGTAAACATCTACCACCATTTATCCTGGTGTAACTTTGACCTAATGTGCTTGCTATAATTGCAAAGGTGCACGCATCTTGTGGTGAAAACAACAATGAAAAGCAAAATATAAAGTCTGAAAAACTAAACCGTTTTATTGAGCAGAATGACATTTTTCTATTTCCTATCTTAGTTCTCATCTAACGCTTCCCTACATTAATCTCGCAACCTCTTATGAGAGTCATGTTCCTCGGGTTGGAACAATAGACTGTCTAAAATTAATGAGCGTAGCCACTGTGACGTTACCCGTTGGTTTGTGGACTCCTGCTTTGAAACCTGGAGTTTGGCACTAGATATTGCATTGGATATTTGGGGCTAGAAGTGACCAAATTTGAAGGAGAGGGTTAAGATTCACATCAGTTCAAAGAGAATTTTTTTTTAGTTGATGTGCTGTGCAGTGTACTTCTGAGATACCCAGATTTTGCAGTGAAGTGAGCACTTTTAACTTTCACGCGACTCTTTGGCACCGAACGCTGCGTGCAATGCAGCATCACAGGGAAGAAACTTTTCACCGCAAGGCTCCAAGATAACATTATCTTTTCTACTGTGCTTGGAAGTGGTGAATTTACAATTCACAGATACGGAATACGACACAGTCTCTGGCTTTTGTATGATATCTAGTGTCGGCAAAAAATGTTGCACATTTCTGATCCGTTGTAAGCACTGTTAGCTTGTTTAGGCTATTATATTACATGAATGCAGCTGTCACATTGTATATCCTGCTGAGCCCCATTCAGACTTTAAACATTTATATGGAGAAACCCCCTGATCGTAGAATATTTATACTAAACGGCCGAATCAGATTCGACTTAACATAATTCTAACCGTAAAAACACTAAGGCTAGCTGCTAGCTTGGTTAGCAGAGCGCATTTACAGTCTATGATTAAATGTGATAATGCTAATGCTAATTTTGCGAGCAAAAACCAGGCTCAAAACCATTACAACAAAATGCACTAACTAGGAAAAACAACCACACACTGAACGAGACCTTTTTAGACAACCAAAAGGGAAAATAAGAGAGCTATAGAGACCAAAACCATTTTTTATGCTGGGCTGTAAACATGTTTATTTCTGCTGTAAAGTTGGGCATTTTAACATGGGGGTCTATGAGGATTAACTGGATTTTGACGCCAGCCCCAAGTGGCCTTTAGAGGAACTGCAGCTTTAGGCACTTCGGTATTAGCTTGATTTTTCAGACCTGGAAGATGCCACTTGTTTGGGACCCACTGGTTTAGATAATAACAGCTAAACCACTGAGCTCAAAAACAACTTGGCTGACTGTTGTTGTAGCAGTTACTAAGGAGACTTCAGAATATTAATAACAAAACCAAGGTCACATCTTTAAAAATAAAACCCCAGTTGAAATAGACTGGAAGTGCTCTTTAAAGATGTCCTTGATGAGAGAAGCTGAATGCTTTCACTTACTGCATGTCTCCTCTGCCTCATCAGAGCCATCGGGACACTCTGGTTCCCCGTCGCATCGCCAGCGTCCCGGGACACACTGGCCATTTAAGCAGGCAAACTCCGCAGGGGCACATGTCTTCCTGGCTGCTCAGAGACAGAGGAAAACACAGACAGAGAATGATGGTGAGAATAGACAGTGCAAAGACAGAGTGAGAGCCCGGTCAGTCTGCAGTAGGGCTTGTATCACTGACATGAAACTGGTCACATTATCCGAATCCCACTAATCAACCCTCTCATCAGAGGGGATCAGGCTTATCATCTCTCAAAGTATTCCTACGCAGCCCTCTACAGTGCTCTCTCTCTTACTAATTAGCTCCACTTTCCCTATTTTCTTGACTCTTATCCATTGTGCCGTCTCCACCCTCCCCTCCCTTCATCTGCCGGTCTCCGAAAGTCTAATCTCTCCTTCAGGTTTTCCATCACAGAGCAGTGAAATGGATGCTGATTGCTGAACACCGCAAGCTCAGGGAGGTTAAACCTTTTACCTCCCAAACCTGTTTACCGCAGAAAGCTACAAGCCAGCGAGGCCACGGGCTGATAAACATGTCAAGCGTGCTGGGAATTGGAAATCAAAAAACATGTCAGGAAAAGGCCTGTTTAAGCAGTGAGAGGGAAGCAGGGAGTGATCAAAACTTTCACGTAACAGCCCAGAGCTTATCACGGTTGCTAACAAAATCTTGCTAACCCACTGTGTTCAAAGAGACACATGTACTTCACACACACAAAAAACCACACTCTCCACCTGTAGCAAGTCGGCTTCAAGCTCGGGCCAGTGAGCCAGAAGCAGACAGAGGTCAGAGCCATTCAATTTCCTCAGCCTTTTACTCCGAGAGGACCTGTGGTACGGTCTAATAAATCACTGGTTAAAAGGCCCTCAGCCGAGCTCTCCGGCGTTGTTACACAGCCACAACTGTTCCTAAACTGGCCCCATCTTGGCTCTGATGTTGCAAATTAGATATAGCGTTTAGAGATGTGCGGGGAGCTTAAGCTTAGCTGAGGGGCTGTAAGGAGAGAGAGCAGGGAGTGACTTTGTTGAGTCTTTCTTTGCTGTGCTCACACTAATCTAACTCTAACTCGCTCTCACTTCTCCAACTCCTGTTCTTTCTTGACCTTGGTATCAAAGAGCAAAAAAGTGGAAGTCTAAGAAGCATAAGTTTGAAAATAGCGGAGGCGTTATAGTTGAACTTTGCCAAAACTACTGTTATAGTCTGACAGGAAATGTGACAGACTACATACCATAGTGTTTGAGACACTGACATGCACACTCTGTATTGGGTTGCACAGTTACCATTGCGCTGCCAGTGTGCTTCATCAGTACTACTTATCGATGGTTAATTAGCTCCAGAATCCCCTCCAATCCCCCCATACCTTTTCAATACCAGAACTGCTTTTAAGCTACATTCTCTTGCAATGAGAAATTGCTGCTGCCTCTATTTAATTACTTGTAACAGTACTTAAGGGACAGTCAGTGTTGGTGTGAGTTGCTGAGTGTTGGAGACATCGGTTGTAGAGATGTCTGTCTTTTCTCCAATATAATGGATCTAGATGGCACTCGGCTTGTGGTGCTCAAAGCGCCAAAAAAATTAATTTCAAAAACTCAACAGTGATGTCCCTTTCCAGAAATCATGAACCGGTTACTCAAGATAATCAACAAACCTCACTGTGAGCAGTTTCATGTAGGCACTATTTCTATTCTACCGAACTGCACCCATCAGCCATACACTGCCTTGCAAGTATTCATCCCCCTTCGTATTCTTAGTATTTTGTTACCTTGCAACCTGGAATCTAAATGGATTTTAAATTAGATTTTCTAAAGAATACAAAACTGAAAAGTGGTGTGTGCATATGCAATCACCTCCTTTGCTAAGAAGCCCCATCCATTACCTTCAGAAGCCACATAATTAGTTTAATGAGATCCACCTGTGGGCAATCAAAGTGTCACATGATCTAGTATATGGCATGGTATATATCTAGAATATATATACACCTGTTCTGGCTTCAGAGTCAACACCAGTGCAACACCACTAAGCAAGCAACACTATGGAGGCCAAGGAGCTCTCAAAACACAAGTTGCGGAGAAGTACAGATCAGAGTCGGGGTATAATAAAATATCCCAAAATTTGAACATCCCACAGGGTACCATTAAATCCATTATTAGAAAACGGGAAGATTATGCCACTACAACGAACCTGCCAAGAGAGGGCCGCCCACCAAAACTGACAGACCGCCCAAGAAGGGCATTAATCAGAGAAGCAACCAAGAGGCCAAAGATAACCCTGAAGGAGCTGGGCAGCTCTACTGCAGAGACTGGAGTATCTGTCCATAGGACCACTATGAGCTGTACACGCCACAGAGCTGGGCTTTATGGAAGAAATCCTTGAGGAAAACCTGTTTGAGTCTTCCATAGAATTGAGACTGGCACAAAGCTTCACCTTCAAGCGGGACAATGACCCTGTACACACAGCTAAAGCAACACTCCAGTGGTTTAAGGAGAAACAGTTAAATGTCCTGGAATGACCCAGTCAAAGCCCAGACCTCAATCCAATTGATAAACCTAAGCAGAGATGGTGCAAATGGAGCGACGCCTGTGAGATAGTTCAGGCTGTCAACTTGAGCTGCACTGATTTATACACATAAGTAACTCTCAGTATGTCATCTACAAAACACAACCTCCCAATCTGGCGGTCAATTTAAGCTGCAAAATCTTCCCAGCTCTCCCTTTGCCTTGGCAATGCTGCTGCTGCTCTGCATCAGCA
Source organism: Epinephelus cyanopodus (assembly GCA_026686955.1). Lineage (NCBI taxonomy): Eukaryota > Metazoa > Chordata > Actinopteri > Perciformes > Serranidae > Epinephelus > Epinephelus cyanopodus. Next base: position 17,533,358 of record CM048926.1, on the reverse strand, counting down.
CTGCTGCTCGCTCTTTCAGCCCCACCTCCACCCCAGCATCCACCTGCAGGCTTCAGCGAAGGGAGGAAATATTTAATCATCGCTCCCTTATAACTTATGTAAACTGTGGGGAGCAATGAGGCCGGAGTCTGGAAACCAAATTCTAACTATGTTCTGCTGTTGAAATAAACTTTTAAAAAATGAGTTGTCTGACTGAACTGGTGGCAAATTACACATGAAACTATACTTACAATGCAGCAGTGTGCATTGACGTTACCTTCTAACTTATGATCACACTTCCGTTCAGCTGCTGCCACAGGCTGCTAAAGCAATGTCAAATTTGTGTCTCTGCAAAATCAGTTTTTGTGTCACTGCATCATCCTTTACTGGCTCCCTTTTGATTGATCAACAATACTGTCATACCTCTATTGATATATATGTTGATATATTTTATCAACATAGAGCTTGTCCCGCAGTTATGACAGCTGGACAGTGAGGACGTGATTGCTTGGAGACATATCAGTGAGTCAGCTAAACTGTAAACCTGTAAATGTAGTCAGTGGGATTTTGAAAAGTGAAGGGAACATGTCCAGCTATGACACCCTTCTTTCCCATTTTCTCTGGCTGTCTTTCAACGTGCATTAAATCCCACTGAAATTTAATTCCCACATTTACAGCGTGGGTCACTTAAGCGGCATCTATGATGTGATTGTAAGTCTTTTTACTGCAGTCCGGCAGCTACGGCACAGGATAGCCTGCCACCGAGAAGCACTCAGATTAGAAACTGCTGTCTCTAATTCTAAATCTTGTTTAATTGCCCCATTCCCAATTATCTCTCGTGTCAGAGTGCCAAAGTCAAACCGATAACGGCTCATCTTGGCTTGTTGATGCTATGAAAAGAAATTATGAAATGTCTAATAGCGTCGCTCTAATAAGACATGTGTTTTTAGCCTGTAACCACAATCGGCTACCCTTGTTTCATTTCACTTCAAAAATGTAAATTAACATTCCTCCTGGAGAACGTAATGAAGTGACCCCATTAAACTCCAGAGACAAACATTCTCCTCCTCCCTTTGTTCCTCCAGGTCTCTCCCTTCTCTAAACCCAAAGCCTCTAAGTTTGCCACCACAAAAACACGACACATTTTCTGATTGTTGTTTTTGTTAGATCACATAAAGAGCGTAGGTTTTCCGGAGTGCAGCTTAAGTGCCACTTGTGCCCTCATTAGAGAGCAGGAATGTGGGGCTTTTGTTAAAGGTGAAGACAGATGATTATGGAGCAAACGAGCATTGTGACATCCTTTTAACCAACACCTCCCTCAAGTGTATAAACTCATTAGTGGTGCGCTCACATTACAACACAGAAAACAAACTGCAGCACAGACAAGCACACGTGTATCCGCGTAAAACATGCATATTTCCAAAACCCATTTATCACTCATGTAAGTAGGTGTGGCGCTGTACAAGAGAGGCACACACACACACACACACACAGAGAGACCCTGAGGCATAATCGCAGGTTTAAAGGCAACAAAATAATTAGATTCATACAATCTGATAAATCCTGGTAGATATAACACATTAAAATTCTTATTCAATTAATTAATTAATCTGACTCCCGTGAGATGAAGAAAACGAGAGATGGGGGGGCAGATTTGAGAAGGCGGTGCAGTCTGTGCTGGGTAAGACTGTGCTTAAGATTTTATTTGATCTCATGACAAAGACCTTGAAAATCTCCCGTTCATCCTGCGCGTGGCCTCTGCAGGTCAGATGTGCCCATGTCGTGCATTTCCTCTCCGAGAGCTTCTTATCCAATCCAACTGAGCCTGCTACTCATTTCAGCCGAGGTCTACAGGGGCCATGGTTCACTTGGCAATAATTACCTAGGCCAGCTCATGCCATCTGCTTGGAATGACTTTCTGTTTTAATTAGGAGAGGTTTTAAAATGTTAGGCTCGTGGGGGGGCCGAAGGGGAAAGTGACAGGAGAATGAGAAGAGGGCGAGCCTTTAGATAGGAAGCCCAGAAACGGCAGAAGTGAGTAATAGCGGCGGAGATGGAGAGTGACATACACAGTAATAATGCTTTATGGAATCCTAATGGAAAGTGTAATACTGAATAAAAACAGGCAATATTACTGTAGATGGCAGGGATAGCACTTACTCAACGTTAATCTCGGTGACATGCACTGTACATGTGAACCCACTCTCTCAGTCTCTCTTTCTTAAGCCCTTTTTACACAGAGATCGCACTATAGGGGCGCTACAAGTCCCTTAGTTGGGCTGCCTTTGCAATTTGATACAGACCTAAACGGAGACATCATGCCGCTCCAGCACAACAGCGTCGGCCTCCAGTGTGACATATAACATACACTTCGGCAGCGCTTTATAAATAGTAACCGAACAAAACATGGCAATAAGAATCATTTACCTTTCCTCTTATATGGTAGCTGATCTCATCCTCTGCTTGGAGGTTAAGGAGCTCCCGAAACTCATTGTTTTCCCAATTTGTGGACATTTACAGCCACCGTTCTTCCTTGAGTTAGCTGCTAACTGCTAACAGTAATTTTTTAAATCCCCTGCGTTGGGTTGCATGAATAACATGTAGTCAAAACGTCATGTCTGTTCTACACTCTGGCAGGTTCAAACTGTGGCATGACATGGCAATAACAGTCATTTACTGTCCTTGTAATATAGCGGCTGATCTTTTCATCTGCTTGGAGGGTAAGGAGCTTCCGTTCCCCATTGTATTCCCAATTTGTAGACATTTTCAGGCAATTTTTCTTCTTCTCTGAGTTAGCTGCTAACTGCAACAAGCTACTTCTTAAATTTCCCGCAGGGGTCACATGCATAACACAAACAAACTAAACAAGCTGCGTCTGTATCTGTTCAAACAACTAAATTATGTGCATCGGTACTTGGAATAGGTGGAATTTTGTCCCAGAAGTGTGTGGAACTTAAACTGAAAGTGGGTTGGGCCTAATCGGAAGTTGTGAGAAAAGTATTCACAGAACAGTCACAGAATTGAGCTTCAGATAATTGTTAATCACAAGAGTAAGAGATTAAACACAGCTGACCGAATGAGATTTTCCTTTAGCACGAGTCCAGATATTGACACAGTTCACCCGTATGATACTCGTATTTGTAAAAAGTATATTATCTGTAGCAGTATTCGTTTCATCCAAGTATTCCATCCATGACCCTATTCTGCTGGCCTTCCTTTTTATACAGACAGACAATGCCGCCTCAAAGGCTAGACAACTCATTACCCCCCTTCCATGATTGTAACTTCACACAGACCGGCGAGGCAGCATAACGGCGTGTTATTCCTGCCTTGAAGAAGCAGTGTAAAAGGAGCCTCACATACACACACACACACACACACTGGGTCTCTTTGTTCGACTTCATACGGAGACGCAGATCCGGTACATCTGAGAAAAAAATCTAAGAATAAACAAAAACAAAAGCAATTCGGTGTTGTGTGAGTCACCTATCGTTACAAATGGGATGTGACACAGACAGAATGAGGGCCCTGCGCAGGGGAGATCACCCAGCCATGTTATGTCTCCTGGAGGAGGTACAGTGGGAAGGAGCTCCACGCTCCGACAACCCCACCTGGAGCTTTCTCCTCTGGGGGCCAATGTTGTCAACGACTCACTGCTTCTAATCCTTTTCATCTTTCTTACACGCAATTCATGTGGATGCACTTGGTAGAGCTATATACAGTAAAGGTCTGCAGTAACGTTGGGGTGATGTTTATAAGATTATCAGACACTGAGACTACAGTTTCACTCCCCACTGATGTGACTGATGTATGATTTTCCTCAGCAGCTTGAGGGTGTAAAAACTGTGATGGATTCTGCCTCACTCCACCTTGAGGAACTGCAATCCATCTTTAACAATTTTAACCATGCAAGGATGGAGATGTCAGTCTGTGTGTTGGTTGGTCGGTCAGTTAGTCCACTACTTTGGTCTTGGAGGTGTTTTTGCCCATTTTGTGTTGACATTTTAAATGTTTAAGATATCCTCAGTTTTACTGTACACCAGAGCATGGGACTCTCCCAGCTCATCAAGTAATAGTCATTTAGGTTTATGTTATAGCCACCAACTTTGTTCCAGAGAATTCATGGCGTGTCTGTCAGTCTGGCACAGTGGATGACTGAAAATACCACAATACACACCAGCCTTAGCCGTAATTGCCACGGAGAAGAAGCCATTCAGCAGCAGCAAATTCAAAATGCTTTTTTCGTGAATAAAACACGTTGCCAAATTTGCTGCATTAATCCAAAAATAAATCCCAAACTAAATTGGTTTGAGCTACAGACTGTATTGTCAGTTTTCTCAACTCTGTAATTGTTTCAATTGCCATTAGTGTTGCATGGTTTGAGCTTGGTCCTTGAATGTTTCCTGCTAAAACGCACCTTGGAAGTTGTAGTTAAAAGTTAAAAGGAGTACTTCACCCTGCCAAATGCTCATTTGTGTATTAATGACTCACCCTCTGTAAAACTGAAAGAAAATTCTTGATGAATTGAAGTCATTCGTGACTGCATTTCACAGCAGCAGATCTACGTCAAAACATCCTTTTACAAACTCCCACACAACTGGTGCAGTATAATCCAAGTCTCATTCATCTAGTCATGTGCTCAGTAGTTCCCAAACAGACAGGAAACTGGATCTAAAGGGAACTAATCTATGCTCTCTTCAAAGTCAGGCTCCAATAACACGGTAGCTGCTGGTCTACTGCTGCCTTGATAGGTAGTTTGTGTTACTGAGAGACTTTGATGAATCCCAACTAACCCTTTAAAAAGTGATTAAAAGCCTGGGACTATTACTTTTGGAACCAGGGGTGTTGAAAAGCTCCTCTTACCTTACACCTGTTAAGATGATGACCTTCCAATCAGGGTCAGCTGTACTTTGTGTTTAGTGCTAATTAGCAAAAGTAGCAGTCTAAAACACTAGACTGAGAAAGTGAACATGCTTAACATTGTACCAGCTAAATATCAGCATGTTAGCCACTCAAAGCGCTTTTACACTACATCAAGGTGCCACCTGCTACTCAGTAACCATTCACACACTCTCACACACCAATGGGTTCATTATCTTGTTCAAGGATACTTCGAAATGTGGACTGGAGGAACCACTGATCTTCCGATTGGTGGACGACCAGCTCTACCTCTGAGCCACATCTGCCCCTCGGAGTAAGACTGTAAGTGTAAAAAAATTTTTGCCCAACTTGCCTGGCGTTATTCAAACATATCAGATTCAATCTCTACTCAGAAATAATTCCAGCTGGCTGACACAGAGGGAGAGATGGAGAAAATAAAGAAACGTACATGATCGTAAACAAACGCCACACACTGATGCATATTAGAGCTACGTTACATCAACAGCTTCAGGAAAAAAAGTTTACTGTTATGTTACATTATGACGAAGGTTATCCATGAAAGACTTCTGGAACAATTTCAATACACACAACTTCCAATGATTTTTCCAAACTCTATGATTTTTCCAGGTTTTGTATGACCGTGGGAACCCCTGTTTATAGATTTTTCTCGCATCAAAACAGTCAAGGTTATAAATATTGGTGCAAAACACCAACTAGGAAGCTTCAAAATCTCATGAGATCAGGCCCCAGGATGTACATTTTAATACAATCTGTCAAGAACTGAGCTCACTTAATCTTACAGTGATGTCTAAGAGCAGAGCAGCAGACAGCCGTCAGTCATCTGACATTCACACATACACACACTCCCTAACCCCTTGAAGAAACTTTTTTTTTTCCACCATGAAGGATATTAATGACAGCTCTTTCCATTCGGAGGCCACGAGAAGCTTAATAGGTAATGCAGTGATAAGCACATTCTCCTGGGCATTAGAAGACAAATGGCCTCATTAGCTTGGAGTGAAGTAGGGGAGTGTTGTCGAAGCAGGAAACATAATGTATCCTGTTGGCTTAAACCGGCATGCAAATGACTAAACCTTCCAAAATTAATGGGATATCATGGTAGCGTACAAAATACAGCGTGGCATCAACAAGACCTGGGACAAGCTGTTCTTGAAATTGCTTTCGCGAATGGTTATAGAATCTAATTAGGCTAATTTGAGTGTTGCGGTTTGCAAGAAGTGCCAGATGCACAGGAAGAAGTGTTCTATTTCGATTTAATTATATTTAAATATATCTCTGTAATTGTGTACCTACAGTAGACGCTCCACATCGGTGAATTAAAGGTGTCCTTAGAGTGAGTAAGTAATTTCTCCTGTTGATTCCATCCCCTTATCTGGAAGTCACTTCGTCTGCTGTCAGTCACGCCTGCGTGGAGAACTCTGAGCCACTGGAACCAACAGGAAGACAAAAAGCCAAATGGGACTGAGCTCTAACTCAGCACTGATTGATAGAGTATTGATCTGGTAACACAGAGCCACTGAGTAGTGGCATCTACAGATTAAATCTCCCTCTCTGTTTTGCTGTAGCTTTTTGCCCTTTTTTCCCCCTTACCGTTTAATGGTAAACCCAATTGGGGCTGCAAACCTAATTACATGTAATTGTCTTTATAACATAGCCAATTCTTTTTTTTTTCTCATCTAAATTGAAAGTGATTCTGGGCTATATAATCAGATTTGTCTTAAAGGGGACCTTTTATGCTTGTACTTATTCTCTGTCATATATATAAAATGCAACAGCGTCGGATGTTCAGATTAAATGTGGCCAGAGTTTAAAACATTGAGGTATATATATTCTCCTCCGCAGAGTCCACATCAGTGCAGGCTCGCTGTTGGAGGGTTTTATAATTCACTCACACTCCTGTCACCTGTCACTCAAGCAGCCATCCTTAAATATGCATACATTTGGAAATTCATAAAATGTCAAAAGGTTGGTTATATCAAAAGTGGGCAAAAAGTTGAACATGGGGGTCTGTGAGGACTGACTGGCTTCTTGGGCCAGCTTTAAGTGGCCATTCAATGAATTGCAGTTTTTGGCACTTCCATGTTGGCTTCATTTCTCAGCCTTGGAGGCAGCCACTTGGCCACACCGGATGTCCCAAAATACTCTCTGTTGCCCCCAAAGGCTTATTGTCATCAGAACATTAGCTGATTGGTTCCAAGATCGTATCATATGTTGTATATTTAGACAATTATGGTGTATGTGAATTACTTGTTTGTTTGCTGTAGTGTTTGCAAACCCTGCTTGTGTCACATTTCCCCTGATGGACAAAAACAGTTTTTTATAGTAACTAAATTGAAAAGTGGCCTCCATGAAACACCTCATATCCTTACTCCACCACCGGTCATTACTTTAATATCATGATCATTACATCAGCAACACTGCAACAATCATGATAAAGATGAACATTACAGCCGTATTGACGTGACCCACAAAGCTTGCTATCAGGTGTGCATCGCAGTACATTCAGGATGCCTGAGGTGAGGGAGGCTACCTTGCTGCTGTTGCTGCCAAGCATTTCTCCTGACCTTGTGTACTGACTAAAGACACATACTGTGCTAATTATAGTTCCCAGCCTGCTAAAAGACATATTTTCTCTCCTCCTGTCAGGTCACATTGGCATAAACACCTCCTGACCAAGGAGGAGACTGGGCAGCCTGAGCTAGCAGAGCTCCTTAGTTCCTTCAAGGCAGCCCGAGAGTGATTTATACAGAAGACTGTTTGGTTCAGCTTGGCTAAACCCTGAGAGATTTAACTGGATGTCTGAAGTATGACAGAGCAATATCAGACTGCGGTACAGGTGGTTGTACACCGGCGTCTGGGAGAAGGCAAACAGGACACAGCTGAGTCACATCGACATTCAGAACAAGTCTTGATTTATCAAACTGTTTTCAAGCTTCAGTGCAGTTCTTTTATTCATGCTCATGTGACGGTCCACTTCCTTTCACTCTGCGTGCTCATATGGAGCATGCATGGGGGTGGACATGAACATACACACACACACACACAAACACACGATGCAAATAGCACAGAGCGGTGAAATAAAACTGACAAACACTGCTGAGATAACACGTATATCAGTGTTTACAAAAAATGCTTGCCACTCGTCTGACTAACAGCACGCGCACACACACACACACACGTATTCCTGCCCTTCACCACATGACGCCTGCTCCATGTGTCTGACCTTCTGCCACTCTCCCTTTTTTTCCTGTGTTTGCTGGTTTAGAGAAGCAAAATATGGTTGATGTACAGCCATATGTCGACATTTTCATCCTACAGCCTGGCATCTTCACTGGTACACGATGTTCCATTATACAGACATTGGGCAGGCCAAGCTGCAGAGGACTCTACACAGTCAAACAACCGGAACTCTCTCTTTAAATTAAATTTGGTCAAGGGTGGAAAGGAAATATGAACGGCTGGTGAAATTGCAGGATTTTAGACAAGCGGCAAAAAAATCCTATACACTGGTTTCCAATTCCCAGGTGTGCTGAATGAACTATCAAGTTACAGCAGGCAGGAAGTTCTTCCACTGCACATCCAGTTTACAATGACAGTGTTACATGCAACTGACTATAACATGCAGCAGGTTACATAGTTAATGAAAACCCATTTTTGGTATCATCAATAGTGGCTGTTTTTCATAGCAAGTGCCATTTGATGTATTATTTCAGTAATTACCGCTCATAGTTTTCTCTATTAGTGGCGGAGTCCGCCATTCCAGTGCAGGATTAAAATGTCTTTACAGGGATTCACAAGAAACAATACATTAATCTGATGCAGCATCACTGATTGTAATTTTTAGCTCACTGATATCAGCTTCGCTGTTTACTGTTCATTTTCCCAACACCATACCACAGCTGTATTAAGTTACTGAAAGAAGGAGATGACTAACACTGGCCCCTTTATAACTCTGAGTTGCTATCAAATGATCAGTAATGGAAGTATCATACATACAGACTGACTGTGACCCTTGCTGCAAAGTAACATTCATAGCTGCAAGCATCATGGCCAACCAAAGCAGGACACAGTATACTCTGCGGTGATGTACTACATTGCATAGTTTCTTGGCACAAAATAAGACATGGATAGGTCAAATAGCAAAACAACCTATATAAACATGCAAGCATAAGAGCATTGAATTAAAACAAAGTACGCCAGGCTGCCTGGTTGAAACATGGTGGTGCAACATGGCAATCTCTGTAGAAGAGGAACTGCTACCCATATAGATACAAACGGCTCATTCTAAGGTAACAAAAACACAAAAAATCTTATTTTCAGCTGATTATACTTTAAAGAAAACATACCTTTTGTATTATATTCCATATCTGCCAATATGTCTCCCTAAATCCTACACACTGGACCTTTAAAGTTACGCATCACATACAGATGAGCACAGTCATTTTCCAGTACAATTAAGGCGTTAAATGCAACGGTCATGCACTAGCAAACAAGCATACATCAATAATAGACCTAATTTCACACATGATCCAGGATGATAAGATGCAGAAAAACATGCATGGCAAAAAAACACATTGTCAATATTTTAAAGACCCCCCCAAAATTTCATAAATCACGTTTTCAGGGGAGCTCATGTCTTATTAAAACGAGCCATGCTCCCTGTGGCTCGCCTGGAGTTTGCACCCCGCATGCACAGACCAGACATGAGCAGTTATTCACTGCATTAAACACAGAGAAGGACGCATTCAAACCCTGTTGAGCTCAGTGAAGCGTCGGTTGATGAAGAACCGCACTGGACATCTTGTAGGTCGCTGTGACTCATGGTAGGCGACTGAATGAGAGGATTGTTGCCAGATAATGACCTGACCTACATTGGCTAACAATACTTGCATAAGTTTACTGCTTATCATTTTTTACTCCACAGCCATAGAGAAACGCCATGCAGCATGCATTAAGCTGCTCGAACATTTCCATTTCTGTCACGTAAAGGATGGTATCCATATCAAAAGGAGGCAACGGGTCCACCAGCAAAGAATAAGGCCTTGAACATAGACATAGTGCCCATACGAGCTATTTATAGCATATCCATGAGCATATAGGATCAGAGTACAACAATAGAGATGAGAAGAGGCAGAGGAAGGTGATTCAGATTCAGTGCAGAACATTTGAGAGTGTACTGTACCTCCTGTACAGCGTACATATGGTATTTCTAAAGTGGCATCAGTGATGCAACCGAGCTGTAATGTCACCCAACCCTATGTAATTATCATTTCTGCTGGAAAGTCTAACCTAGATTCAGCCAGGAATTTTACATCTCATTACAGAGTTAAAACAATAGTTGTACCAGTGGTTATACGGTTATATTTGGTGATACAGGTTCTGCTCTCTGGGGTGTTCCCTGCATGAATTCCAGCAGCCTGCTAATGATTCAGCGGGGAGCACAATCAAACCCCAGGGGTGTCAGAACAGAGCCAAGCAGACACATATCACCGAGATCTGGAAGACATAGCTGCAAGAGAAACGCCTCCAGAAACAGACGACAGGAACCGCACAGGAGGAGGGGGGGTGATGGTGGAGGGAGTAAACAGCACAACCAGTCTGCAGCAGAGCAGCAGGTAGGAACTGCAGAGACACACCTTCTCTGCCTTGGTGGCACTGCCTTGTTTCATGTGTTGACAGTGATTAGTGTTTGAGCTGAGACTCAGCCGATGTTGCGTTACATGTCCTGCCTGAACTAGGGCAATGTTTCTGTAATTTTTTTGCAAGAACAGTTGTGTCTTCAAAAATATGAGCAGCTGTGATGAAGAGCCAAGCAATTACTGAGCATTTCATTGAAAAAAAGTAAGTATTTTGGCAGTGGAATCTAATTATGGAGGGCCGTGGCGGAAGCAGGGACGGTTTTAACAGTGGGTGTTTGCAGGAACCAGCCTCTGCTGCTGTCTCTAAATCCATGGCAAAGGTCAGATAATGTGTACTTCTCTCACAGTTGGAGCTTGTGAATGCACCCCCGAAATCTTTTATCAGAAAATGAGCAGCAAAACAGGAAACTTCCTAATAACTAATCCTGCTTGACAGATGGATGGGCCTCTTGTGGTAAGATAAAATGTTGAAAGCTTTATTTTGATTCTCTGACAAGTGCACACAAAATCACAAGCCTTTGCAGAAGGATTTAAAAGCACCATTGAAGCCAACTTTGCAGATAATGATACATTGTCAAATAAATGTATTAAAGGGCACATCTATAGCTGGTAACCTTCCAGATAAAGTGCCATCCAAATGAAAAGAGATGAGCTGGTTCAGTGGTTTCTCAAGGATTATTTTCCAGCAACGGTGCTGAAGTGCGTGCCTTTTGTTTTGCACAACCAGATGATATTTAGCACATCCACTGACATGAGAGGAGCTTTAGACACACATTTGAACTCGAATTACATTTAATAAAATGCTTCTCATACCTCATAAACTGTTACGATCACTCCTGCATGTGGAGGCTAGGTAACATTTCACATCTGCTGTTTCAGTCAATACTGTGACTATGACATTGCTTGTAAAAACAACCGATGACTGTTAAAGCAACTCTTACCTTTCTTGCATTTCACACAGTACTTGGAAAAAATTTGAACATCCACAACTCCACCTCCCTCCAAAGGCCTACTCCCCCCTCCTCCATTACGTCCTCATTACGTCTATGATAGACGTAGGCGTTGGCAAGGTAACGTTAGATACACGGAAGAGGAGAGCGAGTGTAACGTTACAACCAAGACAGTCAAATGCAACCCCGGAGTTTTAAAACTCAACCATAATACTGAGGCTCAGGCAACGTTAGGCTACAGCAGGCTAACCGCTAGCAACTGGATGCTGTGTTGCCATATACAACGTTATAGCCTATGTGAGCAGTTACGTCAGTCGGAGGCCTACACGTGGGGAAGACAGACAGGATGCTCAGCCAATCATTGCATTGGTTGGAGTTTTCTTAGAGCCATATGAAAATGGTACAATTATGAGTTTTTATCTCTGGTGGAATTCACTTACATGTTAGTGTGCCATCAGCTTATTAATAGCATTTTAACCTAAACAAAGAAAAGCGTAACATTTCCAGAAAGGTAAGTGTTGCTTTAACACAGAACATAGATACAAGTTACCTACTTGAAAAAAGTATCCAAATAGTTCAAGAGGCGTTTGAGTAATGAAATGAAAACCAAAAATCCAGTTGTCATTCGCCTGCCCTAATCGACTCTTCCAGTTGAAGAAATAAAATGAGACATGGAGAAGAAAAAGAGATGGTAACAGAACTAAATGTAAACACTGTCAGAAAACAGAGGAGTGTATCAGCCTCCACTAGGGATGGGAACTGATAAATTTCATTGACAACAATGCCACTGTCGATTCTGCTTATTCCCTCACTGATTCCTGATCAATTTTCCTGTATGGAAAATAGACCTACACAGGTTCTCAGCGTTAACTGTTTCATATCTCTGAGTCTGAACACAGTGTAGAATCTGTGTAGATAAAGGCATGCAGGCGGCAAAGCGTGGCCCTAATGTTATTATAACAGAATATTTACCCTTGATAATGGTCGCGCTGCTAAGTTGGGAAGCAGTGGCACTCTGGCATAGTGTGTCAAATACATGACATTCTTGAAATCAATGCTGTGTAGGATGGTGTTTCAGCATGTTGCTGGTGGTTCCGCCCGACTTGAAATGATCATTTTAGAGACATTACACGCAGCGCTGATGTCATCTTTCTTTTTCAAATGAAGCCACACTTTGGCCGGTGTCCAATGTGTCCAGCAGTGTCGATGCATGAGTCTGAAATTACTGTTTTCCAATATGCAACTGTCAGAAAAACATGGCAGCATCAATAAAAGAAACTGGTCACCTCGGAGGCATATGATTCCAACAAATCGGACCATCTGGAGCCGGTTCTCAATCAGAACCAGCACTCCAGCCTCTACAGAAGTGTTCAGTGCGGTGTGTGTGTGGCAAGTGAAGGGGAAGAGACTGTGAGCTGGACGTCAGGTTAGCAGTAAACCATGAATGCAGAAGTGAATGTTCGGTGTGAGCTACAGTTCATAAATGGACTGCACTTGTATGATGCTTTTCTAGTCCTTCAACCAGTAAAAGTGCTTTTACACTCCATGTCACATTCACCCATTCACACACTGGTGGCCACCTGTTATTCAGTAACCTCCGATGGAACAGCTGATGGGAGCAATTTGGGGTTCAGTATCTTGCCCAAGGATGGTGTTTTTTTAAAATTGTAAATCAATAAGTAATTAATTTTACCTTTTATATATTTTTTTTCTTTACTCTTTTCTGTAGCTGTTATTATGTTTTATATTTTATTTCTGTAAAGCACTCTGAATTGCCCTTGTGTATGAAACGTGCTTTACAAATAAAGCTGCCTTGCCTTGAGCCACAGCTGGCCAGAACCACCCGACCAATGAAGCTATAGAGGAATTGTGTCACACGTTTTGCATCATCTGATCGGCTCTTCTGCTCGTCCTTCAAACTATTTAGAATGAATATCAGCCTTTAACAATCCGTGGCCGATTGATCCGAGCACCTTTGTCTGAGAGCATTCAATTTATAGTCCTTGCTAGTACCTGATTCTGGCTGCTGAAGTGGAGACAGAGAATTCATTGAGTATGGGGAGATTTCAAAATAGCGCTCATGCTAATCATTGAGCAGCATCACAAAAAAATAATACAGCTTAGTATTACAATATTGAACTGATAAACAGATGCTATGTATCAATTTACGTAAGATATAAATATTGCAAATACAAATGAAACTCTTCTAATAAAACCAACTGTTTTATTCAGTCGACGAGATATATTTTGCTGCAATAAAGGTGACTTAAGTGAGATAAACAGACTGAAAAGCTTCATCTTATTAGATAAAACAAATGTCGACAATATTTGCCTTTGGGGAAATAATGTGCAATTGGAAAAAAAAAAATCGCAATATATGACGCAACACTCAGCATCGCAGGAATATCAATTTAATTCAATTAAATTCCTTTTTACTGTCATGTAAATAAATAAAATGAAATTTAACACGCAGAATAAAATGGAACTCATTATCATATGGTGACTTAAATATCATAATAATATTACATCCTTGGGCCTCTGATGTTTCCCACTCCTAGCTGCTACGAAATACATATGGGGGAAACACTGTGGTTGGTCGGGGTAGGAATAAGCAGAGGATCCACGCTACGATAGTATCATGATACTTAAGTCACGATTGCGATTTTGAGAGTGTTCCGATCTGCAGTATTACGATAAAATACATTGTGATATGTCACCAAAGGAAAACGTTGACTGTTTTATCTTTTAAGACAAAGTTTCAGGTCTGTTCATCTGTTCAAAATGTCTCTAGTGGACTGAAATAACAATTGGTTGTACTATTCTAGTCGGCTACCTAAATTTAATTTGTATTTTTAATATTAATAATTTATAAAATAAAAAAAAAACGATACTTGGCACTGTGTGATGATACGATATTGCCACACAAAAATACTGCAATACTATGCTCTATTGATTTCTTTCCCCCACCCTTTGTGGTTGGTGCCGTCTGTCACCTGCCCCACCATTCCTGGAGATAAAGTGGTGTAGAAAACAAGGAGACACTTAGTTTAAGGACGGGTCTCTCAGTCAAACAGCTGACACCTTCTCTGCTGCTCTTCCCTCCAGAACCTCTCCTGCACGCTCCGGTGGAAATGACTCCAAATCAACCCAGCAGCCAGATGCTCCTCCTGCCCGGCCTGAAGCACCACAGTCTGCAGTCTGGAGTTCAAACCGAGATCCCTGCCAACACAGCTTTCACACTCTGCAAAGGGTTGCATCCTCCTGCTTTGTGTTGAGCTGTGTGTTTATTGAGTCCTGAGATCTTGTATTTCTCATCACAGCCACAGCAGTTGGCCAGACCTTTTCCCCAGAGACGTATTGATCAGACTCCTGGTTTTTAACCTTTAATGATTCAGGGAGGCTTGACAGCACACACATCTCAGCAATGCCTTGCTTCACATGCAGACAGTTCTAACCACCTTAAACATACAGCTGTTCAGCGAAAGCACTGCCTCCTCTGTATCAGCTATTAAGAAGCTCCAGTGGCGCAGCTGGGGGTTCAGAAGCTTGCTTAAGGCAAATACTCAAAGATATTTGGGAAGAGAAAGGGAGGGTGTTTAACTTTCCGCAAAGTAGAGCTCCAATCTGCAATCTCTAAAGACCACATCTTTAACATCTAGGCTGTTGCAACCTGTGCATTTCAGCATTACTTTTAAAGTTACAAAAGAAATCTGGAATAAAAGCACCTACTACAAAGACACATCTAGCTTTAAAATCTGACATGCTAGTTCACAGATTAGAGGCAGAGAACTTCTAAAGCCTCATAGAAGATCTCAGGGGAGGATATCAGCGCTGTGAGTTTACAGTACAACACAGCATTCACACAGTGTAAGTTCACTGATTAATTAAGTGCACAAAAGCATTCAAATGAGCATACACATTGAAAGACCGACTACAAAACATCTTGACTTCAAGACATCCTGGGTTAACAAATACCGTCTGAAGTGTGCCTACGCTCCAGCGCACACGCAAACTGTACTTTTACATGTGCGCACACATTAATCTCTCTATTCGCGCTTATCCAACCTTATAGAATTAGTAAGAAAAAGACACAACAGCCTTTAACCCTCTTTTACAGCACTTTGAGAACAAGCATGACTCAGAAATGAGTGTCGGTGCTGCCAAGCGATCAGATGAATAGAAATTAATGAGGAGAATCCCAAAGTGATTTCCCCCCTTCACTTGGACAATCTCCTCTCGGTTTCAATGTAGCTGCACACAGGAGACACTCGTCTTAACAATTATTATCCATCTGTCAAAAGTAATTATGACTGCCGGACCAAATGCCATCACTCACCATTGAGACAGGACTGACACAATCCATAAAGTCTGCCACAATGAATGAGCCGGTGGCTCTCTCACTTGAAGATGAATTTGTGATGGGAGCCCCATTAAAACTTAAACACTTCATGTGTCTTGTTTAAAGTGGAAAGCTGATAAATATAATATACACAGCCATGCTAGCTGCTCTGTGAGGCTGTATGGCACAGCAGTTTAACACTTCCCCTGCCAGAGTATTATCTTTAAGCTGCCAGCCACCAGAATTCACTTTGTGATGCAACCACCAATTTTTAAATCACTTTTCTCGGCCTGAGGGAAGATTTACAAACCTATAAACCTCCATGGATCCAAAATTTGTAATAGAAAGAGTCATAATTGACCTTGTTTGCAGCTCAAAGTGTCCTTCCAACAGTTTTCAGACGTGTCTTCTATGGGGAAAACACTGAGGCTGCAGGGGATTTTTTTGCTGCAATACCACACATGACCACTGGGAAAAATGGAAGCATTGCTGCAGAGTGGCAGTACAGTATTACACAGGCCCCCAGAAAGTGCACCGGGCTTTGAAGACATTTTTGAAGAGGCCAAACAGAGGAATTACTTCCATCATGTGTTGCTATGTGGCCCAAAAATACTTTTTCTCAGACTTACATAAACGTCTGTAAATCAGTGAGTACATTTTTTGTGTATCATAACCCCCACTAAATAACAGAATTTGATCCATACCATTTTATACATGGCAGCTGAAAGTTTGTGGCTTTATGCACCACTGGGCAACTTTCAAAGGGATGAACTAGGGCTGCCACCGACTAAGAATTTTCCTAGTCGACCAATAGTCATCAATGGCTCGAGTTGAAGGTGTGAGAAAGAATAGTATCAGTAACATTGTTAACACACTGTACTAATGAACCTAACGTTCACCTAACCTAACGTGACTCCTGTCTGACTGCTGAGCGAGGCCACTTCCTGTGTCTGTCCTTTCAAATTAAATTCCCACAAGGTCCAGTCATACAGGTTCTGAGAGAATATGACAAGGTGCAGCTTCTTATTGTTCATTTCTTTTTTTTGTGACAAAGCGACCAATGAAATTTTGCAGAATAATGACCTTTCTGGACGAATGAACAGAGTCCCGCCTTCAACGCTGTATCTACTTCTGTCATGTATCTATGGTTTGTGTTCATTTCTGGAAAGTTGCTGGCGAGCTATCTAAACTCTTTTTGTTCATCTAAATTACTTAACTTCTTCAGGTATTATTTACCCGTGACTAAACACCTTCAGTTGCATTACCACCATCCTCTGGACCCTGATTTACATGTATCACATCGTATATCAAAGCCTGTTTCCCCTTCAAACACGGTGTGCCTGCAGTAGCACTGCCCACCACAGTTGGGGTTTGGTCTAAGGTTAAGCTAAGGACAGGCGTCAAAGAGATTATCTTGTTGGGGTCAAGTAGGGTTAGGTTCAAGATAAGGGAGGGGAAGCACAAATCGATGGCATAGTGCTGGAAGACCGAGACAGATGCTACCAAGATTGCAGTCTCACATCCATATGTGGCTAAGAGTACAAGAAATTGCATCTGGTTTTTAAATAAGTTATTTTCCATGGATATTTGGGTCTTAGAGATTTCTCCGCCTTCTGACTGCTGATCCTAGACGTACAAATTAATCTATGAAAGTACTTTGGGGCAACCCAGAGTATGTAATTACATTTCTGTTTCTGAGCACAACACAGAAAAAATAAAACATTCGTTGAAAGCCTTCAGAGGGGATTGATGTCTACTCTCATTACTTTTGACTGGTCTTGCATTGCACATCTCGAGTTTACAGTAGGTTTGGATTTAAGAGCAAATGCCAGAAAGGTTCCTCGCCATTCTACAGTAAGTCACAGGCAGCCAAATGCATTAGAAGAGCCCACAGCAGAGTCACTCCTGTGTATGGAAATGTGTGCCACAGTGGATTAAAGTGTCTGTCTACAAACCAAGGGACTTTAATGGGAATTTGGAGATTAGCCTTTTACCCTGCAAAGAGAATGAGCCACAACTCTCTCTACTCCCGTCCTCTCTCCTTTTCTTGTGAAGACCTGACTCCAATAACACGAGACACAATGCCAGCTGCCGACCGAATTTCCAGAAAGACCTTAACTGGCCCGAAGACTACGGCATTCAAATTGCTGTGACAAGGAGCTGAGAGCAGGATTTTACATTTCCCACTGCAGACGAGAATTAGCATAACTGTAATACTGCCTGAGGTCAAATTTCTTGTTCTAGAAAGCCTGCCCCTAGCAACAAGGCAACGTAATTAAGACGGAGTCAGATTTTAGTCCCAAACTGCTGCTTGTCTTTGAACACAACCCGACAGTTACACACAGATACAACACAGGCTCACACTCACATTCACCCACTTCTGCACGTGTGTGAGTAGTCCGTCTGTTTCTTTGTGTTTCAAGCTTCGTGCTTCATCTGTTTTTTTTTTTATTGTTGTTTTTCTTCTCTCCCACAAACAGCACACTGGAGTCAGACAGGAGGAGCAAAGTCGCAGACAGCTTATTGATGGACCCTGTGAGGGCCGATATCCTCTCGTGTGGGCCTACCAAAGGCCCGCTGTCCAATTAAGTAGTCCAGCAGCCACCCACCATAGAAACAGATTGCTCAGACCGTGACTAAAGGCTTCTCTCTCACCACCAGAGCTGTTAGCAAAGAAGCACAATGCAGCCACTGTACAGGGTGGGCACATCACATAAGCTGGAGTAATGCCTTAGATTAATACTTTATCAGTGGATTGTGAATGCACCTTGAAGCCCTGAGGGTCAGGAGGGGATGTGAGGTCTGGATGTTCGCTGCCGAGCACAGACAACTGACTCAGAGTTGTAAATACTCCATGTAAATTATTAATAGTCACGTCCAAGCAAAGCACATTAATGTCAAAACACACAGATCTATCTCTTCCTTTTTGCAATGCAAGACTATGCGCGTCTGCGTGCGCTGCATACCGTATCAGTATGAACAAATACCCTGCAACTCCGAGTGAGTGTCTTTGTGAAAATGCTGAAGGTGACACAGCAACTGCACTCTTTACTGGGGTTTCTCTCATGCATGTAAAGCTCAGATGTCTCCATTAAAAGCACGGTACATTTGTTACACATCAGAGATGTAGCATTTCGGTTGGCCTCATTTAAACTAATAGGAGAGAAGCGAAGTGATTCATTAGCTGTTTTCATAAAGTCCTGCTTATGCCTTAATGGGCTGAGGGATTTTTACAGCAGCATTGGTCCACATTCCTGGACACCAAAATGTCACAAAACACAAAACTGATTTAATGCATTGCTGGGTAGATTGATCAAGCGATCCTCTTCACAGGCACTGACTCTAAAAATTACAGGAAAGTGAGATTTGGCGGTTTAACATTACCAGATTTTAAAACTCATTTAAAAGTCGTTTCCAGCACTCAAATTTGCTGGCGCAGTTTCTGCATTTACAAAGCCATTCACACAAGCCCTTGGCATCAAACGAATGCAAGCTTGCAAATTAAAGTCGGGATCATGACATTTTTTACAGTGCTCAGTGTGAATTAAGTTGCAGCTTTCAGTTGCAATCGCAGCTTCCTGTTGCATGAGGCAATTTATTGAAGCTTTTATTTCTAGGGCATTTTTGCAGCTATTTCTACCCAGCAGTAATACATGTGAGATTCAAAGTAGGCCGTGGTACTGTACTGTGTGCAGGAGCGAGGTTTCTGCTGTGTGGACATAAGCAGTAACAGATCTTTGCAGGTCAATACAAGTGAAAAGCTACAGTGACATAGTGATTTTGCAGTATCAGCTGGCTTGGTACTGGAGGAGGTGGAACATGTAGATACATAGTCCAGTCCAGAAGAAAATGTTGGCACTGTACATTTATGCAAACCACAAATATGTTACCTTTGCAGCTGCAGATACTGCAGACCACTGTTTGAGACCAACAAACAATAAAACTGGCTGTAATTTAGAGAATCAGTGCTCTGTTTCCAGTGGTCTTTTAGGCACCAAATGTCAGCAAATGTAGCAATCTGTCACTGTTTTTCTAGCGGATTGTCCTGCTGGGATAGTTGCACAAATAGCGGTTGTTTTTAGCGAGACTTCACCAAGTTTTTGCGCTTGTTTTTATTGAGACATTACTGCTATTCTACTGGAATAGTTTGGTAAAGAGACGGTGCTTTAAATGCTGGGATAGTGGGATGAAAAGAAGTTGCTTTAACCTAGACACTGCTGCTTTTCTGCCAGGATAGTGGCACAAAAAGTAGTCATATTTTAGTGAAACATCACTGCTTTTCCTACTGGGATATTGGTAAAAAAAAAAAGCAGTTGTTTTTTACTGAGACATTTCTGCTTTTCTGCTGGGAAAATGGTATGAAAAGCAGTCATTTTTTTTACCCAGACATAGCCATTTTCCGCCAAGATATTGGCACAAAAAGTGGTCATTTTTTACCGAGACATTGCTGCTTTTCTGCAGCAATAGTGGCACAAAAAGAAGTTGTTTTTTACCAAGACATTGCTGCTTTCACTTCCAAGACAGTAGCACAAAAAGTGGTTGCTTTTTATTGAGACATTGCAGTATTTTTATGCTTGGAGAGTGCCAGTTTTATTGCGACACTGCTGCTATTCTGCTGTAATAGTTGCACAAAAACAGTTGTTTTGTAAAGAGACATTGTTGCTTTGAATTGTTGTTTTTTTTTTTACCAAGACATCGCTGCTTTTCTGCTGGGAAAGTGGCATGAAAAGCAGTCGTTTTTTCCCGAGACATTGCTGAGTTTTTGAGAGTGCTACAAGAAGCGGTTGTTTTTATTGCAACATTGCTGCTATTCTGCTGGAATAGTGGCACCAAAAACAATTGTTTTGTAAAGAGATGTTGTTCGACCTGCAAATAATGCAATCTCGTGCAATACTCCTGCAACAAATAATATCTTTTTTAAGTTCCAAATTATGTCTTTTTTTGTGAAGACTGAATTACAAATGCAGTTTATAAAGGACGACCTGCTACCATTCTGACTGTTGGTTAAATACAGAAAATGTACTTCAAACAGCATTGTAAGTAGAGCAGGGACGCTGCACGTATGCCAGGTGTTCCCAGCAGTCTGTCTGTGTGACAGAAAGAGCAGATGTTCTGCAGCGAATTGGAGCCTCCCATAAAGATGCCCTGCTTGTCTTCATTCAAACCAAACGAGCACCACTGGTTTCAATTTTGTACTCGGGCTCGAGTAAAGGTTTCATCTGTACTGCTGTCTTGTTTACTTTAGTTTGCTGCAGTGGCTGTTTTCCCCGTTTCTCCGTAGTTACTCTCTTTCTATTCACGACATACATGATCACATCCAGATTGTGCAGCGTAAGACAGAAAGCACACCCTCAACTTTGACCTTTCTGAAGGAGACTACAGGTTATTTTTTAATAGGCTGTCTGTCTTATCCACTACTCCTTATCTGATCTGCATCACAACAATAACACTGCAAAACAACCACTCTAAAATCAATGACACTGCAGCACTCCTCATCCCCGCTCCACAACAACACCCCTCCTCCTCTTCCTCTACTTTTATTTTTCTCCGCCCTCCATCGCTCTTGTTCTTCTTTCTCTGGCGATCCGTGTCACAAGAGATTACATCATTGTCTGTGCAGGATAGGTGCGCGCAAACCAATAACACACCCAACACCCTTGTTGTGTATGAGTGTACATCAAGCTGTTCCATGAGTATCTTTCAATGTCAGGCCTGTATGCGACTGTGCGTGCCTGTGTGCATACATATTTGTGTGTGCTCATGCAAGTGGCCGATGGCTATGCATTTAAAACATATCTATCTCTAGGCAGAGCTTAGCTGCTGAGCTTTGATCACAATATGCCTCCCGAAAGCACATGAGGTCAGGCACAACTCTGAGAAACCATCTGTCAGCTAACATTTCTCACTACTCTGCTTTCTATCAGCAGCAGATTTCCACCACTTTCAAGCAAACTTCTGCCGAAGTACTGAGCTACAACTTTGGTGTTAACGCACAGGGTCAGGGTGAATCTTGAATAAGCATTAAATTCTTATATAGCCTATGATTTAAATATAAGCTTTCTAAATTAAAACAGTCATGGCTGACCTTTTACTGATATGAGATCTGCTTTCCCCTTGAAGGGACAGCTGAAATCTATAAAAAGCTCCATATTACACTGTGATTAAACAGGGCTCAACGCTAACTTTCAGAAATGGTTACCAGGCTGGCAACCACGCGTCCGCTTTTGGTTGCCAAAACTGAGAATACGGTTACCATTTTCAGTCGCTTTATATTTTGATTAAGATACTATGCAGCCACACCTCTTCCTAACTGGACACTGAACATCAGATTTCAGTATTTCCCTATGAAGACGTCCTAACCTGCTCCATGCATCAGCAAACTGCAGGGTTTCCCACACATGTATTTATTTGTGGCGGCCCGCCATGATTAAAACATCTGCCGCCACAAAAATAAATATATATATATATGTGCCAACTGGGAAAATGATTTAGGTGCACAGTATGTGAGTAAACACAACCTACTGTTTACCATAATCGGCATCGGACGTTTTTTCATCAATAACCAATCAAATAAATGTATTTTAAAACTTGCTCCTTTGGCTCTGATACAGCCTCTCCCTCCCTGCCTGCAGTCTCCGCTGCACTGAGCTTTAAAGCTATAATCTTTTTGTTCGTTTTGATAACAAACACATTCCTTTGCAACACATACATTTCTATTTCTTCATTTTGTGACCGCAACACCAAGCCCCCCAGCTCCGGAAAAGATTTCAGATTTCAGGCACACAAATCTTCCGTGCTCCACATTTCACGCACAAATGTTTTTCTTGCTTTAACCCCTGCAATCAGCAGAGCACTGATGTGTCTTATATCTTCGCAGTATAATTTTCTGTCAAGCTCAAATTAACTCTTTGTTTTTTCATCTGAATCTTTTCACCCCACAGTAAAACAACTTAATTTGCTTTGCTACCGTGATGGCCATATGTGATAGCTATCATATTTGCATTTGCCAGCACATATGGTTTTCTTTGTTAGGAGTTGGGCCACTAATTGCAATCTTGGAATGTAATTACTGTTATGTTATTTCGAGCACTGCACTGTGGGAGTGCAGAGGGTACTCTGGGCACAGACAAAGCAGCAGAGCGCCAGGAGCAGTAAATGTGAAACTTAACCTTTCACACTTTCACTCTCATCTTCATGTTGGCCATCAATTTTCCAATTTATTTTAGATAAAAATAGCTGTGTTTCCATGAAGACTGCGCACCCAACTGTCTACTGCTGACTCTAAAGGTTTGTTTTCACTTGCCTCTGCAGCAGCTGCTCCTCTAATCTCTCAGCTGTTTTTTAATACGTTTAAAAGTGGTTGCCACGGATGGTAACTAAATGCCAAGAATTGGTTGTTAAATTCTCAAAATGACTGGCAATGAGAACCTGACTGTCGAGCCCTGTTGAAGTTAAAAATTATGGGAAAAGACTTTTAATTTTTAACTTGAAATCAAATTCTAGCAAATTGTGACAAAACTGGGCAAGTTTTCAAAACTTTAAAAAGCTCTGATAATATCATTCCCTTTGGTTCATGCACAACCCATTTCATGCAATATGTGCATTAATACATGACTGAATATTTCAAATAAAAGAAAGAAGACTAATGGTGGCTGGCTGCTGTTTTAAAACCCAAACTTTAGAAGAATGAAAGTGTCTTGCTAAAAAAAAAAATGAAACTTTGATGTAAAATAGGCCTGCAGAAGAATGTGAAAAAGCTGCTCTTCCACTCTGCTCTGCGCTCTACACACAGCCATTAAATTGTGTCAGTCTGTTACATTATATTCATTCAGACATAAAGTGTCACATTTTTCTTTGTACAGATCTACACAGAGCGGAGTGTGAGGGATGGTTAGTCTATAGTCTAGACATTTGATGCATTTGACACATTTGATGAGCCCGTGTAAAAACGTTCCTTCACTAATTGGAGGGCTGGTTTCGCAGGGACATGATTTGATTGTTGGATTCGAAGCTTCTCACACTTCAATCTACAGCTAGGTAAATTAGTCTACGGCTGATTCTTATTTGCTATCATTATTCAGGTAATGCAACGTCTGACACAATTTAATCCCCATTTAACTTTAAGGTTTAGCTCATATATGCAGGATCTTTTCAGAAAATGAATCACAAATCATTCCCTGACAGGGACGAGACGCTAATTCGGCTTTTCTCCTACAGTGACTAAAAACCTTCAGAAGATTTTTTTGCCTCCACATTCAGCCGATGCTCCAAAACAAGCAGCTGAGCTAATGAACAAAATACAGAATGACAGTTGAACATATACGTCTATTGATCTTTCCAATGTTTCTTCACGTTCACACAGGAGTTGGCAGCATCAGGGGGATCACTCCAGTTATACAGTCAGTGTCTGTCAGCACATAACTGTTTATCCTGCTGAGTCAAAAATGTTTTAGTCCCATGACAGGTTTTGGTAAAATTCAAACTTTCCTTTCACAATAATAACTATACCCCACCATAAGTGGAAGAATACTTGAGCCGGCGACCCTCCAGTTCCCAAGCCAAGTCGCTATGGACTGAACTACCACCGCCCCTTCGCACTTGTGGCACTAAAGATGAAGTTTGTATTGAAGACTGATTATATACAATTATTCAATCCAGCCAAGCACTAACTGTAACTGTGTCTACAGTGGATGACCATTATTTAGTCTGTTTGACTTTACGCCTCCATGGTCCTTTATAAGGAGCACATTAGGCACAGTTCATGTCTAGCCAGGCATAATGGCTCTGATGGGTACGTTGATGGCAGAGACATGTAGGCAGGTGGAAAGATTTCAAGGTTGTGACGGCCTGCATGCAAAGCTTTAACATTGTGATGGTGGCGACGCAATGAGTCAGTCTGTGTAGCTGTGCAAGAGGAGGCGATTGTTACTACTCAAATAAGTGGAGGTGACAGCTATAATTCATCCAGCTATACTGAATCATCAATAAAAAGAAAGAGATTGAGGGCTGTGGGTGCTGTGTCACAGCCATTTGCTCATCATTCCAATTCACTACCACGCACGCTGCTGACGCTCTCTGTTACCCTGGCTTGACTTCAGAGTGGCATAATGTCCTCTGTAGGTCTGTGATGAGTGTGTGTACTCATCCACAAACAGATAAATCAAAATAAAGTGAGACTCGCAGCAACACTCAGCCAATCCCGACATCCCCGGAGCTGTCAGCAAAGATTCACAAGCATGCCTGTTGAGTCACATGAAGTGACATTTTTCACAAAAATGAATCACAAGTTGCAAAGGGCTACAGTTCTTGCAATGTGTGCCAACATCCTCCCTTGTGGGTCTGTTTTTTTTTTTTTTTGACAGTGATTCTAGATGAAAGGCGCTGTGTGCCTGGATGCCTGTGGCCTCGAGGCCTTGGTTCACAGCGCAGGCAGCTTCTCTCAAACATCCAGCATGTGTGTTATCGATTTTCAAGCCAACCTGGGTTCATTTCACTGCCGCCACTGACTAACTGTTACAAAAACTACAGCCATGCGTAGCAGCGTCACTTCATCTGAGGCACATTTATGTAAACTGAAAGGTGGGATACTGACACTACCTCAGCTCTCAACTGGTTAAAAAAATACTAGATGCAGACAGACATACATCCAGGTGGTGACTTTGTTTCCGCGTCCACTAATGGTCAATTCAGACCCTCGAATTATCACAATGAAAAAAGCAAATGCATGTAACATTTTATTGAGAGTTCATTTATGGCTGTAAAATGTTGTGATCAGACAGCATGTTCAAAGGTGATGTCCACTCCACCTCCGCCATGGGTCGTTTCTGCTGCAGTCATGTGCACCCTCCACCTCCCCATCACCACCTAGTCTGTACAGATTCATCAGCCTCATCCGCAGCCTCAGAGTCAGCAGCCACCGCCACCACCACTGTCTGGACTCCATGTGCGGGATTTATCTTGTTGCCGCTCAGATGTCCCTCAATCACAACATTTCTCCCTCTGGTGTCCAAGCACCGAAGACTTCTGTTAAATCTTAATCAGCACAGTACTCTTAACACTCATATTCTGTATTAAATACCATCTTTACCTCATTCTCCTCTCTCTCTTGAATGAAATGAAAGAATAAAGCACAGGACTTTCACCCAGGAGACCGAGGTTTGAGTCTTGTGTGGGTCAAAGTTAGTTTATTTTTTGATCATATTTTGACATTGCAAGGATGCCCGGGTAATGTTGAACATCAGCACAACTTTTTTTGTAACTATTTTTGAGCCAAAACAGGTGCCTTGACTGCACGTTCAAGTACACAAATACCAACTTTCACGCGAGAACTTTCACCCGAGAGAGTGGTGTCCGCGTCCCGTAAGATTCTAAAGCATCAATTCACGGTGTTGGACTGACATTACATACATTTATTTTGAAAGAGACTGAATGTAAACAATAAATATCCTGTGAAAACAGAAGCGTATCTTGAAAGAAGACAATGCATGTAACGGGCAGAACTGTCATGGTGTCCCAGAACGTCAACAACCAACGCACCCAGGGTACCTTTCACGTTGGATGTGGACATGGAAAGTCCATGACCAAAACGTCAATATGTGACGAGGTCGGAGTGACAATGTGTTGATACTGCCACAAAATCAGGCTGGAAGGGTCTTACGTATTTCGCCCACTTGGCCCAGAATTTAATGAACACATGTTTCTAAAGATGAAGAGAAAAACTCATCTTTTCCATGACATAAATATCATTTAATATATATATATATTCACTCCTCAGTTATTGAGGGTTCAGGAAGTAGCCAGGGCCTTGTGAGAGCTTCCTCACAACCTTTATTTTTTACTTGTTATTTACTAGTGTTTAAGCTGACCAGGGTTCATTTCACTGCCACTACTTTAACAAAAGCTAATGCCGTGTGTAGCAGCATCACTCTATCTGTGACACTTTTGTGTAAAGAGTATGTCATAGCTCGTCTCTCAGCACATTAAAAAAAACATTTCACTAGATGCATACACAGACTGTCCTCATTTTCACAATTTAACAACTGTCAGGTGTTGTGAACATTTAAATGAATTAAATGCTTGACGTCTGCAACCTCTAATTTTTACTTGACATTTAATATTGTTTTAAGCACCATTGTGCTGCTGAGGGAACACATTTTGCAGCGTTAATTGACAATCAAGGAAGCTCTGACTATGCAAGAAAGGAACATAAAGGGGAAATATGAGTGATCCACATAGTCAAGAGGCGTGTGACACAAACTCTGGCACTTGAAACCTCTTGGGTTCGTGACAGCTTTTAAACATTTAAATGAAGCCACAGTGAAGTCTTAGTTGACTTAAAAACAATAAAATTTGAAGACCAGACAGCAGTGTTGAACCTCACAGATGATTATTCAGTTTAAAAAACAGTGTTGCACAGATTTACAGTTTATGCTGTTGTTTTAATAATACCATGGCACACTTTCAGTGATTCAACTGGACTGAAACAGCATTTTTCATGAGGCAGCTCACATCACTGAGAGTGTCTCCAGAGGAACGTGCTCTTTTTCCTTCAAAATGAGATTTCTGGGTGGTGTTGTGTTTAAATGATGCAAATGAGTGCTTTCTTTTAGGTGCCGAGCACTAAAAAACCGAGTGGAATGGGGCATAAATACATGACGAGTGAGGGCAAGAGGTTGAGGCTGAGTGATGTTTTATATCCCCACATTAATCCCTCTCCCTCTCTCTCTGGCTCATCCTCTCTCTCTTAGCATCTTTGCACTAATCTGAGATAATAGCTCAATTGCAGACTTCTTAATGATCACTTTGGGCAAGCCGGCTTTGAGACACGCAGACGCGGGGCAGTAGGCCAGTAGGGCCAGCGACCGAGCAAACAACAACAAACACAGTTACACACACATGTGGAGGGGGACTAGACAGAGGCTGTAACAGAGCATCGGCCTCTGAGAGTTTTAGACACCGGATGCCAACAAATGCACAAAGTGCATCCAGGGAGAAAATGTCTAGTCACTGTCTAGCGATCAGACTGGGAGCTGATTTAAACCTGATTAATACTTGATTAGTATTGGACGAGAGCACTATTACTTACCACATTTACTGCTTAATGGTAAGGTGCTTTTTGTTGCTTTGTTACTTACATGTGCTGTGCTTGTTTGAATGTGCAATATGTAAATTGTGACACACTTTCTAACTACAGGCATAATCATTATTGAAAAATATCAATAAATTAGGTCTCAAATTGCATGCAAGTAATAAAAATCAGTTGTGAGGTTACTGTCAGTGAGTAAAATACTGTGAAATTTTATGTTTTTCAGTGACACATCATCTGGCGCTTTTTTCTGGGTTTCCTAGAGCAACTAGAGCGAGAAGGTATAAATCAGGGGTGTCAAACTCATTTAAGTTCATGGGCCACATACAGTCCAATTTGATCTCAGATGGGCCGCACCAATAAAACCAATGCATAATAAAGTACACATGTAGTACCATAAGCTCCAATATTCCCCTTTTTTGTGTAAAGAATTACAAGTTCATTCTGCAGACGTTCATCCTTTTACAAAACAGATCAACAGCCTGAGATGTCTCAAGAAAAATAAGTGCAAATTCAACAGTATGTCTCAGTTTTTGCACATCCAGTCAGTCTACTTCTCACTGTCATTACGTGTGTCTTTATCCAGACATTCCCTGATCCAGATTCTTTTGAACTAAAGCTGCTGATTAACAATATTTTGCACAATGTTCAATATCTCTGAACATGGTCACAATAAGTACTCATTGCTATATCAGAGAACTGTATCCTGGTCAGGGTGGAAAAGCCTCTGAAGCAGAATTTTACCTGAAGTAGGCAACATATTGTTTAACTTGCTCCTGATGCCTGGCACCTCTTAGTCTAGTCATCTAGTGGGCCACAATGGACCCTTTGGCCCACAAGTCGTATGTTTGACACCCCTGGTATAGCTGCAGCTGGAGCAGCTACATGATTTGCCCACACATCAGTCCACGATCAGCCCCCCATGCTCCTTAGACTGGAAGTGGAAGCCCTGGAGAAAATGCTACATTAGCATTTCACTAACTATGAAGTACAGGTTAAAGGAGAGTAACATACAAAGCAAACGGTTAGTCCCTGACTGTCGCACTGTGATACTGGGCTGTTCTAATTACTCTTTGACTCTTTCCCCTACATTAAAAACAAGCTCTTATGTTTTGTATAGTCATAGCAAAAAAGGATTATTTTGCGAGAATGGAAATCAGCTTCCCCTCCTTGCTTTACAAAATGGCTAAATGACATGGTTTCTTGTTTACATCTTGAAGAAATACGGTTCACTGCCCAACTAACTCATCAAGCTGTGATCAAAATTCAATGACAAGAAATCTGTATATATAACCTTCTTGTTTGTTTTCACTTGGATTTATTTGCTAGAAATCGTAATTACCAAAGAGAAGAAATGAATGTTTTATTTGTTTTGTTATTGAAGTGATAATGCCTCTAGACTTGTCACAATAACTACTTTTATTGGAGGATAAATTCTCAGAATTTCGCTAAACAATAGAAGTCATTTTAAGTATGTTTTATGCCACTGATACAATGACAATATAATAGCATAATAATGTAGTCACAGTGATGAACCTTTAATTCTTAAGAATATGTGTCTGTTCAAATTGGAATGTGAAAAAAATCTTAAAATATCCCAAATAAATAAACCTCAGCACCGTTTTTTGCTGTTCATTCTGTACACCAACGCATCCCACAGCAGTGTGTGACCAGGCTGGTGATCATAACTTGTTAAATTGCCAATGTGGCTTGTTTCTTCAGACTTCAATCATCAAATCCACCAAACAACAACAACCAAGACTCAACAGCAAAATCTGGCAAATTCTTCATGGGTGCAACCCACATACTCAGCTCTGCTGCTCATCCCACAAATGCATGTTGCTTACAAATGTATTACATTAACATATAATTTTATTGTAGAATGGCTTGCTACTGAATCTTTCACAATGGCAACAGGCACGATGGCATATAGAGCAGTTGGCCCCACTTTTTTTTATTTAACACGAGTTCTTCTTTGAACATGGGTGTATTTCTGAGGTGAGAGCTACAAGAGCCTGTTCTCTGGCGAACACGCTACCTGCACTGCACTGCCTGCAATGTCTACATTTATGCCCCTGGTATCAGTGTTTGTAGGTTAAATGGGGCTGTGACGTGCTCCAGCCCAAGCCGACTCTAAATCGTCAGGTAACTGCTGCCACAGAAGCCACCATCTAGGAGGTTGGAAGCTCAGAAGGGGTTTCCTTAAATATATCCAATAATGATTTTATCCCCTTTCAAAAAATGTGTCCAATAGCTGCAGTTTCATCATAGCTTATATTTAATTACACCAAACGTGAGAGGAATTCGAAATTTCAGCTCGACTTTACGACCCTTTGATATCCTCACTATAAACACGGTCTTTCAGAGCTTCTTGCTTAAATAAAAAAGATTAAAAAGGTACAGATAATTAGATAGAGGTCAATTTGACTTTCATGAACTCAACAATATTTGCCGTTAAAAAGTTTGCTTTATCCAGACTATTAACGCTGTTACACTAATTAGGGCTCTATCATGATGATGTGAACTGCAAGTGAGTGAGTTAACTGAACATAAATTGACCACAGACCCAATGGAAAACATGCCTCATTGCATGGAGAGATAAAGGCGTAATCCCCTCCATGCTGTGTAACAGTTGTCAACAGCCGTGGAGATTATGGAGAGAATTTGATAGGAACACAAACATCCTTGCCGACTCACCCTGCAGGTCAGAATGATTTCTTTCCCTACTTTCTATCACTTTCTACCCACTCTCTTTGTTTTTACAGCTCATCGGCAACGCCTCACTTCTACGCTGTCAGACACATCCCTTCACACAGCACTGACAAGCGGAGGCAAAGACTGTGGGGGGAAAATACATTCACACAAACGAAGACATGTTTTCAACACTGATAAGTCAAAAACACAATATGACGGGTCTCTCTCTCTTTTCCCTGAAACCTCTACGACACGGAGCTGAACGTCACGTGTTATTCTTCTGCATTCACAAGTAGAGCTCAGTAGTTGGCCGAACTGATTCCTCGTGTACAAACAGATGACATAACTTCACATTTTATGACATACTGCTGTCAACGAGCCTGGCCGGGAAGTGTCCACACAGTGAGGAGGACTTATAAACAACAACAACAACGACAGAGCCATGAGTACTCAAAAAGTAGAGCTGACTGGAAGTGTTTGTGCTCCAGTCGCACCTCAGTGCCAAAGGGAACAGAGGCACAATGCTGCAGCAGCTCAGGATTTAGTTTTTGTTGGATTCTGTTGGCGAGAGGAGAGGAGAGGAGAGGAGAGGAGAGATACAAAGATGGTAGCTATATTGTTGATGGTAATGGGGCCAAATTGGTTCTAAATAGGTATGTTTAAAGGGACAGTTCACCCCCCTCCAAAAAAACAACATATGCTTCCTGTTACCTGTAGTGCTGTTTATCCATCTCGATTGTTTTGGTGTGAGTTGCAGAGTGTTGGAGATATCAGCCGTAGAGATGTCTGCCTTCTCTCCCATATAACAGAACTAGATGGCACTCAGCTTGTGGTGCTCAAAGTGCCAAAAAAAACATACATTTGAAAAACTCAACATCAATGTCACTTTACAGAAATCATGACCTGGTTACTCAAGATAATCCAGTTCCATGTAGGACCTATTTTCTTTCTGCCCAGCTACACCCACCAATCGTATCACCATGCAGAAGGAAGCGTCCATCCGCTGCTAGCTCACCTAGCAACACTGAGTTTACTAACATTACAGCTCATGTGGGATTTAAAGGGCCAGTGTGTAAAATGGGTGACATCGGTGGTCAAATTCTAGATTGCAGGGCTCACTCGCTCACCTCTCCTATAGGGTAAATGACGGTGGCCTCGTAGGGACAGAAAGGCTTGCACAGACACAAGTTTTTCAGGAGTAGGTCCATCTAGCGACAAGGTGAATGTTTATTTAGAAATCTAAACCATGTTACGATATTGTAATGAATCCCTCACGAGCAGGAGACCAGAGTAGCATTCGGGAAAAAGGCTCGTTTATGTGAGCACTCCAGAAACTCCGGTAACACTCCAGGGGGTAAAAGACTCCGTCCCAAACTCTTCTAGCGTAACACACATACTTAATACACACACACTCTTTTACAGTACCTAGCGGGGACCCCCTCCCCTCTCTGCTCCACCAATCTCCAGCCCGCACGCTGACTGACAGTGTAGCCTGTACAAGGCGGCACAAGATGGCGATCTCTCCAAAGCAAGGCCCTTGCTATATATATATATATGTGTATAAAAGCATAATTATAAGGCTACGAAAACCGAATTTTATTTTATAGCGATTATACACTTATTTAAACATATTAATGGGTAGAATATGCTGATACAGATTCAGATTTGACAATAAACCATGCCAAATATTACACACTGGCCCTTTAAACTTCTGCATTGAATCAACACTAGCCTCATGTGCACTTACACAGAGCTGAAACCATTTCCCTCAGTGGAAACAAAGCTTTTATTTAAAAGGTGCTGTAAGTAAGAATGTACTGCCGCAATACTGCCGCAAGATGTGTCGTGTCCTATGGTCGTGTCCCCACCCCCCCACACAGATTCGAGGTTGCTGGACAGCGGCATGCTGGAGACTGATTTGTTTGCCCAAGGACGGCTCCCGTGGCAGGGCCGCGTCGCCATGAACAGTTCACGCAAGTGCGGCTTCTCTGCTGCTAACGCTGCTGCTGGGATACAGCTGAGGAGGAGCCAGCTGCTAATGCTATGTACTGGGACACTGCTAATGCTGCTTGCCGTGCTGCTGTAGCTCAGTCGTAACTGTAACTGATGCTGAGACTCTACTGACTGCGTGACTGGTAAACAGCAGTGGGTGGTGCAACAGGCCAAAAAACAAATTCAAAACATAAACATGATTTGCAGACTGTAAAAATGTTTTTTAAATGTGAATATTCTGGCTGTACTATTGTTGTCGGTGAGATCAGTATGTTATATGAACATTATTCCTTAGTCTCTGTGACATATTAGGATGATTTTACTATTTGCTTTAGATTTCTTACATATAGCTCCTTTAAATTCACAAAATAAGAAACAATAAATTGTGAAAACAATAAAGCCTCCACAAATTAGCATCTTATGTCTTGTGTGTGATTTATCATGGCTTCATATGGGTAGAGGAATAGTCCGCTAGCCACTAGGCTAATTTATACAATGTCGACTGCCATAGGCTTAAGCTAATAACCTTAGCATGTTGTATTTGTTCGCGTTTAGTGTAAGACAGGCCAAATTTTGTAACGTTACCTTTGTTAAATGTTGCTGTTGTCCCTGGCTTCATATTAGTGGAGGAAAAGTCTGCTAGCTGCTAGGCTAATTTATACAATGTAAAATCCCATAGGCTTGTGCTAAAAAAAGAGCATGTTGTATCTGTGGGGAAAATGTGTCCAGATAAATACAAGTGTTTTGTCTGTGAATGCTGCGAATCATAGGGAAGCTGATTTGTGTACTTGTGTTTGAAATTGTCTCTATTAAGCCATGTTTAATGTGTGTTTTGGGTGTGTTTTGAACATGAACATAAAAATAAATCAACTAATTTCACAGCACTTCATGGAAACCCAGACACCGACCAGTGTTTTGGAGGTGTAACTGCACAGTGACACAGACACTGCACAAGTATAAATGCTCACAACGACCCATGCTCTGCATAGAGCTGACACACAAGTATAAATCCTGCTTCAGTCAAGGACAACGGCATTAATGTTCACATCTCGTGTTGTCACGGGCACAAGCCTCTTGTTCATGTGTAGACTTTTCCCTCTGCATGGTGATAGGGTTGGCAGGTGTAGTCCAGTACAAAGAAAATAGTATCTTGTAATGTATTTTTTTGGCGCTTTGAACACCACAAGCCGTGTACCATCTAGGTCCATTATATTGGAGAGAAGGCAGACATCTCTATGGCCGATATCTTCAACACTCTGCAACTCACACCAAAACAAGACTGATAAGATAGATTGATAAGCAGCACTACAGGTAAAAGGAAAAATAAGTATTTCTGATTTGGGGATTAACTCTCATGTTTAAACAGATAAAGAGAGACGCAGGTAACAAGATATAACTATAAGTGAGCATTTAAGGGTCTTGAAGAGATATCTGACAGCAAAGCCTTTTATCTTTTTTGAAGAAAGAGAAGGCGGTAGAAAAAAATCAAATGGAGAGGATAAGCAACACAAAAAGCAAATCTCACAATGTGAGGCCCACTTACTTTCAGTTACCATTGAATAACTTGTTTCTCAGTGTTCAGCTGTATCCAATGCAGCTCCTGAAGCCTTTTAAAGAAAATGGTGGGATTTCAAAGATCAGGCCGGTGAGCAATTGTGACTATTGTCAAGAGATGAAATGCTCAGAAGCGCTACGGTGCCTTTTCGTCACAGGAACATACAAAAAGCTCTAAAGAAAAGCAATAATATGGTTGGAAGCCAAGACTAATTTTAAATAACGTGTTCAATTTACAGACTGAGCAAGAAAGTAGAGAGGATCCGAATAACAGACCACAACATAAATAAAACATACCTGCACACTGAATCTACACTCATGTTTGTACTCTTTCCGCAACTGGTGTCAGGTGTAAGCTGAGCAAAAAGCAAGTGAAGTTCGAACACTGTTGAATAAAGCATTAAGCAGGGTTGGAGGATACAGTGCATTTCCTAAACTTTGTGTGTTGGCAGGACTTCAATGACAACAACTGCAGCAGAGGAGGCTGCATCCATTGAAAGGCGTTTTTGGAATAAAGAAATTAACTTTGACTACAGGAGGTGTGGACGAGCGCCAGCAGCCTCAAAAAGGAGTTTGCCTCTGAAGGAGTTGTGCGGATTTATTAGGTAAAAAGAACACAAAGGGAGGAGGCACACAGTTTGTTGCTGACTCTGCATCTCAGAGGAAAACAAAAGAACACTTTGAGCTCGACGTGGCGATGTGAAAATGCCGCCCTGCAGGTATCGATGTTATATTCATGAACATGGATGAAATAGATCGTTATCGCATTCAGGGATGAGAAGAAAGTCAAGCAGACTCGCTGGACTTTGAAGGTAACGCAGGAAGATGGAAACTGGGTGATATGCCGCTATAATCAGGGTGAGGATTAAACAGCGGCTCCATGTCAGAGTTGGAACAAATCTCACTTTGAGAATTCAAGGCAGAAATCTTTTGTTGCCTCTGCTGCTGTCAACTCCAGAGGGGGGGGGGGCTTTGCATCTCATCCTCACCCAGAAATGTTACGCAACCAGTACACAATATATAGTTTCTATTATGATTCATGTGGAGTCAACTTTTCAATTATTTG
The DNA here is from genome assembly GCA_026686955.1 of Epinephelus cyanopodus. Lineage (NCBI taxonomy): Eukaryota > Metazoa > Chordata > Actinopteri > Perciformes > Serranidae > Epinephelus > Epinephelus cyanopodus. Next base: position 17,498,158 of record CM048926.1, on the reverse strand, counting down.
TCAGAAAAGTGTAGAACTCATCAGTATGCATGAATTTGTGTTTATGCAAGTATGCATTTCTGCTCACATACGTGTGGTCCGTACTTGTGTCCGTGCATACTTATGAGTGCAATTATGCATGTATGAATGTATGGGCGCATGCAGTGAGTGACTGGTCAGCGGGGAATAGAGTTTGGATGATGGGGGATGGTGATGGGCTGCAGTCTGGGGGTGGACTGGTGGGGGATGGGGTTAGCAGGAACAGGGCGGAGGATGGAGGAGGATCATGACGCATAAAGAGTCTATGAGTGTTTTAATATATTTACACCTGTTCTGTGAGGTTCAGCTCTCAGGTTGGAAACGAGGCGACACTGGCGTGACAAATAAGGAGCTGCAGCAAAGGTTTCTTCCTGTCAGCATATTTCATAACCATGGTCTGCTGCACACATTCAGTCACCGCACTCTCAGGCTTGGCATTGTGTTGCAAAATAACAAATTGTGAATACGAGAAGAATAAAGAAAAAAATCGAGACCATCCGTTCAACCACTCAGAAACTTAATTAAAAAACTCAACAACTTCGTAGTCAACAAGAAACTAACTGTATAATTCCTGCACAGGATTTGCTGTGTGTACACGCTAAATCCTTACAGCACTCTCCTCCTGTGCAGCATATGTTGTGCAGGTTTACACTTCACTGCTCTACACTGTCTGTCCCTCTGTCTGTTAGCCTCCTCAGATGTAGCAATGGAAAAAGAGTTTACAGAAGCAACCCCTGAGAATGACTTTAATAGGAACGCATTAATTAAATATCGCCGGAGCTGCACAGTGTGGCAGAGACGCCTGTCTCCAAATCAAACAGGGTAAAAGTTGAACAACTAGTATTTTTGCAGCCAGACGCTAGCAAAAAGACTGACATTGTGGTTTCTGAAAACCACAAATACGCTGCATTCACACATTTCGTAAGTATCATGTTAACGTTTCTGAAGTGACTTGGTGTGTCACATAGGCAAAACGCCTAGCAAGCTGCAGACCACTGTTCAAGGGCAACAAACAACAAATCCTCCTGTGCTGTACGTAGTCATTGCTGTGTTCCAAGAGCTTTTCTAGGCACAAAAAAGCAGCTGCCAATTACGTCTTACCAGTGGCTTTACAGGCTCCAGACGTGGGTGTTTTGTTGTCACCCATCGCTGTTTTTCTAGCTGTGTTTTTCGCGACTTTTCGCTGTCGTTCCAGCAGGAAAGGCGCCAAATGTGGTTGTTTTGTAGCCACCCATTGCTGTCTTTTCAGCTGCTTTCTAGGCATGAAAAGCAGTTGTCATATAGAGAAGCATCGCTGCTTCTCCTGCCAGGATAGTGGCATGAAAAGAGGTTCTTTTTTACCGAAATGAAACTGCTTTTCCTGCCGAGACATGGCCACAAAAAGTGATTGTTGCAGAGATATTGCTGCTTTGTCTGACAGGATAGTGGCATGAAAAGTAATTGCATTTTACTGAAACACAAGTGCTTTTCCTGCTGTGATAGTGTCACAAAAGTTGATTGTTTTGCAAAGACATTGTTGCTTTTCCTGCTAGGGTTAAGCCTCCCAAAGCTGGTATTTTAAGCCAAAAATTGTTGTTTTTTACTGAAACATAACTGCTTTTCCTGCCGTGCTAGTACCACAAAAAGCAAAGTGTTTCTGTGCTGCCTTTCCTGCTGGGATAGTGGCATGAAAAGTGGTTGTTTTTTTTAACAAGACATTGTTGCTTTTCCTGCCAAGATACTAGCATGAAAAGTAATTGTTTTTTACTGAAACATGGCTGCTTTTCCTGCCGTGCTAGTGCCACAAAAACTGATTAGACATCACTGCTTTTCCTGCCAGGGTAGTGGCATAAAAAGCGGTTCTTTTTTTTTACCAAAATATAACTCCTTTTACTGCCGATGTAGTGCCACAAAAAGTGACTGTTTGTTGCAAAGACATCTCTGCTTTTCCTGCCAAGACAGTAGCATGAAAACAAATTGCTGTTAACCAATACATAACTGCTTTTCCTGCTGTGCTAGTGCCACAAAAAGTGATTGTTTTGCAAAGACATTGTTACTTTTCCTGCCAGGATTAAGCCTCCCAAAGCTGGTATTTTAAGCCAAAAGTGGCTGTTTTTTACCAAAACATAACTGCTTTTCCTGCTGAGATATGGCCACAATATGTGACTGTTTGTTGCAGAGATGTCGTTGCTTTGTCTGACAGGATAGTGGCATGAAAAGTGGTTCTTTTTTACCGAAACATAACTGCTTTATCTGCCAGGCTAGTGCCACAAAAAAGTGATTGTTTTGCATACACATTGTTGCTTTTCCTACCAGGATTAAGCCTCCCAAAGCCGGTATTTTAAGCCAAAACTCGTTGTTTTTTACTGAAACATAACTGCTTTTCCTGCCGTGCTAGTACCACAAAAAGCAAAGTGTTTCTGTGCTGCCTTTCCTGCTGGGATAGTGGCATGAAAAGTGGTTGTTTTTTTTAACAAGACATTGTTGCTTTTCCTGCCAAGATACTAGCATGAAAAGTAATTGTTTTTTACTGAAACATGGCTGCTTTTCCTGCCGTGCTAGTGCCACAAAAACTGATTAGACATCACTGCTTTTCCTGCCAGGGTAGTGGCATAAAAAGCGGTTCTTTTTTTTTACCAAAATATAACTCCTTTTACTGCCGATGTAGTGCCACAAAAAGTGACTGTTTGTTGCAAAGACATCTCTGCTTTTCCTGCCAAGACAGTAGCATGAAAACAAATTGCTGTTAACCAATACATAACTGCTTTTCCTGCTGTGCTAGTGCCACAAAAAAGTGATTGTTTTGCAAAGACATTGTTACTTTTCCTGCCAGGATTAAGCCTCCCAAAGCTGGTATTTTAAGCCAAAAGTGGCTGTTTTTTACCAAAACATAACTGCTTTTCCTGCTGAGATATGGCCACAATATGTGACTGTTTGTTGCAGAGATGTCGTTGCTTTGTCTGACAGGATAGTGGCATGAAAAGTGGTTTTTTTACCGAAACATAACTGCTTTATCTGCCAGGCTAGTGCCACAAAAAGTGATTGTTTTGCATAACATTGTTGCTTTTCCTACCAGGATTAAGCCTCCCAAAGGTATTTTAAGCCAAAACTCGTTGTTTTTTACTGAAACATAACTGCTTTTCCTGCCGTGCTAGTACCACAAAAAGCAAAGTGTTTCTGTGCTGCCTTTCCTGCTGGGATAGTGGCATGAAAAGTGGTTGTTTTTTTTAACAAGACATTGTTGCTTTTCCTGCCAAGATACTAGCATGAAAAGTAATTGTTTTTTACTGAAACATGGCTGCTTTTCCTGCCGTGCTAGTGCCACAAAAACTGATTAGACATCATTGCTTTTCCTGCCAGGGTAGTGGCATAAAAAGCGGTTCTTTTTTTTTACCAAAATATAACTCCTTTTACTGCCGATGTAGTGCCACAAAAAGTGACTGTTTGTTGCAAAGACATCTCTGCTTTTCCTGCCAAGACAGTAGCATGAAAACAAATTGCTGTTAACCAATACATAACTGCTTTTCCTGCTGTGCTAGTGCCACAAAAAAGTGATTGTTTTGCAAAGACATTGTTACTTTTCCTGCCAGGATTAAGCCTCCCAAAGCTGGTATTTTAAGCCAAAAGTGGCTGTTTTTTACCAAAACATAACTGCTTTTCCTGCTGAGATATGGCCACAATATGTGACTGTTTGTTGCAGAGATGTCGTTGCTTTGTCTGACAGGATAGTGGCATGAAAAGTGGTTCTTTTTTACCGAAACATAACTGCTTTATCTGCCAGGCTAGTGCCACAAAAAAGTGATTGTTTTGCATACACATTGTTGCTTTTCCTACCAGGATTAAGCCTCCCAAAGCCGGTATTTTAAGCCAAAACTCGTTGTTTTTTACAAAACATAACTGTTTTTCTTGCTGAGATAGTGCCACAAAAAATGATTGTTTGTTGCAGAGACGTCGCTGCTTTGTCTCACAGGATAGTGGCATTAAAAGTGGTTGTTTTACTGACGCATAACTGCTTTTCCTATCAGGCTACTGCTACAAAAAGCAATTGTTTTGCAAAGACATCATTGCTTTTCCTGCCAAGATTATGCTCTCCAAAGCTGATATTTTGAGCCAAAACATGGTGTTTTTCTCAACATAACCAAGTGTTGTTTGTGCCTAAACCTAACCACAGCGCTGTTGAATTGTGAAGATCAGACAGTGGTTCAGCACTATGAGGATGCCAGTGCAGAGACAAATCTGACTCTGCTATGCAGGCCAGCCAGCCTCATCTGCCCGCCCACGCAGATATAGCACACACAAGGAAAGGAAATGGACACACGGTGAAGGCCACTCTCTAATATGATGACAAGTAATGCCGGACTGTCGTAATCATCAAACGGTGGGTTGACAGTAGTCTCTGCTTAAAAGGCTTTCAGGAGGAGTGTTTTCTCTCAGACCCTAAATGTGTCTGAGGCTCTGCCTGATGGAAAACACACAGGGGGTAATAAAACCTCGCTGGCAATTCCTGATTTCATTCATAAAGGAAATACTGAGGAAATAAAGCTTGACAGTGTAATGATTTCCTCCAAACATCAGGGGTTTGTGTGTGAGGCAGTGACACATGAATGTTTTAAGAGCAAAGATGCTCCAAATGACCGGCTTTCTTTGGCATGCCCGCGGACTCGTCCTGCTGGCCTCAGAAACAGGGTAACAAAGGCAACACCTCCAGACTGACACGCAAAGGAACCACGAGGTGTCTGTACACAACAGGTCTGTGTGTGTGGGAGTGTGTGGGAGAAGGAGACAGAAACAAAGACAGAGCGAAAGAGGTATGAGGAGAAATACAGAGTAAGTATGTATGCATGTGTGGGGAGGTGCAGGAATTTCTCCCGAGCCACAATTAACCCAGACACAAAAGAACATTGCTGCACGGCAAACATGCACGGCTTGGATTCAGCTTTGGCACAACTTCACTGGTTTCAGCGCGAGCATCCTTCCAAAATATAGGCCACTGGCTCGCAGTCAGAAAGGAAACTGGAATTCTATTATTTCCGCGCAGAACAACACGTCCAAGATACCTGTCAGAGCTTTGTGCAGTAGACCGATGCACCACGCAATCTGTCTCTCAGCTGGACAGCTTCTTATTTGAAGATGATTGGAAAATGGTTCCACCCAATCAACCCTCATTTTTATAAAAAAGAAAGCATGCTTGTTGAGTTTCTATATATAGGGTGCAGCGAGGATGAAATCACCTGCACACACTCAGGCCTGAGGCACACACACACACACATACGCCTAATCCCCACTCAAAACATGATTTTATTTGTGCCTCTTTGTAAACTCTGAAAGCTTTTATGTCTTCCTAAAAATAAGGCGCTGCCCTGCATAATAAGAAAAAAGAGTGGAAAATAGATAAAATGCTAATAGGATTGCAAATGCACCATAAAAATAATACGAAATTATGAGAGGACGGAGACCTAGGGGAGATATGGGTGCATTTTCTGGTTCATAACTGTTAACATTATGGGAAAATACAGCTCATTAAGATAAAGCTTCAATACACAGTCCAGTCATGAACACACCATTAAGTCAAGCTCTAATGGATAGCTGATGGGAGCAGTCCCAGGTATTGTGTCTTGATGAGATTAATGACATGAATCTAATTAGTTTTTTAACTTTCTGAACATAACCCACCTGCCACTTTATTAGGTACACCTTGCTAGTACCTGGTTGGACCCCTTTTGCCTTCAGAACTGCCTTAATTTTTGGTGGCATAGATTCAACAAGGTGCTGGAAACATTCCTCAGAGATTTTGGTCCATATTGACATGATGACATCACACAGTTGCTGCAGATTTGTCGGCTGCACATCCATGATGTGACTCTCACGTTCCACCACATCCCAAAGGTGCTCTATTGGATTGAGATCTGGTGACTGTGGAGGCCATTGGAGTACAGTGAACTCATTGTCATGTTAAAAAAAACAGTTTGAGATGATCTGAGCTTTGTGACATGGTGCGTTATCCTGCTGGAAGTAGCCATCAGAAGATGGTACACTGTGGTCATAAAGGGATGGACACGGTCAGCAGCAATACTCAGGTAGGCTGTGGTGTTGAAACCATGCTCAGTTGGTACTAAGGGGCCCAAAGTGTGCCAAGAAAATCTCCCCCACACCATTACACCACCAGCAGCAGCCTGAACCGTTAATACAAGGCAGGATGGATCCATGCTTTCATGTTGTTTACACCAAATTCTGACCCTACCATCTGAATGTGGCAGCAGAAATCCAGACTAATCAGACCAGGCAACGTTTTTCCAATCTTCTATTGTCCAGTTTTGGTGAGCCTGTGTGAACTGTAGCCTCAGTTTGCTGTTGTTAGCTGACAACAGTGGCACCTGGTGTGGTCTGCTGCTGCTGTAGCCCATCTGCTTCAAGGTTGGACAAGGTGTTGTTGCTTCAGAGATGGTCTTCTGCAGACCTTGGCTGTAACCAGTGGTTATTTGAGTCACTGTTGCCTTTCTATCATCTTGAACCAGTCTGGCCATTCTCCTCTGACCTCTGGCAGCAACAAGGCATTTTCTCTTACTGGATATTTTCTCTTTTTGGGACCATCCTCTGTAAACCCTTGAGATGGTTGTGTGTGAAAATCCCAGCAGACCAGACCAGCAGTTTCTGGCACCAACAACCATGTCACTTAAATCACCTTTTTTCTTCATTCTGATGCTCGGTTTGAACTTCAGCAGGTGGTGTTGACCAGGTGTACCTAATAAAGTGGCTGGTGAGTGTATATCATAAGTAAAAAACGACATTGACTCTGTAAGATCTTTGGGGGTTTTTTAGTGCACATTTTTACAGGGTTAATTGTTGTGGGTGGGTGGGTGTCACTGGGAAGGGTGGGAAGGGTGGGAGGAGTTGCAGTGACCTAATAAGTTTTTTTGTTCCATTTTGAGATTATTGCAAGATGTTATTCCAATTTATTGTGACATCCACACAACACCCCACTCATCACAATCTTAATTTCTCCTTTGGTTTTAACACTTACGACAGTTTTCTTCATCACTGTTGTCTGAGCAGTCGTCATCGTCGTCACACCTCCAGATAGTCGGTATACACCTTTTGTTGTTGCACTGAAACTGTCCATCCTCACACTCATCCGTTGCTGGAGGAGGGAAAAGAAAGCAGGGTGAGCAGCGTCCAGATGGATCAGCAACACACGCATATAGTGGAGGAGGAAGCGCTTGTAGTTCAACTGTCATTTGCAAATGAATGCCTAATTGATATTCAGCATTCATTCGGGTCAATTGGCTGAGGCGCTGGGAGCGTCATGCTCCGCGTTTTCTTTCACTTATTGATCCACTTCAGCGCCGTAATTAAAAGCTGTTACGGGGAGAAGAGGGGACCCAGCGGCGGCAGAGGAGGCCCCGTGTCTGCCGGACATCATTCACAACATGAAGACAAAGATTCAGCGTGAGCTACTACAGCTACTACCTCTGATGCAGTATGGACGCTCACAGGAAACACATGACAGACCCTGAACCCCCACAGCAATTCACTCAGCCGCGCAGCCATCACACATTTAAATTAAACAAGTCACAATCTCATGTGTTCATCGTGGAGAGGAGTGTTTTTCCTCTTTCTCTCTCTTGGTAGAAAGAGCTGAGGCGCGCTGCTGACTGAGTACCGGTGGCAGCGCTTCCCATCTCTCACCTCCACAGCCCCATCACTCACTCACACACACACACACACTACAACACACACACACTACGGTTGATGTTTTATTAAATTAACGTCTCGCGCGCGGGGAGGAGAGAGAAAAGAGACACAACTGACCTTCTGAGAGATGGAGCCTCAGGAGTAAGGAATGAAAAAGTAGCAGTGTCCTTATATCCGTCCACATTTCTGAAGGAGGTGATGGAGCTCATTCACATCCACAAAACAAAGCCCGAAAGCCGCTCTTGTTGTAACGCTGCGACGCTGCTGCCTGCGTCTCCGCTCCGGAACATCCCCTGCCTCCGCCTCACTGGCTGCCCGGCGCGTGACGACAGCGCGTGGGGCGGTGCCAAGAGTAGAATAGAAAAGACTAGATAAATGTATTTGTAGTATTGTTGAGACTGGAAACAAATGATATATGTTTATTTTTTTTTCTTATTATTTAAATGACACATTTTCATATATACTGTTCAACTGCCAATCACGTGGCAGCATCTCAAAGCATTTAGGCAATGTAGACATGGTCAACACCACCTGCTGAAGTTCAAACTGAGCATCAGAATGAAGAAAAAAGGTGATTTAAGTGATTTTGAATGTGACATGGTTGTTGGTGCCAAAAACTGCTGGTCTGCTGGGATTTTCACACACAACCATCTCTAGGGTTTACAGAGGATGGTCCCAAAAAGAGAAAATATCCAGTAAGAGAAAATGCCTTGTTGATGCCAGAGGTCAGAGGAGAACGGCCAGACTGGTTCAAGATGATAGAAAGGCAACAGTGACTCAAATAACCACTGGTTACAGCCAAGGTCTGCAGAAGACCATCTCTGAAGCAACAACACCTTGTCCAGCCTTGAAGCAGATGGGCTACAGCAGCAGAAGACCACACCAGGTGCAGCTGCTGTCAGCTAACAACAGGAAAGTGAGGCTACAGTTCACACAGGCTCACCAAAACTGGACAATAGAAGATTGGAAAACATTGCCTGGTCTGATTAGTCTGGATTTCTGCTGTACATTCAGATGGTAGGGTCAGAATTTGGTGAACAACATGAAAGCATGGATCCATCCTGCCTTGTATCAGCAGTTCAGGCTGCTGCTGGTGGTGTAATGGTGTGGGGGAGATTTTCTTGGCACACTTTGGGCCCCTTAGTAGCAACTGAGCATGGTTTAAACACCACAGCCTACCTGAGTATTGCTGCTGACCGTGTCCATCCCTTTATGACCACAGTGTACCATCTTGGCCTCCTTTTCCTGGCGGGCTGTGCCACAAAAGTACCACATGTGTTTCAAGCCCAAACATGATCTTTTCCTAACCATAACCAAGTGTTTCTTGTCCCTGAAGTTAACCACACGATACCCACAACATAATGTTTCAAAGTATCCATGACATAATAACGTACAAATGTAAAGTAGCCGCGGTTTACAGACACACGCAATGCCAGCATTTGAATAAATTTAATTTATTTGAGCCTCTTGTTAAGTTAACATAATCTAAATTTTAACTCTACTTTAATTCAACAGGCAACACCTCTGGATATAAAACTGCCCTCACTCTATTTTTGTTTCCCTCTCTAGTCTCATTTCATTCACTACTGCAGCTATGTTAAATCTTTATCCATCCATGTGAATTAAGCCTTGAACTGTACACCATATCTTTATGTGCTGTAGTTTGGTGATGGCAAACCCACACAGAAACACAACACACAAAGAGGTAAACAGAAATGCGTGGAGGCCCCACACACCCACACAAATGTTTTCAATCACCCTGGCTGATTACCTCTAATCTAAATACTCACAATGATAAAGGTGTAACCCACCTGGTAAACAAACTAACAGGAGAGTGAGCTGTCAGTCAAACGCAGCCTGTACATCCCACACAGTCTTAGGAAGACATCTAAAAGGCCTTTTTACAGTGTGACTTGTCACAGAAAGAAAATCTCAGGTGTTTCTACTGCGGCTGTGCTCTGTGACAGCCTGTTCATCCTTCATTAATTTCATTATTTACACCTGTGTCCGACTGTGACATTACAACATCTCTACAGTGGCAAAAAACATCTGTGGGTGGATTACAATAAACAGATTTGAAACATCCACCACAGCCCCCATCAGAGAGTACTTTTCAGATCTAAAACAACATCTCCAAAACAAAATAATGGAACCAACAAAAGTAATTTTTAAGATTTAATAGCAGCTTTTCCTTCAGCACGTGTATCCACAAAATACACTTGCAAATCATTAGCACTACCATTAACACCTGTTTGGTGTAATTCAAGCCTGTGCTGGCTTTGTTTTGTTCATAATATGGGTGTAACATTGATTTTTGTTTTTTAAATAAACAATAAATAAATATCATTTTCTTTTTCTGGTATCACCTTGGCAGATTTGAAATGGTTAGGACTTTTATGTGGAAAGTAAAACACAAAGTTAACTCCTTAATTCCTGTAATATTTCTATTGTGCCATCTCCATTTTTAAACATTGCATGTTATATAGTGGCAGAACTGCAAATATGACAGTTATTGAGAAAACTAGCGACATTAGCGAACAACTGTGTACTGCTAACATTAGCTTGAAGAAGTTATTAATGCTGTCATTATTTGGTGAATATGTAAGTTAATGTTACATCAACCTATCAGTAGAAAGGCAACACTGTCAGAGGCCTTTAGTTCCTTCCAAACTCCAAAGTACCAGCAGGTTGTTTGGGCGGTTTTCTGGTGTAGCCGCCTAGCTGGAAATATGGCTAACAGCTGGAAAAATATTAGTCAGTATGACTAATGGTTTGAATGATAGAAGTAAAAACAACACCAATCATATGCATTTTGATGCAGTATTTATCTAAGTAGAAAAAGCATTCCTGCAGAAAATGTGTGTGGATGCTAACAGCTGAAATTGCAAAGGATTGCTAAAAAAATACAGGAATATTAATGCAGCAATATATTGTACTGTATTGCTGAAAATCCTGGAAACTGATGTCTAAAACTGAGAGAGCTGAAGAATGTTGAAATAAGAATAAAGATTTGGAGCAGCATTCAGAACTAGAAAATACTGCAGTACAGGGGCTTTTAGGAAACTGGGGGCTTAGCCAGGACCTCTGTTGGGGAGGTTCAGAGGAATCCCTCCCTGGCACCTTTTTAAAAAATGAACAACATGGATGGATTACTGAACAGGCCTATTGGGTACAAGCCCAGGCGCCCAAAGTTTCAGAGATACATGCAATGAAACTGCAAAGGGACACAAAAAACTACAAAAACAAGAAAAAAAAAAACACAAAGACAGGTGCAAAATGACCTCAAAGAGACCCAAACCCACAAAAGATATGTGATGACATGTGTGTGCTTGCACGAGACTGTGAGACATGGGCACGACATTGATGTGTGTTCGCGTGCTTTCCCTAGTCTCGCACACAAGCGCGTACATGTGAGCGCGGTGTACAGAGAAGCAGTTAGAGCTACAGGCTACAATGGGGCTAAAAACAGAGTTCAAATGAAGTTTTTCCAAACAGCTTCTCACATTGGGGCTTCAGGACAGCAGTATGGAGATGAGTGAGTAGATAATGGCTGAATTTTCATTTTTGGGTGCACTATCCCTTTAAGTGACCATCTGATGAACTGCAGTTTTTGGCACTTCAGCATTGGCTCGGAATTTTTAGTCTCGGAGGAGAGGTGAGGTGGTGAGGCCTTTTGCATATCTGTGCCCAGGGGCCCATTGTTTCATAATGCACCCATGATGAACAAGCTCTATTAGGGTTTTTTTTTTTTTTTTTTTTGCACTCTGACACCTTATTTCAAATAAATCTCAGTGTGATTCAGTTTTCTGTATTTTCATTGCAAATTAGAAAATAGTCAGCTGGCTATTCCATCACCTTATCACAGGCCAGATTTGGAGAGTAAGTTGAGTATTACTGGTGCAGGCTGTATATCAAGAAAGTACAACTGTGTGTGTATGTGTGTGTGTGAGTGAGTGAGAGAAAGATAAAGTGAGGTCCTCGGGTTGTCCATGTCACACCCACTGAGCCAGTGAAATCAATTTCAGAGCATGACAGACAGGTAATAGTGGTACAGTGGTGAGGACTAGCAGGAGCAGACACTGTAGGAAGGGATCAGGAGGTCAAGCAATTTTGTGTCCCTGTGGTGTTTTTGTGTCCACTTTGGGGTGGAGTAATTTAGAGAAGGCGCTCGCTAGAAGTCCACTCAGGGATGTGACAGTGGAGCCACACACACACATAACATATTCTTAAGTCCTTTATGAATGTAAACAAGAGAGAGAAAGAAAGTATGGCTGATGGAGAGCTGAGGGAGGTGAAGCACACAGGACAATATGGCTTCATCGAGGCAGAAACCAACACTCTGGGCTCCACCTGTTTCAGCATCTACACAAGCACTTGTGCAGTACCTTATCCTGTTCAACAACCCCATTATTAATATACCCCCAATGCAATAATGTGGTGTGATTCTCATCTATATGCAAATTATGCTAAGGTGAACCGCAGGCTATACTGTTTCTCAGAGGCAGCAGCAACAGGAAAAGGCCCCCTGTACCTCTTTCATTAACCAAACTGCAGCGTTATTGCTCTTACTAAACACAATGAGGTAATACGCGTCTGCAGATAAAAGTGCATCAGTAGTATTTACAAGGTCTAGTGGCTCCCTGCCAGAGCAAACGAGGCTGTCTTTCAAATCTAGGCCACGACCATTGCTGACAGCATAATCAGTCATTTTAATGGAGATAAGCTGAAGGATAACTTAATCCTCCTCCCAACCTCAACATATAGTAAATGCACAAGCAGACACTGGTGCGCACATCCGCATACAGTATTTGTACATTGCACAGTGAAGTCATGGCCACAGAGTATGTTTATGGCACTGAGGAGGAAATCAAGATAGTTGGGGCCTGTTGTCATGGTTGCAACTACCCAGCAAGAATAAAGCAGAAGGAGCAAAGAAAAAACATACAGTGGTTATTGAACAGGTGTTCAAATCTGTTGCAGGATTTATTGTCGGAAAATCCGCGTGTTAGCAATATCAGCTAGGGTGTTATTAGCTCGTTCCAGACCTGCCTGTAACAAATCCTGATTCTGCTGTGACCAGGGTGTTTAGCTATACAGGAAAATATTCAAACACAAACATCCGCCTAATATTAATCATGACGAAACCTGCAATACTGCAATCTGTCAGCTTGGGAATCACAAAGTAATGAGCTTAAATTTCTGTCTCCTTAGTGTCTGTGATTCCCATCATGTGATACAGGCTGATTAGGAAACACATACAGAACCAGCTGCTCGTGTGGGTTTTGGAGTTTTGGAGATAATTATAACATGTGAAGTACAGTACGTATTATCACCGGTGCCCATCTGGCTTGCTCAGGTAAAAATTAAAGTGAGGGATAATTGATGTAGCATAAGAAATGGTTAAATGGCAAATCTGATTCTCACCCTTCAGAGATAACACGGACTAAATTGAATTTACAGCCAATTTGCTGCGAGGAGTGAGTCATGAAAATGCTTTTAGCACACTGAGGATTAAGTAGGAGGCAGGGTATATCTGAGAGAGTGAGAGAGCCTGTCAATCAACTGGCATATGCAATTACTAGAAAATACTTGAGAGCAGATTTTGCATTGCTGACATAGGCGGTGATGTTTTGCCTACTCTGGCCTCAGTACCCCGTCCGCTTGCCCTTTTCTCACTGTCCAACACCCTTTGACTTGCACGCCTCTTGGAACCAGGGAGCTGCCCCTGCTTTGCCCCGGCTGTCACTGTGCAAGCCACTGTGGCAAATACAAGAGAGACAGAAAGAAACAAAGTCCAAAAGCAAAGTGAAATGTTTCTTTTGGTTGAAAACCTTGACTCTCTGAAGACATTCGAGAACTGAGATAACAACAGGCCGACATTTCTTTCAGGTAAAAAATGAATAACAAGACTAAAAGTCCACAGTTACACTAGCAGCACATGGACACAACAGCACTTTATTGCTAACATCAGCATGATAGCATGCTCACAACCACGTATATGCTAAAATGCTAAGGCTGAGCAGGTATTGTAGAAGGTAATTCACCATCTTAGCATGTTAGCATGCTAACACTCAACTTACTTGTTGCTTAATATGTGGAAACTTTATGTTAAATGCACTGCAACTCAAAGCGCTCGTCGCACTACGTCACATTTACTCATATACACACACAGTCATACTGGTGGCAGTCATACATGTCATACATGGTGCCTGCTACTCAGTAACAATTCACACACACACACTGATGGAACAGCCACTGGGAGCAATTTTGGGGTCAGTATCTTGCCCAAGGATACTTCGCCATGTGGACTGGAGGATCGAACGAATGGCTGATCTTCCGATTTTTGGAAGACCCACTCTACCTCTGAGCCACAGCCACCCCTTTGTGTTTCTTTACGTATTTAACAGCGCTGTGGTTAACACTTGGTTATGTTTAGGCACAAAAACCACAGTAGCACATTAAAAATACCCACTTTTGGTGGCACAATCACTCCTGGAAAAACAGCAATAGCTCTCTAAAAACAACCACTTTTGGTGGCACAGTTGCTGCTGGAAACACAGAGATATCTCACAAAAAACGCCCACTTTTGGAGGCAGACTCGCCACTGGAAATGCTAAAAAACACATATGCTGTGTCTTAAATTGCGTACTTCCGTTAGTATACTTCTATGTAGTATACTATGTGCACTATGTACTTATTGCCGTAGTGCGCAAATTTCGACAGGATAGTGACGCCCGCAAATTAGCTAGTTAGCAAACTAGCATTAGCATTCGCTTTGTTTTCTTGCTACTGCTAAATTAACCCAACAAACATACTGCTCGCTTATACCCGACAACAGTACAGTGGTGCTTAGGGCAAACGACACATGTATTTGTACAATGCAATGACGTTCACGGTTGCACAGTCCTCGGCCGCCATTTCCAGTTTGAGAAGTGGTCCCTCCCCTTCCGCTATGTAGCCAAGATGGCGACCATTGAGGGCAAGAAGTGTCCATAGTTCCAGACTCAACTTCCTGACCGTCTTGAGTGCACCATCCGGGTACTCACAGTGCACTGCATTTTTCCATACTTCTCAGTGTGAACGCACTTATGAACTCAAAATATTAAGTGTAAGTACAGAAGTGCGCAATTCGAGAAACACTCCTACTTTTTGTGGCACAGTCGCCCTTGGAAATGCAGTAATGGCTTGCTCACGATGCCCAATTTTGGTGCCACAATTGCCACTGGAAACACAGTGAGTAACATACTAAAATGTTGACCTGATGATGGCAGTAATGAAAAGTAAGGAGATCACCAAAAGTTGTCATCCAGAGGGCAACACAAATGTGTGTATCAATTTTCATGGCAATCTAAGTGTCAAGACTCAAAACCACACGTCAACCTACCGGCAGCATGACAGGAAAAGTCAACGGATCACCAAAGTCAACAAGATTCATCCTCAGGGACTGTGAATGTCTGTAAAAACTTTAATGACATCCAATATTTTAGGGTAGAGTAATGGTGGCTATAAAGAGTTGACTCTGTTGCTGAGCAGAGGTATGTATTACATGTAATGCCATGAACATCCCCATAAACTGATACACAGCAGATGTATACCATAAAACATGTTTATCATCTTGCAGCATATGCCACATCAAAATCCCATATCACTCAAGCTTTCTGACAGGCTGTTTACACATCAGTGCTGTCACCGATACGAAGTCACTTCATGACACATCTCTCTGCCATGAGTGACACACGGTTAAACCACATCTATGCAGGGGGTCATGATTTTGGGAGAAAGCTGTTAGAAACACTAAAAAGTGAGGATTGGTGAGGTTGGTCTGTGTTTGTGTCGTGTGTCACCTGGGGCTTCAAAAATTGGCAGCAAATCTTTTCATTTGTCACAGCAGCCAGTCTGGATGATGTGCCACATTTTCTCAACATTGCGGATTCAGGAGAGACTTCCACCATCCTCACGCACAGACACAGCAATCATGGAAATCAGCAGTTCCTCTTGCATGTGAGCAGCGTTTCAGTAAGTAGTGTGACTTCTACTCTGGCCACATTTCTTATTTAATTAACCTTTAGGGAACATTTGCTGAGCGTGCATACTGTTTTTTATCCCAGCTGTTCTCTGCTCTGCATACACAGCTGCTGAAGCCGCCATTGGCAGGCTTTGTGATTACAGTGTAGCCATCCACTGATGGCCTCTGAGCACTGAAGCAATTAGGTTTTTGTACCTTGCTCAAGAACACCTGCTTTTGAGATATGAGAGAGCCACTTTCGCTCAGTTTCCTCCCACCTTTCACCAGCTGGTTGAGGAAAACTGGAACAGCGATGCTCTGGTCACAAGCCCTGTTTGTCTAACCCAGTGGTCTGCAACCGTGAGATTAGTTCATCCTCTCTGGTTGATGTTGCACCTGTCAGTGAAATCAGCTGCTGGGGTGTCGGGCCAGAATGAGAAACTGTTCACACAAATCTGTCCATGGCACATTCTCAGACACCGGTGTGTCAGACTGCTGCAAGTTTGTGGAGGCCGCTTTTTCTGCTCAACACTCCAACAGCCCCCTACTTTAATCTTAACCATAACCTACAATCACTTTTTAAAGCCCCTAAGCAGAATTTTATCCTTCCTCCACACACACAGTGTGAAAGTAAATGTGTGAAAACATGAAGGATGTTCTTCTGGATGTTCCTCTGAAATGAGTACTACAGACAGATGTATTTAAGCTTGGTAAATACAGCTTGGTATGCACTGTTCAGCCACAACATTGAACCCACGGACAGTGCAATGTTCTGTGAGGAAACCTTGGTCCTGGCATCTATGGGGATGTAACTTAACAGGAACCACCCACCTAAACGCTGTTACAAATGAAGTACATTCAGTCATGGCAACAGCACTCCCAGACAAAGTGACAAAGAGCTCAAGGGATCAATCTGCCTCCCAGTTCATCAGACATCAATCTGATCAAGTTTCCATGGGACATGCCAGTATCCTACCTCGCAACCCACAGGACTCAAAGGATCCACCGCCAACACTCTGGTGCCAGACACAAGACGACACCGCAAGAGGTCCTGTGTCCATGCCTCAACAGGTCAGAGCCAAGTCTGATTCAAGGAGGCCTCACCGTGGCTCTGGGATACGGACACGTCCCACAGATGCTCGATCAGATTGGAATCCAGGTCAGCTCTTTGTCACATGCCTCAAGCCATTCCTGAGCAGTTTTTTGCAGTGTGGCATGGCGCATGGCCTGCTGGGAGGCCACTGCTACAGGGGAGTGGCGTCGTCATGAGAGGCTGTACTTGGTCTGTGTTTGGGTGGGTGGTGCGTGTCAGGTGGCATCCACATGAATGCCAAGACCCAAGGCTTCCCAGCAGAACATTGCACTGTAACGAGATGATCAGTGTTATTCACTTCACCTGTCAGTAGGTTTAATGTTGTAGCTGATCAGTGTATTTACATATATACAATATATGCATCACCACTACAAAATGACTGCTGCCATACAAAAATAAACAGGATTTTGAGGGTGTTGGTGGCCAAAGGACCTTATGCAGCCACTTATTGCTCCATGTCAACAACCATCTGACACTCAAGTATCTGGGTTTAGGGCATCTGCACAGTGGTGAAAATGTAAGTGCGGTTACTGAAGTGCAGTTTTAAGCACATGTACTTGGGCATTTCTATCTGCTTACTCCACTGCATTAATTTGACAGATGTTAGTACCACTTACTTTGCAGATTAAGAGTTTAATACAAAACATATGATGAGCTCATAAAATGTTATGCATTCTCATTAACTCCCCAACAGTTCATAAAGTAATTAAAATTAGATCCATCACAACCAGCTACAAATGAAAATTCTGTGCCTACTTTAACTACATTATGATGTTAATGCTTCTGTATTTTTGTTTTACTAGTAACTGAGTATTATTCACATTGTAGTATCATTACTTTTGCTTAAATAAAAGATCTGACTGTATACAGTATCATTTTAATAGCGCCCTGCAGGCTGCAGTCCAAACTTAGATGCTGCTGCCCTCTACAGGCTGATCTCTTGCAACAACAACACCTCACATTTTGTATGAGGGTACAGACGCTGTGCTTCAGACTGTACTGGTGAGGTACTGTTGTGGTTACTGGAACAAGCTGCATTTATGAACCTACACAAAAGAACCAATTCATATCTTAAACATAGGCTACCTGCCTTGTTTAGCCGAATAAAGCCAGTATTGTTTTGCCCAAAACATATTGTCTTGTCTTGCACAGAGTTTTTAAGAAGTATATTTTCATTTGACAGTTTTAACATTTTCTGTAGATGTGAATCTATATTCAGTATATTTAAAATGAACCTGCAACTATGAGGTTAAAGTCCTGTTCATCTTTAAGGGTGCTGAGGGGAGCACTGTAAGGCAAGGTGGGTGTTTTTATACGGCACCATTTGAACACAAGGAAATTTCAAGTGCTTTACAAGGAAAAAGAAATACATTAAACATAAGACAACATTAGAATTGCATCTAACAGAGACAATGAAAACAAGAAGTGAGGAAAAAGCAAATAAATAATAACAGATCGGAAAGAAATTGGATTTAAAAGACAATAAAAACAAGACGCAAACGCACGCAAGCAAATAACTTCAGATAAACAAAGTCTATTATCTAATTTATTGGAAAAATACAACAAACCATAATGTTTCAAGCCCCAATTTAAATGGTATTCAGGAGACATGTTCCACAAAACACTCAGTAAATATGTCCCAGATTACCTAAGGAATTTATAGGAATCGTAGATAATCCAAATCAATAAATAGTCCCAATATTTAAACAGCAGACAACAAATGCAAAGATGAGTCGCTGACTGTCCAAACACATATGGATTGCACTCTCTATATCATGCTAGAATTGTAGCCGCCTTTGGTAAATTACTCAATAAAAAGCAGAATGATTAAATGTTATGCCCAGGAATTTCTAATATGTCATTTAAAAACACATCTGTTCATCCATTTGTCCATCTAGTTTTATTAGAGCCATTCTGGAGTCTTTCCCAGAATGCAACAGGCCTCCATAAGACTAACAAACAGATAAAAATTAACAGCTGAATAAGATTATAGAATATATGATAACCTGTCTCTATAATTTCTTCAGATATTGTTGTACTTTCTTGTTGCAGGGCTAACTGCTTCAACTAATTATCATGAGGCAAATGATTGCTGTGTTTTATAGCGTGGTGAAAATGAGACCAAAAGCTTTGACATAGTTATTATTAGTGTTCATTAAACAAAGACCATGCACACACACACACACACACACAAAATATTAGTCTCAAAATAAAGAGATGACTTATGCCAAGTTTAGCTATTAGCTTATGTCCATCTGCAGTCCCTGGGCTGATACACACAGAACAACATTTAAACATTAATTTACTGCAACACCATTACATACAGCATTCTCTATCATATTAACAATTATACAGACAAATCTACAGTCTGCAGTTGCCCAGAGTTGCCTAGCAACTGTGTATAATTGATGGTGCAGCAAAGGCTACAGCAAGGTTTGGTAACAGTAACTAATAATAAGTGTCATTATTATAATAATCGAGTATGTCGTGCCTCGTGTGTTGGCTGTGCAGTGTCAGTGGCCACAAAGTAACATGGATATTTGGTGCCACCTTGTGGTTGATTGGGCACATAGCAGTGAATCATTTGAATTCACATTTTCTTTCCTAGAAAATAACTGACTGAAAAGATTGATCAGTACCTGCAACCCCATCTCAGCACACATACTGATTCTGGTCATTGTAATAAATGATGTCCTTCAGGAGCCGCATACACAAGCATTCTGGGAATCCTCTTAGAGAGTGCCTAAACATTTTACATGAGGAGTCCTTGCCTAGAAGTGAGGTAGGAAAGTTATCAGAGCAACTCTGAGCAAGGGAGAGACAAAAACTTTTACCTTAGTGAGGAGGTGTGGTTGATGCATTGCTCAGTGTGATGCCTTCATTTAACAGGTGTGATTGGTTGTCACAGTCACGCCCTTTTGTGAGCCTGCAGGGCGAGGACACCCAGTGGAAATGAAATGAACTGCTGTGAAAGTGTTACTGTTAGTGTGATCACTCTGCTGATGGAAGGTTAAGACACACCCAAGTCATCACTGCTGCACTGTTGCATTTTTCCAGTTTTCCAAATATCTTAACATAAATAAAATTAGATGGAAAATGTGCGTGTATCCCTAATAAAATTGACCACAAATATTATCCCTGTATGTTCTAATCTGTAGCATTTAATTTACTCATTGTCATCCAGCCTTTTGAGAATATTTCTCTGACCCCTTCGCGTTTGCATCATTTTCTCACCATTTCCTTTAAAAGTCCTCCTCCCTGCTCCCTGCTGCTTTTTCACCTTTTATCTTTACAAGGACATAGTCTCAACTTTAAGGAAAAACTTCTGAGAAAACGTCACAATTTTAAGGATTTTCCTAGAATTTCATCACTAGGAGCAACTCTTTGTACAAAGAAGCTTTGTGAATACGGCTCCAGGTTTTGAAAATGGAAATTCATAGGCCTGTATTTCTTATAGAGTTATGTTACAGGTAGGTACTAGAAGTTTTAGTGAGTCAGCCCATTCAAATGAAATAATAGACTGCAGAAAAACAGATGAAACAGATGAAGCTATCATTCTCCAATCATAAAATGTAACGTAATGCTATTAAAATTCAGACAGAAAGGTAGCAATTACCATCTCTGATAAGGTAGGCTGCTAATTACCAACAGCAGTTAGAGGACACAGCATCAGCGCTTGGTACAAACCAATGATTTGACATATGTTGTAAGTAAGTGCAATAGCCTTTCCCTCATGGCAACAAAGTAAAAATGCAGCTGAACTTCATTGCTGAAGATCATAACTGAACCGCACACTCAGTGATATTGTCCACTAGGAGGAGAGAGTGCATTTTGAGCTCATCAGAAAATGATCACATCACCACTGATGACGCTGTTATGCTGTGGCATTGACTGCTCTTAGCTCAGAAGTAAGTTCACTCTGCTGATAGTTTGCACTGTTTCATTCAAAAGTAGCTATATGCAAGCACTGCTTATACTGTCACAGGAACAGCTGTGGCTTTTGAGGTCTTTCAGTTAGATATTAACGGGACAGTAACTCCATAATATCACAGGTGAGCTGACAGCCGCTTTTTTAGTGAGAGAAACTCTCTTGTCAGGCATGAGGATTAGATTTTAAATTTTTGCTCATACATGCGGCGAACACCTCTACATTCATAAATAAAAAGCCTGAAGGCCAGAGAGAATAAATCAAAGTCAATGTATAAAAAATAAATGTTGTCAGGTAAATGTGCAGGTAAACAAAGGGCAGACAGATGCCATGATTCTGGAGAAGAAATGTCACTAACAGGCAGGTAAAGTCATGTTCATAAAGGAATAATTTGACATTTTGTCTTGTTTTCAAGAGTGAGATGAGAATTTGACACCATTTGTGTGTTTGTCTGTCAAAGGTTCAGTATGTAGGATTTACAGGGACTTTTGCGTGTTTTCTTAAGTGGATAATCATCTGAAAATAAGAATTGTTGTTTTGTCGTTACCTTAGAATGAGCTGATCTATCTACATAGAGAGTGGCTCCTCATTTATGGAGATCGCCATGTTTTTACAGTAGCTCAGAATGGACAAACCAAACACTGGCTCCAGATGTGGCCATTTGCATTTTTGTATCCACCACCATAGTTAGAAAACCCATCTGCAACAAGAAGATGAACATATTTTTACTGTGAAACCACTACTACTACTACTTTATTCAGTGTTTTTACTGATTTAAATCACTGAATGTGTTTGGTTTCGGAAAGGAAGAGACCTCTGTGGATAAATTGGCTCCAGGCGGAAACCTCCTGAACATCTAGTACTAGACGAGGACACCTCTGCAGATTCGGCTCCCTGTAAAAACCTCTTGAACAATTTATACTAAAGCTGGTTGCAATCTGCAATCCTCACCACTAGACGCCACTATATCGTACAGACTGAACCTTTAAATGTGAAGCTACAGCCGTGAGACTATTAGCTTAGTTTAGCACAAAGACTGGAAACGCTAGCCTGGCTCCAATGGTGACAAATTTAACTACCACTAACCTGAGCTACCTGTCTCTGCTCTGTAACTTCTTTTTTAATAGATACGAGAGTGTATTTGCCAAAATGTCAAACCAATCCTAGCTGGTGTGTTACCGGCCACAGATCAGCAGGCCCGTGTCAGTGAGCGTCTCATTGAGGAGAGGCAGCATTCACTGTGGCCTATCTAAGAGGCTCAGCATAGCGTGCGAGTGACGCCATCCTCGGGATCACAGAAACACCATTATCAGTAGTCACTGACATCACTCAGCCCCCCACAACAGCAACACAGCAGCCCTCCAAGGCTCACACCCGCCTCCTGCAGCACAGTCATTGTGTTTGCCTGGCAGCCCATTGTCTGTGTCGGGGAACGGTGGACAATGTCGCCAATCTCTGTCCAAACCATGATCCAACACTGCTATTGTGACCCGTCTTTTTCCCCACTTGACCAGGCAAGATGGTGCTCCCGTGTGATGGGGGGGGGGGGGGGGCCTCTGTCCTGCCTGGCACTGGGGAAGAGTGTGTGAGGAGGGCACAGATCATCAATCTGTGACGCTCGTACAGTCACTGTGGACAGACTACGTCCACGCAGCCCAGCCTGGATTTCAACATCATCATCACTTCTCTCCTTACAGTGAGCGTTACACAGTGGACGTCCCTGCTTCTCTGCAGCTGGAGTCCTCGCTGTTTGTCTGCCTCCAGCATGAAGTCAGGATAACTCAATCATCTACACTGTGCAGAGTTTCACTTCTGAGAGCAGCCTGTGCAAATGAAATTTACAACTTCAACACTGGAAAGAAGTTCCTTGAAGCTGGATTATTTCTATGTGAAGCAGCATGTCTTCTGCCGAATAACGCAACAAGACCAATCAACACTTGGATTCACAATCAAACTATTGTCATGCTTTTACAAAGCTTGTATGATGGGATGCAGATGGATGAACAGCAGCACATGACACTCATCTAACACCAAGTGAGTATTTTTTCACAGAGGCTGAGTTGAAGCACAGTTGCTGATAACAGTTATATAGTTGTGGTGAATAGAAAAATAACAGTTCAATTATTTATATTCACTCAAGGTGTCAATCTGGTTCTTTGGCTGGCTGAGCTGTGACTACCGCCATGCAGACCTTCTACCAGCCCCGCCACACCATCCGTCGCCCTCCAGGTCTCTACCTGGACCCCACGCTGCTGCAACGACGTGTTCTGGAAGATCAAGTGGAGCTGTGGTGGTTCAGAGAGCCACGGCGCTCCCTGTTGTGCTACTGCGCCTCTGTTGCCCTCATACTGGGGCTGGGGCTTGGCGGCGTGGGCCTCCTCTCCACCACCACCAGCCTGTCTGGGGAGTGGCGCCTCGGGGTGGGAACTACCCTCTGCCTCTTAGCCCTGGCTGTCCTGCTCAAGCTGCTCCTCAGCTCTGCCATCCAGGACATGAACTGCGTGCGTAGCTGGCATCAGATCGACCAGCTGAGGAGCGGCGGGCGGGCTGACCCGGCACTTATCTTATCTGTGGGGCTGGCGGTGATGCTCTGCGGGACTGTGCTTCTCTGTGTGGCCACACTCGGCAGCCAAGGTCATGACAGCAAGGAGATGTTGGTGTCGAGCCTGGTGCTGATGGCTGCTGGGGCGGGCATGGCACTGGCTGTAGTGGGCTACGGCGTGCTCATCTACCTCCAAAGAAGAAGGGAGCAGAGGAGGAGGATGATGATGAGAATGAGCAGAGCGAGGAGGCTGGGGGGTCGAGCTGTCAGGGTGTTCAGTGTCTCAGGGGGACAGATGAGCCAGGTCAGGAGAGAGACGTCCTCCAGCAGGACCAGCCTGATCTGAATTAACTGAATGGGCAAAATCACTCAGAGAAAAAGGATCAACAAGTCTGTGAGAGGAAGGTTCAGAATACATTTCTTCATTGGAGACGTCAGACTTGTGTTCACATCATATCCACAAAATCACTACATTCACAGTATTCAGGATGTTTCTATGCTCTACCACTGACTCAGACACCAAGGTCGGCAAAGTGAATGAATGAAACTGGAATTATAAAGAGTTTATTCATAAAGTGCATTTCCAATAAAATTATTTCAGACTGTACAAACAAATGAAAAACTCTTTGTTGTCTCACATGAATACACTCCTGCCTCCCACACATGATGAAGAGTTTGACGTTTCAAGTTGTTTCAATTCTTTGCTGCTGATTTGCAGACAAAATGTCGTCAACCAACCGCTTAACTTGAATGTCAATAATTTACCTCCCTGACAGATGCTTTATACTGTAAATTTGTCATTTAATGGTTTGAGTTATTTGTGGCCGATGACCGTGTAGCTTCCACCTAGAGTTCGGATTTACAGGGTTGTGATGAATGAAGCAAAAAGGAGCTGATCAGTGAATGCAGATTCAGAGAAAGCTTTTGTCTGGACCCCGACAGCTGTAGTTGGCCAAACCTTTTTGATTGTGGGCCATATACAGAAAATCATAAGAAGTCAAGGGCCAAGAAATACTGAATGCATAGTTTTCAATCAGTTACATGACAAGAAAATCTGTGTTATGACAAGTAAAGCCCATTTTCCATCCTCTGTCTTTTCATTTTTACCGAGGTAAATGTTTTCGCTGATTAGAAATCAATCATCAGAGGTAAGGTATGAACTTAGTGTTCAAATGATGTTGGCAAATTATTGGTTATTGGCTTTTCCCTGTTCCAGACTTTCTGTATTATGTTGTTATTATATTAAAGAATCCAATATCAGTCAACCTCCAGTGTGAACAGCAACTTCCAACAATTTACACACGGATATACACACAATATATTCGCTTTTAAAAAATTACAGATTTCAGCTGGAACAATCTGTAATCTGGCAGGCAACATTTCCACTTAAAGGTCCAGTGTGTTGCATTTAGGGGCATCTTCAGCAGAAATGGAATATAATATTCATAACTATGTTTTTATTAGTTTATTATCACCTGAAGATAAAGACTATTGTGTTTTCTTGACTGTACAATGAGCTGTTAATATCCACATACGGAGCAGGTCCTCTTCCAAAGTCTGTTGTTCTACAGTAGCCCAGAATGGACAAATCAAACACTGGCTGTAATTAGGACAATGTTTTTGCCTTGGCCACCATACTGCAGTTCACTTACACACTTGGCACAAAGGTCAGCTGTCACCAATAGATGCCAATAATTCTATACACTAGACCTTTAATGCATCGTCTTCAGGAAAACAACCAATACAACCAAGAGCCAGGTAGACAAAGTGACATCTATGGAGAACCAGTACAGTCCAATTGTTGCCTCTCGAGACCCATTAAAGTTTTAGTGGTTATAATCTAGGTCAGAGGTTCCTTACTGGTCCAGCCACGGGGTCCAGATTTCTCCATAGTCATTAGTTCAAGGTCCACACAGTTTGATATATTCAGCGTTTGGCCATGTTGTCAAGCTAATTTGCTCTCCGTTAAGTAGCTGTCTGTCCGTCATTCACTCTACAGCAGGAAATGGCACTGCAAGATAAAAACTCTATGCCCTAAATTTACTGTACTTAAAAATAAAGTGTGTTTTTTACAAGCTTGACACATTCGCAAGTCGCTTGCGGTCCATTCACGATGGACCCGTGAGCCACTTTTGGACAGCGACCCATCAGTCGGGAACCACTGATCTATTATAAAGATAATCTCTATTTTTTCTATCACTGAATCTGCTCTCCTGCTCCAGTCTATATGTAGCATGTGATACAACAACTATACTGTACTCAAATGAACTCTCTTCAAAAAATCTATTTACTTCTTTTTTTTTCTTTTTTTTTTTACATTTTTGTTATAACATCATATTATGATTTTAAGACACATCATTGCTGCAGCTTTGGGCGTTTTGAAGCAACTGTGACTCATTCAGCTTTCACATTCATCATACACCTACTGTTCACTGTTACCAGTTCCCAAACTGTGGTTTGAGGCCCCTCTGAGTCACAGGATAATCCTAGAGTCTGCAAAAATGATTAATTTAAACAAGAGAAAAGAAAAAAAAAATCTGAAAACAAATTTGTTCTTTTTTTAAACTTAAAAACTCAACTTTTATTGTGATATTGATAATTTTGCATATTCTAGTGTGACATTATTTACATGGACAGTTCACACCAACATAAAAATAAAGTTGATTGATATGTGTCCTCTTACCTGTAGTGCTATTTATCAGTCTAGATTGTTTTGGTGTGAGTTGCAGAGTGTTGAACTTTTATGTAGGAACTATTTTCTTTCTACCGAACTTCACCCACCATGCAGAAGGGAGCGTGCATCTACTCATGGAACATTATTAGTGTCCTCCTTGGGTATGCTGTAACGTTAGCTAGCTCAGTGGTGCTTCAGTAGGTGAGCTAGCAGTAGATGCACACTTCCTTCTACACGGTGATTCAGTTAGTGGGTGTAATTTGGAAGAAAGAAAATATTTCCGACATAAACTGCTCCCAACAAGGTCTGTGGATTATCTTGAGTAACCAGGTCATGATTTCTGGAGAGTCTGTAAAGTTTTACAAATGTATTTTTGGCACTTTGAGCACCACAAGCTGAGTGCCATCTAGTTCCATTATATTGGAGAGAAGGCAGACATTTCTACAGCTGATATCTCCAACACTCTGCAACTCACACAAAAACAATCTAGATGATAAATAGATCTACAGGTAAGAGGGAAAATATGTATTTTTTTAATTTGGGGTGAACTGTCCCTTTAAGAGCTCACAAACCAAAACGTTTCAGTATCACTGTTTCCTGCTGACTGTGAATCAAAATCTTTTCTGTGGTATAATTTTATTTTAGCTGTAGTCCCTCTTTATTTGATCACCCTATTGTGAACTGAATATCATCATCACTATCTTCTAACCCTTCCTCATCCTCTTCCTCCTCTCCCTCTCTCTCTGCCCTTTTCTTCTCACTGGATTCGATATAGTTATCCTCAATGAAGCCATCGTCATCGTCATCCAGCCCTCTCTGAGTCCCTCTAGCCACTCCCATCCTGCCCGACACACTGTGAGGGAAGGGCAGCCCCTCATGGCCATACTGGCTGACCCCGTCCGCCTCTTGGAGCAGAGAGTGTCTGTAGCTGGCCAAGAAGCGATGGAAGAGGCGGAACTTGACAGTCATCACGATGAGGAGTGAGATGGTGAGGACTGTGCCCAGACCTGCAGCCATATAAGACCAGTCCAGTGACTTTGGGCTCTCATTGTCGGAATCGACTGCTCCTGGAAAGACAGCAGGGGAAAACAAACTTTATTGCCTCTGGTGAGGTCAATACCAGGCCATACAGATGGTTTCCCATAACTGAAGTGTGACAAAGTTCAAAGTTCCTGAAACACACCTGGTTGTAAATAGTTAGATGACGGTAAATTACCCAACAGGGTTTGTGACTTACTTAGAATTCCAGTACTGTTATCGTTGATGTGATCATCCTCTTCCACCAGGAGATGTCTCTGACTGCCTTTGTGTCCCCCAAACTCAGATACTGCAGCCTGATGTGCTTCTCTGATAAAAGCTCCACAAAGAACGAACACCACAAAGAGGCTGCAGCTCCACTGGCCCATCTCTGCGTCCTGAGGGAGGGCCTAGAGATCAAATCGTCAGGTGATTTCTGAGGATGACGGGAGGGTGCTGGGAGAGACAGAAAATTATAAGACGTTTTGTACACAATCCATGTTTCTTAACTTAATATCAAAGTTTAATTTATTAATGATTATCGTACCAACACAGACCTCTCAACAACACATGGTGGTGGGCATGACGTGTTAAAATTACGTGCTAGCAACACAAAAACAATGCCAGTGTAAAGTCTGTTACAAACAGTCACAGTTTTGTTTGGTAAAGAGAACAAAAACATGGTTATGTTCAGGAAAAGATCGTCGTTTTGGTTAAAATAAATACATACAGAATGTAAGTGATGTAAATGTACATAATTGGTGTAGGGACATGAACAGCGATCTCCTGGTTTAAAGTCCATGTTTGTTCGACCCATCCACCACCCATTCAGTCCTAACCCTATGCAGACTTTCTCACTCTTTATATTTAAAGGTCCAGTGCGTATGATTTAGGGAGATTTAGAGGCATCTAGTAGTGAGGGTTGCAGACTGAAACTTCTCCTGGTTAGAAATCCTTACATGGTCATCGTTCAGGAGGTTTCTACCAGCAGCCGAATAATCCTCAGAGGTCTCTTCCTCTCCAAAACAAACGGATCAGGTGATTAAAACCAATTGAAACACTGAATAAAGCTGTTTCATGTTACAAATTATTGTTTTTCCTATGCTGTTTGGCATCTAGGAGACATGATGATAGCCTAGCACCTGCTAATCTGTGCTCACCTTCTTCCTCTGATAATTTAAGATCAGAAATTCAGGTGTTTTTTACCAAGAGCTGAATTATCCACAGAGGTCTCTTCCTCTCCAAAACAAATGGGCCAGGTCATTTAATCTAGTAAAAGCGCTGAATAAAACAGTTTCACTTTGAAAATGTATTTGTTTTTCCGTTACTCCTGTTGTGGAGGGCTGCTTACAGTAGCCAACACTGAAAACATGAATGGTCCTATCTACAGTAGAGCCAGTGTTTGGTTTGTCCATTCTGGGCTACTGTAGAAACATGGTGGTGCAACATGGAGATGGAGGACCTGCACCCTATGTAGAGACAAACAGCTCATTCTCAAGGTTACAAAAACACAATTATTCTTATTTTCAGGGGATTATACACTAAAGAAAATACACTTATGATATTATATTCCACCTCTGCCGATATATCCCTTTAAATCCTACACACTGGACCTTTAATTTGTGTCTCCACCACAACAAATGATCCTCACTGACTTTGCATTCACATTGTGTTTGTGTTGCCAGCACGTAACTCGAACACATTTGTGCCCACCACTACGTAATGCGTTGTTTCTACGAGACAGGGCTGAGCCTACTGTAATATTGTATGGGCAAGTACTTTTAACTTGTACAAAACTCTGTACAAAACCCACCGCTGCAGAAATCGTTTATTGCATCACTTTTTCCAAACCTGTTATACCAGGTGTACCACTCTTTTTAAAATTTCAGCTGTTGACTATTTCTTGATGCCAACATCCTTCAAATCTGTACATGTTCTTAAAACGAGATTTAAGATTACAGATTTATCTTCTAGTTTTAGATTTGTTTTGTAATAATTCACATCACCATAAATAGCCAACATGACAGGCTAAGCATCTTAATCTTTGTTTGTGTGAAACATCCTGTGGCCGGGTTTCTCACAGATTTTGTGGAGTCATCTTGTGGAAGGAAATGCATATTTAACAGATTCCTCCGTGTCAATGTGTAAGTTGAACAAAATAAAATAATTTAAAAAAAAAAAAAAAAGATTTAGAAATGCTGTAAAAAACATTTGATTTGGAATTTTTTTTTCCATATTAGGCTTTACAAATAAAATAAAATTGAATTGAATTGAATTTAATGTGATTTATATTTCTGTGTGTGAAACAAATAAAACGAAATCTAAAGTGTTAAACATTAATAAGTAATTTTGCAGTACAAAATTTCCCTTTTGTGCTCCTACGTCTTATCAAGGAAACACTATGCAGGTAAACAAATAGGTAAACTGTAACTATAACTAACCATAACTTTGGAGGACATCTACTTGATTTGACGTTAAGCTTTAGCCTAAACTTGAAAATGCATTTGACACAGAACAAGGACTTGATTTATTTCCCTAGCCTTCCTTTAAAGTTAATTGGTCATCCTGACACCTACAGTGAGGATGACATACTTTCATATTTCACAGCTGATGAATGTTTAACCACTGTCTTGTGACTCTCAGAGGTGTGGACTTGAATCACATGACTCGGACTCAAGACAGACTTGAGTCACAAATTTCATTACTTTAGACTTTACAAAATCAAAAAGCAACTTGCAATTTGACTTGGACTTTGAGACCATTGAGTCCGCACTACAGCTGGACTTGAGACCTTTGACTTGAAAATATGTGAAACCTTCCCCCAAAGCCAAATATTTATAAGTATGTCAATTCATCTCCTGAATACACTAACATTGACACTCTTCATCCCAAGCATGTCA
The DNA here is from genome assembly GCA_026686955.1 of Epinephelus cyanopodus. Lineage (NCBI taxonomy): Eukaryota > Metazoa > Chordata > Actinopteri > Perciformes > Serranidae > Epinephelus > Epinephelus cyanopodus. Next base: position 17,468,310 of record CM048926.1, on the reverse strand, counting down.
GCACTTAATTCCCCAGATTCACTTAGTCTGATCCAATCCATCAGCAACCAAAGCTACTTACTAATACATATGAGAACCAGTTGGAAACAATATGCCAAGGATAATTTCATGTATGTACAAAAACTATGTTGTCAACAAAAAATGAAGTATCGCAGTATCCAAAACATGGGAAAAAATTACAGATTTAACAACTCAAAGCACGCAGATTTGATCAGACAAATTGGAGATTGTTAGATACGGATGCACATTGTTCTTTTTCGCCCTTGTCCTTTTTATTTTGTTTCCTTTCATAAGCTCTGATTCAATTTACACTGTTCAACACGCCTGGTTTCAAAGTTTGATTAGTTCCAGCTCCACAATGACACACCATAATTGTCATCATTATCATCAGTGAATGCAGCCATTTGTTTTGGGGAATCATAACCCCGAAATATCAGAGGTAAGTGTAAGAGTTTTGTTCTTCTTTTTAAAAGCCAAGAGCTTAACAGGTGCCTTCAACCAATCATTAAACACCTCTGTTATGGCACTGAAAAAGACTTTTTAACAACCAATTTAATCTGAGCAGAACTTTGTGGTTTGGTACTTCCATATTCACACATAAGATCACATGATGGTAAGACGTTGACCTGCCAGATCTTGAGCAATGTTCATGATTCTAGTTCTGAACTGCTTACTTATTAACTTCAAACACAACATAAACACTTATGTTTTGTATGAATAATAATCCTTAACCCAGAGAGAAGAAATACAGTGTGTCCATCTTGTATAGTCTGGTTGAAGATACTTAATTCTACAAAAAAATCCTTACCTGTATGAAAAGAATAACTGACAGCGCAGGTGGACCCGACTTTAAACTCCTGTTTTGTCCTCCTCTTCAGCTCCTTCTGAAAACACTAAAGAGACTTGCTGGGCAAAGGTTACATGACATACCATAATACCACCCCCCTGCACCATGCCCTCAAGACAGAGACGTTAATGAGTAACTTTATTAGGTTTGTCCTCCATTTTGCCTCTTAATTCCTTTGGCACTCACTACTCCAGTCAGGAGTGAATATAAACAAGTATTTTGTTTTCATTCTGTGTCTTTACTGTAAGTAGGCCTCTCACAGCTTCAGCTAGCATTCAATGCTGTTCAATAAAGTGCACGTTATGCACAAAAGCCGAGGTGAAGCTTTCAAATCTCCTGAACATACTTCAGAAGAAGAGCATAGAGTGTGTTTCATCTTATAAATATCTGGGCATTGTCTTTCTATCTAACTGTATAATGACCAAAACTCTATGTGTGTGTGTCTGTATGTCTGTTCCACGTTTTTTTCCTCACTGACTTGGTCAATCCATGTGAAATTTGGCACAGTAGTAGAGGGTCATGGGAGGATGTGAATGAAGCAATATTACATCAATTGGCCAAAGGGGGGCGCTATAGCAACCGATTGAAATTGCAAACTTTGAATGGGCATATGTCATGAACCGTATGTCATGGAGACATGAAACTTTGCACTTTGCATTTTGAATTTTTTGAAAAACACTTCAAATCGATCTCTTCCTAGGAATTTTGACTGATCTGCATGAAACTGGGTGAACATAATCTAGGGACCAATATCTAAAGTTCCCTCTTGGCAAAAGTTGAAAAACATACTAAAACTGAGCTTCTATAAGGCAATGAATATTGCAGAGGGCGTGGCTCATCACATAAAGGTGTATAACATCTCAAAGGTTTCACTGATCACCACACCACTTTGTAGGCATATGACCACACATAATCTGAAATTATTGACCCGAACAAACAAAATGGGGGCGCTAGAGAGCTAATTTCTTATCGAAGCCTAAGCGCTGTATTGGGGTTAGGGTTTTTTTATTTGACAGGACAGTGAAGCATGACATGAGGGATGAGAGAGAGAGAGCAAGGAAGACATGCAGCAAAGAACGCAGGCCGCATTCCAACCCCCACCGCTGCAACAAGGGCTAGCCGCACGTTTCCCATGTGAACTAGCAGTGTGCCCCACTTTTAAGTCAATACCATGTATAAACACTTTTACTATCTGCCTTTCAACGTGCTACCTCAACCACTAATGTACAGTTTTAGCCCACTAACTATCCCACTATTGGCAATGGTACTACTGTACTTTCAATAAAGCAATCGTACTGTCAAATTCACAAAAACTCTGTCTGAATACATTGTTCTTCTTAATGGGTTCACTTGACTATTTAATCTGCAATTTCCTTTGACCTGTATCCAAAACACACACCGTGTGAAACAGTACATGGGCAACTGTGCAGTCACTGGGTATGGACTGGTGTTAGATAAGTCTTTATTCTAAGCCACACATTGACCTACTCGTGGAAAAGCCGAAGCTGAAACTGGGTTTTTATTTTAGAAATAAAAACTGCTTCTCTCTTCTCATCAAAAAGATATTGGTCTCTGCCACGTTCTTTTTTTTTTAAATGATGTTTTTATTGAAGGATAATTGTAAATCATACAAAATTACAATTGAAACAATATTTTTTTCATTTTCTTATTTCCTGAACAAACAAACATCCCTCACATCTCTCACCCATCCCCCTACCTTGAAAGTCCATGGAGGTACAACGTGGTTCAACACACGTTTCATGTAAAGAAATAAAGTACAGTAAAAACAAAAGGAGGATAAGTAGATCTAAAAAAGAAAGAAAGGAGAAGGTCTTTTGAACAACAGTGTGTGAGAGTAAATAGCAATGATGTACAACTACATAATATTGTTGAGAGTGTTCTAAGGCTATTAAAATAAACTATCAGACATCGCCATTTTCAGAACCCAGACAGAGAATGATGGGAGGTTGGGGGCCATTACAGACGCATACGCCATTATATCGGCCTGACTGGCAGTTGGAGTAGTGAGGTCCTCTGGAACCCCAAACAATGCTATTAGAGTAAAGGGTTGCAAATCCTTTTTCAAAATTGCAGACAAGATTTCCAAAAATGTAGTTTAAGAAGCTCTTCAGTTTGGGGCAAAGACAGAAAATTTGAGCAAGGTCTGCAGGGATGTTACTGCAGCGATCACATCTATTGTCAGCACTTGGGTAGATCTCCACTTGCCTTAGTAAAGTGGATACGGTCCAGGACGTTGAATTGTATGAGCAGTTGATAGTTGTGTACAGGATGATGATGAATATATCCTTAATAAATCCTTAATAGCTGCTTGCCAGAAATCCTCTCTAAGACTCAGTTCAGTTTCCCAAGATAGATTTGCTTAAAAACAGTATGTGTATCCAAAGAGATAAGATGGTTATATATTTATGAAATAATGTCCTTTTGGTTGGGCAAATCAATCCCATGGCCACAATCTTGACTGTGCTTGCCAATAAGAGCAACATTATGACTGGTAGAAGTAAAGAAGACAGAAAGTTAGTATTTCCTGGTTACTTCGAATCAGGTGTTGCTCTTAAAGTATGTAATGAGATTAAATATCTCAGCCATCATATTGTCAGTGATTTATCTGATGATAGAGGTATCCTCAGACAGTGTCGCAAGCTTGTTCGCAAATTTAGCATGCTTGTCAGGTCTTTGTACGCGCGCTGTCTGTGGTCCTGAAATCCCCGCTCCTGCTGACAGCAGACCGGGGAAGGAAAAAAAAGACATTTCTTTGCTCTGTGCTTTCAGAAAATATTCCCACTGTGTTTGCCAGGGCATATCAGGCTGTGTGATTATGCACAAAGATTGGTTAACGCATTGGAGCAATTTCATACAATTTCGGACATTTAACGTGATAAACTAATTTCAGTTCAACATGATCATTTGCTTAGAGGATTCAGCTGAAGCATAATGAGTGTTATATGTCATTAAGATGAAGTATTTGCTTGTTTTGTGGTTAATTATGCACATAATCCGTATGACTCCATCATGCGGATCATGTGCCTTTTTTGGGGACTTTAAGGGCTCCATACATTTCTTATTTCCACAATTTGCATTTTCAAAATAGAGGCCGATGATTAGAAGTAAATGACAATTCAGTTTCAAGGACAGAGAAAGCCTTGGGCTACATTTTCGTTGTTGCATCTTTGCTTTGAGGCCAGATAGTGTCACTGTTATCACATAAGATATGAAACAAAAGTTGCCCACAGAGTCAACATGCTGTCGGCTTATAGCGCATCTGCATCGATCTACACATTTATCTGGGGGGTTTATGGAAGATTGCTGAGATAAAAATGTTTGGCTTCACATCACTTCAGTGGATTTTCTTCTCATGAAATTCTTTTTTCCTGTAAACCAACTCCCACAAAATCATCAGGTCTCCATCAGCGGTGCATTAAACATTAAGTCATCATCATCTCTCGTGCTGTGGGAGGAAGTAAAATGAACTTACAGTGTATGAAGTCTGATACTTGCACAGAACCTCATTATTCATGCTGCACTTTTATTCACATTTTAGAATAGAGCCCTGATTCTCAAAGGATCACCAGGAACACTGTGGACCAGTGAAGAGGAGGTGTGCGCCTTCAGAGCTCAGAAAAATACCAATTTTTATTCTTTCTTATTTCTTTGACCTTTTGCAGCTTAGATACAGTTCTTTTCTGTTCATGACTGATGCAGAGACCCTAATTCATTCATTTATTCATTCATTCAATTTCAGTAACCACTTATGCTGTCAGAGGTCACGGAGGGGCTGGAGCCTATCCCTGCTGTCATTGATCGAGAGGCGGCGTACAGATCACCATCACTATGGTGACTATCACAGGGCTGACACATAGAGACAGACAACCATTCACACTCACATTCACACCTACGGGTAATTTACCTGGACTGTGGGAGGAAGCTGGAGTACCCAGAGAAAACCCACGCTGACACAGGGAGAACATGCAAACTCCACACAGAAGGTCTCCCCTGCCTTGAGGTTCGAACGCCCCACCCTGTATTCAAACCGGGATCCCTCTTGCTGTGAGGCGACAATGCTAACCACACTTGTAGTTTTTCCACCTTTGCAACAGTCTGCAGAATGCTGCAGCTATACTTTTATCCACATATGGAGAGATGCCTGTGAGCTAGTCCAGGCAGTCAACTCGAGCTGCACTGATTCATACATGCATGTCATCTACAAAACACACCCTCCCAGTCTGGGGGTCTATTTATGCAGCAAAATCTTCCAGCCCTCCCTTTGCCTTGTCAATGCTGTTGCTGTCCTTCATCATCACTGCTGCTCACTCTCTCTCAGCCCCACCTCCACCCCAGCATCCACCTGCAGGCTCCAGCAAGGGGGGGGGGGAGTATTTAATCATCACTCCGCTAACATTTCATATCTGCAGGGAGAGATTAGGCCAGAGTCTGGATGCCAAACTCTAACTGTGTTCTGCTGTTGAAATAAACATTTAAAATGTGAGTTGTGTTGTGTCAGTTCAGCTTAGGATCCAAATGCAAACATAACCAGGAAACTGAATGGTTAGAGGCAGTTTAATGTAGTTTGAAGATGTGGATCTGAATGCTTGAATGAAATGATGGCTGAGGCAGGGAATGGCAACGCAGAGCAGGCAGAGGAGCTGAGGACAGAGCCGTCCAAATCTGGAGGCAGAAGACAAGAACGGGGCTGGACATGGTGGGTTATGGTTGAGGCTGGCGTGGTTGTGGTGAACCTGAGTCACAGAACAGATGAGTGTGAGATGATGTCCAAAAACTCTGTTTAACTGTCTGTTCTTCTTGTCCAAATCCCACATGTTCATCTTCGTTTTTCCTCTTTTCTGGCGGTGGCTTCACGGCAGGAATGTGTCGCCACGTCTTGCTCAGAAGTTACCAAAGAATGTCCGGGGTTCCTGTAGCTGATGTCATGCGTTCCCAGCACATGTGCATTAAGCTGTGAGGGTAAAAATAGTCTGACACAGCTGGCAGAAATGGTCGAAGCACATAATAAACCCATAAGAAATTCAAAATTTTCCATCGGCCACTGGCGGGTGTGTGTTTTTGTTTTGCTCGCCAAATTCATTTTTACCCGCCATTGGCGCTTGACGGGTGTTAATTTTACACCCTGGTGAGCGCACTACTCAGGTAAGGGAGCTTGGAGAGAATGTGAGTGAGCTTTGTGCTGCCGGTGAGCTGGGAGTTGGCGCTACTGAGTGAGTGAGTGAATCATTTGTTTTCTGTAGCCTCAGCCTGTGGCACAGCTCAGCTCAGGGCAGGAAGGAGACGGGGGAGTTGAGTTGAAGTAACGACCAGAGCTGTCGCCTCTCCCACTGGGCTAAAACAGATTAATGCATTAACTTGAGACATTTACACTCTGCACAATAGTCACATGTTGTCTAGTCTTTTCTTTGCAGTTAGCTTGTGGTAGCAGGGGCAAGTCAGTAATTAATTTTCAATGAGAGCCTGGTGACTTGGGCGACTTTGGCAACTTGGTCGTCAGCCGTGTGTCTTGGGCGACCAGAACAACATGTCCGAATCCAGCTAAAGGTAAACGCAGATGTTCATTTCTCCTTTCCATTATATTGTCGGATAATTACACTAACAATCCGAGCCTATCTGTGTTTAGAAAAATGCACTTTTAGTGGACGTATTTTGACGTTGTTTAACGCGGTCTGAGTGCCCTATTATTTAATATAGCGCACGCTCACGGGCTGCAGGCAAGTCAGTCCCAGCTTTGTACTGGAGAACTGTCAAATATTGAGCATCCTATCACTCATTTAGACAAAAGTAGATCGGAAAATATGGCCCAGGTTGAAAAAAAACATTAGTTCCCCTTTAAGTTTCAATTCACTATCACTGCATACATTACCATAAAGAGGTATCTTTATGGTAATGTATGCAGTCTGGATCCTCTCATCCTCTGCTGTACTCAAACATTAGTTGTACCTAATTATCTCATGAAATGTATATTTATATTGAAACAAATTTTGTACTGTAGAATTAGAGATGCTGTTGCCTGTTGGAACATGTGAAACACATAGTTCAGTCTGTTTTTTTTAATGTAAGCTGTCAAAAAGTAAATGTCAACCTGAGTATCCTGATGTGCGCTTGAAGTCTGATTTCCTTTTGGCTTATCTGGATTTATTCTGCACTGTCTGGCATCCCAGAGAGAGACGGGGTATTTTCAGTTCTCTGAAGTTTGACTTTAAATTCAGCTCCCCGTCAGACAGAGCTGTCTGTTTGGAACGTACTGAGCGTACGACTGAATAAATGAGACTTGGATTATACTTCACGGGTTGTGTGAGACTTTGTTAACAAATGTTTTGATATAGTTTGGCTGTTGTTAAATGCTGACCCCTGTGACTTCAATTCAGAAAGAATTTTCTCGGTTTGTCTTTGGATTCTTTGCTCACTGTGGAGGCATGCGAGAAAACCCCCCGGCAAAAACAAAACTCTCCCCCTTTCCTTACCTCTGCTTCACGTCTAATGACTTGTGTACGGTTCCTTATAGTCCCCAGTTTTCTCAGATGTGAAGCCTTCACTGTCAGTGTTTCTTAAATTGTGTAAAATGCATAAATACTCAATTTGCCAGTATCACAATGAATCTATTGCTTGTAAGAAGAAAGTGAAATTGAGGTGCTGTGGCCCATTAATATCAAAGATACATACTCTCCAGTCCTCTGAATGAGATTCTATCCAGAATCAATTGTTTTTCGGTTATTAAAACAAATCTATTACATCTTCTTTGAGTCTTATTTGAAAAATCCTTTTGAAACAGGTGGGAATACCTTGAAATAAGTCTGATCATGACAGCACTGTCAAGAACAAAATCGCTCATTTGCATGGATCGGTGTGGATAACTGCCAAACTCACATCTTTTCACCGTAGCCCACTCTCTGTATTCTCACGGTCACTTTGTCTGCATGTCACATTTCATTCATCTATCTTTACTCTGAGTTCAATGTGTGTGATAACGGACAGTTCTGATGAACTCATCTTGCAAACAATCAAGAACCAAACCAAGAAATGTGATCTGCTCCCAGTCCTGCCATCGTGACAGAAAGTTGGAGAGTTTGTTGCATGGTTATTTTTGTGCACATTTTGTACTTGTGAAACACGAGAGGACTCACACCGAGAGAAAAAAGAGAGACTCAGAATGAAGTGTGGATTTTAAATGCTTTGATTTGATTTCAGGACTGTACAGACAAACGACAGACCCTCCTCAGTGCCATACGAGGCGTGCATGATGAGTCACTCTACCTGTGGGTCACTCATCTCGGGCTTGATTGAACACCAGAACAACACAACTCCATACCAGACACATATATCATTGCCTGAAGGATGTTATGACTTCTGCACACCTTGCAATTTTGTCCAATTACTGCAATTTCACCACAAATGTGACTTTTCAAAAAGGATAAAAATGCCACATAATTGTGGAGCAGCTTGTTGATTGACAAAGCCCTCCTTGTGCCTTTTCTCTCTCTGTTCATCATGAGACCACTGCTGCGTTTGAGTGACAGGAGTAACTGTTAGCATCACACAGCTAATGTTACCCCACGTTAGTTAATGGGTTTGATAACAGAGTTGAGCCATTTTGGTGTCAGTGTGCGTTTGCTGGGACTGTTAAACTGCTGGCTGTTGGATGTTGACTACTGCTGTTTCTCATATGTGAGTTCAGGAGGCAGGTCGAGGATTCAGCCTGGATAAATCTGATAAAATAAAAAGCAAAACAGGCAGGTAACTCAAAGTCCAAAAGTATGAAGAACCAAAACCAAATTGAAAACACAGGAAAGGAATCCAAAACAGAACACAAAAGATGAACACAGACAAACTGACAAAGATACAAAGTGAAACACACAGGTAGCCTATGTATATATACACAGAAAACTAATCACAAGAACGAGAGACAGCTGGAGCAGGAGGACGCGGGCAAAAGGACAGAAATGGGTGTGGAGGGGAACACTAGAGTGGAGCAAACAAGACTGATACAGAACAGGTGAGAAGGGAAGACTCTGGGAACAGGGAAGGACTAACGAGACAGGCGTGACGGGAAACAGGCGGGAAAAGACATGAAGACAGGAAGTCAAACCAGACTTAACACATGAGGAGAGAATCTACAAGAAAAACCCAGATTAAACACAAATGAATAACATAAAATAAGGAAGATCACAATCAGACATCCCCAAAACAAAGTCCACAAGATAACAAAACACAAACCAAAACCCAGAATCGTGTCAGGAAGAGAGCAGCTCACAGAGACGGTCCTTCAGTGTTGCCCCCACCCATCACAAATTGATTTTTTATCTCTGTGGGAAACAGTGAATGCTCACAATCATAGGCTCCTACAACTATTTTCGCAATTTTCATCTGCTCCCACAATTTTATTGCAAAGAAAAAAAGCCCAAAAATATTGCATGTATCATAATTTTTTTAGAAAACCTGCCATGAAATCAGACATTTCAGGCTGCAACAATCACAAAATCCTGGAGGTACTGATATATTCTTACAAATGTTAGCTTGTGTACAGGTGCAGCCCAAGTAAAAAGAATTGTTGGCATTGTACATTTCTACAAATCATGGTTATGTTACATTTGTACGGTTCATATGTATCATATCAACATTTCTACAAAGACATATAGTAGTTTTGATTATTAGCTTATAAGCTGAGTTTCTCATTAGGGGGTGTACAGGATGTTGAATGATGTGACACCTACTGTAGGTGAGTCAGCTGCCAAGCTGCAGACCACTGTTGAAGATCAACAACAAAATTGTCTGTTTTTCAGCAAGATGTTGGCGGCAATTGCTGTCGACATTGTGCCATCAAATCCAGGTAATTTAAACCATGACCAAGTGTTTTTTGTGTCTAAACATAACGTTAACCACACGTTGGTGAAACCTAAGGAAATGTGAAGTTTCAACTCATCTGCTACATGGATTCAAGATACATCTCTAGAACGTGCTGGGACGCAGTCAGTGATGTTTCTGGGGTCATCGGGGGTTCTGGTCTTTTAACATCAGACCCCCTCACCTAGTACTGGATTGCATCCCAGCAGCAGCACTCCACGGGCTTGCCCTCTTGATCCAAAGCTACCATGTGGCTTTCTCTGTGGTGTCAGTAATGGTTCGAATGGCCCCCCTCATCGCAGCTCCGACTACTCCTAACCAACCAATATAAGACATCTTGGTGGTAAATTAATCTTATTTTCTGGTTACAGAAAGAGATTGAGAGCATTATTGATGTCAGTGGGCCTACCAATAAGAATTTGTAACTAAAAGGCTAGCTAGCTATATTTTTCACCTAACCAGGCAATGAATTGTTGTTTATTTCTGTTGTCGTTCTTTTTTTTCCCAGAATGGTAAAAGGGACTAGGGTGTATATGAGTGTAAGGGGGGGAGGAGCTAGCTATGTAAAGTTAATACTACTGGTAGTTGGCTAATGTAATATATAGAACAATATGTGTTGTTGTTTTAGCTAGCTAGTTAACTTAGCTTCAAGTAATCTGATTAATGTAAGTGGAGTTTGATAAACTTTGCAAAATGTATATAATATGTTATAGGATTTAGTCACCTAAACCAGCGGTTGAGAGAGAGACAGCCCACAGTCAACAACAGTACACCCTGTAAATCACAACCCAATGTTGGCAGGTATGGTGTGTGTGTGTGTGTGTGTGTGTGTGTGTGTGTGTGTGTGTGTGTGTGTACACAATATTTCACTGTTGCAATGAATATAATGATTTTCTGATAGTTGCAACATGCCAAAGGAACGACAAGATGATGAAGACTGGACAGCAGGCCAGAGTTCTTCAAAGAGGAAGAAAAATCAGCCCCCACCTCAGCCATCTCTGGAAAATTGCACCCTGCATGGTTGCACGGGGACAGTAAATGACAAGTTCATACCTTTGTCTTCCCGCGGAGTGCATTTACTGCTATCCATGATATGAAAAAGAAACTTCAGACACAATCATTTAACTGTGGTGGTATGCAAGATGTTTGTGAATCAATATCCTGATGAATTGTCTTCTGATTGTGGGTTTCATAATCACAGTCGACGCATGTTTTTCTGTCATGCTAACCGTACTTTAAGCAAACGTCAAGCAGAAAATGACTCCACTAGACCGACACGTGAGCATGTGGATTCTTCAGTTTTGTTTGGCAGTTATTGCATATTCTGCAGAAGTAGCACAGTTAAGAAAATGTCCAGCAACAGATATAGCTTGCAGAAATTCCAATCAAATGCATACAAGAATATAGAGATAAAAGCAATGGAAGTCGGTGATAAAGACTTGTTGTGCAAAATCAGAGGAGTTGATCTATTTGCCAAGGAGGCGCAGTTTCATGATTGCTATCGCAAGCAGTACTTAGTAAAGTGAGCAGCCCAGCCTGACACTTCAGCTGCAGTGTCTGAAAGAGCCACAAAGAAGGCACTGATCAGCAAAGCTTTCACTCAGGTGCATGATCATATAAAAACTGTTATCGGAAAAGAGCCAGGTTGTTAAACTAGCTCATCTCACAGTTTTGTATAATGAAACCTCAACAAGCCATAACCCGAAACAAAAAATTGAATGCTGCCCTGATCTCAAAGACATTTTTGTTTTGTAAATCCCTAGAATCCATGAAGATGACAGTGCATTCAGCTTATGAGATGGGAATTACTGATTGGAGTAAAGAGGTCAGCCATGATCTTCACAAGAAAATCTTAACAGCCTTCAAAACCTCTGAACCACTACCTTGGCCTCTGAGGGCTCATAATCTCCATGATCCAAATGAGGAGATTCCTCCTGAGGTTTTACAATTTGTTTTAAACCTCATCTGCGGAGATAAGAAGCCCTCATCTCGAGAGGAAAGTCTGGCATCCTCCATTTCTCAAGACATCTGCAGAGCAGTTACATTAGGTCAATGGAAGATGAAAAAACACATCTTGCCATGAATGACACCACGCCATCTCTTCAGATCCAAGAGCATCACCACTCTGATAAATAGGCTTGAATTGAACTTGAAACGGCTCTGGCAAATGCAATCGTGGTAAGTGCTTCATTAGTCAGATGTTATCAAGAGGCAACTTGAACTCATCACAGGCCACAAAAGAGTCGAATCCTAGCACTCAGATTACAAAAAAGCAGTGATCATTTAAAAGTCCTGCCACAGAGTTGCCAACTTACAACAAACGGAAAAGATCTGAACCAACTAACTTGGTGTCATCTGGTTCAAATAACTCAACCACATACAGCGCATCAAAATCATCAGATACTGATCCAATTTGGGTCTTTGCTTATGAAATCAACTTCAGGGATCAGCACATCCCCGGTTTGTCAGGCTGGCTGGGCAGCTGGCTAGTCTCCAAAATGGTTTATCTTGGCTGTTGGTTATTAGCCTAAGGGTGACTCTACTGATGGTTGGCTTCTTGATAATTAGTTATGACTGCACACGAGAGTCATCTTTATTCCTTGTCTTGCCTGGACTTTCTTCTTTAATAAACCTCGTATTTGTTTCTTCCCCAATGGGTCAGGATACACCACGCAAAATTTGAGACTTTTCTGACCATTTATGCAGTTGCAGTACCTTAATATTTGACATCATTTCGCTAGAAACTTTTCCCAAAAATTGTTGGGTTTTTTTGGCCTCTGAGACCAAGCGGCCCGGAGTTGAGGTGCTCCTTATTAACTTGTGATGGCCCAAGATAAGGGATAACTGAAAATAATAGTGAAAAAAATGTAGCAAAAAACATCCTGAGGGGTGGACCTGGCTCCCAGCCTAAATGTATCAAACAGAGGTATTTAAAATCCAGGACTTAAGTTTGAATCTCCTGCGTGCGAGTCCTTCTTTGCTGAACTTCACTTTTTTCCTGATTACCACACCAAGAAACACAAAGGACAGGTTTTTAAGGGTTTTTTTTCCTTAGCCATTTATGTTAGTTCTCATCCCTTCTCGAATACATTAACATAGCTTATTAATGCATGGACATCTCCACATACAGCAGTGTAAAGCATTATAGATGCTAATGAAGGATCTATATACATGTACTCTCTATTCTACAGGTACAATTCTCGCTCATTGTGCAAATTAGGGTGCAGTTAGACTTAGAAAGATGATCCATCCAATTGTGATCCATTGAAATCTTTCTCAGTATGCCTACTGTCAGACCTGGAGCTGAGCAAACTGTCTTTGGTGTCTGTAAACCTGCAGTTATTAAAGGAGGCGGCATTGGATTAATTATGCTATGTGTCTTTATTTAATCCTCTGTCTTGCCAAGAAAAATAAGGCCAACATGATAATGTAATTCCTAATGATCAAAGCAGTTTTGCTGTCACTGCCACCGAATCTTCTTACCACATTACATTTTCAGAACTGTGGCTTTTCAAGGCTGTGCCTCTCTGCAGAGAAAGATCAAGCAGCTTTGCTACTGAATCATGTGCCAAAAGTCATTTGAAGTGGATTTTTTCAAAATACTTTGCAGCAAAAATTGGTGCATGCGATTAATTGAGATTAATTAATCACAAAGCATGTCATTAATTAGATTCATTTTTAATTGCTTGACAGCCATAATACAAATACAACAAACATCAGCTTGGTATTGGAGAAAACTTGGGGTAAACCAATAAAAAAACCAAAGGAGATGAATTCCCTTCAGAATACTGCTCGTAACAAGTGCTTCTCTAGTGGGGAAATAATCAGTCTTTAAATCATGGTTATCTTATTTTTTAGGATTTATGTTATTAGCCTTTAGCTGTTTCATGTTTATATTCTTTTGTAGATACAAATCTGACTGCATCAACATCCGTTTAGAATTCCACAGCATTTTACCCTGTAAATATTATGAGCTGTAACTTGTTTGTTGTTTTTCCAGCACGTGGCAGTCGATCAGTAAAAGGGCAGCATCACTGCATAATAATCAGGTTGTGCCTTTGATTCAGATTTTCTTGATTCTCTTTCAAGAACTGTGCCAACAAACCACGATGTACATTCATGGAATGCGCTTGCAAGACACTGCAATCAAATATCGGGATACCACAACGAATATAAAATGAACCCCCAGTCTTGTTTTCCTCATACATTTGCTGACATGTATGCTACGCACACCTTTGTGCTGACATTTACAAATGAGAAATTCAATGTATCAACATGATGCGCATGAGAACAACAGAAACCTCATCCCTCCACACATTTCAGAAAAAATGCCAGCATCTATTCGTCTGTAGAATTGTATAACTCCATATGGGAACATACTGCTCAATGAGACTGTTTCTAGTTTGCTGTACAGAGCTCACTTTTGCAGCACAAGTTAACAGACAAAATATCAGACTGCTGGAAAAAGAACACACGTGCTGACATTCAAAACTGAGGTCGGTTTCTGTATAACAATTACACAAGCGAAAATTTATTCACAAATACAAGACATGACATTTTGCATGAATTTATAAATGCTTAAGCTACCATTCTGAGCTACAAAAACAAGGGCACTTTCAAGTTTTGTGAAGGAAATGACAATCCAGCAGCTACAGCACATTGTGTGATGAAGCTTCGTGATCTCTTTTTTATATACAGGAACACTGTAAATCAATTAGAACTCCAGACAAAAGCTACACAGCTGGTGTAACATTTAACAGCATGATGAGTTGTATGCACTGTTATACTGTCATTCACTATGAGGTGTGTTTGAGTATGAAATAGGAATCCACATGTACTGTGAATTTGATGATACAGATAAGAACTTACTCTAGTTATTTTCTCACTTAAAGGGACAGTTCACCATAAAATCAAAGATGACGGCTGATAATCTCCAACACTCAGCAATTCACATAAAGACAATCCAGCCTGATAAATAGCTCAACAGGTAAGAGGAGTTTGGGTGAACTGTCCCTTTAAATGTTATAAAGGATATTTTCACAATCTGTGGTCAAACAGTTCTCAAAATGCCCTTATTGTTTTAAGACAGACTTTAAAATACAATGAATGATCCTTTAGTGTTGTATCAATAAATGACAGAGACTGAAAAAATGTCTTTAGCTCAGTGGCACAGTGGTCAGAAAGCCTTGTGTTTGTCCAGGAAAGAAAATGCAAAGTACACCAGTGTGTACTCGTAGGCTGGTAACATACGTTGTGCTATCAGGGAGCAGCGGCTATGTAAAAACATGCTGAAAAGTAAGGCTCAGCAACCCTGTTTCTCACCTCCACCTGGACATCAGTGTCACAATGAATAACTTCGGAGAGTGGTGAGCAGCTCAACTATTTTCTGCAGTTGCAATCATGAATGCTGGTCTCAATCTCAGAGAGGCATCACACACCACGTGAAAAAAATGACAAAAAAAGGTTATTTTTCATTGCCTTTCATTGTCCTATATGACTGTGACAGGAATGATTCATGTACTTTTTTTCTCGTCTTCCATCTCAATATTTATGTGAGAGTTAAGACCAAAACCAGGTGTTAAAAAGCAAGGGCTTGTTTGTGTATCAATCACTCATCCCATGTTAGGTTGAATTTGTGAAAGAACATTTTTGGCCACGTGCCTGCGGTGAACGAAGAATCCAAAAAAAACAGAGAAAATTCTTGATAAACTCATAAAAGTCTGTTTACACATTCTCACGTCTCATTTATCCAGTCGTATGCTCAGTACATCCAACACAGACAACACTTCACTAAGGTGAAAGTGAAACTTACCTGTGCTCTCCCCACAGCCAGACTCCATTGACAAAACAGTCATTTTTGCCTGCTGAACACAGGAGCTGCTGGTCTACCTCTGCCTGAATCCGAGTTTGTTTACGTTATAATCCGACTTTGCTGAATCCATACTAACCCTTTGAAACACAGAGGTCACACAACAACACAAACAAACTATCTGATGCAGACAGTGGTCAACCGGCAACTCCTTTATTCAGTGTGGTAAAATTGCTGTTTTTTTCAGTGGAGTCTGGCTGTGAAGAGAGCATTTTACTTTTCACCTTCTACTTCAACTCCCCGTCAGACACAGCTGTCTGTTTGGGAAGTACTGAGCATAGGACTGAAAAAATGAGACTTGGATTAAACTGCATGAGTTGTGTGAGAGTTTGTGAATTGAGGTTTTGATATAGTTTTACTGTTGTGAAATGTGATCATCTATGACTGCAGTTTTTGATTTTTTTGTTCACTGCAGGCATGCAAGAAAAACAACATTTTCCTCACAAATTCAACGTGACACGGTGTGAGTGATATACCAATGGTCATTTGGGGTTTTTCTTTAAGATAAGCTGTGAAATACAATCAAGAAAGTCTAATTTCAGTAACAGGTGTGTTGATTCAAAGGCTTATCAGATGCCCAAACACTGCACATAATCCTCTCAGACAAGATTTTACAACTCAGAGATGATCCGGCTGGCAGTCATATTATCTTTTATCACCATAAACATGACATCATAAACAGTAAAAAAAAAACGATATTATGTTACAAAGTAACCAACCAAGAATGTGTGCCAGCGTGTAGTTGATTAAAAAAGGCGAGCCAGTTTCAGCTTTTTTGCAAGACAGCCCTGCATTTTTACCCAGTCGAAAAAAATGGCACTGACACTCCCTCTGCTTTACCGCACTGGGTTTTTGCACAGCTGAAGTCGGTCCAAATGCAGTCTAATATTTGGTTAGTTCAAGTCACTAAATCTACTGAAGCACTGCGTTAGTTCAGGCAGAGCGGTGAAGTAGCACTTGTGTTAGCTGATTGGTATCAGCTGCTTCATTCTGCTGCACAATCACTGGCTATCAGCTGACTGTTAACATCCAGTCATATTCACGCAGGTGTAGAGGGGCCATTATGACTTGGCTCCCATCGCTGTTACTCTGCTGCTGTTGCCACCTGCTGATGCAGCTCCCTCCTCCGCCCCGACCTCCTACTCATGTGCTATAATTTTGGTGTTGTTGATTTAATTAAGATTGAGTGTGTATGGGTGTGTTTGTTATTCTCTCAGCAGCGTCCTTGCTGTGACTATCTTGAAAACACCATTAAAAAGCAAATCTCAGTGTATAACTATGTGTTTAAAGTGGTCAGTAGTTAAAGGAACAGTTCACCCCAGAATCAAAAATACATATTTTTCCTCTTACTTGTAGTGCTATGTATCAATCTAGATTTTTTCATTGTGAGTTGCAGAGTGTTGGAGATATCAGTTGTAGAGATGTCTGCCTTCTCTCCAGTATAATGGAACTAGATGTCACTCAGCTTGTGGTGCTCAAAGAGCCAAAAATATACATTTGAGCAACTCAACAGCAATGTCTCCTTACAGAAATCATGACGCGATTATCTACAGACCTTGTCGTGAGAAGTTTCATGTAGGAACTATTTTCTTTCAACTGAGCAGCACCGCACAGAAGGAAGTGTGCGTCTACTTACAGATGAGAGGCTTGTGCTCATGACAGCGCAAGATGTAAACGTTAATGTTCAGAATTCAGCAGCTAGACTTTTGACCAAAACAAAACACACCTGTTTTGGCTTTCCTGCACTGGCCTCAAATCTCTTTTACAATCCATTTTAAAGTTCTTAATCAATTACATTAAATACAAGGCTCTCAATGATCAGATTATATAACTGAGCTTCTCACACCGTACCACCCAAACAGGCCCCTCAGGTCTGCTAGTCTGGCTCTTCCGACTGTTCCAGAGTCCAGGTTAAAGACGAAGCATGATAGAGCGTTTTCAGCTCCTGCTCCACTCCAAAGTCGTCGAAATCCAACGCTTGGGTAGAGACTTGTGCTATTAGAAACCAACAAAAAAAGCTGTCTTAAAACGTCGGCATGATACATGGACAGTTGCCATTATAGTTTAATGGCGCCCGGCGGCGTCAGGGGGAAATACGGCGGGACAAGAACGAGCGTTAAGGCAGCGAAAGTTCGACTGGGGCAGGAATGAGAGGTGGTGGATGGGTCCAACAAACACCAATTTCCACCCGAGAGAGCAGCGTTCGCATCCTGTAAGATTCTAAAGCCAAACCCTGTTCTTTTTTCCTGAACCTAACCACGTGCTTTTGTTGCCTTAACCCAGCCTTGAACATTGATTGCTGTTGGTTGTTGAACGTGTGTTTATTTTGAAAGGGACTGTATGTAACTCGCAACTCACACCAAAACAATGTAAGAGGAAAAACATATTTTGATTTTAGGGTGAACTGTTCCTGTAAGCTGCATATCACAAAACTGCCCAAAACATCTTCCAGATTCCAGCTCTTTGTTTCCTGTCCATCTCCTCACTGACAGCCGTCAATTAGAAGCAAAAATGCCCCCCAAAAAATCATTAAAAAAATCAGTTCCTTGATGTGTCTCTGACTGAAATTGGTCATGGTTTAAAAAAAAAAGCCAGCTCTGACTGTTGGTAGGAAACAGATGTCGACCCTAACCTTGAGTCAAAGCTTGCACGACAGCAAGAGGTCAGGAAAACGATAACATAAGTCTTGTTAAGCATTTAAACATATAACCAGCGCTGTCATTTTTTCAGGTCTCATGACACTGTAGATCTTTCCCACAAATCTCTCAGTCCCTGAGTTAAATGTAGCAGGTGTGGCTACAAGTCTACAGCACCCTGACTTCACAGCCAGGCTGTCCAGATTCTGCTGTTGTCTTGGTGTATCAGGCTCTTTTTCTTGCTATAAGCCACATCTTCGGCATGTTTCCTAGACGCACATAAAACTGCACATCCTGGATCACTACACTCGGCCTACGTCCCCAGGGGTTGACCTAACATGTAATAATAATTCAACAAGTCTTTGGCTTTCTTGAGGCCACTTATAAACATTCTCTTCAAAGAACATGGTGGATAATTAATTTTCATCCATAAGCTCTCTTACTGTTGTTAGGTGCTGAAACACTAATTTATGCAGGAGGAGAGAATTTTAATGTGTGGAATAATTCAATCAAGGCTTTTAACACCTTGACTGAGAATACTTAAGTTTGATCTAAAGCATTCAGGGTTGTTCTTTTTCCTCATTATTTGATAATTCTATGCACACCACATTATGTCAGCTGCTGTTCCTCCAAGCGTCCCAGTCGTCCCCTTGCAGCACAGTCTGTCTCCAGATTCACTGACTCTCTTGATCCCTGGACTGCTGGTCCCTTTTTTTAACAAGAAGTCTCTCCGAGGCCTGTGAAGGAGTTTCTGCTTTCATGCCCGTGACGGTAGCTGTGAAACATCTCTGGAACAGGAGCTCGGGGTCTGGCGGCTGGTTGTCGCAGTCCAGTTTTCTGCTCATGAAGTGTTTTCTGAATCCCTGCGGGCCAGAGACACAGGTGACTCTCACATGACTGGATCCCTCACTGGGATCTCCTTCTGAAAAGCACAAAGACAAATACACAAAACAAAAAGGAGTCATTTAAATCTTGACTCCAGCAATGTTCTCTGATTCAGGTTCAGGTTCAGGTTACTTTATTAATACCCGAAGGTAGATTTGTTCTGCAACTGTACACAGTTACCGTACAGATATAACATAAAACAACCACAAAACAGAAACATGATAAAAGTACCCCAAGGCTCCACCAGCCAGGACACGAGGAGGGGAGAGAAACATCAATACATAGAAAATACAATAAATAACCCAAATAAACAGCCTCTGGAAGTCCGATTCTGAGGCTTTCAGAAGGAAAGCGTCCACGTGAAATGAATTCCTAAGCTTCCACTTAAGAGAGCCTACACACACACTAACCTGGCGCTCTGAGAGGCAGGCCGTTGTCAAGACGACTGGGTTTTGTGGCGATAAAGAGGTAGCAGAGGACACATACTGTGATGAGGAAGGCAAGGAGGACCACCGCTGCAATGGACAGACCAACCAGAGCGCCGATACTGAGAGGAGAGGAGAGGAGAGGAGAGGAGAGGAGAGGAGGATTTAGAGCTGAATTAACCTGCATGTCTTTGGACTGTGGGAGGAAGCTGGAGTACTTGGAGAAAATCCACACTGACACGGGGAGAACATGCAAACTCCACAATGAAGGGCTTCCCCACACCAGGGTTTCAACCCCCCAGCAAATATAGAAAGTTTATGAAATCAGTAGAGGAATTGAGGTGACATTTATTACATCAAAGTATAGTAAAAATGAATTAAACAACTCCTATAATGGCAAGGTATTTCCAAAGAACGCAAAAACTATCTTTATCCACGATCGAAATCAGACCCATGGACATGTTTGCAACTCATGGCGCCCCCTACTGAGTGATTTCAAAATAGTTTTACACATGTGGCTCAAAATTGTTATGATTCAAATATCCTGCGCGATTTGTAACGATTGAACAAACACTTTCATATTTACAGTCTAACTTGTGTTATGCCACGCCCATTCCTGTATTTAAGAAGCCCCCTAGAGGTGGATTTGAATGAAACTTTCAGAGTATGTTCCAGGTACTTGTGTGGACTTATCTTGCAAGTTTCATGACAACCCGGTCTCACTCCTGAATCGATGAAATCCGGCACTTGGGCAGTGCATTTTTGCACTGATGTAGCGTGGTTACTTTGAAAGAGACTGTATGTAAATGTTACATTTCCTGTGAAAACAGAAGTGTATTTTGAAAGAAGACAATACATGTAACAGACAGAACTTGACACGGTGTCCCAGAACGTCAACAACCAACACACCCAGGGTACCTTGCACGTCGTATCTGGACGTGGAAAGTCAATGTGTGACGAGGTCCAAGTGAGAATGTGAAGTTCATGACAATGTGCTGAGCCACGCCCCTTTAAAGTTCATTGGTCAATATTTTCAAAACGAAATATAAATGAGTTTTATGCAACTTTTTATAATGAAAAGTTGGTACAAATCAGACCTGAGGTTTACAAGATATCGGATGTGTTTTACAAAAAAAAAATAAAAAATTAAAATGGCTGTCAGATGCACTTTAGGGGTTCTTGAGGCAAATTTGTAAAGTTTACATGGATGAATGTCTGCACCAAGTTTTGTGTAAATCAGACTTACGGCATAGGTGGTATACATTTTCAAACTTTTAAATATAGCGCCCCCATCAGGCCGATTGGGCACATATTTATTGAGCAGCATTTGGTCACAACTTCCATTCACTGGTGAAAATTCCATTTGTCTAGGTCGAATCATTTCACAGAAACACTTCTGAGGAAAATTAATAAAACCTGTACAAAACAACAGGAAACAATAAACAGACAAACTATTAAACGTTTATCAAATAAAAATAAGAAAAAAAATGAAATCACACATGAGCATAAAATGGAAAACTATAGTAGCTGGGATACAAGCACAAAGCACTTCAGGGCTGGTATAACTGGCTTTTGGAAAGTCCAGATGAGTCATAAAAGAATTTATCTGACAAGTGAGTCGAGGTTTACAGCTGCTGCTGCTGCTGCACACGTTTGTGGATAACGCGTAAAAACCACGCAAAGTGATGAGCTCAACTGTTGATCGTTGTAGAGCTGCAGCATCTTTAAGATTCAGAATAAGTGACAGATTAAGTTAAGAAAATGAATGACGAGTAGAAATTGCCCTTACCTCAGCCACCACATGTATCCATACTCATACGGAAAGAAACTGTGGGGATCATCACAGCAGTACTTGACATCGTTGAATCCGCAGCAGTACACAGCAGCAACAGCGTTGCCCGGTCTGGGGCACGAGAATCCGTCCACAAAGACACCGTCAGCGCTGTAGTAACTGCTGCATTCAGCGCTCATGCTGCAGCGAGGCGAAGAAATGAAGTAGAAGAAGAAGAAAAAAACGACACCTCTTAACCTCAGATTAAAGTGAAGAGGGAGAAGAAGAAGAAGAAGAGCACCTCATCCTCAGTGTGAAGGTGCGGTGAGTGTGTTTCTCCATCAGCTGTGAGTTCCCCAGTGAGTGAACACGGTGAAGAACAGGAGCAGGAGAGAAAGAGGAGGAACATTTCAGTCAGAGGAAAACTGGAGCTCTCTCTCTCTCTCTCTCTCTCTCTGTCTCCCTCCCTCTCAACACTGCCCACAGTCAGCTCATTTATTCAACAGTGAAATAATTTGCTCCTTTACTTAATTTCTTTGTTGACAGAAGCATACAAAAGCACACATTATCCCCTTTGACATTTAAATGTTGCCATACAAACAATAATGCAGTTACACAAGGCTGTGAGGAGCACTGGTGGACTCAGAGGGGGGAGGGGTGCCCCCATGCTCTAAAAAAAAAAGAAAGAAAAAGGCTGCAAAGGTGCTCTCTTGGGTGCTGCTTTCTGAGATTAAACATGACTAGGGTGCCCTGTAAGTGGAGACAGCAAGCAACAAGATTAAGCGTCCTCAAGGGTGCTCTTTCAATGGAGGAAACAAGATGAAGTTCTCTTTAGTGTACCCTTCCAGAGGGGAAAAAGATGTCATAGGAGCCAAATATGTTATTGGGAGGTTGCTTCTAACTGCGTAATTCACTGTGTGGGCATTGGGGGGCGCTGTACTGTCACCTGCTGAGTTCAGGTATTTTAGGATGTGACCTCACTATGATCATCAGGTGTTTGACCCGGAAGGGCAAAAGGTTCTTGACTACTGTGGCGCTAACTGCTGGCGTTTTCTTTGTTTGATCAGTTGTCAATAAATCGGAATAAATGTTCGTTATAATGCATCAGAAGACCAACGTTTGGACTCCTTTACTGAGCACAAAGAACGGTAACCCATCTTAGTACAATAAATGAGATGCAGTGTCCTTTAGGATGCCCCTCTAGTGGAGAAAACATGCAGTGCCCTCTTGGGTGCCCTTTTGGTGGAGAAAATGAGAGCTAGTTCCATTTAGTGCCCTTTTAATGGTGAGGAAAAAGATGCAGTGCCCTCCAAGGTGCCCTTGCAGTTCAGAAAATGAGATGCAGTGCCCTCTAGTTTCAGTGGAGAAAACAAGATGAGATGTGCTCTAAGATGCCCTTCCAGTAGAGAAAATATGAGGAAGTGCCCTGTAAGGTGCCGTTCCAGTGGGGGAGAAGAAGATGCAAATGCCATTTTAACAGATAGTTCTCATGTGCTGAATAGTGAATATACTCCCCTGAACTCTGGAAAGAGATATAGGCTTCCTTTGTGCAGGCACAATCGATACAAACATTCCTTTGTGCCTGTATCAACCAAGCTTCTCAACAGCAGGAAATGATTGCGATGTCTCTGTATATGTATACGAATATAGGCTATGTGTATATGGAAATGAATGTATTATGAGTCAAACAATGGACGAATGGACATATGTGAGTGAATGGATTAATGTATGCTTGAGGTTATGTGATGCTGATATGAATGTATTTATGATTATAGTTAGAGTAGCGGTGTGGATGCATGTGAATGACGTTCACGTCGGCTTGCTGCATGTGCAGGATTGTCCAGTGGCCTGTTTTACTCCACCAGTCTTTTAACTTGATGTTCTTTTTGTACTATATGTGTTTTATGTATGCAACATGTTCCCTGTCTCCACGACAAATTTCTCCCTGGTGGAGACTAATAAACTAACCTAACCTAACCTAACCTAACCTAGCAATGCCCTCTAGGGTGCCCTTTTGCGGAGAGGATGGCCGTTCGGTAGGGGAAAAAATACACTGCCCTCCAGGGTGCCCCTCTAGTAGAGATGACAGAATACTTCAGTGTTTTCACTTTGTATCAATATATTTGGATCATTTATCACTGAATCGATATATCAGTCCAGATCAATGTATTGTTACCCCCCTACCCTCTAGAAGAGAAAACATGATAACGTGCCCCTGAAGTGCCCCTCCAGTGGGGAAAATGTGATGCAGTGCCCTTCAGAGGGTTTTTTTTTTTTTTGCTATTTTAATGTTTGCACTGTTTGCTCCGTTTTCTTATCGTTGTTTTCTACATCTATTCTATTTCTATTATTGATGTTGTTTTTACTCTGTACCCACCTACGTGCAGCACTTTGGTCGACTGCCATCGTTTTAAATGTGCTCTAGAAATAAATCCTGACTTGACTTGACCTCAAAATACCATTCAGTGAAGAAGACAAGAGGCAGTGTGGTGTCCTTTTTATCGAAGTTTTTCGCCCCTGACCCTCAGATCAGACCAGTCCACCTCTGGTAGAAAGCATGTCTGCACCATCTCATTACTTATTATTTTCTGTAAGTCTACTCAACTGAATTGTGCCCACTTAAGTGATGTGTGATATTCTCATAAATGCAGTACGATACTCAACTTGCTTTGCCTGGAGGTCACTTTTGTAAACTGATAGGTGGCCAGGTGCAAAAGCCCCGCACAGGTCAGGTGTACACAGGGGCATTCCTTGGATGTGAGGACATTTTTTAAATAACCCTGGCACCTTATTTAAATTAACATTATGAATTTTCAATTTTCACTGTGAATTAGAAAGTGGTTGGGGGGCCACCTGGCGCAGTCATGGGCCACATTTGGCCCACGGGCAGCAGGTTGATTATCACTGCAGCACAGTATATGAACCTGCTGGCAGTGTGAACTAATCTACATTCAGTGGAAGCAATGTGCCACTCCATTACAGTGGCCACTGCAGTGTGGGTGGACACAAATAATGTCTGTAGTGTAGGTTACACTCTACTATGATCTAATGGCTCTGTGGTCAATATAATACACTTCTCACTTTAATTTCCTAAGAGGTGTTATGATCCAGAGCTGCTGAGCATACTGTAATAACACAGAGATGAAACGTGTGTCGTGTCAGTAGCAGTTTATTTTGTCCATGTGGGAGGAATCCAGCATAGACCTGCCTGCACTAGTACTTTATGATGAAAACAGAGAATGGTGAGAATTTGATATGCAGGACATGTTAGCGCCACTGCTGTGTCTACCCCAACACTGATTACATGTAACAGGACTTTTTGCTGTCTGTCTGACACATAGAAAACTGACCCTATAGTAGGCAAAGTTATTCAATATTTTAAGTGATTATTACGGCTTAGATGCTTCAACATGTTACACTATTAAATTTTATGCAACAAAACCCCTGAACAATTAAAAACCTCTATGTACTCAGTGCACACCCACACGGCTCGCTAATTAGATCTCCTCTCAGGATCGTGTGGGTTTTTGATTGACATCTCCCTCCTCGTTAGACAAACTTTAAATTGTTATACTCCACTGTGTCACAGACAGTCCATCATTTTATTGAGTGTCCAAATATGTGTATTTGCATGTAAAATAGTCCATCGTGGAACAAAAAAGTAGGAGGCAAAAACACTCAAGACAAAAGTAATCACTGCACTCAAACTGCTTCACAAAAATTGCATGAAGCAAAACCCATTCACAGCATTAAAGCCTTAGCCCAACGGTGCATTCCTGTCATGTAAGAGTTACTGTAATTACCAGCATCTGACTTGAAGACTTGCACTTCAAGCTGTAATTACAACCAGGAAGCTTGATTTGTCTAAAAAGCCTGATACAGGGTATCTATCTTGGGACTTAATGATACAGTTCCTATGTCAGGCAAAGTCCATCATCCAAATTAATTAGACACAGATTTCATGGGAATGTTGCTATATGGTCAATTTACAGTATATTTTAACGCTCGCACAACCAGCTTTAGATGATGTGACATGGAAATCTTTCCTATCTCTACCATCCATCCCAGCTCAGTTGCTAGAAGAAAATGTTGGCATTGTACATTTCTGCAAACCATGGATATGTTACATTTGTATGTTTTATACATATCATATCAACATTTCTAAAGTATTTTTTATATGTACTGACTTTGTCATCGGGATGTGGATAGCGTGACACCTAGGTGAGATGCCAGTCAAGCTGCAGACCACTGTTCCAGACCAACAAACAACACAACTGGTTGTTTTTCAGCGGCTTGTTGCTATTTTTCCAGTAAGGATTGTGCCACCAAAAATTGAGCATAGCGTTAGTCCAAGCAGGTCATAATGTCAAGCTCAGCTCACGTCCCAGCTACATCAGCTGATCTCAAACAGCCAAGTCATGATGATTGATGTAAAGGAGTCAGCTGAAAGATCACGATTGTTTTCTATGCAACCAGTTGGCAAATCTCATTCAGGGCGCCCTATTTTAACTGCTCTGGCCTGCCTACTGTTGCTGCTTCCTCTGCAAGCTGCTTTGTATTGAAGCCAAAACATGATTTTTTCCCAAGTGTAAACAAGTAAGTTATGCGCCCAAACATAACACCACATTAACCATAGCAGGAAATGCAGCAAAGTCTCTGTAAAAAAACAACTGCTTTTCATGCAACTATGCTGGCAGGAAATGCACTAATGTTTGCTTGGCTTTATAAAGGTCTTAACCACATTGCAAAAAAGTCTGACTAAATCTTACTGATGTCTAAGTCCAATGATTCCATGACTTGGGTCAAATGTAAAAGCTCAGTTTGATTGTCTTTTCTCTTATTCAGAGGGAGACTGACAGACTCAGCATGACTCATTCAATTTCTCTTAACTTCAAACTGAAATTGCTGTAATGCAGAGCGACACCTTTTCCTAAAATTATATGTCTTTTAGTCATACTTTTAAAGATCATTTTTTGGCCATTTTTCTTCCATTAGAGTCCAAAGTGGAGAGAAATAATTTGGAGTCTTTGAGTATATGACAAAAACTGAGGACCACATTTAGAACACCATCACAGGTAGAGTCATCAAGATAAACCTGCTCTGTCTTTGTTCTGATGATGAAGCTCAGAGTGAGCAAAATGATTTTCACTGTGGTTAAATATATTTTTAAAACCAATCTGTTACATAATTTAAACACAGAATGAAGTAATTATTTGTCTGAACTGACAAGAAAGGATAGTGAGCAACCTAGGCAGCATTAGCTAGATTTACACAATAATGTTTACAACACCTGTTATTTATTGTATTGTAGTAGGGTCAACCGATACTCCGCCCCCGTATGACCATCGCTTTGAGTCAGCTCTCAATGAACGTTAGGCAGCAGAAAAGCACTAAAAACATCAGTGAAGGCTTAATTTTGTTAATGTTTGAAAAGCGCCAGTTATGGACGTCATCAAACCTGAGCAGAACAAATTTGTGTGTAAACTCTTTGCAGAAGGAAATTTACTTGTATTTCAGCATTCATCAGTATGTTAGAAGCTCAGATCTCTCTGTAGGTACTAACAAAATCTCCACCTGCTTCTGACTGCTCCTATTGCTTGTGTAAATAAGATATTGTAAGATAAGTTTTCTTTCGTATTGTGCTCTGTAATGTTCAAAACACAAAGACGCCTTTGAAGCATGTAAGTTAAACGTGACAGGAGAATAGACATAACACATGTAGTGAAATGAGTTGGCATTTAGCAGATTTAAGCTTCAGATTAGGTTTCTTAAAAATGTGAATGAGTTATTTAAATCGACTTAATAAAAAATTGGAAAACACTGTTCTCTGAATAATTAAAATAACAAACCAGCGTGCTCCTCCTCTGCCCTCTTAACGCACCACAGCCCCAAACTGCATGTCATTTAATAAGACTTCTGGACGTGGAAAGCGTCTGTCTCCACTCACAACGGACAGCTGGTAAGCCAGAACCTGGCAAAGAGTTGGAGGGAGATGGTGTAATTTTACGCCAGACTATCTTACTTGTGGGTTATTGCCTACATTAGACTGCCTGTATTAAGAGGTTAAGTTGTAGTTTCATTTCACAACTGTAACAAAGAATGCTAAGGCTTAGGGCAAACTGGCAGAGAGGTCTCTCCAATAATGCAAGCAATGCGCTTGGCTGCAGCAGAGAGCTGTGGCGGGGAAGCGCCTCCTGTAGCTGTTGTATTTTTTTGTGTGTGTCCTTGTGGATTTTCTGCATCTAGTTTTATGTCGAAACATTTTCATTCAACTTTTTGGATGGTTCTTACAACAGAGGACACGGAGTTAACAGCACCTGTTACCTCCTTCCAAGCCTTTGGTTTACCTGTCCCTGTCACACCTCTACTAACAGAGTTTTTCTTTTTCTCTCTTCCTTTGTTTGCTCTGCGTTCACAGGTCGACAGGACGCACCTATCAATAGTAATTATCACCTCCATATACAATGGTCACAAGCTATTCCTGGGTGGGGATGTGTGCTAATTGCTGACAAATGGGAGCACGTTTTCAGTTTACAATTCATGAAAATACACACGTGCCTGTGATCAAAACCAAGTTTTCCATGGTGTTCATGAATCTAGAGTAGGTTTTTAGTACCAAGGTTTTTTTATGTGCAAATCTAGATCTTAAAGTGAAAATCAGAAATAAAAACCCGTCCCATCCATCCATTCCTCTGCTGCTCTAAGAATGATGTGCACATTACTCAATAGGGTTTAATCAAAGAAAACAACTTAAATAAAGCATCAAAGTGAAAGATTCACATAATTCATTGAGTTTGAGTCAATTTGAGTGAGGGACATATGATATGAAATATGTAATCATCTCTCAGATGGACAGTAAAAGGTAAATTAATGCACATGGAGATTTTTAATGAGACCACTCGGCTCCAGGATCAGGGATTCCCTTTACAGTAATAAGACACCGGGGATCATGCTTTGGTGTGAGGGGACTGCACATGAGAGACAGCATTTTCAGTCATCATTTTTAAGAGGGAGTGAACCACTTAAATACCTTATTAGAATTGCTTTTGCTCTTTACATCAATGGGAAAACATTTGTCCAGAAATACCATCATAGCTGAGAGATGTTGTGTGATCCTCTTGTGAAGGAAGGCTCAGAAAGCTTCATGTGATCCTTTAAAGTGGAGACATAAAAGTTAAGGTTTTGTAACAGTGAAAAAAATAATCCCAACATCAGAGGAAGCAGAGGAAAAAAGGCTTCAGCAGCAAGTTGAAGAGCTGCAGACATTTCAGATATCCAAAAGGTTGATTGCCTTATTGGATTCTCAGATTCAAAGAGACAAGCCACTGAAAATAAGTGAATAAATTATTATTAACTGAACAAAATTACTTGTTTTAAAACCTGTTTTTTTTCATTCTTGCTTGAAAAAAACAGCTTTTCAAAGGGGGTGGCAGAAGAAAAGATGGATTACAGGAGTCCCATTCGTGTAGTCTGAACACGATTCTCAATATGGCAATGTATCTTCATACCACAATTTTTAGGATGTGTAAAGAATTAGCGTCCCATTAATGTGACGAATAGCATTGTCACGTTATGTACTTAACATTATTGAAAACGTAAAGTTACATAGGTTAGAGTAAGGGAAAAGAAACATGATGACGACATACCTGTGTTATTTTAAGGCTTAAAATTCCGTTTCACACAGGACACAATCAGCGGTCTTCTGGGAGGTAAGTCCTGTGTTTGTTTGACCCGTCCACCACCCCAGCCTGCATTGTTACACATAGTTTTTACTCTTTATATTACCTTCTCCATTACTCCCATCATCACATTCATTACTTGCCAGTTTTCTATCGACAAGTGTAACAAAACTTATGAGAAGTTGACTATTTTACCAGAACTAATGGGCGTTCTGATCATTTAATTGAAATTCTGAACAGATGAATGTCAAGTGTCAGTTCAGGAAGGACCCAGATGCAGAGCAGCAGGCAGGTTTAAGGTTAAACAAAAAGAGCCAAAACTAGCTGAAAACCAATCAGGATAATACAATGAACTCAGGTAAAAAAATACAAACAGAACACAAGACACAAGAAAGGAAACAGAGCAGGGAATGCTGCTAAGAACACGGGACGAGCACGGACGAACTGACGAGGAACAAAGTGAAACACACAGGTATATATACACAGAAAACTAATCACAACAATGAGACACAGCTGGAGTAGGAGGACAAGGGCAAAAGGAGGGTAATGGGGATTGGCTAACAACAAGGGTGTGGTGGGGAACACTAGGGTGGAGCAAAAAGGACTAACAGGTGTGTAGGGAAGACTCTGGGAACAGGGAAGGACTAATGAGACAGGTTTGACAGAAAACAGCGGGAAAACACGCAAAGACAGGAAGTTAAACCGGACATGAAACATAAGGAGTGAATCTACACAATAAAAGAGGGAGCAGATTAAACATGAATGAATAACAACACATGGATGAACACAAACAGAAACCCCAAAAAGGAAGTCCACAAGATAACACAATATTAACAAAAACCCAGGGTCATGCAAAATATTCAAATTAAATTATTCCTTCAATCTGATGTGACATCGCCATCATGTGTGGTCAGAGTGCAAGGGACAGGGTCAGCTCATTGAGAAGCTAAACTCATGGAGAGACTTGCAGTAGCAGAACATAAGAAATGGCACAGACCAGCTAGCAAACAGGTTTTTAGATCCATAAAATTCCTTTGAGGCAAATGACCTCCACTGCAGGGCAAGGAGTTTTATGGCAACTACTGTTAGTGATGGAGAGGACGATGAGCAGATGTTAGACTTGCCCAGGGCAAGTGAGTGGCTTCAGTGGAGAGACAGCTGAATGTCAGGCACCATTCAAAATGAAGTCTTAGTTTAGTGGTACCTGCAGTCCAGAGAGAAAGTGTGTCTGAGGCGAGGCAGTACACATTCTGTAGACTAATGGCTGATGGAGCCACAGATGTAAGCATGCCTGAGCAGTCTCTGTGTCTTGCACATAAGTAGCAAGGGAGGAGCATATCTCTTAAATGAAGGGGAAACATTTGGCAGCGGGAACAGGTGTCATTGTGTCATTAATCACCGACCAGATAACAATGCCACAGAGACAACACAAGAGCAGCAATCACCTGCTGGCTGCTCTGCACTGTATTTTATGGTATTTGCTCACTCCATTGGAATAGCATAATATACTGAACTCCATTATTTTGGGCTAAGACCAAGACTGCAATATTAAATGATTCATGGATATTTGGGGGAATATCTTCTTCCACAAATCAAAGAGATTTGAATAACATTCTACAGTGGAGCCCACCTCATAAAAACCCTACTGTTATACATTTGTTCTGCAGACTAAATAAGGGTCACAAAAGGGCCAAAAATTATCAGGAGAACATGGTGCCATCATTTTCAGAAAACTTGTTCCAGCATACACTCAGATTTTGCTCAAGATGGAGGAAAGGTTATCATAGCAGAAAAGCAACTTGATATGGGACATGGATTCCGATGACACCATGATAGAGCTCAGTCACCTCTTTGATGTGGCAATCATCAACTGTAAGAAAATAATGCAGAGCCTGCTGTGCTACGTAAGATTGCCCCCTTGAGTGCAATCACATGGCCTAGAGCCTCTGCTATTACAACACATGTCAGAGGCAGTCAAAATAATGAGAGACCACAGATTTCCAGGAGATGCTGGATGCACTGTTGGAAGTCATATCTCTATATGTAAGCCCCCAGGTGCAGATGGGATCAAATATTTTAACAGGATACTGTTCCACAGTGTGATCCTTCAGGCAGCATGCAGAGAAAAACTCAATCCAATGCTGGCAATGTACATTTCTGCAAAGTACGGATATGTAGTATTTGTATGTTATTATATGTTGAAACTTTATGAATCAGCAACACTGTGGTTACTGTGGTGGTTGTGTTTAGGCACAAAACTAGAATTGCCACAATGTGGCACAATCAACACCGGAAAGACCGCACCGGAAAGACCGCAATGTCTTGCTAAAAAATACCAAGATTTGATGGCACAATCGCTGCTGGATATGCCATGATATGTCACTAAAAACAATCAGGTTTGGTGGCATCTTAAGCACTGAAAACTCTACAATGTCTAGCTGTAACACATCCAGGTTTTGTGGCACAATCTCCACTTTAACACAGCAATGTGTAGCTAAAAAACATTCATGTTTGGTGGCACAATCCCTGCTGGAAACACAGCAATGTTAAGCTAAGAACACTCAGGTTTGGTGGCACAATCAATACTGAAAAGACCACAATGTGTAGCTAAAAGATAACCTAGCTTTGATGGCACAATCACTGCTGGAAATGCCATGAAATGTCACTAAAAATAATCAGGTTTTCAGCACTGAAAACCCTACAATGTGTAGCTAAAAAACACCCAGGTTTGGTAGCAAAAACACCACTGGAAATGCTGCAATGTTTTGCACCCAGACTGAATGGCACAATCGCTGCTGCAGCATAATATATCACTAAAAAACACCTAGGTTTGGTGGCACCCTACTAAAACGTTGCAATGTGTCGCTAAAAACATCCAGGTTTCGTGGCTCAATTGCCAGTGGAAACACAGTAATGTGCAGCAAAAAACATCCAGGTTTGGTAGCACAATTACCGCTGGGAACACAGTGAAGTGTTGCTAAAAACATTCAGGTTTAGTGCAACAATCGCTGCTGCAAACGCCAAGATATTTCACTAGAAAACAATCAAGTTTGGTGGCACTTTAAGCACTGAAAACGCTGCAATGTGTTGCTAAAAAAACACCCAGATTGTGTAGCACAATTGCCGCTGGAAACACAGTGATGTGTCGCTAAAAAACATCCAGGTCTGTTTGGAAAACACTCAGGTTTGGTGGCACAAACACCGCTGGAAAAGCTTGGATGTCTTGCTAATGACAGTTGTTTCTTGGTCTTGAACAGTGGTCTGCAGTTTGACAGTCATCTCACCTGGGCGCTACCATCCGCCATCCCTTCCACCTTCTGATGACAAAGTCAGCTCACATACATGTAATCTGAGCTACATATCTTTGAAAACATTGATACAATACGTAAGACACATACGAATGTAACATATCTATGGTTTGCAGATACATACAATGCCATCATTTTCTTCTGGTGACCTCAAAGCCTGCAATTCATCTATGTCAGTGCGGGTTGCTTTGGACGCATGCATGATACTGTTGCATTCCAAAGTCCAGTCTGCACAATGGAGGCTTGGCTGTGGGGAATGAGGAATTTCACAAATCAGGAGATGCTGCGTATCGAGTGCAACCCTGGCCCCTTACACCATACAGGACATATGGAAATCTGTCTCCAGAACATGTCAGCTACAACAGTGACAAGTAATCGACCGAGCCTTTGTTGTCTTGAAGAAAAGATTTCCAAGATTGAGTTTGGGTATTGACATGAAGGACATGGATGTAACAAATGTAATTATAGTGGCTGCGCAGCGATGGGTCGGGTCCGGGCATTTTTAGGCAATTCTAAGCAACAAGCAGAAGAATTAGAAGACATTTAGGAATTTAGCAACACAATTTGCCTTTTTCATCAGCTGAGGCTTGACCTCACAACCTCTGAGCCTGAGAATCAATGTCAATCTCACTGAGCTAATTAGTCAGTAGCAACTCATGTGTAGCTTCACAAATTGACTAAGCCAGACGTGCAGTTTAGCAGCCGTCCATGCATGGAAAAGCAGATTTCAAACCACTGTAAAAAAATTCAGTTATTGAATCAAAAATCTGAAAATACACATATTGCATCCAGACAGCATGGAGATGTTGGTAATTTACGATGACTGATTTGCTTCATAAGTGAAAAACTGATGTTTAACTAGTTGAGCTACGTGCAAAGTGAGAAGCCTCAGATGGTTTCACACTGAAGTACTGACACTGGATCTTTGTGCTTTCAAAGTTTGGTTTATTTTCAAGCATGAGAAGGCAGATTTTCTAGTACAAAAAAGACTTGAAGATGCTGCACAGTGATCAGTCACGCTCAGGCAATTTTAAGCTGGAGCACAAGAAGATGATTACATTGCAACGTGGATTCTGCACCAGTTGAGGCTTGAATCCACAAGCTCTGGAACCTAAGATGGTCATCTACTGCTCTGAGCTAATTGGCAAGTAGCAACTCAACAGTGGCTTCACAAACTGAGTAAGCCATTCACTGTTGTGTAGGAAAGCAGCTGTCCGTGCGTGGAAAGGCAGATTTGAAACCACTGTAAAAAAAAATTCAGCTATAAGACAAAAATCTGAAAATACACATATTGCAGACAGCATGAAGATGTTGGTAATTTGTTTGTAACAATGATTGATTTATTCCATAAGTGAAACACTGATGTTTAAAATTGCCATTTTTACATTGACTCCAATTATTCACATTAGAGTAAAATTCAAAATGAACATTGAACATCTATTTAGCAAGAATTTGCATATATATCTTTACAGTACCATTTCCAGTCAAACATTTTGAGGCACTGTAGGCTCAATTTTTGATAAATCAAAAATCCTGTGTCCTGCACAATATCTGCTGCCTAGGAAATGACCTCAACCTTGAGAATCAGAATGCTTTGCCTGAGGAAAATGAACGGCATCTCATCAACAATTGATTTTCTCCTGAAAGAGCAGACAGTTGAACACAGACATTTTAGTTTGCCTTAATAATCATTTTATCAGAAATATCTTTTGACATTTGAAATGAGTTTTTCCCCTCACCTTGTCATTTCAAATGATTTTCTTTTTCCTTTGATGTATCTATGCAACCTTACCAACTGAATTCATCTTTTAAACTCGAAATGTACGCCCAGATGTGGCAGCTTGATATGTGATTGAGAGACTCCCCACTGGTTGCACTCTGTGATTTTTATTCCGTCGTCATGTTCACCTTTAACTTTCAATCAGCATTTCTCGCCAGACACTTTGTTAGAGGCACAAAAGGATGCCATTTGCTTGCCTATTTTCTCCCAAGATACTGTACATGTGTTTTTGATTCACTGTGAGTCCTATATTGCATAAGGAGTTCTTTGCTCCAGCGCTCATTCCATTCAAAATCTTAAACAAAAGGTGCATAGGCCAACTGAGTTACAAACTTGCAAGATAAAACTTAAAGAGATGTGCTGCTGCGAACTTTCACATGTTACTATGTGAGAGGTTTGGACCCCTCTGCTGGACTGAGAACCTGGGGCCTCTGCTGCTGGACTAAACATGACAGGGACCTGAATGCATCCTTGGGGCTGTGGGCTGCTCGGCTGCATCTGGCCTTTGGGAATATGCATAAAAAAAGACATTGGTGGAACAAAAATGGTGTATGATGATATTTAATGCTGTTGCTTAAATATTCATTTTGGAATTTCTGAGGTTATCACATTCACAATTCACAAACTGGAATACATTTCGACCCCTTCAGATGAACTAGTCTAGATGGAAATAGGTGTCCACGCACACCCCCCGGATTTTTTTGTGGCACCTGATTTTTCTTAATCCTTTAAGTGTCTATTTTCATATTTTACCAGGTACCAAAGGCTTAATTTCTAACCCTTTATTGCACCTATCCCCAACCGTAAAAAAAAGAAAAGAAAAACAAGATACAGAAAGTGCTGTAACTTTAGAAGTAAACAACATATAGAGACAAATAAATACACTTTTCCATATAACTCTGACCCAAGGAATTCAATAGAATGATTATTTTTGACATTTGACAACATCTTGACTCTATTTCTGGACAAAAAATGGCAAAAAAAAATATGTTCATTTCACAACTATATTTTCCTTTTTTCATGCACCTAGGATGAAAAAAATTTCAACACCTTTTTTTTTTAAATCATTTAAGTATCTATTTTAAGATTATACTAGCTAGCAGACTGAAATAATTACAAACAGTTTATTACACCTATACCCAATCCAAAGAAATTGAAAATAGCTTAGCTTTTGAAGTAAACAACACAGAGAGACAAATGAACACATTTTTCCACACAATTCTGACACAAGGAATTCAATGGAATGGTTATTTTTGACATTTGACGACTTAATTTCTGGACAAAAACAGCAAAACAAATGTCCAAATCACTTTGACTGTAAATGTGAAAATTATTAAAGTACTCAACCTCCACAGCTTTTAACTATGAATGAATACAAGTATTCAACGTTTCATCTTTGGATGAAATTTAAAAAGCGTTATGTCATAGGTTCTTGTATTAAACAAACATTTTCTTTGTCATACTTGGTACTTAGTTGTTGTTGTTGTTCCATCCACATATCCTCACTGGTTCGTATGAAATTTGACAAATGAGTGCCCCTAGTGGTTAGGTCAGTGTTGGGGCGTAATGCATCATAGTAATAACATTACTTTTCCCAGTAACAGGTGGTGCCATGAAACACTAATAAAATTACAGTAACCCCAAAACAAATAACTCGTTACAACCTTACTTTTGTTGTCACCCCTTACTGATTTAAAATCACTGAATCAATCCCCTCCCTTGAATCATTTTCATAATCGTTATGCTCGCATGTCACAAAGCAGCAAGCTAGTTTGGAAGATGGAAACGCTTATATTCACAGGCTGGAAATATTCCAGTTCCTTTGTCGGGAGGAAAGATGACAAGAATATTGTTATTCCTGGTAGCTACTTCCACCACAAAAAGCACAATGTCAGACCTCCTGAAACACAACCGACAGCACAACAATGTGAAGCTGGTGGAAATACACCCGCAGTGGGGCGGTGGGTAATAAGCCGGCTACAACATCTGTTTCTTTCTTTCAACACAACAATCCATATATAGTGGATGAAATCTCTACGGCTGGCTCTGCCCCAGGTAAAAAAAAAAAAGATTTGCAAGCTATCTAGTCTAAGCAGCATTTAACGGAGGTGAACTTTGAGAAGAAAGACAACTTATTCTCATTCTGCAGTCATCAAATACCGCTGCTTGGTTGATGATTTCCAACACCAGAATTTCACTCAGGAGCCCAGTGTTTGCTTCCAGTATGTAAATCTAACCATGTGCTTTTGTTGCACAAGGA
Source organism: Epinephelus cyanopodus (assembly GCA_026686955.1). NCBI lineage: Eukaryota > Metazoa > Chordata > Actinopteri > Perciformes > Serranidae > Epinephelus > Epinephelus cyanopodus. The sequence continues at coordinate 17,431,985 of CM048926.1, read as the reverse complement.
AAAAAATGAAATAATATTTTTTTTTTTAAGGAACGAGCCCAAAACCTGGTTAGGTTTAGGAAAACATGAATGGTTGGGCATCACAACATGATGTAAGTAACTTAAAACAGCTTAACACTGACTGAGCACTGGTCCTGAGGCTTTGTTGCTCTTTATACCAGTGGTTCTCAAAATGGTGTACCACGGCACATTGGTGTGCTGTGCCATGGGATTTTGTGATAACCACACATAATCACTGCAATATTCAACTGGGCCGATACAAAACGTTATGAATGAATTTTTATGTATCAGTATATGTTGTGCGCACCCATTTCCTAATTAAGTTACAAAATGTAATTTCATTTAATTTCAAAAGCCTTCACCGGGATCATCATACGTCATCATATCATACATTATCCTACATCATTTCCTGTTTAAATGGATCTACACTATGTCAGCTGACTTCATCCTTTGCTCCTGACAGCCTGCAGCACAAACACCAGCTGATCACATCCTCCTGTCTCATGACCACACTGCTTATATGAGAGTCAGAGTGCAGTACTTTTTGTAGGTGTAAGTATTAGCAGTGAATGGGAACAGCTTGGTGCCACCGGCATCAGTTAATTGGGATCTTTTGAAATAGATAAATAATTAAATCAGACCATTCAAACATCTAGCCTGTCAGTCACACATCTATCGACCAGTGTGTCAGGGCTACATCCATTTAGGCTGATGCAGACGAAACCAGCTGCTCCACTTCAGCCCAACAGGTGGCAACCGCATTCACTCTCAGTTTAGTATGCAAAGTGCCCAAATCTGCTAAAAATTTTCCCTGAGATGATATGTAATGGAATATGTTGTGGCCTGCAGCTGATGACCTGTAGATGTTGAACATATCTGCCCCATCTAAATGAATGAGGAACACACCAGACCTGACTGCTCGCTCTAATCCCAGATTATCTCTGCCAGTCCAATCCAGAAACAGGGAAAAATTGGCAGAAGAACGGGGATTATTTGACAGTGGTGGGGGATTGTGGCGGTTAGTACACACACCTACTTGTTCATAAACATCACTCACATTCACACACACAGAAATGCACAGAAATGTAGCTTCAATCCACTGTGCACGTTTCATACTGAAGTCCACCCTCTCATCACTCATTCATGTGTCGTGTGGATGTGAGAGGCATCACAGCATCACAGCAGTGCCGCAACCCCTGCCAACACCAGCTCTTCAACCCCCTCCTCCCACATCTACCTTCCCCTCCCATCCATCTCTCCTCCCCCGTCAGCCGGCAGAGAACCTTCGGTAAACACCCTTCATCACTGTGCTCTGCCACATGACAGATAACACTGACCACCCCTGTGCTGGCTGCATGCTGCATCGCAATGATCGCCACAAATAACTACACATCCCAGCACTGCCTGATATGTGCTGCACTCCTTCTCACTCTAATTGGTCGCTCGCTTTAATTTCGTTTGTGTTTCGCTTGTTATGTAGAAATAACACAAAAGTTTATTGCTTGAACAGTGTGATTTCCTCCGTGTGGTCTGAAAACAAGGCATCAGTTTACACCTTGATTGCATCTCTGAGCTCTAGCTGTCTTCTAAAATCTGAAATGAGTCCATGAGACCATTTTTCAAATAACACCTCCACTGGTATTTGGTGAGTGTGGTGCATACCCTTGTCTCTAAATCAACTGAAAATGTAATTCAAATCAGAGAGGTGCAGAGTAAAATGTCTGTATTTTAAGACGTGTACTGCACTCACAACATCAGGAGGTAAAGCAAACTGAGCTGGAGTCATTTCTTTTTCTTCTTGTTTCCAATTTCACACCTGCTCTGCAGAGAATTGTATCCAATATCATACATGTAGTATAGCATACTACATGTCTAGAAATAAAAGAAGCTATCTCAAGAAGTGCCTATTCCCCTTAACAAATTGGCAACACCTTTGCAGAAAACACAAGAGTGGAACATGCTGTGTGTACAGGTTTGTATATTCACTAGTCACACTATTCACAGTCGTATTTGGTCTGTTGTCAGGTCTATGTATTTCAATTCAGGCTGTTCTCACACACTGTTCGCACTTATAACTCTGACAAGTAATGCACCAGAGTTTGTATATAAGCCAGTAATTAGTGTATAACCACATAACTGGGAAGGCGGCAATTGTGTGACCAATGTGCCATCAGGAGTAACGACGTGAAGTAGTATAAATACAGTGAGTGAGGAGGCAGGCTGGGGTTGGTGGATTGGTCAAAAACACAGGACTTTCTCCCAGGAGATCAGTGGTTTTAACGTTAAGTGCGTAACGTCATTTGTGGGGCGCTGATTCATTAAGGCCAGTTCAGACCAATGATTCAACATAACACGGAACTGTTTCAGTGTTGCAGAGAAAAGTTGCAGCGGTGTGAACTGGCTGGTCTAAGCTCAAATCAAGTTGGCTGATGGTGTCACCTGCAACTCAGCTGGCCACAAAACTGGCAGCTGCAATTTAGAATGTAAAGCATGTCACCTGTTTCAACAGCCAATCAGCTTGTAGTGAAGTCCGCTGGTCAAGTCAAAATGATTTGAGAACACAATTATAAATTGTTTTAATGAAACACAATACACAAATGTTTTAAATTTGGTGTGTGAAAGTTGACTAACTAGTAGTGAGTTTTCGTCGGCTCAAACTGGACTAGAACGTTTTGAGTTGTCGTTGACTAAAACTATGAAAGAAAAACACGATTAAAATCCATTCATCCATTTTCAACCGCTTATCTGAAGCCGGGTCGCTGGGACAGCAGGCTAGTAGGCAGGCAAGTATTCCAGACGTCCCTCTCCCAGCAACACTTTCCAGCTCCTCCCGGGGGACCCTGAGGCGTTCCCAGGCCAGACGAATATGTAATCCCTCCAGTGTGTTCCGGGTCTGCCCCGGGGCCTCCTACCAGTGGGACGTGCCGGGTACACCTCTTACAGGAGGCACCTACGAGGCATCCTGATCAGATGCCCGAACCACCTCAACTGACCCCTTTCGACGCGAAGGGGCAGCGGCTCTACTCCGAACTCCCTCCAGATGTCCCAGCTCCTCACCCTATCTCTAAGGCTGAGCCCAGCCACCCCACAGAGGAAACTAATTTCAGCTGCTTGTATCCACGACCTCATTCCTTTAGTGTCTACATGACCATACTGTAGGTGAGGGTTGGGACATAGATGGACCAGTAAATTAAAAGCTTTGCCTTCTGGCTCAGCTCACCACAATGGTCTGGCACAACACTCGTATTACTGCAGATGCTGCACCAAACTACCGATCCATCTCACACCACTCTACGCTCACTCTTGAACAACACCCCAAGATACTTCAACAAGAAGAACCATGGCCTCAGATTTGGAGGTGCTGACTTTCATCCTGACCGCTTCACACTCGGCCCAGTGCATGCTGAAGGTCACGGTGTGATGAAGCCAACAGAACCACATCATCTGCAAAAAGCAGAGATGCAATTTGGAGGTCACCAAAGCAGACTAATTCCTGCTCCGGCTGGATCCTGTCCATGAATATCACAAACACAATCTGAGACAAAGGACAACCCTGTCAGAGGCCAACACCCGTTGAGAACGTGTTTGACTTTGTGCCAAGTATGCGGACACAGCTCTCACTTTTCTTATACAAGGACCGGATGAGTCGTAACAGCGACCCATGTACCCTGTATTCCTGCAGTTCCCCCCACAAGACTCTCCTAGGGACGTGGTCGTAAGCCTGATTAAAATGTGACTAACAATAATAAGTATTAAGGCATAAAGGCTAAAATAGGTGCCAAAATTAACACTGCATAACTTTCTTTGGTTTATGTTAAATTACTTCACTCAAATGGGTGGAAATTTTATATGTAATTGAAATACTTAAACCTGATAATGGACAAAATATTTTATTTGAGTACTGTGTGTTGGAACACAGTAACTGGAGCAATTACATGAGGCTGCTACCTATATTCTTTATGGTGTTCATGGTTGAAACGTCCTTGTATGAAGTATCATCAGGATGAACTCACAGACCTACATTTTTTCCCTTTCGAAACTAGCGACAGAGCGTGAAAGAGTGCGCCACACCTCTATAGCATGTTTCCTCACTGTGACAAAGACATGACGGGGCCAAGCAACTGAGTTCAGTTCTTCAGTGACATACTCTTCTCTGAGCCAATGGACAAGATAAAACACGGGATCCATCGCTCAGCATCTATCTCACGGTCCTTTGTGCCTATTTGCACCTTGCAAACTCTTACAGCACTCTGCTTTTAAATGAGATCCCCATGTCCCTGTGCTGATCAAAGACACTGCTGTGAAAACTGCACCGGGTCAGCTGTAGAGGCTTCACTCTCCACAGCACAGTGCTCAATGCTGAGATATTGAATAGCCTTTTTTTCCAAATCTGCAACTAAAGTGGCTTTTTTTTTTGTGACATTTCCTGCAGGGCACTAAAAATGGCATTAGCGATTATCATTTCAGACCACGACAGATTCTGCATGCAGGGGCCCGCCAGCATCTGAGTCCACATCTTTAGCATCAGACGACAGCACATCCTGGAGCCCAGTCAGGGATTACGCTGCAGCCACGCAGCAGATGTGGCATCTGGGATTACAATTAGAGTAATATTACCCATCATGTGAAAGCTTGTTATGTTAACGTAACAGGAGAGCCTCTGGTTTTCCCCCCATGTGTCACACGTGGGGCATTGTTGTTAATGGAAATGAAATAACCTGTTTGCATTGTGCAGGACGTTGATGTAATCAGGATGATGGGGGACTGACGGTGGATGCACACTGGGGTTTTTTTGTTCCTTGTATTGCAAGTTTACTTTTCGATTCTTGCCCTGCTACCTTTATAAATCAATATGCTCCGGGCTGATTTTCAATCTCATGACAATTTTCCTCTTGTGGTGTCTCTATCTCTTATTACCATATTTTTCTTTTTTTTACCACCCTTTCCCCTGTGCATCCTTGCTTGTCTCCATCCAACACACCCCCTTTATTTTTCTCACATTTTGCCTCCATTACAGGCTGTAATAGGCAGCTCCAACATTCTCTCCTCTCTAATTTTATCATCGTCACTGAGTATTGTCAAAGACGTGCATCTCATGCACTAATGTCTGTTTTTTACAATCCTGTCTCCCAGAAATCACATCTATATACAACAAATTTGCAACAGCAAGTTAATATGTTTTGGAAGAAATGCAATCAGAGTCATTTTATTGGCAAAGTATGCGCACAAAAACAAAGAATTTGACACAGAAATAGACATCCAGGTTAAAGGCATTTGGGTAATGTTGACCGGATTATGCTTTGCATTAACATAATGGGAAAAATGTTGTAAATTAACATAACTGGCAGCTGATTTACTGATAATACTGAATATATCAGTAAAATATAACCCTTGACAACATTATTTAAAGCTGCAGTGCGGAACTTTTACCCCCCAGCTCTCTGGCAGTGAGAGTAATTACATAAACACAGTGGAGCTGTGTCATATTTCTAACTGTCACTATGGTCTCTTTCTCTTCCTTTTTCCCCTTCCCCCTTTCATTCTGGTTAACAGATGCAGAACGCATCACCTCCAGCAAACCAGGGCAAGCGAGTCACCTCAGATATTATAACTCACAATAGTGTGCTGCAAAATAAAGAGAAGCGTTGTTGCATGTGAGTTGCATCCAATCGGAAGCCAGAGCAGACTGCAGTCATTACTGGCCTTAATTAAGCATCCCTGCTATGAACCTGAAGAGTTGCTTATCCTTGGCAAATCAAACAAACACTGTCGACACCTGGGAGAGCTGTGTTTGCGTCCTGTAAGACTTTAAAGCCAAACACTGTTCGTTTGTCCTAAACCTAGCAGGTGTTTTTGTTGCTTAAACACAACCACGTGCATTTGTTAATGAAGGAAAAAAAAAACGTCAATTCACGGCGTTGTACCGATGTAGTGTGTTTATTTTTAAAGTAAATGTGAAAACAGACAATGCATGTAACAGGCCAAAGCTGACACGGCATCCCACAATGTCAACAACCAAAGCGTCCAGGGTGCCTTACACGTCATATGTGGATGTGGAAAGTCTGCAACCAAACGTCGACATGTGACGAGTAGGGCTGCAACAATTAGTTGACTAATCGATGACTAATCAACTATTAAAATAACCAGTGACTATTTAAGTAGACAACCAATCGGTTTGAGTCATTTTTCATAGAAAAGTACTATAAAAGTGCCCCAAAATACTCTTACGCTTCTTATGTTTAAATATTGGCAGCTTTACACGCTCTCCCATGACGGTGAACTAAAATCCTTTGGTGTGAGTACGAAACAAAATATTAGATGACATAATTTTGGAGTTTGGACAGAGAGAGAGACAGACCGACATTTTTCAACATTTTAACACATTTTTATAATATAACATAACAAAACATAACAAAACAGCAGCCGCACACTCAAACACTGTGATATACTCACAGTGTTTGAGTGTGCAGCTGCTGTTTTCTAAGGCTCGAAGTTCAGCTCCTGCACCTCTTTAAGTGTTTCACCTACGGATGAGCGTTGGCTTTTTTCACAACACATTTTTCGAAATGATTAGTCGACTAATCGAAGAAATAATCGACACAATGAAAGTAATAGTAATAATTAGTTGCAGCCCGAGTGACGAGGTCGGAGTGAGAATGTGTTGCTTTAGCATCAGATCATTATGGCAATATGCTAATGCTAATGCCTTTACCTGTGTTTTAAGGTAGGTGACTGTGTGTGTGTGAGTCATTCAATCTCCAATAAGTCAAATGCTTTTTGGATTGAAAGTGTCCTCAAAAAGTGTGTGGAAATTTTGTGTGTTGATACATACATACAGGCTACATACAAATATTTCTCTAGATTATAAATCGTTCCAAAAAACAAATTTGTACAATATCAGTGTATTATTTATTTATACTCAAGGTGGTCTAAAATCTTTTTCACATGCATGCTTGTATTTACTTTGGCTCAGGGGTTGTCAGTGGTTGACCAATGATTGTTTACATTGAACTAAAGTGCTGATGAAACCCTCCTGGCTATTTTACACACAGTATGGTCTGATGGCCTGTACTTATTTATCTCATTAGAAACACAGAAATTCTAAGTTAACCACCCATAGTCATCAGGCCTCCATTAGATTTAATGAAAAAATGCAGGGCCCCTGCAGCGGAACATTCATTATTTGTGTTAAGTCCTCTATGTTCCCGAGACATTATAGGAGCTATTCGAGGAGATTCTTTGGTGATAACATACTCTTCATTACAAGTGAGGAGAAGCTGTCATTAAGTCATTAATGAGCTTCGGGCTTTTTGCCTTGAGGGAATTTATTGACGTTTCAATCAGGAGAGATTCGTTTTTTAACGTGAAAAGAATTTTCATTAGCATGCGCACATAAGAATGAAAAATGTGAAACGTCTTTGGCAATTAGACCACATCCAGATGGTGTGATTTAAGGAGGTGATGAGTCCATCGTCAAATAGGGAACATCCCGCGGGGTCTAGACACTGGTGGTGGTAAAGGTGGTGAAGATGATGAGAAGAGGGTGCTGATGATCTGGATGAGTAGAGAAAGTAGATTCATTATATCCTATTGCCACTTGATCAGTGCCTTTTACGTCTGCATATTACACGCTAGGTATCCTGACACCGATGAAAAAACCTGTAGTTTGATGTTGGTATATATATAATCCTGTATACCCCCCACCCCACCCCCATGCACACCACTGGCATTATAAAGCCAAACCTTGTTCATTTCTCCTAAACCTAACCACGTGTTTGTCGTTGAAGGAAAAAAACATCAATTTGCGCTGTAATCCTGATGTAGTGCGTTTATTTTGAAAGAGACTGTATGTAACCTGCACAATACCTGTGAAAACGGAAGAGTATTTTGAAGATGAAGTTGGAATTTAAATGATGTCCCTGTATGTAAACAACAGATGCACCCAGGGTAAATTTAATGTTGTATATGGGCATGGAAAGTCCATGACCAAGTGTGGATATGTGACGTGGTCATGTGTTGTCTGGTGTTGTTTCCGAGGTAGCGATGATGTGAAGGTGGTGAAGGAGACTCCGCTGACACCATCTTGCCTGTATATAGAAAGGTTTATTACAAGAAGTACAGCATCAAATCAAGCACCTAGGATTGCCTGAGAGAGAGTCCTAAGCCAATATGAACTGCTCTGAATCACAGTCCCAAATTTCTGCTTATATAGGTTTGTTGTTTTGATGAACTTTGAAACAAAATGAAACAGGTGACAGAGAAAAATCTAGAAGGAATCCAATCCTCCAACTTGTCTTATCAGTCCTTGACCTAGGCTGTGACATAATCTTGACCAGGGCCCCTAACTGAGCACTTTTACAGTCTCTGAGCATCAAGCAATGTGGCAAATCATATACTACACTGGGATGGGTCATTTTACGCCTGTTAAATGCATTATGTCTTTTTAAAATACACTTCCACTGGACGCCGCCTGTCCACATATCGTACTGCTGTGACAGGTGTCATGTGGCTGACCTCATCATAACACAGTGAAAGGTTCTGGCCAGTCTCAATATATGAATACAATTCTGCAATCAATGTCGTTCCTTCTGGTTTAATCCATCTTATTACAGAGCAGTTATGTTTTGGTGATTGCATTGATTTTGAGCGGTATCAATATATTTGACGTGTATCTCATGTGTTGTTGTGTTCTGGTTTATACCTGACACTTTTTGTACACTGTTTAAACTCCATGTCGCCAACTCCTTGTGTCAATGTGAAGAAGACTGAAGCTGTTGTAGCTTGTAGTTTGTTTTTGTTTGAATATATAACAGAGATGCTGACATTATGAAAATTAAAAGATGCAGAATGTGTTGCGGAACAGAATACAGTGAGGACAAAGGTCTTTAAATACAAGTGGAATGTTGCAGCAGTCAGTTTGACTTCAGCAGTCGAACAGTGCAGACGGATATCACAGCTTGACTCGAACTTCAGAAGAGATCCACAACACCTCGAAGATGCTCGGACAACGTATTTTTGGCCGAAAGGTTTGTCTCTCTATCTTTCTGTAGATCCATGGCTTTTAACGTATCGTTTTAACGTTTTTCGATACTTGCAGTCAAATTAGTCTATCTAGAGGATTTTTTTGTAGACACAGATGATAGTGTTACCATGATTCTCTTGACAAAAGCAGAGGGGACTTTCCCCTTATATTTGATTATTTTAGGAGAACAATAGTTTATGATACTTGTGTGTTTTGTACAGCAAATAATCTTCACATATTTACACTACTATTATGATTTTGAAGTGTAAATGTAATCAGTGGAAGTAAAAAGCTAATGTTATCTAAATGACTTTATTCACTACCCCAGCAAGGCTGTGAACTGTCAGTGTGATGATGCTCTGTAGTCTAATTTAATCACTCGTTAGCAGCCACCTTTGTAAGACACCTAAAGGCTGAAAATTTCACAAGTGGGATATTTACTGACATATCTTACCTCTTAAAACAAAATGTGGAAGTCTTTGGGGTAAAACTAGATTCAAAAAAACTCACTGACTTCAAGACAAGGAAACCAAGTGTGCAAAAATGCAAACTCATTTTCAGGTTTTAGGACTCATTCCCGGACTACTCTATAAAGGCATTTTAATTTGCAGTCAATGTTCATCTTATTTTTCTTCATTCTTAACAGAGGAAACAAGGATCTTGTAAGAAGACTGTGGCTGATGAGAAGAAACAGCACTCCAGCCATCAGACAAGGTAAGGACGTACACTTCAATACAAAATATACTTCAGTGGTCTGTTTAATTTGCAGCCTTTATTAAGGGTTTAGAGGGATTTTACCAGAAATAAAGTAGTATTAATACAAGTATTTACATTTTTTAGTATGTAGTTTCTTGGTAGTAATCCAAACCTTTAAGAGTTAGTGCCAGAGCTGCAGACCTGAAATTTTAAAAGCAATGTTTTTTAACTGGTAAAATCTTGGAGCGCTAAAAAAATAAAATAATGAATATACAGGCAACATGTAGAAACTGTCTGAGATTAGTTTTTAGTGTCAAGTATTTAAGTTTGACACAAATTGTTTGTGATAGTGTTAACTGTGAGAGTGATTTTTTTCTGGAAACAATTCTTGCAAATGATTTATGATTCATTTATCTGGCCTTGAAAGTAGAAAAACTAACTGTGTCTCTCTTAACCACCAGCAGCGGTGTCCAGGATGGACCTGCTGCTCCAGTCTCACCAAAGCCAGCTTGGGAGGACCGACAGCCAAAGAAGAAGAGCTGGTGGAATCGCCTCTTCGGTTACCTTGACGTATGTTTGACATCAGAGTGTCAGAGCTTCACATTAATCTCATTTTAGTAGACTGTAACATTTGTATTTAAACATTTTAGTTGTAAATGGCTGCGAAATAAGAAGTTTAAAACAGTTTTCTCATAATATTGCTTTGGTTTTCACTCTACAGAAGGAACATGTTCCTGGTAGGAGGCCTTCAGCCCCACAGGAAAGGTAAGACGCTCATTTAGACATCAACAGACATGTTGTTTAATAACGTTTTAATTTTCCCAACAATACCCCAGAGATGAGCACAAGGACACAGAGTGTCTGTATGATTTATCTCTGTAAAATAACCAACCATGTTTCTCTTTAGACCTACTGTCACCACCTCAGACGCTCAAACTGCGTCACAGGAGGAAGCCAAGAGGAATTTTTGGTGTTGGCTGTCGATCAACTGCGGGGTATGTTTCAGAAAAAAGAACCAATGTCATCAGATATTCACCAGCCAGGACTCAGTGAGAGTACTGATATAGTTAATTGTTATGTTTGCATTATTGAACAATTCAAGTTTGTTTTTCCTCCAACAGAGAAACCGTGTCTCGCCAGTCAACATCACCAACGCTGAAGAGACGGACTCGTCAAACCCTGGGAGGAGGTAGTGACATTCATTCCATGCTGCTTTCAGTGTCTGTCAGGAACATAAACAGTTGATCATTTTTCTTAATTCCTCTTATATTCATTGACTAATATTTTCACATAGATAAACTTTTCCTAACATATCGTATTTTTAACTATAAGTGACCTTAATGAAATCATGTTCTTCCAATTTTTCGGTCAACTTATAAACACACACTCTGCTCTGTCAGCCGCTTGCTTGTTTATTAACCATGTGTTTGGGTTGTTGTTTTTTATCTCCATAGCAAAAAAACAAGTGACATCAAGCGCTTCGGGTGAGTACATCTGCACATGAATCAAAGTTGTAACAAGAGATAAATCCATCAAATCAAACTGAAATACCTGTTTGTGATTGGTCAGTGAAGAATGAATACTGACGTGGGTTTTGACTCGCTGTGTTTCTGTGTCAGATTTCCAAACATTGGGCAGACCTGCTACATGAACGCAAGCCTGCAGAGTCTCCTAACATTAGAGGACTTCATTGGGGGCATCAGTCGCATGGAGCAGGTCTGGAGCTCAGTACCTGAGGCTCAACTGATGAGGTACAACAGCCACACACACACATTTACACATATGTCATTCTCAAGTTTTTCCACAAACCTGAGTACCAAAATGAAACACATGCAAAAATGTCTCTTTTTTTTCCTCTCGCCTTCTGCAGGAGCTTGATGGGTGTCAGGGACGTTCATTCGTCCACAGACGCACTGGTTAAAATCTCCTTCCTGCAGTCCTTTAAGGCTGTTGTCTCTGCCCAGGCACCTGAGTTCTGGGACACACAGCAAAAGGTGAGTCAGCAGGCTTTACATTCTGTTGTTTCACCTCCTGACTGTCTGGACTCTGTGTTTAAACTCTTCTCTGTGTATTTAGGATGCACATGAGTTCCTGACTGCAGTCCTGGAGCAGATGAGAGGTCTGGCCCCTCTGCTGAAGGAGAGAGCAGCTTTCATGGGCACACATTATACCTGCCCTGTACATGATAACCTGGTGATCACAATGGAGAACACCAGGACATGCAAAAGGTGAGACTGCACAGTTCAGGGTCACACACAGTCGGTTTTTAATGGTGCCACCTTAATGATCTGGTCTTGAATAAGCCCTGCTCTTGTCCTGTTATGAAACAAAATTGTGTTGTGACCACTGCAGCCAATATTAATGTGTATTGTCTCTTCAATGTGCAGCTGTGGAGCACAGTCAGTGAGACGGGAGGAATCTACAAACCTGTCTCTCGACCTCCTCCCAGGAGGCTCTGTGGAGGAGATGCTCCAGGAGTACCTTAAGGAGACGGAGGTGGAGTTCAGGTGTGGCTGCGGAGGGAACAAGTCCAGCTGCAGATCATCCTTCCTCACTCTGCCACAGTAAGTGACATCACATCTGACATAAATGATCACCTGACCTGGGTGGTTCTCAAACTGGGGTCCACTGACCCTGAGGGACCCTTGAGAGTCAGTTGATCTCAGCGTCAGACACCAACACACAGAGGCACCCTTTGTGGCAGTATGACACGCAGCGGGCAGCAGCACTTTGTGACGCTGCCTGCAACAACTGTAGTATAAAGGGAAAGAAAGTCTGTATAGGGCAGGCAGGAGGGGAGGCCATTGGGTCAAACAGACTCTGGACTTTCAGCTCAGAGCAAACTGTTCACTTCTAGTGTGAAACCATGTGACGTATGTAACATAATGACATTAGTAACAACTGAACCTATTTTAAGCCAAACCATGTTGGTTTTTGTCTACATCTAACTTTAGCTGCTTAAACCTGACATAGAAAGGAAGTAAACATAAAAATTAAGTCTTTTACCTACGTTTCAAGTTTATTTTGAGAGAGAACGTATGCACGTAACGAGCACATCTCCTGTGATAACAGAAGTGTATTTTGAAAAGACACAATGCACGTAAAGAGCGTTATCATGTCATCCCTGAATATCCAAAGCTGACACAGGGGGGCACATAGGGTGTCATATTTTGAGGTGTAGGTCCACTGACAAAGCGTCAGTATCTGACGAGGTAGGATGAGAATGTGTTGCTCCACTTTGTCTTTAGGCTCAACATTAATCCTCATATTTTCATACCTTTTCCCTCAGAGTGCTCATCCTGCAGCTGAAGCGGTTTCGCTACTCTCCCTTCTTTGGGCTTGAGAAGGCTAATAACCCTGTCGGGCTGACAAGGGACCTGCTGGTCTCCACCACACAGGTAAAGAAAAACAGAAACACAAAAATCAGGCTCACGTGAAAGTAAACATGTGTACAGTGTGTGCTGTTGTTTTGTGTGTGTGCGTGTGAAACTAACCCTTGAACTGTGTTCCTTCACAGGATGGAGGCTGCTACAGCTTGGTCAGCGCCATTAGCCACTTTGGCTCCACAGAAGGGGGTAAGAGAATTAACCAATTATAATTATTCACTTTATTTATTCTGGGTAGTTTTAGAGGAACTTTATCCTTTTCTGTGTGAAATTGATGGTTATTTTTTCCTATTTTGATTGATACATTTAGTTATTAGCACTCTGCTTTATTTGGAACTCTTTTCTGCTACCTTCTTATGTTTTATGTAGAAAACCATAAAAGTTTTAAACATCATGTCATATTCAGAATCTTTTTGATACCACTCTCTAAGTTGTAACTAATGGTTTTATGAATGGTTAAGAAATAAATAATAATGCTTTATAGGTGAGTTATACGCCGAACTGTCGTGATTCTGAAAAATTACCCTTTGTCTGTTATCTCTCTTAATAGGACACTACATCAGCCAAGGCATCCACCCAGACTACAATCTGGACGAACCAGGTGATCATTGGCTCACCTACAATGATTCAATGGTCTTTGAGACGTCCGGCAAGTTAGTCTGTGAGCAGCGGAAGAGATGTGCTTACATCCTGTTCTACAAGAGAAGTAAGAGGACAACACCGTCACATCCTTAACTCAAGTCCTGAAGAAGAGAGAGATTTTTAAATGCACCAACATAGTGTTTATATCAAGTGTGTTGTCTTCATTCTCAGTAGTGTAACACAACTGACGACGTGATGTCGGGCTATGAGACCTGGACACAGTCAAGACGTGATGTCGGACTAAGGGACCTGCCACAGTCAGGACGTGATGTCGGACTATGAGACCTGCCACAGTCAGGACGTGATGTCGGACTAAGGGACCTGCCACAGTCAGGACGTGATGTCGGACTAAGGGACCTGCCACAGTCGGGACGTGATGTCAGACTAAGGGACCTGGACACACCACATGGAGACAGGGTGACCATCGTGGAGCCAGGAGACCCGCCGCGGGACAAGGGAGGTAAGTGAGTTTCTAATCTTGTCTGTGTTCTTGGTGCAGTTGTTCAACGTGACGGTGGACAACAGATGACCAGGAAAGACGACTGGAGGATGAACGAAGAGGATGTCCCGTGGCCAGGAGCAGGTGAAGGTTCCCTTGCCCTTAGGAGGATGGGCCCCCCAGAGAGACTGGTTCCTCCCAAGGTTTCTTCCTATAGTAGGGAGTTTTTCCTTGCCACTGTCGCCTACTGGACAGCAGGACAGACCCAACTCATCTCCTCAGCATTGACACCACTGTTGTAGAGATGGTCCTGCATTGTGCCAGACTAAGGCTTGCTCTCTGGGGAGAACTGCAAAAAGAAAATAAATACAATTGGGCTTTAAGATTTTGTTGGTTGTATTTTAATGTATTTTTCAGTGGGAGTTTTTATAGCTCCATAATACAGCACCAATTCCAAAAAAGTTGGAACATTGTGAAAATGTAAATAATAACAATCAAATCCTTTTTAACTTATGTTAAAGTCCAAAGACAAAATATGTAATGTTCAAAATGATGAATGTATTGGTTTTTGTAAAATACACACTTATTCTGATTTTGATGCCTGCAACTAAAGACCGGGGAAGTTGTTGAACACTCAAAAAACACCTGTAACATTCCACAGGTAATTATAGCTGCTGCGCAGTGATGGGTCGGGTCCGCACATTTTTAGGCAATTCTGGTCAACAAGCAGAAGAATTGGAAGACGTTTAGGAATTTAGCAACACAATCTGCCTTTTGCATCAGCTGAGGCTTGAACTCACAACTTCTGAGACCAAGAATCAATTTCTATCTGACTGAGCCAATTAGTCAGTAGCAACTCATGTGTAGCTTCACAAATTGACTAAGCCAGATGTGCAGGTTTAGTAGCCATCCTTGCATGGAAAAGCAGATTTCAAACCACTGTAAAAATTCAGTTGTCGAAACAAAAATCGGAAAATACACATATTGCATCTAGACAGCATGGAGATGTTGGTAATTTATTTGTAACAATGATTGATTTGCTCCATAAGTGAAGAACTGATGTTTTAAATCATCTTCCATGACTCTAGAATTTTGTCATTTTTTTTCCATGAACATTGAAGATTTATTTAGCAAGAATTTGCATGTATATGTTTACAGTACCGTTTACAGTCAAACATTTTGATGCACTGTAGGCTCAATTTTTGATAAATCAAAAATCTGAGAAACATAGTTTTTGTAGGACAGTCTGACGATGCTCTGTAGCAAGTTTGGTGTCAATTGAGCAAAAATTGTGGTAGGAGATAGGTTTAAGAAGTTTTACAGTTTTTGAAAATAACAGACTGATTAACTTCATAATTTTTTTAGGTTTAAATGTACAAAAGTTTCTTTAGTATTGGGGCTACAGTTTGATGAAAGTTGTGAAGTTGTAGCAAGTATAGTTGATTTGTTTTGAACTTGACACTTGCTGTAGCGCCACCATCAGTGGCCTGTTGTTCGAAAGTAGAATTAACCAATCCAGGATAAGTGGAAAAGCGAGGCTGGACAAATTCCCCTAAATCCATCCTGGCTTAATTGGTTGCTGGAACACCAAGCCAGGCTGAGGAGGCGCGGCTTTGTCAAGCCAGGTGTAACTTATTCAGGTGAGTGCGCGTCCACGACTTTCTTAAATAGACCCCGAGATCGATCACAGATTCACCGATGCAGCAATGGAGAGGGCACGTGCCGCATACTTCTCACCCAGTGAGCAGCGTCTCATCATGGACACTTATGAAGAGGTAAAACACATAATTACCAAAAAAGGAAACACTGCAGCGATAATAAAGCAGAGAGAGAGTGCGTGGCAAACAATTACGGACCGACTGAATAAGTAATCCAAAAATATACACTTGCTGCGCAAATGAATCTGTCATAATTACAATTAAATTTCCTTCCACAAATCAGCAGTTGTACACTTCACCTCAAAGGCGAAGCTACAGACTCTGTCCCACCCACAGAAACCGCTCTCTTCATTATTCCAGTATACTGTACATGGAATCAATCATTTTATTCATTTATTAATCAACCAGTGGTGTTATGTGGACTGTCTGACTTTGGATTGTCTTGCAGTGTAAGACAAATTGACAAATTAAAAGAAAAACCTTAAGGAAATTGGACTTGGAAATTAAGAAACTACACAAAGAAGTAAGTGACTTTAATGCACACTGTAAGTATGACTGTGATGCAATGTATTAATCAATATTATTTCTCTCTTTCTCTCCACAGCTCAAAGCAGACAGTGACTGATTACAGCATTTTTCCATTTAAATAAAATGAGGTCAAAAAATATTGTGGTTTCATCTTCATGTTTTCATTCATTGATGTAAAGTTGGTCCAGTTAACTGGGAATATAATTTGGGAAGGTCATACAGTTATGAAACCTAATAACCACTAATTGTGTTAATGCCAAATACACCTACTTGTATGTTTATTCCAACAATTAATCCTTTTATTGGTAAAGATATGTGCATGTCAAAGTATGTTTGGGCTATTACAAAAATAATGTTTTAAATGTTTGTTGTTGTTTTTTTTTTTGTAGGCTTAATGTATTTTGTTCAAAAATAGGTAATAAGAAAAAAAAAAACATAAGAACATGAAATGACTGTAAAACACATTGATTTCCGATCGCAGTGACAGCTGGATGTGGATGGACAGATAAGGCACCAGGCTAAACTAAGCCTGGCTGTTAGCCTGGTCAGGACCAGGCTAAGTGCACAGAATAAATATCCATGGCAACATATGTGCCTCTGCTTTCGAACAACCGAATCAACGCTAAATTAAGCCAGGATAACCAACATATCCCGGTTTAATCCCTTATCTAGGTTTCAAACAACAGGCCCAAGGACTATTGGCTTGAGTTTACAGCTGAGGATATCTAGCATGAGACTGGAGCTTTGTGTAAAGTTTGGTGAGTTTTCACCCATGGGAAGTATGATTTCCTCAGAAGAAGAAAGAAGAAAGAAGAAGAATATCTAGGATTACAATAGTGTCCTGGCAGCTTAGCTGCCTGGACCCTAATAAGGCTAATTGGTAAATGATATTATCATTTACTAACAGGTACTGTACAGGGGGCATCTTAAAAAGGCTCAGGTGTTCACAAGCAAGGATGGTCACTTTTTGAAAAACTGTGTGGGCAAACAGTTTGAGAACAACTATTCTCAATGCACAGTTACAGAGAATTTAGCAATTTCACCATCAACGATCTATAATATCATCAAAAGATTCAGAATTTTCTGCATTTAAGGGGCACAGGTTCAGTCCAATACTCTGCACGCTGGAACAGAGAGCTGGTGAGTCACTGAATGCTCTCAAACAGCAAACAGTTCAGAGGTGTGCAGCGGTACAGTTAAGAAGCAGACAGGAAGTGGCATCAGATGAGCAGAGGGTTCGATACAAGGGGAACACACAAGGGAAGCCAACACACCTTGTGAGGAGCCGACTGTAGGCAGGTCGTAACCACTGAGGAACCAGCGGTGATGATGAGTGGATTCTGTGGCGGACACACAAAGGCAGAATGTGCAGCCGTGCTTAAGGTAATCCACAGTGCAAGAAATCACAGGCAGCAGAGCAGGTAAACTCACAACAGAGAGCTGACTGGAAGTCAGAGGCAGTGCCAGACATTGTAGACATCCAGGGCTTAAGTGTGGTTGAACTACGGGGGTCCAGGGGCATGGTCCCAAGGGAGAAGTTTTTGAAAAACAACCCCTTAAATGGTGGCTTCAGGCGACTTTTAAGGGAATTATAACGGCAAAATGTAATTATAGCCTACTATAATATAATATAATATAATATCTAATACCAAATATCAGCTTCAATGGATAGACAGAAAACAGTCTGCCCTCATTCAACCTGTAATTGTGCACAATGGACTAGGTTGAATTATGGAAAATAATGTTCAAAGAAGCTGAATCAACATAATGCAAACATATTGCTAACCAATGCATTGTTAATACTTTGTTTGCATTGTTATGTTGGATGTGGTTGAGTGACAGAAAGAAAGGGGTCAAAGTTCAATCACTTGCTACATTGCTAACGCTAACCTTCAGACGGCAGAGGATGGAAGCAGACAAACTTGTAATGAGAACGTAGCAAATGTAACCCTTCTATTCTACTTGAATAAAATCTGAGTTAACACAGCATGTCAACCAGGGATTTTTTGAAATTGAGTTTGAATATTTTCGTATTAATTTAGTAGAGTTCGAATAATGTTCAAATTTATTTATTATTTTCTGAAAAAACCCCCACAAAAACTAAGATGCTTATTGCTGGCGCAATATGAACATGACACTTCGATGAAAATACCCGTTTTGACTTCACTGAAGTGCCAGGTATGACCAGCTTCTGCCTCGCTATCTAAGCAATGTTTGGATACTGTAGTGGCGTCTCATTCTGGTAACGTTTCATCTCTTCTTCAAAAAGGGTAGGCACTCTCCCTGTATGTCTCCCCGAACAGATCACACATCGATGCCTCTCCCTCCGTCGCTGCATCCCTCTCTGGCCCGGCTTGTGCGCGAGCCATCTCCGCCTGAATGGGATTCACTGTGATATACAACATTATTAATAGTATTAATTAATTATGAATGATATTCGAATGATCAAATGGTTCGAACTTATTAAAAAAAGTTTAAAAAAAAGTCAGCTTTTTAATCAATCCCCAACCTGATATAGTGTTCAGCAGATCACTGGATGCATCGGCTGCAAACGACACGACAGATATTATGCCTGGTGTGTGTGTGTGTGTGTGTGTGTGTGTGTGTGTGTGTGTGAGCTCGGAGAGGGAGTTGTGAATTAACCGCTAATGAGGGAAGGCACTGTTACAAGCAGACAGGTTTGTTATTTTTGGCGTTGGTTGCAGCCCACAGGTTAAGAAATAAAGAACCAGCAAACGAGTTCATGCTCGTAGTGTCATTGTTAAGGGTCACTACAATATTTTCCCTGTAATAGGCTATTTTGGCTAGTTTTGCATTGGAATGACAGAACAATCTGGCAACAAGGGTCTGTGAAGCTGGAGTTTTTATAGTGGGAGAGAGGGAGAAATGAAGCATGATGTGTGGACAGGTGATAGGCTGACGGGCAGGTGTAGTGCGGAGGGGATGTGAGTGGAAATTTACTGGGTTAACTGAGAAAGTGGCATGTATGGCAGGACGGATGTGCACACTGTGACACAGAGACAGATGTCAAGCTCTGGGCCGTCCTATATTAAAATGATCAGTGATCACATAAACTGATATTTACAGAAGAAGGGAAATATATCTACCTGCTGTGACTGGTTGAACCTGTCACATGACATCGATGTACGCTGTTGCTTTCCACAAGTTGAACTCTGTTTATCTCAAGGCGTACCTGTGATCAAATCAGTAAGACTGTTTAAAAGGGGGGTTTGTGGTGGGATATGAAGGAATTAATGCTGTCAGGCTGTTGAATGTATGGGGGTTGGGACTTCCAGAGCCTGGGAGCAGTGCAGCTGAAAGCACTGGCACCCATGGTGCTGAGGCGGGAGGTGGAAATGGTTTGGAGACCAGCAGAGGAAGAGCGCAGGCAGCAGGAGGGGATGTACTTCTGGAGAGGGTCAGAGAAGTAAGTGGGGGGTGGGCTGTGGAGGGCTTTGAAGCTGAGCAAAAGCTTTCGGAGTCAATTCAGTACTGAACAGGGAGCCACTTGAGCTGGATGAGAATGATTTGGTGTGGGTAAAGATCCGGGAAGTTGAGGTTTGAATGATTGAAGCCTGTTCAGGAGTTCAGTGGGACGGCCAGAGAGAACTGCTTTACAGTAGTCAATACAGGATGTAACAAATGCGTGGACCAAGACGTCAGTGCTAGACTGGGATGGGCAGAGTCTGGAAATGTTGCAGAGGTGGTTTTTATGTGGGGTTCGAATGCAAGAGTGCTGTCCAGAGTGACACCATGGCTCTTGACATAGCATGAGAAGGGCACAGAGAAGTGATGATGTGTGGGACTTGGGCTCAAAAAAGCGGCATGTGTACGGACCCTTAGCTAGCTAGCAAATTGACAAATGGGGATGGGAATGGGCTGTTATATTTAAACGGTGCAAAATTCCTGAGCTCAACTTGCCTTGGAAAATTTCCAGAAAAAATCCACCCCTTTGCAGCCTAGCCATTACACCATGATAGAGTAAATTCAAGCAACATCGAGCAGAGGCACTACATTATATCGTGCAGCAAGGGCTGTTTATTAAACCAAAAGAGACGACTGCACCAGGAACTGTCTTCTTCAGTTTAGAGGTGGCAGCAGATTCAATAAAGTACTGTATTATTTACATTTTTTATGGATGCTGTTCAGAATAAGTCTTATTGTGAGATGATTACAAATTATCTACCACTGACTGGAAACCGCAGGGTTTACTGCAAGTGTGTTTGAGGAAAGCTAATGAAGAGAAAAATGGTAGGGTGCTAATTGGACTTAGCCCCACCTGCCAACCTTATTCCAGAGCATGCTCTGAATAATGTTTCTCAAATAACTGCAGTGTTCACCAGTGTGAAACCCCAGGGACTCGTTAAGTGGATGCTTTTTGCTCTAAAATGAACCTGATTGCTTGTTATTTGTAAAATAGTAGTAGTAATAGATCTGCTATTTGGGTTCATATCAATCAATTGACCAATTCAATTGGTCTTCACACTCTTTGTACTCATTCAATTACAATGACAATTTTTACGACCACTACGGCACTATCTTTAGGCTATTTTTGCAAAACTGCACACACTAACCACAAACCACACGGATGGTATTAATCGAAAACACTTGTGGCTTTTTCTGTCTGAAGGGTATAATGTTTGTGGGTATAACTGTGACGAGTGTATTTACGGCCCAAATACAGCACTCTGGAGGTCAGCGGACCAACACGATTCAGTCTGTTGAGTCGAGGAGGGATATCGGGATGAGAGAAAGTGGATGCAACATTTGAGGTGGAGCCCATAAACTTAAAAAATAACTGATGTAGCTACTGTTTGGTCACCTTTTGGTTTGTGGACATTTTGAAGCCTTGAGTTCAGCATTTTGCCCATCACCACCTTGGCTATTAGGAGCCAGAAGTGACCTTATTTAGACGAGAGGTTGGAGCTGTGAAGGACTGATTTGAGTCATACAGTGCTTCTCAAAGTCAAGGCAGGATCCTTGAGTGGCTAAGATTAAATTAAGATACGCCACTGAATTACGCTGAAGGATTGTTGCAATGTGAAGGATCCTTCGAATTCTACCAAGGACTGAGTCCATCCTTCAGGATGCATGTGCGTATCCTCACCCACAATGCTTTGCACACAATGTGCCTGGGCTGTCGTGGATCAGGCCACGAGACATCATCCACATCTCTGTTTAATACTGGCCTTCAACTCCTCTGCAAGTGTTCCAGCGAAATGTTTCTTTACAAGTGTAAGGTTCTAGGGTTTGCTACTGTGGGCTCCTTAGTGTACCTTCAGAATAGTATATGAGGCAGTTGTCAGCAGCATGAGTAACACAGGCCGACATCTCACCCTCACTAGTTCCTCCTTATTGCTTCAATTCCTTTTTGATCGCCTACAGACATCAGTATTTGGCCTTTGGATGATATCATATAGGAGAACAGATGATTTCTCAGTGATGTCTCACGCCACACCATTACCACATTTTCCATCAGTGCTCAACGCCCCATTACTGTGACATTTGCTTTAAACACATCTCGTTTCCAGATAATATCCACACTTTCGTTGCAATCAGACTGCAGGCAAAAGTGGCCTTTTTTTTAACTTATATGTAACTCAGATCAGTTTTTTTTTTGAATGTGAACATCACAAACCCCACAGACTGATATTTTCTATTCTGATTTGGGACTCTCATATGTGGCTCTTAAACAGATACAGGTCTGATTTTTTTTGCAATGCAACCTCAGTCTGAAAGTCATATTAGAATTTGTGCAACTTTTACACACCTCTATAGTTTCATGCTGAGAGTCTTTTGGAGAGGTGCTGACAGATGTAGTTAAAAGCATCCTGAATTTGTGGATTAAATCGGTCTAAGTGAAGCCATTTATGTCATGATCCCACCACTCCTGGCTCCAAATCTACATCCACACACACCTCCGTACAGAAGTTGCAACCAACTGTATATTATTTGTACTTGGCCACACATGAGCACATTAGGGGTGTGCCTGAATCTGAATACGTTGTCCAGAAGAAGTACAAATAATGTGTCATTATTATCTGAGAAATATGATATTTTTTTAGATTCGTGTCATTGTGGATGGCCACAAGATACAAAAGACTGTTCTTCTTGAAACATTTTGAGTGAGTGAGTTGATTTTTTTTTTTTTTTGTATTGATGAAAATTGTAAGTAATTACTTTGTTGTATAATAGCCCCCGCTGAGTAAGGGCGCAGCAAGCTGGGTGCACGTTGGAGGAGGAATAGCGAGACAAAAGCCTGGTGTGGGAGCTGGACTTCTTTCAAACCTGTGCAAATTAGACATCCAAATGAAGCATAGAAGGTTCAGCTCAATTTAAAAATCTCAGTTGAAATTTGACAAACACTCTGCTTTACCTTGTATTTCATTCAGTATTCACGTGTTAGATGTAGCCATGGAATTTTGACTTTGCATCCACAAACACTCTGCATATAATAGGAATATTAGGAATAAAAGTCCCCTGAAATAAAAAGAAGAAACCCTTTGAGAAACACCCTTTAAAAAAATAAAAAAAACCCTATTTATTTATTAATTTATTGAACTACACTGACTCATTTGTATATTTAAATTCACATTTATAAATAAACATATTTATTTCCTCATTGATATACTAAAGGATTAAAGCAACTCTTACTTTTCTTGCGTTTCACACAGCACTTAGAAAAAATATGAACATCCACAACTCCACCTCCCTCCAACGTCCCATCCCCCCTCCTCCATTATGTTCTCATTACGTCTATGATAGACATAGTCGCTGGCAAGGTAACGTTAAATACATAGAAGAGGAGAGCGAGTGTGACGTTACAACCAAGACAGTCAAACGCAACCCCGAGGTTTTAAAACTCAACCGGAGTCAGTGATGACTGACTGATGGGCAGGGGGCAGATCAGTCAGAGGCCTCTACATGGGGAAGACAGACAGAACAGGAGAAAACTCTGAATGCAATGATTGGTCTGAGTTTTCTTAGAACCATATGAGGATGGTATGATTATGAGTTTTTATTTCTGGTGGAATTCACTTACATGTTAGTGTGCCATCAGCTTATTAATAGCATTTTAACCTAATTAGGGCCCGAGCCGCTGACAAGCGGGCGAGAGCCCTATTGTATTTGCTCGGATTGTCTTGAAACTTGAGCGCATATTTCAGTGCTTTGCCATGGACGGAAAATGCTTACATTCGGCGTATGCCTTGATTCCGGCGAAAATTGACGTATGGTAATGCTTGCGGACATGTCCAAAAAAAAAACGCTCGCCGGCGCCCCCTATAGGTTCTCCCGCCCGGCGAGTTTTTCGTTGGCCTATGAAATTTTGCAGGTGCGTAGAGCTGCTCAAGACCTTCCATTTTGCCTCCTTGGACTTTTCTCTAAAATGCACAGGGAAGGAGTTATGCATTTTTTTATGAGCAAAATATGATGACTTCTGGTTTATGATTCCATTTTTTTTTTCAGTCATCATAGGGTTGTTTCTTCCAAACTTGGTGTCAGTGTGATCATAGCGACACACCAAATATTTTAAAAATAGTCTGTCCAAATTGACGCCATGTTCTCTGACCCCTAGGGGGCGCCGAAGTTAGACGTACTTTTGCAAACGATTAAGGTGCCATAACTCAGTCACTGTTGCTTTAAAAAATCTGAAAACTTCGGTGATGCTGGGCCTCTTTCTCCTCAACGTATACACAGTGATTCCTTTCTGTGCTCAACAGCGCCATCTAGGAAATCCCAAAAAAAAACCCTTTTTTCTTGTCATGCACAGCTCCTACGGACTTTGTAGTAGAGATGTCCAAAGTTGCTCAAAAAATCACAAACACTTTGTACTTGATGGCCAATTGCATTTCATAGCTCCTCGCCAAAGGGCGTGGCCATCAGGGCGTGGCAAAGTTGGGCGTGTCTCGGAGACCATAAAAGTGGCCATAAGTCTGTCATACGTGGTCCCACCTCCACTAGATTTTAGTGGTTTATTAAAGGTTCAGCCCCGCACGCATTGACACCAAACTTGCCTCCATATGTTGTAGCGCCAACTACTGGTAAAGACGACAACTTCTTGCAAATTTTGGCTTAGAAGTCCTTCTAAATTGATGCGATCGGACTGAAATTTGGTCACAGCGTGCCTGCTGCACAGCTGAATGTAGAAAAAAATCAGAAAGACGTTTCATGCAACTGCGCCATGGTGGCGCTATTTCACATTTCACAAAATGTGCCTTCTGCCACACGGCCTAGGAATGTCACAGCCACATGAAAATTGGTACACAGGTCACTTGTGGCGTCTTCTTGATGATTCTAAAGTACAAATGGAGACACACCCGAAAATGGCTCAATAGCGCCATCTAGACATTTTCACAAATTAAGCCCCGCCCCTGTGTGCGACCCACAGCTATGAAATTCAGTAGGATTATGCAAGACCCCAAGACCTACAAAAAAGCCTCTTGGACCCATGGGCCATGCCCTACAGGAAGTCGGCCATTTGGATTTGAAAGTTCGTGTTTCCATTTTTCCGCTCATTTTTAGGGTCTTTTCAAAAATGCACTCCTCCTTGGGATTTCATGCTACACAGAAAAAACTGCTGGCCTGCTTCCCCACACTAATGACATAGAAAAGTTGATCAAAGCTTTAATTTGCTGCACATATCAGGAGGAACATTCTCTTCAGAATCCATCTCATTTCCTATCTTATCTCTTTGAGGTCCACACCAAAAAATCCAACGGAAGAAAACTACACATGCTTCATCACATAAATAAAACAAAAGAGCATTTTTTACATGTCATTTTTCTTGCTGATTGCTTCGTAACCTTTACTGCTACTCATTACATTATCAGTACGTGATACGCCCCACACATCGCTCGCGAGAGCGGCCGATGGCAGGTGTCGGCGATTGTCGGGGGCCGCGTTTCGCAACACTGCGCGGTACGGAGGGAAGGCGGTGCGCACAGCTCGGGCCCGTCAGTACCCCGCGGGGTGCTAGTCTATAGTTGTATTTTAATACTTTAGTGCTTTCTAGATTGTACAGCACTTTGGCAAACCTCGGTTGTTTTAAATGTGTTATATAAATAAATTTGACCTTCACCTTGACCTTGACCTAAACAAAGAAAAGCGTAAAATTTCCAGAAAGGTAAGTGTTGCTTTAATTTCATATATTGTATGGACAGAGCTGAGAGCTCTATCCGCTAACTCTCCTAACTCAGGTTGACTGTGAACGCTTGGACTTCGGACGCAGAAGAATTGTGTCCCAACAACATACTGCCGGATACTCTGCAAGACTGAGGTAAGGACAGTTGATTGTTTCTGGTATTCAAACTGCTTCCTTGGGCATTTTTTAGGGCTGTAGTAAACCAAAGATGGTCGACTGAAGTCGTACATAATCTTCAACTGATCGATTAGTCGTGAAGAAAAAAAATCTGCACGTTATTTTTACTTCTGCGGTGGTGCGTCTGTCACTCTGCAGTTACACCTCCAAAACACTAGTCCGCGGTGGAGGACTGTGTTAAGCGCTGTAAGTAACACACATTAAACATGGCTTAATAGAGACAAATTCAAACACAAGTATGCAAATCAGCTTCACTATAAATCGCAGCATCGCACATTTCCCCCACCAATACAACATGCTAACGTTATTAGCGCAAGTCTATGGCATTTTACATTGTTTAAATTAGCCCAGCAACAAGTGGAGATTTCCTCTGCTCATATGAAGCCAGGATAAATCCTGAAGTATAAATCCCTTAAGGATATAACACACACAAGACTTAAAATGCTATTTTAGTGGAGGCTTTACTGTCTCCACAATTTATTGTTTCTTATCGTGAAATACAAGTAAATACAAGCTTCGTTTCCACTGAGGGAAATGGTGTCAGTGTATAGAAACTGGCGAGTTCAACGATGTGTAAACAAAGGAGGTGTTTTGAAAGCACATTTTCACAGGTAATTTAGCCTGTCCCTCCCGCTGCAGGAAATGATGGATTAATACTTAAAGGCTATTGATGTAGCACTTTTCTCCTTGTGAAAGAAACACAATGATTATTCGACTAATGAGAATTTGGTCGGACGAGAGCATATCAACCAAATCATCGACCAGTCGACCAGGAGACAGCCCTAGACATTTTTAAGAACATTTTTATGTGTGCCTTTATATTTTTTCATGACTACATTGCATTGTTTTTTGAGTAAGTATTATTGTAGTATGTGAACTCATTGCTTTCTTTAGGGTCCTATCAACACCACTAGTGGGTTTTAAGTAACTGTAACTATTTTATTTATTGTAATAAATTATTCTTTTTAACTTGACTTGGACTCCTTGGTTATTTCAGTGTTGCTCTCCACCTGATTTTAAAATCTACTTGGTATACCCTACACCCCCCCTTACACATGTATGCATCGTGTTCATATCTATGACGAGCTCGCTTCTTCAGCTGTCCAATTAAGTAGAAAATGACGACACCTTTAATAAAGTGAGTGGTAAAGAAATTACTTTAATGATTTAACGTTGTACATTTTGATTGACACTATCATAAGTATGGACTATTACTGGCCTTATCACAGAAAACCACATTAGTGTTAACCTCCATATCACCTCAGTACACTCAGCTCACACTCTGTATGTAATGGATTGCCACACAGTATATAAGATCTCTAATATATATTCCTGATGCAGCATGTTTGTGTTGGCATGTGTTTGTACCTGACAACATGAAATACAATTAGTGGGCAATCACCTGAAGACATGCACTAATGCCTTGCATGTGTATTGATTTTTTTTTCTCGGTTGTGTCATCCCTGTCATGTTCAGTCACGTGTGCTGCACCTCTGTGAAACATAAAAACAGGTCAGCAACTAACCAGCATTGGAAGTCCCTGTTTTTGTTTTGTTATTTACCTCATGTCACTTGTTGTGCAATTTATTCCCTTTTTTTCTTTTTCGTGGTCTGGAACAATCCGCTGTCCAATTGTTCAGAGAGCTCTCTAATCCAGCCTTAGATCTGAGTCGTGCAGCGCAGCCTAATAGGATCGTAGTATTAACCCTGATGACAATACCACCAGCTGTCGCAGGGCCCCCTGTTGGCCACCAGGAGGACTGTGTCAGTGGGGGTTGGAGAGACGGAGAGGGAGGTGACTGACAGGGAGCGAGACAGACACAGATAGACAGAGATAGTGTGTGATGCCCTTAGTCTCATGTGGAATAATCAAGGGAGCAGTTCGGAGGAGGAGCACAGAAACATCTAAAGTGCTTTATTTTTGGACGACTACCTCTTTAATTTTACTCTTCACCCCTCTCCCTTAATCAAACCCCAACTTTTTTTTCCTTATTTTAAACTGTTTCCGTCCCATTTGTCTTTTCTCTCTCGAGTCCGCCTTTGCCTCCATCAGTCTGCGTCCATCTATCTCTCCCCACCGGCTGCATCCACTTTCTTCTGGAGCGGTGGCATCGGCGGCTCTTGGCTCTGTGCTGGCTCTATATGGCTGAATAAGTGGTTAAAAAAAGGGGGGGGTTGCTCTGGTGGTTTTCTCCGCGGGGGGTTCGGAAGTCACAGTCAGGACCAGGACAAGCAGGAGGAGGAGGCGGTGGAGGAGGATGGCGGTGGCTCTGGATGAAGTGTGGGGGCGGGTGAAGAATGTCTGCAAGCAGAACGGACTGCTCATCCTGTCTGTGCTGGCCGTGGTCATTGGCTGCCTGCTGGGCTTCTTCCTCAGAGGCAAGCAGCTCTCTGAGCAGGTCAGTTGGTTCAAATGCCTGGTGGTGATTGTAACGCCTGGTCCCCCCCAACCCCCCCACAACACACACTATCCACCTGCCCAACTGCCTGCCTGCCTTATCTCCCCACTCAAGTGTGTCTTAAATGCTGTGATGGATTCAGACCGCCACAGTTCCTAATACAAGAGATTACCCAATTCCCTGTTCCCTGCATCTGCCTCTTTACCTCAATTCCATGTGCCACACACCAACACTTTAACACACTCAAGCGTGAAGATCTATCTTTGTGAGGACACTGTGTTGACATTCACTTTGTGGAGGCTTCACTATAATCACTACATCCCTAACTCCAGCATCTACCCTCACTTCAACCTGGACACGACTCCAAGTTTAACCTTAAAATCCAATCTTAACCCCAAAATTAACCATGTGGGGACTCCATTTTGTCCCCAGGTGGGAGAAACTGCAAGTCCCACACAGGAAATTACATCAAATAATAATTTGTTAACCATATCTTTATAAACCAGCCTCTCTTTGCCTCTCTAAGCCCATCTGATTAGTATAGGTTTCATCACCACGATCGACCCTACTAGGACCATTAAGTCAAAAGACAGGACGATGTAATCAATAGTAGATTGCCCTTCGGATAGCTGGAAAAGATTTGGTTGATGGTGGCTGCTCATTTCACCTAAGAGACTCACACAAGGTTCTTTATCTTGCTCACACCGGAATTGTGTGAGCAAAACATCAAAATACAGCGTTAAGAAGCCTCTTGGGTCGTCTGCTTTTGATGAGAGAAGAAGAAAAAAGCACCACATGAGAATAGTAAGTTGGCTCCTAGAATGGAATTAAATTGACTCATCTAAAAGCCAATTTGCCAATCTGCCATTGTAATGGCAGAAGACGCCCCCAAGAGCAAGAGAATAGCTGTGTTTTTTTAAATGTGAAACTGTATCTTATCAGTCGCTCAGATTGCCTAGGACCCCACGGAAAGGGATTGCCGGTGGGGAGATTAGTTGTCAATCACTCACAGACACATGAAGTCAACAATTCGTGTCCACTTATATAATTCACACACGACTAAATGGGAAGTGGAATTAAATAGTTGGAATTCAGATGAAGGCTAAGAGGTTGCAGATGAACAGAGAAATGACATTTCTGCAGGCAACTGGATGATTGTTCCTCTGAGCACGTTGTGTTTGATAATGACTGGATTTATGGGTAGAAAGACATGCAAAAATGTTACAAAGTCTTTGCAGAGAAAGCGTGCGCAAAATTAGATTCGACAGAGAAGCTGCTCTTTAAAGGGTGCTTGATCAGTACAGAAACATGAAATGCATTTGAAACTGTGTCCTTGTGGAGGTGGTCGGTGCATGTGGGATTTTGTATGATGTAAGGCATGTGTAGGTATTGCCATTGATGTTTGAGCATGCCTGTGATGTCAAATGAATTTCTAGCGAGACACGCGGGCTTCAGATGTGTGCCTTCATCCATGATCCATGTGCACTGCTCTATTTAACCTTTATTAAACCAGAAAAAAACAAGAGCATCCTGGCCGAGACAGACAGCCACATAAAGTTACAGACTGACAACATAGACCAAAAAAATACAACATATGCAACTCCAAATTACAAAAATGAGAACACAAAATGAGATTACTACAAAGATAAAACAAAAAGTACATTAATACTTTAGCAGCTGTCTGTTTAATATGGAGCACACAACTCCTTTTTGCATGCAAACAAACTCGTATTTATAGAAATGGAACATCGTAGTCTCATTGGTATCCTTTAATAGCCTGAGTGTCAGAATGAAGCTCCCAGAAACTTCAGTCTGATATTCAGGCAATTAAAGGAAAGGGGGAGTGAATTTGATTTTTTCCTAACCAATCAGTAGAGATCAACGACACACCCAGAATCTGACGTCATTAGTATCCATGCCTCGGGGGCGCCGAAAACAAGCGACCTGTTTAAAATGTCTCCATCGTCATGCACGCCCAGCTGCATCGTCGTTAAATCCAGTTTAGCAGCTTCCTTAATTTGGTCCTCCATTAACCCGAGTAGTGGCGAAATACCTCGATAGCATCGTTAATGTGGCCTGTAGGATCTGTAGCGGTCGCCATTGTTGCTATCCTCACCAGTGACCCATCGGCGCACAGCTTGACATCAGCATGGCGCTGATTGGCTAATCGCTAGACCCGCCCCCACACCCGGCGTTCATTGGTCCTTCCATCGTTTGGACGAGATAAATCGCAAATTCATTGCAGTATGCCAGACCAGAGATACAAGCCTGCTCAGTTGAGTGGGCGGGGTCTATGGTCTGAAACCAGGCTAATCCTTTAAGGGATAGTTCGGATCTTCAGAGGTGGGGTTGTATGAGGTACTCATCCATAGTCAGTGTATTATCTTCAGTAAATGGCTGTCGAGAGGCAGGCAGGAGTACTGACACAGAAGCTAAGCAATGCACTGCTGTGGATGGGGGCAGCAGCAAAATGTATTTTAGCTGCCTAAAAAAATCAGTTTAAGTGTGTGTTATATTGAGAATATTTACGATGCTTTACCTCAACACAGACAGCCAGTTTCAACAGGAAAGCCGTTAACAGCTTAAATTCTCCATCTATGCTCTTGTCACAGCCACTGACCTCCTTTGACGAACACGGGAGCTGCTGGTCTACCGCTGCCTTGATCAGTTAGTGAGTTTGTGTTATTGTGTGGCTCTGGCTAATCCAAACTACCCCTGTTAAATGCCACAGTTACACAATGACACAACCAAACTAACTGTTCAAGGCAGCAGTAGAACAGCAGCCTCCATGTTAAGCATTATTTTGGTTGAGTGCTATAATGGCTTCAGTTCCCCATCAGAAATCACTGACTGACAGCAAGGTAAAGTGGTGAAAATATTCTAAATATAGCACAGACTTCAACTGATATTGATTTTTTTTAGGTGGCTAAAATAGTTTTAGCTTCTGTGGTGGTACTCCAACCTTGGTAATAGGTCTACACCAACCATGGAGAAGTATCTCATGCAACTCCAGATGCAGATGTTCAGCATTGTGGGGCCCATAGAGGAAGTGCACTACAGGCTTGGCTCCTTTTGAATTATTATCTCTGCTAACTTGATTGGGGGAAAAAAAAGAAATGTCATCAGACTGAATGCATCGAATCTCAATAGTGAAATGAATCATTTCAGTGGGACACTGAGGATAAAAAAAATCCATTGATTTATAAACATTTCTTTCACAGTGTCAACTGGAAAAAAAAATGTTGGGCCCCATGACATCACAAAAGAGACCCAAATGTTGTAATTTCACATTTGGTTGTTTGTGAAATTGGCTTCAAAGCCCGGCGCTGTTCCTGGGGGCTTGATGTACATACAATGACAACGCTACCTCGTTGATGCGGGTATGATGTTTAGGATGTGAACTAGCTTTTGTAATTAGCACTGAACAAAAATTACAGGTTGATTGTAGAGTCAGTAGTTTTGCAGGTGTTTAATCATAAATCAAAGTAGTGGAAATTTTGACCTCATGTTGGAGCAGCAGGAAAAGTCAGGGGAAAATCATAGTCGTTAGCATTTGTCCTCTGGGTACCACAAATGTCTTTGGCCTGCAAACTTCACCTAGTAGTTGTGAAGATAATTCCATCTGAACTAAAGTGGTGGACTAACTGACACTCAGCATGACTAAATACCCTACACGTCCCTCCTAAATGTACACAAGCTCACTCCGACCTTGTCACATTTCGCCACATTACATTCATACGGGAAGCAAAAACAACGTTGGTGACTGTTAGACCCATCCACCACCTCTCCCACCCACTTTACTCAGACTTTTCATCCCCTATTCCTCTGATGTCTCAGAAGTAATTAACCCTGCCAACATACCTAAAAAAAAACACAGGGTTGAATAAAGCTCACTTCTGTGACTTTGTGACAAACACAGTGAGCTGGGACTGTGGTCAACAAGACAATCTGCCCACACTGAGCCTGTCAAGGACGATTTTTACTCTCTCTGCAGAGGAATTTCTGCCTGGGTAGTGCCTCTCAACATCCCTGATGTCAAGGTGAACAATTCGTGTTCAATTTAAAAAGTCAAGCATGTCCACAACATGTGGTTCCCAGTTTGTTTTATAAATACAGGTCACGGATGATGAGAAATTCATTCCCTTGGAAAGAGCAGAATGCGTCGTTGTATGAGGAAGCACCGCAC
Organism: Epinephelus cyanopodus; assembly: GCA_026686955.1. Classification (NCBI taxonomy): domain Eukaryota; kingdom Metazoa; phylum Chordata; class Actinopteri; order Perciformes; family Serranidae; genus Epinephelus; species Epinephelus cyanopodus. The sequence continues at coordinate 17,399,710 of CM048926.1, read as the reverse complement.
TACACTGAATAGTGTTTTTCAGGTTTTTTTGTGTAGAATGAAAAGGATGGTAATGGATTAGTCAACTGTGTGGCAGCTGGTAGGGTGAAGGTGAGGACAGTCATGTTCACGCTGCATCCATGAATGCAAAGTGAAAAGTCAGAGTGTACTGTAGGGCGTAGGGCTGGGGGCGTGTATGTTACAGTGTTACACATGCTGCCGTTTATACACAGCATTCATGAAATGTGCTGGCTTCTCTTTATATGCTTTTTATTTATTTTTTTTGTCAGAGTAGTTAAAGGTGAGTATTTTTTTCAGCGTGTAGTTTTATTGACACAGACTGACTGGACCAGGTGATTTAAAGTGTGCGATCAATCAGCAGAGGTTAAGCACCACAAAGTGGCTGGAAAGCATGAACACACGGGCGACAATGACAATCTGGCAACTGAATGGGGGAAACACTGGGCTTCAAATACACATGGGTTGATTACTTACTACACACAGATGACTGGAACAAGACACAGGTGAAACACAAGGTGGGGAAAACCCAGGAAGTAAAAGAAACACTAAACACAAGGAGAACACATTTCAAAATAAAACAGGAAGTGGACACAAACACATGAGCATAAATGTGACAGAATATCACAGGCATACGTTAAAATGATTAACACGGCAGACTGAAAACAACAACAAAGTGAAGACAATTAAACAGCACATGGTGTTACAGAGCAAAATTGATGGTGCAGAGTTGAGGATAGTATTTAAATGGTCATTTTAATTCAAAACTTGGGGGGTTTAATTGTATCAGGTGGGCCATGACCCCCTTCATACGACTGCTGGTCCCCCCACTTGCTCCCACCTAGCGAAAGTAATTTGAGGCCGATATTACTGTGACATGCTCATTTTTTAAACTGTCACATGGTGGTATCTTACGAAAGCAGACAACCTATGGCATTAAGTGGTTCCATCCATATGGGTATGGTTTGTTGGGACATCACATTCTCACTCCGACCTCATCACATACGTTTGGTCATGGACTGTCAATGTCCACGAATTGACGTGTTTTTTTGCCTTTAACAACTAACGCATGTGGTTGGGTTTAGGCAACAAAAACACGTAGTTAGGTTTAGAAAAAAAGAACAGGGTTTGGCTTTAGAATCTTACTGGATGCAAACGCCGCTCAGTGTTTGTTGGACCCATCCACCATCCCTCCTGCTCACCCTGTTTGGACTTTTGTCTCCTTAACTTTCGTTCATGTCCCGCCAATTCCCCCTGATGCCACTTAGTGCCATTAAACTATACCGGCAACCGGCTGCGTATCATGCCATGTTAAAGGACGACTTCTTCATCCCGTGTCTGATGCTGCTGGATTTCGACAATTTCAGAGTGAGACCACGTTGGTTGGGAAGGGGACTGAATGTAAGTTAGGTCAAATTTGATGAGGGATCATCAGACATTTTCAGAGGGGTCCTTTGAACCCTCACCTCATGATATCTGTATTAAAATGGGTTCTATGGGTACCAACGAGTCTCTGAACTTGAGGGGGCTTCTTCCCAGTAAATATTTTGTTCCTTACAATTAGTATACTCCTTCAGATTAAAGCTGTGCATTTGTTTTTTAACTGATAGGACAACCAGCCTATTTGAAGAACAGTGGATCACCTAACATGTAAGCATACATAACACAGGATTTTTGTGGAACTCAAAATGTAAACTGTACCAGTATTAGTCTGCACATCAGATAATTAGCAGCATTAAAAAATAAGAAACCAAAGCATAACAGTGCGGTTCCTAAATTTTCATATTGCCTGTGGTTTTGGTGTGCCTACCCAAGATTTTCAGTGGCCCCATCTAGACACCCCTATGGAAAATGTCCAGGGGTGCCACTGCACACACTTGTGAAAATAGATTCAATTCAGTAAGCTTTATTGCCATATGTGTTGCCAAAGCACAATCACAATTTAAAAGAGTGAATCCAGAAACAATTAACAGCATTAACAGACATATATTTTGAAGGAGCAAATAGAGAGGCAGAGTGTGATCTGTGATGAGATGAACTTTATGTTGTTGTGCTGGTTGTCTCTTTGGCTGTGACATGCACTGACATATCTTGCTCAATCTATGGTGCTGACGCTATTGTCTCCAAGTAGATGTTGCGTTTTAGCCTGCTAATAGAGTGAGTCAAAATCTTGGCGTTCACATTGAATGTTTGTAAAGAACTTTGTTCTGATGTTTTCATATGTGTGACATTGTAGCAGGAATTGTCGCTCTGTCTCTCTACAATGCGAAGTATTCAAGGGCAGATTGTTTCTTTGTTTTGTGTCCCTGTTGTCTACCAGCTCAAAACATAGTTTTCAGTGAAAAAGTTGTTTTTCTCCATTGAAAAACTTGCTTGTATGAGCATACCAAACATCTTGCAGAAGCAGCCAGTGTGTTTGTTGCACTTTTAGCCGCAGGAGAACTCAGTGACCTTATCCTTTCTGCACACATAGAACAAACACACACTTTGGAGCAAATTCCCCAAAAGATTGTGCAACTTTTTTTTTGGACACACCTGCACAAATAAAACAAAACTAAACTGTGTCATCCTCAAAGCATCTGCAAAGGGTGAAATGCACCCTTAACTGTGCTGCTAAGAAAAGCCGCCTCTGTGCTCTCCAGTTTGCATGTATTTAAATGAGATAATATGCATAGATTTGACACAATATTCCCCCTTTCTACTTTCTATGTAAATAAATCTCATTGTATAAAAAGTCCAAATCACAAAGATAAGCGCTAACAGCCACATGCAGTTACAGTGAAATTAATAATGTCTTCAGACAGTTGGTGGTAACTCAAGTATGCTGACAGACTGACATTAAATCCCAGATACAGTTTCTCTGTCACGTTGTCACTCCTTGCCTGATGTGTTGAAGAATGCCTCTGCATGCTGTTGATGGGGACCTACAGTTTATTGTCTGAAAATATCTTTTATGTTTCTTTCTGCTGTTGTTCTACCTGTTCTACCTGTTGTTCTTGATGCAAAGGCAGTAATTATACTTTGCAACATGGACAAAAAAAGGCAAACTGCTCTCGGCTGCAAAACTTTAAGAGCACGTTTACACTTAACTATCATGGGCTCAGTATCTTTTGTGAATCGGACCTTAGGACTGGGCGGGTAGCGGTTGCAAGTGGCGCGCAATTCACGGTGCTGTCAGCAGCCGAGTTCTCTCATCAGAATACTATGTTCACAGACTGGCAAACAACAACACAAAACATAGAAATGTACCCACGCCCACTCCACTACACACACACACACACACACACACACACACACACACACACACACACACACACACATTCACTCAGCCATTTGGCCTAAAAGCTCTGTCACTCCAACACAGACTCAGGAAGCTTTTATTGCTCTGTCTCACTGCACAGATGTGCTGTACTTAAATTCCTTTTTTTTTTTTTTTTCATATCCAACTCTCCATCTTTGTTTTGTTTTTCCCCTCATGACGTACTGTCATCATGAAATTACATGTTTTGCTTTTTTGGGGGTTTTTTTGTTTTGTTGTTGTTGTTGTTTTTTTACAAATCTTGCATCCAACTTTTAACAACTTTTACTTTTAACTGTGTTCAGTTAAATGCTAACTGCTTTTCAGATTCATACGCCCTTCAATTCAGACAAAATATCCATTGTTAAAGATATACTAAACAAGATTTTTCCTAAAAAAGAAAACAATAGACTCATACAGAAGTAATTTCTCTCCAACACATTCACTCCCACCTTGTCACATTCATTTGGTCACGGCCTTTCCACGTCCAGATACGATGTGAAAGGTACCCAGGGTGTGTAGGGTGTTCTGGGACACCGTGTCAAGTTCTGCCTGTTACATACATTGTCTTCTTTCAAAATACACTTCTGTTTTCACAGGAAATTTACTGTTTATATACGGTCTCTTTCAAAACAAATGCACAACACTCCAACATAGGACAGCGTTTTTCATTAGAGTCTGTCAAGTCACTGCCCAAACACCAGATTTCCGTGACTTCAGAGTGACACCAGGTTGTCTTCTCAGTCATCAGACCGACTAGTTGTAGTAGCTGTTTATATGTCAACATAGACTCTTAACTCTGCCTTATGCTTTGGGATGTTTATGGGCGTGTACCCCCACAGCGTTCAGGTGAGGTCGGGGCTTAATAAAAAAGTTAGCGACCAGGTGACAGACCGTACGCAGAAGGCATAAGAGACACAGCGCCACAAAAAAAAGCAAACATAGCAAGGCCAAACGCCAAATAAAGGTGAATCTGGGGTTGGTTTTTACTAACACTTTCACAGGTGGGCGTGTTTACAGACAGGAAATTATAATCCTGCATGGTACACCTTTAAGTAAATGGTAAATGGACTGCATTGTATAGCGCTTTCTAGTCTTCCAATCATTCAAAGCGCTTTTGCACTACATGTCACAGTCACCTATTCACACACTGGTGACTGAGGCTACCATACGTAGGCTACCATACATGGTGCCACCTGTTAAACATTCACATGCACTCACACACTGATGAAACAGCCATCTGGAGCAATATATAGATTTTTTTGGCCACTTCTTTTTGTCTATTTTCTTTTTTGTTTGGCTTCATCGTACTGTTACCTTCAAATTTGTTTCAGGGAACATGTTTGGAAAAAAGTTTCCTATTTACACACCTGGCAACATTAACCAGAAGCTGTCCAATATTCACTCTCCTTTGGTCTCCACCAACTCCTAAAAGGGACATCTGGCTCTTTAGCTGCTAAATGCTCCACTATGTTTACCAGCTACAGTCACCAACTGTGTCTCTGTCATTTTGTGCTGGGCAGACAGCGTGCATTGGAGTTTTTTCACAGCAAACTGCTGCCTGGTGTGGCTGGCAACGACACTGAGACAGAACCAAAACAGTGAAGTTGCAGGTTGAAAAATCAAAGCCAAACTCTGCAGAGTAGACTCAAGTGATGATGATCTGCGAATTCATCACTACTGCTGTCATATTACACATTGTTATTTGCTACAAAATATTGCTCACTGCAGCTTTAAATGAAGTTGACCTCAGCAGATGGGGTTACCTCATGTGCCAACGTATTTTCTAATGTCACTCATCCTCCTTTTCCAACACTCCTCTGTGTTCTGACTTCGCCATCTCGTCCCTAAGGGAACTCATTTTGACTTTTTCTGCCCGTATCCAAAAACATGACCATAGCTGAGAACTTTTATGTAAATTGAGAGCTGCTGAACAGACACATTAAACCACCTTTTTACAGTAATCTCGCACTCCAATTTCAGTCCGTTTACAGGTGCTGGGGAGTACTACTGCATGAAAATTTGTGAAAGAGCCTTTTGTTGTTCCAAAGCAGTTTATCTAATTTAATGTCACTTGTGTCCGCATGTGTTGGAGGCTGCCGTCTACAAGTTTGAAAATGAAAAACAAATCTGTGGATGTGGAGTTAGAAAGAAGTGCGCTTACCAGATCTCTGAAGCCTGTTACTCATCAGTTACTATTAGCCACTTTGGACGACTACCAAGACTCCACTCACTGAGTCCCGAAAATTGCCATGGACTAGATAATAAAAAACTGTCTATGTAGTGTTGCATACTGTTACCTCTCTCAGTGACAGTTTACCAGCTCCAAACCATAGTTGGGAACACACTAGCTTATTAACATAATTTAGCTTGGCTCATTATTAGCCTGTCCCTGCCAGCGTGACTACAAAACACCCACGTTTGGAGCAAAAGGCGGGATTTATACTGCGTTGTATCGATGCCGTACCTATGGCTTGGCCCTATGTAGACATAGAGCCAACGGCGTACCCTACACCATAGCCTGACATGAAACTCCCCAGAAATGTAACTACATGTCAGTCACAGCTCCCACTGAATTTCTGACCATTACCACCCGCAACTGCAATGTGTATGTCCACTCCCGCCCGCTCCCACAAAACTCTGAGAATTTATGCCTGCACAATAATAGAGATGCATTGATTTTGTGTCTTCTCCTGTCCCACAGGGGAAAACATGTCATTTTATAGGCTATTAATAAAGAGATTCATGGGGTTGTTTGTTTCGTTTCCCTGGCCTGCATGTCTTTTGACGCACTGGTCAGGAATAGCGCTCCTATTTTGTTGTTTTCATTTAGTTTTTAATGAAATAAAGGCTGTTTATTCTCCTCCTCTGTGTTTATTTATTTTTCTACCTTTATCTAATCACGCAGTGACTGAGGTTCAGATCTCTTCTCATAGAGAGACCTGAATAAGAAACATTAATGAGATAAAGATGAAGCCTATGCTCAATAACACCGGCATCATCACGCCTCTTTATGTAATTAACAAATAGCAACGAGAGTAGGCTGTGAGTGGCTCAAAAAACACTAATACATAACATGAAATAAACTAAGTTAACGAATGAAACAAATGAATTTAACAAATGAATCACTTGGCCATAATTTTGCTGTGCAAGTTATAGTGAAGCTGATTTGTGTTCTTGTGTTTGAAATTGTCGATATTAAGCCATGTTTAATGTCTGTTTTGAATCAACTAAACTTTACAGCACTTCACAGAAACAACCACCGCACAAGTATAAATGCTCACAACGGCATAGGCCACGTGTGTAGGCTACGGCGTAGGGCCTGCCACACAAGTATAAATCCCGCTAAAGAAGTTGATGGAAACACAACGATGACTTGCTGAAACACAGCTGGTTTTGTTGTTTGTTGGTCGCAAACAGTCATCTGCAGTTTGGCAGGCACCTTGCCTAGGAGTCACGCCATCCACCATCTCCTTGACCTCTAGATGACAAAGTCAGCTCAAACACTATATAACATCACTGTAAAAACATTGATATGATACGCATGGAACACGCAAGTGTAATGTATTCGTGGTTTGAAACATGTAATGCGTACTGGCAACTTTATGGCAACTAGACAAATTTCGTCACATACCATATATCTGACTGCTCTACGCAGATGATTGATTTTCACACAAGTAATTAAATCACACTTCTGTGCGGAGTTTGCATGTGCTGCATGTGTCAGCGTAGCTTTCTCCAGGTTCTTCGGCTTCATCCCACAGTCCAAAGACTTGCAGCTTAGATTAACTGGTGATTCTAAATTGCCTGTAGGTGTAAATGTGAGTGTGAATGGTTTCCAGTCTCTATGTGTCAGTCTTGTGATAGTCCCCAACCTCACCTGTCACCCAGTGTCAGCTGGGATAGGCTCCAGCCCCTCTACGACCCTGTACCAGGATCAGCAGCTACACATAATGACTGAATGAATAATCAAATCACCTCCTGATCACAACTACATTACTGTACAATAGAAATATAACTTTTAATATAAATATTTTATTTTATTTCACTTGCAAATGTGATTGGTTACAAATGTGATTGTAACCACTATCAAGGAAGTCTCTGCAAGCTGTTTGCCATGCAGTACATAAACTGACACTCGTGTAACACACTCATCAAGAAAGTATTATGGGACTGATACTTTGAAACTTCACACAGCACCATGTCTCTGAATACAGATGAGGAAACAAAGATCAGTCAATACAATGGAGAATTTTTTATCATGTTTACCTTTATTGATTTGCGATCTTGAGGAAGTCTTTGCAAGCTGTTTGCCATGTCAAACATAAACTGAAATCAGTGTGCTGTCTAGAAAGCAAACTCCTGCTGAATCAATTACTTTCACACAGGAGCAGAATGTCAATATGCTGTAACTGAAACCACAGGTATTGCACACACATTGAAAAAGTGTAACAGGACTGAAACCTGAGGAGATGGTACAGCCTTCAGAGACTGTGAAACATCACACAGCAGCATTTATGAATACAGATGAGGAGACCAAGATACCATTTAATACAATGAACAAGCGTGACTATGTGAATTGGTCTCTGCCTGATTTTGAAGCTCTCTTAAAGGGGAATCAACTTTTTTTTTTAACCTGGGCCCTATTTTCCAATCTACTTTTGTCTAAATGAGTGATAGGATGTTCAATATTTGACATTTCACCAGTACAAAGCTAATTGGCCAATTTCATTCAGGGCGCCCTATTTAAACTGACCTGGCCTGCCTAGTGTTGCTGCTTCCTCTGCTAGCCACTTTGCAACTTGCCTCCACCCCAGCTCCTCCTTTTCATGCTGTGTCTGACTTATCAATGTCATTTCTGTTTGTCATTGATGCTGCCCTGTTCTGTTCCCGGGGGTCTTTGCTGCTGCTCTCTCTCTGGTCGCATGGAAGGGCAGGGAGGTTTGCTATCTCTGTGTCAGGCTTTCCTTGTTTGCATGTGGAAGGGCAGAGAGGTGTGTGGTTTCTCTGTCTTCAAGCTTTCCACGTAGGCACGCAGGAGTTCAGAGAGATGTGCTCTCTGCACCTTTGGCTTCCCACGTAGGCGCGTAGAAGAGGCTTTCTGCACAGGCCCACGGAAAGGCAGAGGGGCCCCAGAACAGAGCCATACCATCAAATATAATCCTGCAAATGGAAATAAAGTTTTCTCTGACTAAAGTAGTCCAGACTCAACTTTAAGCCTTTAATATGATGAATTCTACTCAGAGTTTCTCATTTCACACATGGAGCTGTGCATCTAATAATAAGGCTATTTCATAAATTTATTTATTTATTCAGTTTTTTTTCTTTATTCCTCAGTTGACATGTGACTTTTTTTTTGACTATCACACAACACAAACATGCATTACAGTTTAACATTGGTAGCGCAGGGTCAGCCATAACATGCTGCCTCTGGAGTAGTTTGGGGGTGTCTTGGCACCGCTTCAGCAGCCATACACAATCCGTTTGGAGACTTGTACCGACGACCTTCCATTTCCCCAGCCAAGGCCCCAGGGAATGAGCAACTGCCTCCTGTTTTTGTGACGAGTTATGTAAATGCAATTATATAATCTAAATACACACTGCGGCTCAGTGCTGTTATTTTTAACAAAAAAATATGGCTTTCCAAAAAAAAAAGTGGTCTTGTTGCACAATTTGTCCCCAATGCGGGGTGAGTGGTGCCTTGGGAGAAAATATATTGGGGTAAATTGTGCCATTGATTATTACAAGTAAAACAGAACATTGTCATTTCATATACTGTAATGCTATACCAAAGCAAGACAAATTCAATACCATATTACTTATATATGACATCAAAGGGCAATTTTAGCAGTAGATAGCATGTCAAATACATGAAAGATCTTAAGTAGGCCTACATAATATTTAACATTTTCAGAATAAAATTAAGTTAAACCTGAACAAAATCAACTGCAATTCTCAGAACCAGGCTACAACACAACATGCCACTTGTCAACAAGACCTATTTAAAATGTTAAGAGCAAAATGAAATAAAAATGAAGGCTCCAGGTCATAAATGTCAATTCCTGGCCAGTAGGGTGCAGAGGGACAGGGATCCTCCCAATTTTCTGAAACATGATCATAAAAAATTCACTTTGAAAGGCAAAAAACTTTTTTTTAACTTAAATCTGATTACCTCTTGTGCCATGTGCCTCTTTTCTCCACAGGCTGAGTAAAATGGATGCCTCTTCAAAAATATGAGGTCCCATGACCAATTTCTTCTATGGTTTTCTAGAAACAAGGGGTGGCACAAATCACCCCACTCTCCCCTACTCATGTTCTGAACATTATGTTAAATTACAACAGCATAATGCAGCATAATACCGTGTTCATTAATGGTCTAAGGGGAAGAGTCAAGGTAGGAAACACATCATTTGCAGTCAGGCCCATGGATGTATGAATCTTCTGGACTTTCCACGTATTATCGGACCAAATGGATCAAAGCCATGGTGCAACCTCACAGGGCTGTTAGCATGGCTATTTTGTTCTCAAACACTTTGTTTTAGCCGAATTAAATGCGGGGAAATTTTAAGGAAATGTAATGTTCTCCAAAAAGCTTCAAATCAAAGTCTGTCAAGATAATTTGAAAAGGCTAAAACTTCACAGACCTAGCAAATAATGAGACCCTTTTCTCAACCGCTCACAGACATGCAAAAAGTATATTTGCTCAGTTTTTGAAAGCAACAGGTGTTACTGACAAAAAGAAAAGTTCAAGGTTATTCTTAAAAGAGGCGAAAATGTTGACATCCAAGTCCTCTGGGAGACCGCTGCAGGAAACAAAGAGCATAAAAGCTAAAAGCAGTTTTAGACGCTCTTTGGCAGGAAGCCAGATGGCCAGAGGTCTTGGTTGCTTCAGTGGATCTAACACTTTTTGATAGGATGGCCATTTTTATTTCTAAAAGTCAACTGTGTACTGAAAGCCAGTGCACAACGTGTTGTCTCCTTTTTCTTAGTTTCTGTCAGAACTTTGGCTCAGCATACAGTTACAACAGCCTCTTTTCAAAGTACATCCGAGTTTCTTTTACACAAGTTACAAAAACAGGCAGAAATCCAGTTTTGATATAAGCTTTTTTTAAAATCTTTTTTTAACTGCAGCATTGTTTAAGTGATAAAAAACCCAAACTTTTCAATACGTGTTTGTGAAATTGACACAAATATAATTGAATATAATTACGTTACATGTTTCATATTGTACTTATAAATATAAGTCTCTCTGTCCGTCTCTCTATATATGTATCATTTTGTCATATGGATCACTGTACATTTACCATGTTAACCTATCTGAGGACAGAGGGGATGTCGTGTGCTGTAAAGTTCTCTTAGGCTAATTGTGATTTGTGAAATTGGGCTTTATAATAAAATTGAATTGAATTGGAGAGTGCCCAGGATTGATCTCTGTGGAACTCCACAACAGACAGCTTACAATTAAATGTAGCAAATAGACCTTGCCAGGCAGTCACATGCATTTTTTATTAAATTTGTCTAATTATACTGTGGCACATGTTGGTTGACAACTGATATCTTGGGCATGGTCAGTCTTAAAATGGTTTTGCTAAGGTTTCCAGGTTGAACGTGTTGAACATGTTTCCTTGAAGTGGAGTGAAACTGTGTACAACAGGCTTTAGGTATGATTTCTCTTGTTTGGTAGGTAGTCAGCAGCGATGTGTATATGAACTAATATCTGGTATATCTTTACCAACGACAATTTTTTTTCACACTTGCTTTGGTGATTACATACCAATAAAGCCCATTTTAGTTAATTAGTTATTGTATTAAAAGGCATTGTGCCTGCATAATACAACAGGGTGTTCAACACACCTCCGTTTCTACTAAAATAGACGTTTTACTACATTTTGGCAGGGCTAAACACAGCCCTGTTTAATGTAGTGGGGAAAAAAAACACTCCAAAGTAATTGAGAGGTTACACTACAGAAAACAGTTATTAGTACAAACAAGAATAATGCAGGTCACCAAAGTGAGCAAAATACTTACATAACACATTTTGCTTGTTTTGCACATATAACTCTCTTTGTTTTTCTCTGCCACATTCAGGAGGTGAAGTACTTCCAGTTTCCTGGAGAGCTGCTGATGAGGATGTTGAAAATGTTAATTTTGCCCCTCGTTGTGTCCAGGTAAGAGCAACACAGCTCCACACACACACAAAAACACACAACCATTTGCATGCTTTGTGAGCTAAATGCCGACCTTAATTAAAGAGGTGCTCAATTATTTGGAAGGGTTGTTAATTTTCAGTGCAGAAATGTGCTTGACAAAGAGAGTCAGGTTTTAACAGAGAATTAAAAGCAGCAACAAAAAATGCAAACAGTTATATGTCTGCTTTGATATTCTTTCGTCTCCATCACATGCTGCATTTATGTTTGGTAGTTCTGTTGCACTGATTTGTCTATACTGACATGAAATGAACCAAATTAATCTAAATTGAACTGAATTGCAAAGAGCAGATACCTGCAGTCACTCTCCACCTACGTACATATAAAGCGGGGTTTGCTGCCATATGCTGCAGAATCATTTTGCCGCTGGCTGTGGTTAGAATTACTTCAAAATTGTACCACTGAGAAATCAGGGCTGCTGACTCTGCGTGGCTCACCTTTTCTTTTGATTAGATGAAACATAAAATTTGACCAGCCTTGGAGCTATTTGAATGTTCAGTTGAGGCTGCATCAGAATGAAGTGTTTGAATTTACTTTGTAGTGACTTCAGAGAGAATTGATTATGAATGTCTGACCTCACATATTGACTACTGCACAGCAGAGAGTGTATCCATTTGAGAAATCAGGAACCACAGTAAGACATTTCCTGAAATGAATGTGAATTAGTCTATGTCCTCCAGAGCTGCAAAGTATTTTTTTATTGCCTCAGAGATACCTTGCAACACGCCAGTTTGCGGTGCTTAATGACAAAAACAAGTCACTTACCATCTGGTGACAGCAGGTGTTTTGTACCGAGGATCTGCACTGACTGGATGAGATGTATCAACACTTAAACAAAACAACCTCCCAGTGATCAATTGTGTTTCAGTACTTCACCCTGTGTTGCTCTGAATTCATGATAAAATGGTTGTTTTTATGGCATGTCCACAGTGATCATGACACTAAAAATAGAGATAATTCTTGATGACTTCAAGTCATTTGGGGTCCACATTTAACAACAGCAAATCCACGTCAACACACCTGTTAACGAACTGTCACACAAGTACTGCAGTATAATCTTCGTCTCATTTATGCTGCCATATGCTCAGTACCTTCCAAACATACCTTCGATCCTTGGGGGACTGAACTCAAAGTGAAATTTATCTATGTTCTCTTCAGAGCCAGACTCCAGCTGCTGTTCTTCTGTTGCCTCAATCAGTTAGTTAGATTGTCTGTCTCATCGCGTGACTGTGGTGTTTTAAAAGGTTAGTTCGCAGTCAACAAGGTCACACAATAACACAAACTACAGATCAAGGCAGCAGTAGACCAACGGCTCACGGTTGATCAGTTTGGTGAAATCACGATTTTGTCAATGGAGTTTGGCTTTACAGAGAGCATTAAAAAACGTTTACTTTTCATAAGGGCTGCCCCTGACTAAGAATTTTCCTAGTCTCCCAATAGTTGTCATTTAGGGCCATTAGTCGGCTAGTTGCCTTCATGTTTACGATATTAATTTAATAAATAAATTATATATTTTGGGCGGGGCAACACAATGGTTTGAGTTCAAGGTCCTAGAAAAAACAGTAGAAGTAACATTGTTAACACTGAGCTACATTACAGAGAAATACAAAAACGTACGAATGACCCCTTTTATCTCAATTCATTAAGAAATGTCTTAAAGGCATGTAAGTTTTCTTCACAAATTCACCATAACACAGGGTGAGTAATTGATATACACATGCAAAGTTTTCCTTCAAAGCAAATGGATGCAGCTTTGCTCATCAACATACATACCCCAATGTAATGTCTATGACATTAGGGTACCCTAAATCCCAATATGCATGCACCAAAACATCTTTGATTCAGAGCCACAAGTTCAATTTAGTGTTATTGGAAAGGAGTTCTGGTGAATGTAGGAAATTACTGTTAAAACGAGCACCACAACAGGGTAGTAGAGCTTTACACAAGACATAAAAAGCAACACAAACAAAAGGCATTAAGACAATACGTAAAAGAAACACAAAACAATATTAAAAAACAATTAGGATTTAAATTAGTACAGTAGAGAAGACAATACAAATGTGCCTAATTTGAATAAAATGGATTAAACAGGATTTTCAGTGCCGTGCGAAATATGAATGAAAAGTTCCCCATTTAATTTAATGAGAGGAAATGGCAAACAGGAAAGTTTCTAAGCCTCAATTTCAAAGAACTGAGAGCTGAAGCAGACCTGAAGTACACTGAGCAGCCTGGAGGAAAATTTAATCACAAACACAAAGACACTGAATGTTCCAAATCAATTAGTGTCTGAGAATTGGCTTTTCACTTTAATAAAGAATTCTCACAGTTCAGCTCTGATCTGATCTGGGGGGTTTTTTTCATACGGTGTCATGGTTTTTTTATGTATAGCCGAAAGGTGATTAATGTAGATGAAAAGCACGACCTAGATGAGATTTGTTTTTTTTTTTGTTTTTTTTTTCACTGCACCCAATTACCTTTTTCAGCACCAAGGATTAAAGAGTAATGTGTGTATGGAAGTAAACCTGATGCCCTTTTTTAGCTGTGGATGCATTCTTAGAAGCACAGCCTGCCAGATTCTCCAGTTTGACTATTTTAGGCCCAAAGCTCTTAGTTGCCTGCATGAGGTCAGTGATGTCCACCACACATAAAAAAAAACTCCCAAAACAAATCATGCAAACGCACCGGTTACATGCAGGGTGCTTTGTGCAATAAGCTACTTACAATCTATGCAACAGCAAAGACTGGATGAGAAGTTAATCCTCCCTCCGTCACTCTATCTCTCTCTCTATCTGTCTGTCGCTGTCCCCATCGCTCTGCGCTTCTGTGTCCGTCTCTTGTATGTTTCGATTTCTGTCTTAATCTATGCTGTTTAATCACATGGCAAAGGGCAGTAAGAGTCCATGTTTGTGCACTTACTTATTCATGCTCATCATGGTCCACTCCCCCAGTTTCACAGATTCAGAGCAGGAGATCACTTCAGTGGATGTTTCCTGCCAAACACGAGGCACATGAGGGCAAGAGACATTAATTACAACTAATCTGAAACAGTGTATGCAGGCAGGGGGCCAAGTGCAGCCAAGTTAAACACACCGCTTCAGCACACAGGAAGGTAAAAGCAATTAGGGCAAACATTCAACAGGCTACTGGGGCTCCTGTTGAGTCTGCAAAACACTCAATGTTCCTGGTGTATGCCTGCGACTCGATAGAGGCAATAAGGGATAATGAGTGTGGAAGGCATGGCTTGTTACTTCACAGCTGCTGTGGGTGTACTAGTGTCTATCCATTCACGTCCATCTGCATGGACACGACTTGTGGAATATCTGTATATCTTTGCAACCCTCTGCAGACACGCACGTGAATCACAACAGCAAGCACAAGTCTTGGTCGATATTCTGCTTCTTTCTCCCTGTCTCTCTCCTCTGCCTTGCCAACTGATGACGGTGTATCTAGATTGGGATGCACAGACCGGCTGGTTGACTTGGTGCATGGTACAGCAGGGCTTATCTAGGGGTGAATATCCGCCCCAGCCCTATAGCCTGCCTGTCCCCATTTTTTTTCCCCCTCCCAGTGCCATCTGCGCACCAGCCAAAGCGGAAACCAGATTATCCCATGAACGCGTCATGCAGAATCAATGGCCACTCCACTTACTGCCTCCTTATGTTCCATGTTTCTTCTATTTTGGGGATTGGAATCTAAATGGCGCATTACGCAGAAGTAGATTTTGAAGAACTATATGTTTATTCTTTTACTTGTGGTTTCTACTCAAAGAAAGCAGTCATATTTTTTATAAAGCCCTTTGAAGCTCTTATTTACCAATGCTGTGACTGAGATCTGAAGGTCAAAGGTGAAGAGGAGTTTAATGATATGCAGCAGCAGCCACACAAACATATGGCTGATCCAATCGTATGCAGAGTTCTCATCATCTGATAGTGAGTGCTGGGAGTTGTTGCAAGTGGACCTAAAGGGGTTCAATGTGGAAATCATTGAAGCAGGAGATGACCAAGGTGAGTGAACAGGCTCGTTCAGGATGAACTGTGCCTCGCCTGGGAAGTGGATGAGATAAGGCGGCTGGAGCAGGAGGCGGTGACAAAATGCTGCTGAGTTTTGCAGTGAACAGTTTCAGGACAGTTTCCAGCAACCTTCAGTCTGTACAGGAAGTCACAGAAACATTCACATCCCGTTAGATCTGATTTCGACATTAATAATAGTATAGTGATGAATGTATTTAGTCTGACTACTAGCCTCACCATCAGTAACACATGTATTCTGTTAACAGAATAAAACTTTAAATCAGACAAGTAACATCTAAATCTCTTGCAGTCAGTGGAGAGCAACTGCAGTTGCCTTGATCTTTTGAGAATATCATTGTCAGATACAAATCTAACCTGCATGCACAGTGTGGCAATCACCGGTGATCAGATCCGTGTAGGCCTGGCTCATTTCTAATGAGCGTAATGGCAGGAGAACAACAGGGATCAGAGGAAATGAGTTAGCAAGCAGGCAGGAAAGCAAGTCAACAAGTTATCTCGGGCTTAGAGAACAAACAAACACATAGCTAAATACTGAAGGTAGCCACCCCAAAAACTTGAACGGCAATCTAACAAAGAGTGAAACAAAAGCTGGGGTTGATATACTGTGGGTTGATGAACTGATTGTAGCCAGGAGTGTTGTGGGTAGAGGGGATAAGCTGATTGCCAGCAGGTGTGTTGGTAGGCTGGGTCCAGGATAGCAGCAGGACAGGGATGAGACACACATGCACACGCAGACTGGGGACACGAGAGGAGTGGGTGACACGGGAAACTCAAGGCAGAGACAGAGGCACCTGTGTGGCAAGCTGTGCTCCCATAAAAGTTTCTTTATGCACATTTTAAAGTATCGCATGAGAAAAGCTGAGTGGAAACCCAACTAGTTGATGGAAATGAGCCTGATTCACATTTCATTTTCAAGATATTTCAAAAGTCCACTTAAAATTTGCTTGACAGTTGAATGGAAACACGACTAATCTCTCCATATGTGGCTCCATATGTGGCTTTAAGCTGAATGCTTAGTCACACACAGCGAAGAATTGGTATAGAAGACAAGCTGTGAAACAGCTATGAGCGTATCTTGCAAGTTGTGTACAGAGGTTTGAGAAATGTGGATATAATAATAATAACAGATACTGGAGCATGTTTTATTTACATATAAAAAAGGCATTTTGCTTTAGAATATGACAGTAAACATACAGTAATTCTTAAACCATGGGCGTTTTCTCAGGCGCTTTGATTAGTTTTCACATCCTTAGAGAAAGACTGAAATTAAAATACCTGATTGACAGTCTTGAATATGGTGTACAGCATCTCCTGAGGATTAAAAAAAATGGTTTCATGCTTCTCTGACATTTGTATTTCTTGAAGCAGCATGTATTTTTAATTCAAATATAAGTTCACCCTGTATCTGTCTCCATTGTTTAGGGCTTTAAGATTAAAGTAAGAGGATGTTTATCTGGTCAGTGCCTAATTTCGATCCTCACACAGGAGTGGGGTGAACAAATGGCTCTGGAGTCAGATAATTCCCTGTGAATATTTATTGGGCTAAAAGAAGAAAATAGAGATAAATGAGGTACTGTAATTATCTTGAGACTGTGAATAGAGCATGAACGACTGATAATGGCTTAAAATTTAAGCCCTTGTACCATTTTCTCTGAATGTCAGGGTGACTCAATGGCTGCAGGGCCATGTGCTCATCAAGTCACATTGTGATGTGTAGTTGTCAGGCTATGGGAAATGTCATATTGTAGTTGTTCAGGTTATGATGTGAGCGTCTCTTAAGCGTAAGGGAGCCTAATTTGTTTTGCAGGTTCTGCTGCAAGAGGACCTGAGTTCATTTTAGATTAATTCAAGATATTTCATCTTTCCGTGACGCCATTTGGGAACAATGTCTCATCAACTAGTGGCAGTCAGACTGCAGTATTCATTAGCGAGCATACAACACTGAAAAGTATAAACTTACAAGTGAGATCTCATTAAAAAAGATGGTGTAGCAACATTTTTAATTAATGTCTCCAACTCATCAAACATCTTTACATTTAGTGGGTTTTTATGAGTTAGTAACACCCTACACCTGGTCACACCAGCATGTAAATCACCAAAGTTTCACAAAGTTTTTCTGTCAGGTTCATCTTGGGAGAATTTTTAACCCCTGTTGACTTGTATCAAGCTGTCTTGACCATGAGTGTATTAGGAGAACTGGATACAGCGTTGAACACCCTGTTCATACCTTTGAGAGTTGCTCAGTGGTGCATGAAGCCAGAATGGATCAACTGCTGTGTATAAAATTACCCCGATGCATCGGCACTACCTCCACACTGTGCGGCCAATACAGCAGACGTACGACTTATGGTGGCCAAGGGCAACTGAGTGCAACGGAGCATGTTATCTCCGCCAGCTGAACAGCTAACTTCCACCTCAGTGCGGCTCTTCTAGACTTCTGAAATGTTATCGGACCGAATGGATCAAATCCTGATAGTGAAATGAGTCATTTTGCAGTGGTTGTGATGCTTAGAAAAACTCAATCCACAGATTTACCAACATGTTCTTATCCCAAGTCACATAGCGCTGCTTTGTCAGTGGACTTTCACATTTACATATTACATGCTAAGTATCCTCCCGAATCTGCTGGTGATGTTCCAAGATGCTTCAACCAATGCCAGGACATTGACATAAGTACATGGTTAGGTTTGGGCGACAAAAAACATCATGGTTTGGCTCTACGTTTATACAGGAAGTGAACACTAGACTCCTGGGTGACAGTCCCAAGGTTTGTTGGACCCATTCAGCACCCCTCCTTCCCACCATATAGGGACTTTCCAGCTCCTTTTATTACATCGTCACTGGTAACTGATGCCACCCGTCTGTGTATCATAGTGCAGCATCCGTCAAAAGCCTTGAGAGTTGTCTGACCAAGAAACAGTGAATAAAATGTGGTGTAACCTGCAGGACACGTAGCTACATCCACAAGAGAAAGAAACGAGGTGCACAATATTATTTCATAAATTTAGATTAGCCTACTTTCAACAGGTAAGATAGTAATATTCAGGTAATTATAACAATAATAACTTGAATTATATAGCGCCTTTCAAGCTATCCAATGCCACTTTACAGAGTAAGTAAACAAAAATAAATGAATAAATAAAATAGAAATAAAATGAAAACAGGAACAGAATTGATAATAGCAATGACTGCAGGAGATGAGTGAGCTAGAGGGCAGAAGTCCTGCTGAAGAGGTGGGCGCACTTCTTGGGGGGCCTAGTTGAGACTGATGAAACATAGAGAACACTGTATTTTGTATCTATGTTCATTACGTTGAAATATAGAAATGTACTTTTTGTAGTTTCACAAGGTCTTTTACTGACTGCTGGGTTTGTTTCTGAGTATGTGATGCTATTTTTCCTGCCTTTTCTGGGAAGCAGAAACCTAGCATCAGACAGCAGTGTCAAGCAGCAGAGTCAGATAAACAAGAGGTTTATAGTGAATTGGTTTCCTTAATCTCGGTGTACAGAGAGACAGACAAACACACAGCACTACAGCAGGGCACTGAGGATTTCTCTGATCCCTGACCCCGATGGCCATAAAACCACAGTCACCCAAACGAAGAGCACAATACTCATCTGAGAAATCATTAAACCAATTGCTCATCAGTTCCTCGAATTATGATGTCAGTTTTAGTCCTCAGTATTTTTCGCTAAGCAGCAGCTGGCCTCCCCACATCTCCACGAGACAAGATCGATACACGGCTAAAAACAAATATCATAACACGCAACAGCCCTGACCTCCATTGAAATGGCTGAACTGTGCTCACAGACACTGCCTTGTATTGACTTCCTAGCAGTGAAAAGTACAGTATCCTTGTCAGCAGGGTGACAAGCGTGAAAATGATGAGAGCCATTGAGTTGACGACACACACTGACGTGTACCTGATTTCCCACAAGAGCAGCCGTGTCAGTTTTCCACAAACAAATCCAATCAGTAGGTCACGTCTTCTCAGGGCTGTTTCTATTCACAGATTGGCAAGGGATTGATTTAGAGAGGCCTCAAAGACAAACAGCCTCGGAGAAAAAAAGAAAGATGCGTTATTACAGAGTCATAATATTTTAGCCCACTGATCATTGCTTCTTGAGGCATGTTTATGAAAATTTCATGTTTGTGAGCTTCTTGTTTGAAGCTTTCTTCTCTTCACTTACAGTATGCTGATTATAAAGCTGTTGACATCTAGAGACTTTAAATAATCCTGGAACATCAAATGTCATGAGAGAACATCGATGTGGCCTGTAATGATCAGAGTTGCTGAGACAAAGGCCACGGTGTCACTACCACATGTCATGGATGTCATGGCTGGATAACCCCCCCCTCCAAGGAGCCTCGGCCTTCTTTTTTTCATCTGGACGAAGGATTACTGTAATGCTCTTGCTCAGCGAAGGTGCAGCAGGGAGGACTGTAAGCCCCATATGGTCCAAAAGTCCTGTGGCAGATCTGTTGTACGTGTGCTTGAAACCTCACGATAGAGGCAGCTACACATGGCAGGTGATGCACTGTAATCCCACTTTGACTCAGATATCAGAGAGAAGGACAGAGAGCTCAGTGGAGCTTTTGAATGTCCAGTCATTCAATTTCCTGTGAATAGAAGCAGAAAAGGAACAGCTCAAGTGCTTAATGTTAACCACTCAAATATGTTTCAGCATTTCTGCAAACTACGGATGCCAGTCATTTGTTTCACGTGATATCAATGTTTCTACAGTGATGTTGTTCTGATTACACATTTATGAGTTTCTTATTGGTTTGTGGAGGGGATGGTTCATTGTGTGACACAAAGGTGAGACAGTTGCCAAGCTGCAGACCCAACATATTCTCAATCTGACCTCGTCACATATTGATTTTGGTCAATCGTTTTGGTCATGAGATTTCCATGTCAATATACGACGTGCAAGGTACCTTGGGTGCTTTGGTTGTTGACGTTCTGAGATGCTATGTCAACTTCTGCCTGTTGCATGCATTGTCTACTTTCAAAATACACTTCCGTTTCCACAGGAAATGTGCAGTATGCATACAGTCGCTTTCAAAATAAACACACTGTGTCAGTACAACAATGCAAATTTACATTTTTTTCCTTCAACAAACGCACGTGGTTGGGTTTTGGGAAAAAGAGCAGGGTTTGGCTTTTTAATCATATGGGAAGAGAACACTGGCCTCCCGGGTGAAAGTTGGAGGGTGTTGGAACCATCCACCACCACTCCCACCCACCCTACTCAGACTTAACTTTGGTAGTTGTCCCACCACGTTTCCCCCTGACGGTGCCAGTTGCCATTACGCAATAACTGCGACCAGCCGCATATCACTTGATGTCTGATACTGGAAGTCAATAAGCAAGTGCTGGTTTTCAATGACTCTGGAGTGAGACCTGGTTGGCAAACCGCTGTTCAAAACCAGCAAACAGCTGGTCGTTTTGTAGCTACACATTAGTGGCTTTTTCTAGCCATGATAGTGAAACCAAAACTGGATGTTTTTTAGCAACACATCCACAGCATTGCTAATTGAGATTGTGAGTCCAAACCCAATGCTTTTTAGCGCACAATTAGCAGCATTTTCAGCTGTGATTGTGGAACCAAAACTGGCTGTTTCTTAGCAAGACATCCACAGCATTTCGTCGTTGTGTAACCAGCACCAGTTGGTTTTCAGTGCAGCATTTCACACTGTGATTGTGCCATAAAAAATGGCTTACAACCCCTCGCCATGGTCAGTGGAAGTAAGTCTCTGGCACGCCTGCTCTGTTGGGCCAGTGATGTAGAAGCAGCGCCAATCAATTTCATACCATGGAAAAAGAGCTTTTTTTGCTTCACAGCACTGTTGAAATATAAAGTTTTTACATAAAAGCCACATAATTACGTAAAAATGTCCATGGTTTGCAGAAACTTATAATGCCGACATTTTTTTTCTGGTGATCGGGTCAATCTACAACTGATTTCCAACCTGAGAGTCAGGACCCACAGAGGGGTGCCATGAAACATCTGAGGGACCCCCATATAAATAAAGTGATAGAAAAGATACTGTTATTTGTGACTCCCATTTCATTTGTAATTCCTTTTATGAGCCATATTTTTGTGGCGAGGGGTCACACATGGATATAACTTGATTCCAAAGCTGCTATTATCTTTTTTTGTTATCATTATTTACAGTGGATTACGTGACTATTTGTAGTGACACATCCCAATTCTGCAGTTCCTCTCAGCTCTGAGCGTTGTAGTGTTTTTCAGTCCATTGTTTTGATTTCTAGACCCACAACTTTATTGTTTGTGGCTCTTCTAACTCTCCCTCTGATAATGTCATTTTTTGGCTACAGCCGGCGGTTGTTTTTCAGACAAAAGCTCAACCAACTGGTGAACATAGTAGAGCATTCAGCAGCTAAAGTGCCACATATATCCCTCAGGATATAGGGCTAAAAGTAGTGAATGACCATATTGACTTAAGAGAAAATAACATGCGAGTGTGAGACCAGAAGTGAGCCACCTCTGTAAGTTTCCACTGTGCTTGCTCAATTACCCCCACAATGCAGAAGACAGGCCTTTTTCCCTTTTTTTGAAGGTAGTAGGAAAAGCATAGGTATAAAGAATGAAATTAATGATGACCCAGGGTCCATGTATTGTGCATGCTTGTTCATTCTTGCACTCACTGGGACTCTTAAACAGAACCGAGCCTTTGTTATTCATAACACCTGTGTTTTTCCGTGAATTAAAATATCCGCTTTCCGTCAATTAAAGGTCAAAATATCTGCCGTGAAAAAGGTCTATTGGGTTAATTTCATACCACAGAAATTCCTCTTTTTTACTTTCATGTGCCACACATCCGTGCTCAGCATCCATCGGCTATGATCTGACAACAAGGTAGCAAAATGATTGGCGCACGGTAGAGGAAGTCTTGCCTAGATATGCACTTTCTACACCAGAACCCCTGAAATGTCAACCCTCGCCTCCAGAGACTTAATCGTCGTCATACTGATAGCTGATGGGTCCTGAGATTGTGCGCGAGACGTGTATTAGACATGAGTGAAATCATAACTGGATAATCCATCAGCAGGTGTTTCATTATAAAGGATATCTTTCCCTTTCTGAAAGTCAGTTTGAAAGAACTTAGGTCTTGAAAGTATTCATTTATGCGGGGGAATAAAATACAGAACCCATTGGAATTATAGCGAGTGCCTATAGCCAAAGTAGTAAATTCAATTTTAAAACTTCACTAACTAATTTAAATGATCTGGCCTGAGATATAAAAATCGCATGTCTTGTTATATAAACTTGTCGATTAGATTTAATTGTAAAGATAGTCCATATTTTTTCACGCATTACTATTCACATTCCCTCTGAGGGTTTTATCAGTTTCATAGTTTCATCCTGCCACATCAAAAGACAGTGCCACATCACAACCTCAAGATAAGACAGGAGAAAAAGATGACATTTGACTGTGACATTATTGTCAGATTTAAATGCACAGAGTAGGGAGGAGGAGGAGGAGGAGGAGGAGGTCATGAGGTAAATCCCTGGAATAGCAAATGTAATTTTTTCCCTTTTTGATCTCCTGGCAGCAGTTTCTGGTTTCCCAAAGAGCTGCAGTGAAAAAAAAGTCAACTCTGCACCAAACATCTGGACATACAATTCAGTTGAAACAGTTCGTCAGCCATTTCCCAGAATATTGATATTTTTTGGGCTGTCAGTCCATTTTAGTTGACTTTCTGTTTTTGACCTTCTGATTTTTCCTGCCGAGGGTCGTCTAATCCCTGACCAGCGAGCCTTTTAGTTATCGCTGCTGCAGCTGTGCTTGTTGTTCAGTATACCAATAGGGGAAAAGGTGTTTCTTTCTGGTTTTGTAATTCAGGTCACATCACAGCTCTCGGTCCAGCAAACAAACAGACAAGGGTGGAGCACCTTTGGTTGTGAATTTCAAGAGCTTGTCTGTTTAATAGATGGGAACAACACTGTGTATGGAATATTTATGACATGCACTTCAGTTCATTTGCTGCAGTCAGTAAATACCTGTGATAAGAATTCAAATCGTGATGGTTGGTGATGACATCCCGGCTGACCAGCTGCGCCTCCTTTTTTTTTTATATCAAAGAAATTATTGGCCCCATAATAGCCCTTGTTTATACAAACTAATGCATGTAATCTAAAGACCATTTTGCACTGTATGTTCAAGACAGGAACATCATGCCATCATGGCGCCTCACCGTGCTGTATACAAGGTACAATTGCGAAATGGGGGGTACAGTGGTGTTGCCTTTAATCCACCTCGGGAGGTGGTAACAGTGACGAGACGGTGTCTGTGTAAACCGGACAGTCTGCCGGGCAGGATCACAGGTGGCACAGGTGTTACGTTTTGACGATGTGTCATGTATGCAACCCACTGCAGAAGATTTAAAAAGTAAGTGTTAGCAATCAACAGCTGACTCAAAAACGGAGGACAGCAGTCGTAAATGTCGGCAAATTTGTAATATATATATATATATATGTATATATATATATATATATATATATATAGTTTTTATATGACATACATTTTTCTTAATGAGTGGATCTTCAAGCGTTTAAATATCTATATTAATTTCGACTGGATTATGTGAACTGCATATATTCAAATCCTCACTTGGGTTAGTGTTGCCAAGCATTGTTCCTGTGGGCTCCAGCAACACTAAACCCCTGAGCTTGCCTGAGAAAGACTAAATGCACAAATATCCCATGGAGAGAGACTCTCACTGCAGCCTGATCTGTTTTGTTCTGAAAATGTCTTGTGCAACCCCGTTTTGATGATAAACCAGGGGCAGACTTCCCTCTGGTTCACTGGTGAAGAGCCAGGAAATACAGAGAGCTGGACGAAGCAGTGAGTGACAACATTCCTGCCCACATTTAAGTGTTTGCAGTGGAAATGCTAGGGTCTAGGTACGTCTGAAGGGTTACGTTTGGTTCCAAAGGTACTATACCAAAAGTGTTTGGTGGAAACAGGGCTTGAGTGGCATATTAATGCCATTGCTGTGGTTTAGAAAGCACTGCCAACGCGTATGTCATATGTCACAGCAGGGCCTGACACTGATGTGTTACATGTCACACCCTTCATGCCTGTTTTGATTCCGTAAAGCCCTGATGCAGCGTGTAATCACACCCTGGAGAAGTATGATGCCGCCGTCATATGGCTCTATGTAAAAATGCAAAGGAGGCATAAAGAAGGAATCTCGTAGTAAAGCCGGTGACTAAAGAATGCATTAGAATGGTAGCAACAAGAATATTTTCATCCACAATTCCTGTTTTTAGCTCTGTGTAAAAGATGTCAGAGTTGTAAAAGGTTTGGTCGAGCAGCAGCAATGTTTTAGGTCAAAACATTCATTGGTATTGCAATACAGTTTCTCAGCGTGCCTTCAGGACAGCAAAGATTGAGTTCACTGAGATTGTGAAAAAAGGCCTGCTAAGGTGAAGAGAGGAATATAAAACTCATGAATAGAGAGCTGGTTTTGTGGTAATGATGATGGTTTCTCAGCCTCATTGAATTACAGGGAAGAAAATGATTTTTCAGGAAAGCTTTACTCAACCTGAAAAAGAAAGGCCCGATTACAAGATCAGTGGCAGAGATGCAATTCACTGTGTGCCTTTGTGCTGCTTAGCTCAGGGTCAGCTGCTGACCATCATGCCTGCAGCAGCAGGAGAGTCATGTGGTTGGATACCTCGCTCTTTCTATGAATGGCAGAAGCTTCAGCATTCATAGCTGTTGCACGTAAGGTATAAAGAAATCTTACGTAACTTGACAACTCAGAGAGGTTGAATGAATAGATTCCTTGTAACACGACAGAGAACATTTTATCCAGCTGGATATTTAATTTGATTGACATAAAAGGCCATTTGCTTTAAAAAGCAGGGATATTCATGGATATTCACACGCACAGCTTCAATGATATAGCAAGGCAAATGGTGACACATTAATAGCTACAGCACAGCAGCTCTGTAGCAGCTTCACTGCTGAGAGGCTCCACTTTAAGGAATGACAAGGTGGACAGGTGGACATCACTCTCATGCCTGTATGTAATGCTGTGTTTGCAGACAAAAACAAATTTATATACAGAGGAGAAATGCTGAACACTGGAGGGGGGCAGGCTTGACCTTGTCACTCTCTGTGACAAATCAATTTCCCCAGTTTTAATCCTCTATGTCCCTGTGTTAACTGTTCAGTTATCTCAACCTGATCTCATTGTGAAAGTTGATGAATACCAGCATTTGGGCAGCCATCCTTTCATGTCTGCTTGCTTCATCAGTGTGTAACAGTGCCAACATAAGTTAAAGGAGTGAAGAGTCAGAGTAGGGTGGGTGGTTGAGGTGGTGGATGGGTCCAGCAGTCACCGACTTCCACCCCGGAAGGCCGTTATTTGCTTCCTGAAAGACTCTGTATGCAAACTGTACATATATACACTGTATTTTGAAAAGACACAACGCAGGTAACAGGCAGAAAGTTGATAAGGCGTCCCAGAACGTCAGCGACAGATGCACCAAGGCTACCTAGCACGTCATATGCTGACGTGGAAATTCCAAAACCAAGTGGTGTGAGGTCGGAGAATGTGTTGGATATCTCTTGTTCTATATCAGAGTATTTGCACATTGTAATCTCTGTCTCTTCTTTTTTTGTGAAGTTGTTTCAAATGTTTGATGACTCATCCTGCACCCAGGGACGTTTACAAAAGTTAAAGGCTAAGTTCGGTTTTTTGACACCTGGGCCTTATTTTTAGGAATAAATACGCTCGTAGACTCACCCAGATGATTTTGGTGGAGCTCGGAGCCGTTTTCGAGCAATTTAGATCCATCCGACGGCGTCTTCTCTCATGCCATAGAAGCGGACGGGGCCAGACATCGAAGCCCCTAAATTAGACATTATCTGCTGCGAAACTCGCTCATTTCACCTACATTTTATAAATGAATGGCCAGTGTTATCACCATGTCCGCTCAACTTCCTTGTTATGGTCATCCGGGGCTTTACAAGGATGGGTCACTTTTGGTGACGTCATAGACGTGCGCCGCAGGAGCGCAGCTGAGTTCCGCCGGCGCTAGGCTAGGCTATACAGCTACACAGCTATTCTTGTGCAACATGACGGAATATTTATCCGATGTAGACGTGTCTGATGACGACTCTGAGTATGATGGATGCCTGTATCGTTTTGAGCCAGAATACACCGACAAGGAGCTATTTGAAAGGAGGATGCAGAGGGAAAGAGCCGAACAGCTGGCCAGAGAACAAGCGACCACTGCACGTCCACGAATGGGGGCTAACTGGTGTTGTTGTTGTTGTGGACGCTGCACGCCACAGACAACAGAAGAGGAGAGCCTTTGCTGCTCAGAGTGGGACTTGAGACCAGAGGAAACATGTATTGATGCCCCCCAAAATACGTGTCTCACTACACTGGAAGATTTTTCTGCCATGACAAACCGGGCTGTGGTAGAGACTTTTTTTATGTCCCGAGAGTCAACTGGCAGACGCAGCCGAAGCCAGCAGGACCGAACGGACAACTTTCGATAGAGTAAGTAGCCCATACAAATGCAAAAAGGGTATATTTTCTATGAGTGTTTGCTTTATTAATAAATAACGGTCGAAACAACTGACAATTAGTTTTGGAGAAAGCATATGACTACTTGTAAGTGTGCGCTAACAATGCAGACCCGTGGTGATTGCAGCTCGAGTCACAATTTATTGCCTGCAGAGAATAACCATATCATATGCATTGCGAGTTAATTTTTCAAAAACTAGCATGGACTAGAGTAAATTATATTGCGTTACAGTGCAGTATTCTTTTGCAGGAATGTATTTTTAGAAGGCTACTCCTGCTCAGACATAGGTCGTGAAGATAGCTATTCATTTTATACAAGGAGCTTTATACGCTGGCCGACGTGCACTGGTTATCGACCAATATTATTACATCTTCAAAAGAAATGCATTACCTCCGCTGCGTCTGTTTTGCCCTCTGAAACAAGCGGGATGGCATTCCTCCTGAGGTACTGACGCTGAGCTTCCTGGCCTTTTATCTTTGTCGTCTTCGTAATGAAGTCTTGTGGAGCGAAGTGAGCGCTGCAGACCCGGTGACTGACCCTCCTCAGTTCTTCCATAGCAATATTCGGGTCCATTTTCAGGACAACAAGCAGAGCTTAGTAACTCCGGGTTTTTCAAAGGAAGCCTGTGGAATGTGAACTTTGTCCACCTAGTCATTTTGTTTGGACAAAGTGGAAAAACGCAATGACAAACCATGTTTGTACCCGTGTAGCTGTATAGCCTAGCCTAGCGCCGGCTGGACTGCGCTCCTGCGGCGCACGTCTATGACGTCACCAAAAGTGACCCATCCTTGTAAAGCCCCGGATGACCATAACAAGGAAGTTGAGCGGACATGGTGATAACACTGGCCATTCATTTATAAAATGTAGGTGAAATGAGCGAGTTTCGCAGCAGATAATGTCTAATTTAGGGGCTTCGATGTCTGGCCCCGTCCGCTTCTATGGCATGAGAGAAGACGCCGTCGGATGGATCTAAATTGCTCGAAAACGGCTCCGAGCTCCACCAAAATCGTCTGGGTGAGTCTACGAGCGTATTTATTCCTAAAAATAAGGCCCAGGTGTCAAAAAACCGAACTTAGCCTTTAAGACTCATTTCCAGAACAGCTGAGATCTACTTCATTCATCTATTTTCTTCCTCCTCCTGATGTAACAGTGAGAGAGGTGTGTGTGGAGCCAACAGTCGCTGAAAAACTCTAAGCCCGCTGACTTTTTAGCAGTTGAATCAAATGCAAATGATTTCATTTAAATCCCTCTCGTAACTGTACCCCGCTCAAATATTCCAAGTAAGTAGGCTGTAGCTGTGGTTAGAGCAGCTGTGTGACCCGCCCACTAGCCACATGGCTCGCCCACCATGTCTACAGGTTGTACCACAATACCTACGCTCCTTGGTCAAGACACAAAAGCGCTGAGAAAAAGCTAAGTTAGCATTTAGCTAGCTATGAAGTGTTAGGTTAAAGGGGAGGCAGTTAAGGTTTGAGTAATGGTGGGGTTACGGATCATTTGGCCTCATTCATGCACTACTATGTCGTGTAGCAGCAGGGTTCAGGGTTCAGATTGGTGGGTTTCTCTTGTACTAGTGATGGGCGCAGTCTGTAGGGGCGTGTCGTGTAGGCTCCACATGGAATATGTCTGCAGCTATACCCTACATGTGTGAAATATTCTGTTTCAATGGGAAATACATCACAGTGCAGAAGCTAAAGATGCTCTAACTTCCATTTCATTGGGACTCTGAGTTGAATTCTCTTTTCAAGGGTATGTTAACCCTAAAATTCTTGCCCAGTCCAGACTTTGCTTGGATAAACATGAATCTCTGACCATTTGGACACTAGTCTTCATCTATATATTTTAGCTGAAAGAGTTCCTTGCCTCCCCTCAAGCTCAGCTTATGTCAGGCAGCTGAGGACACTCATGTTGTGATCTCAGGCTGCAATCCAAACCTAATGTGGCTTTATATCTTGTAAAAGTGTGTCAGCAGCACTGAGTCATTTTGTAGCAGTAAAAAAAATATTCTGTGGCCGCAGTGCAGTGAAATATTTAATCCTGCGCCTCTACAAGCAGAAAATCACTGCTGCTGCTGCTGCTGCTGCTGAATCTAGTTTCATACATACTAGTTTAATATTGCAGAAATCAATGTTTTCTGTGAGTTAGGTTAATTATAGATAGATGGTCTGCTAATACAGTGGGCCCCAACTGCTGGGTCGTGGTCCAAAATTGGGTTAGTGACAGAATAGCTTTGATTTTGAAGTGCCAGAGTGTCTAACAGACAGCTGCTTGACACAGACAGCAAACTAGCTCGCCAACATGGCCAGACGCAAGCATTACACTGAATATATTTAACTGTGTGGACCTTGAATTATTGACTAAGGACAAATCTGGACCTCGTGGCTTGACCAGTTGGGAACCACTGTGTTAATACACACACACCTGTACACACACACACACCTGTGCGTCCTGGTGACACAGTTTGGCATCTTTCAAACTGTGTCAGTAGTCACAGACTGGCTGAAATTTTTTATTACATACTTTTTAAAGAGTCAAACACTGGGCCTCACTCACAGACCAGTCTCAAGAAGAAACCCACCAACTCAGTTTTCAGAAATATTCTGACGTTCACCAGTGTTTTCTTATTTGGGATCTGAAAATCTACACACACTCAAGAGCACACTTACACAAATTTGAGTGCTGACATGTTTGTGCTAAATATTTGTTTATTGTGTTTTCTTCAGTTCCACATCTGTGGGATGTAAATTACAATAACATTTTGCTTTTTTGTAATATTGTTTTGTATAACCACTCATTCGGATGGAAACACAGCAATGCTTATTTTTAGGTAATTGTACACACACAGAAAACATACTCACTATATTATATTCCATTTCTGCCAATATATCCCACTAAATCCTACGCACTGGACCTTTAGCTACTCCACTCTACTTCTACTCTGTATGATTAATTATGCTAACCCTCCTCCTACCTTCGTTTTGAGCACACAGACATGAAAATGATCTCAACTTTCCCATTTGGTCTCTTAGTAAAAAAGCTAATAAGTGTATTTCCCAAAAATTGTTGAACTTTTCTTTGAAGTGCAGCCTCTCAGCAGTGAAGCTGTTAAAGAGCTGTTGCTGCTGAGTGGTTAGAAGCACAGTGGGTGGCCTGCAGCATTAATGTGTCACCATTTGCCTTTCTGTGTGAGTGAAAGTGTGAATGTGAATGTGCCTGATCGAATTATATTAAAAAAAAATATTTTTAAGCAAAAGGCCTTTTACATAAATTAAAGCCGCGACAAGGAACTTTTAACTGAATATGCAAAAGTCTCTCGTTTCTGCTGATGTCTGTGTGTGACTTACAACAGCAAATGAGACCATGGGTGTGAAGATAAGCTATTTCTATATAGGGTATATCATTACTTTAGGAAAATGTCTCCAGGTCGCCCCAGGTCGCTTCCAGGACAAAACGATTTACGGTACTCAGACAGCACACGTCATCTTACCTACCTATAAATCGTCGCTATTCCTCCTCCTCGACCCGACGTTCGTGGGGAGTTAAAATAGCAGCAATCATCGGGTAAAAGTTCTGTGAAAGCACTGGACTCACCAACAGTCAGCCATGTTTCAGTCACACAGAGAAAATCTAATCCTTGGGAAAATCCTTCAGGATAAACGTTTTGTTCGCTAGCGATCTAGCATTTACCAGCCCAATCCTGGCAGGAGCCGGCGGGTCCACGGCGTTAGCTGTCTGGGGAGCCACACACAGAGGCCGCAGGTTGCGCAGATTCACCCCGCATCAGCAGGGACGAGGAGAGCAGGGGCCGCGGGGCTGGAACACCTCATCCGGGCTGACGACAGGTGCCAGCCAGGCGTCGACAGGGTCTAGCGAGTGCCGAGAAATAAAGAGGCGAGGCATCGCTCCATACTCAGGCCAAGAAGCCGTGGAAGTGCTCGCCAAACAGGCCTTCAGCCTTACCAGCCGACCGCTGCGCTTACGTCGGAAAGGTGGAGGTGGTTGCGTGGCAGAGGCGGGCTGGGATCCCCAACAGGAGCGGGGGCAAAGTTTCCCCATCTTGTTGTTTCATTCATCCCCAAAACAAAAACATGCGCGAGCCAGGTAAGCGTCTTTACGACAATATGCGCTAGAGCTCATGGGAAATGTAGGCTTCATTACGGCAAAACACTACCGCTTTTGTCCACAGGGTCGCCGAAATCAACTCAAAATGAAAGTTCCATGTAGGGGCTTTAAATCAAATACCCAGCTGGATAAAATGTTCTCTGACATGTAACCATGGCCCTGACATCTATTCCTACAACCTCTCAGATTCTTCAGTGCAACACCTTCTGCCTTGTAGAAAGAGCGAGGTATCCAACTGGCTGACTCTCCTGCTGCTGCAAGCTTGATGGTCTGCAGATGACCCTGAACTAAGCACAAAAGCACTCCACTGCTATTGTAATCAGGTTTTCTTCTTCAGGTTGGCCAAACCAGAAAAATCTTTTTCTTCCCTGTTAATTCAACAGGACTACGAAAAGTACCATTATTACTACATAACCAGTTCTCAACTTATGAATTTCTCCAGCAGACTCTGTGGGTGAGGACCTGCTCCCAAAGTAGATATAAACAGCTCAATGTAACGATTCTTATTTTCAGGTGATTATACACTAATGAAAACATACTTATTGTATTATATTATATTCCTGCTAATATATCCCCCTAAATCCTATGCAGTGGAACCTCAAAATACGAACATTTCAATTTGCATTAATTATGTTAAATGGGAACCCTACCATCCAATGATTAGTGACTGATCACACTATTTATAAGCCTAAATTAGGCCTATTAGCTCGATCTCACTCTAAAGTCGTTGAAATGTGAAAAAAGGTGTCTTTTAACATCGGCGTGATACATGGCAATGGCATCAGGGGGAATCGCAGTGGGACAAGGACGAAAGTTAATGTGGCAAAAGTCCGATAGGGGCAGGAGAGAGGGATGGTGGATGGGTCCAACAAACACTGACTCTCACCCAAGAGAGCGGTTTTGGCGTCCCATAAGATTCTACAGCCAAACCCTGTTTAATAAACCTAAGCATGGTCTCACTCTAAAGTTGTTGATTTGTGGTGTCAGAAACCAACGAAAAAGCCATTGTTTAATGTCAGCATGATACACGGCCAGTTGCTGTTATAATTTAACGGCGGCCAGTGGCATCAGGGGGAATCGCGGTGGGACAAGGACGAGAGTTAAGGCAGCTAAAGTCCAACTGGGGTGGGCGGGACTGGTGGTGGATGGGTCCAACAAACACTGACTTTCACCCGTGAGAACTGTGTTTGCGTCCCGTAAGATTCTAAAGCCAAACCCTGTTGTCTTTTCCGAAATCTAACCACTTCCTCTTGCTGCCTAAACCCAACCATGTGCGTTTGTTGTCAATTTGCAGTGTTGTACCGATATGGTGCGTTTATATTTTAAAGAGACGTTCAATTCCTTGCAAAAACGGAAGTGTATTTTGGAAGAAGAGAACTTGACACAGTGTCCCAGAACGTCAACAACCAACGCACCCAGGGTACCTTGCACGTTGTATGTGAATGTGGACGTTAGTATGTGACGAGGTCGGAGTGAGAATGTGTTGAAACCTAACCATGTGTTTTTGCTGCAACATTTGTTGTTGTTGTTTGTTAACTGTTTTTGAATTTTCACCGTCCAATAAAGCTTATTGAATTGAACTGACAAGGCCAAGCCTGTCTTCCTCCAGTGGTCAGCGTCTCTCCTCTGTGTTTAGAAATATTTGTTTTTGACCTCAGACTTGAGATTGAACCTTTTCTTGACTTCCTCTGTTGTGCACCCTTCTGCGGGTACAGCATTGATTGAACAAATAGCATCCCATGCATTTTCTTTTGTTATTTTGTATCCAATTTAAACTTTACTAACTGTGGCAGTACTTTCGGTGCTCGCTTCCTGTAGAAGTACCTCCACTTCAAAACTATTGTGTGTGTGTGTGTGTGTGTGTGTGTGTGTGTTTGTAGTCCGGTTCTCCACCCTCTTTAGATTTTCATTTTGGCATTTTTGATTTAATCCTCTCAACTTTGATATTTAATTTCTGTGTCCACATGGCCCTAGAATCTTATGTCCTTATGTAAACAGTTTTAATTTACAAGAACACTGGGTTTCATTATTAAAAGAAAACAGGTGCAAACAATTCTGCGGTTTTAAGACAATGAGATGAGCGCAGTCTCACGCCGAAGTCATCGATTCACCAATATCTTTCTACAAAAATGTGGAAAGATATTGGTGAATGAGGCCAATTGATCATTCTCGATGTGACTGTGAGAGACGGGAGATGGATGCTCTCTGTCGCACATTTCAGAGATAGTAAAAGGAGATATGGCAGGATGAGGTGGAGCCCAGGCAGCGAGTGCACGGAGAGACTCAGCGGCTTCAGCCACGCACTTGCCAAGTCGAACCAGATTACACTTTGAACAGGGAGAAAATCATGTCACCCCAGCTCAAGAGACAGAGTAAAGAACTCTCTGAAATCTCTCCCTCTCTTCTGTCGCTGGCTCACTTCTCGTGCTGCACCTCCATTTCAACATCTTCCCACACATCTTCCCACAAATGACATCTGCTGCCTCTCTCCACCGGCTGAGAAGCAAACAGTGTTGAATAAGTGCTTCCTTTTTTTATTCTCCTTTGAAAACTTGCAGTGAATGTCACCAGGTCGGTGCAGCGAAAATGAATATCCGAACATAAGGACTCCTCAGAGCAGCCCATTTAAATGCAAATGATTCCCCTCTGTTTATAATGTTTATGAATACAGTACGAGCTCTCTGTGATATAAGCGAGAGGGATAAGGAGCTCTGAATGGCTTGATTTACATTTCACAAGTAAAAGAAGAGGAGAAATGACAGAGAGGCAGATTCAGGGGAAAAATAATTTGCTTTGGTGCTTTCCTCTCTTTGTCTTCACTGCCTTGTTTGAGAGCCTTATGGTAAATGGACATACATATATTATACAGTGCTCTCTAGTCTTAGCAGCCTAACAATAACTAAATTGCCTAACACAAGCACCGTTTCGTATTTCATCCAAGGACATTTGACGTGAGGATTGCAAGGGCCAGGGGTTGAACCACCGACCTTCCAATTGGTGGATGACCACTCTAGCTCCCGAGTCACAGCTGCTCCATTAAAGACCTCTGGTTTGAAATGTGGCTTACTGAGTTTTTACCTCAAAAATGTTGGCATTGTTCAGTTCTGCAAACCACATATTTGTTACATCTGCATGTTATTATGCAACGAATACTTTAGGCAGTTGTTCATTTGGTCAGGCACAAAAAAACACTTAAAAGGTCATATTTTGGCTTACAATTCCCAGTTTTGGGGGCACAATCCCTGCTGGAAAACATTAACTTTTCCTGGCACTATCACTGGTGGAAAAACAGCAGCAGGTCGCTACAAAAATACTCACGTTTGGTGCCTAGAAAGCTACTGGAAACACAGCAATGGCTCCCTGAACTGAAGGTGAAACTTATCTATGCCCTCTTAAGAGCCAGACTCCATTGACAAAACACTAATTTACCCTCAGTGAACACAGGAGGTGTTGGTCTACCACTGCCTTGATCAGTTAGTTCGCTTTTGTTACTGTGCATCTTTGGTGAGTTTCAAACTAACCCTAAAAATACCTAAAGCCCCACAATGATAGAAACTAACGAGCTGATTGAGGCAGCAGTAGACCAGCAGCTCCCATGTTCAGCAATGTAGAATTACTACTTTGTTGATGGAGTCTGGCTTTGAAGAGAGCAGAGATTAGATTTTTTTAATTGGTGCAAAGTATACACAGTGACTTTACAGGTGCAAAACACACCAAAAAATGATCATACAAGGACAACAAAAGAAAATAGGGTGACATACAGAGCTTGACTAGGTATAAATGTAAAAAAAAAAAAAAACCATAGCTAACCAATTAAGGATAATTCTAAAGAAAGAAATAATAGAGATTATAATAATAGATGCACATGTTGACAAATAAGTGATAATATGTGATGAAAAGGGAGTGTTGAAAGAATGAATTTAAATAAATAAACTAGTCCATACCCATTGGATGCTTTGTCACCTGCTACCTATGCCAGTCCTCAATGCCTATATGCAGTTTCACATAGATTGACCACGTCAGTGAGTAGAAAAACGTGGGACAGACAGAATGACTGACTGACAGAATAACACACTCACAGTTTCTGTGATTATGTACAACATACCATACCATGACTTAGTCACACCAAAAAGTAGAAAAAAAAAAACATTCAGCCTCAGGGGGAGCCACAGCGATCGGTCGCATTTTAGCCATTTTTAAGTATTTTTCTGTTGTTATAGCGCCACTCAGCTGCCAGTTAGTGTTAAATTTCTCCAGTCACCTTGAGGCGTCCTGTTCTACATATCTACCAAGTTTAGTAAAAATCGATATGGTGGTTAGGCCTAGATAAGAAATTAGCTCTCTAGAGCCCCCATTTTGTGTGTTTGGGTCAATAATGGAGGGGTCCCCTCAGATTATGTGTGGTCATATGTCTACAAAGTTGCGTGGTGATGGTGAAACCCTTGAGATGTTATACACCTTTATGTGATGAGCCAGCCCTCCACAATATTCATTGCCTTATAGAAGCTCAGTTTCAGGAAGTTTTCCAACTTCTGCCAAGAGGGAACTTTAGATATTGGTCCCTAGATTATGTTCACCGAGTTTCACGCAGATCGGTGTGTGTAAGTGGGGGCATCGGTGACACCGGCAGTAGGATGAGGTAGTTACCAGGGTAAGAGTGTGCATGTCTTTGTATGTGTGTATGTATACGTCATAAGGATAGACAGACACATGGAGGAAGAGACTGGAATGCACAGAGACTCCATGAATGCTTTGAGTGCAGATGGACACTAAATCACCAATGACCTAACATTTTTTTATTCAGCCTGTCTATGCAGGGAAGCTGAGATTCAGTTTTCAAAGTAACTTCTAAAAACACTTCTAAAAACTGAGGCAGAACAAAATAGTTCTCAAGCAGTGATTTCACAAAGTGCTTCTTGCTTTTCTAACATTAACATCCACGTCCCCTGACTGTTTTTTTGTCCCCCTGCTTTTCCTTGGTGTGTGTGTGTGTGTGTGTTTCCCGCTTCCTATCCTTCAGTTTGATGTCAGGTCTGGCTGCCTTGGATGCCAAGTGCTCCAGCCGCCTGGGCATCATGACCATCTCCTACTACCTCTGGACCACCTTTGTTGCCGTGGTCGTGGGCATCGTCATGGTGTACATCATCCACCCGGGCGGAGCTGCTCAGAAGGAGGACTCTGAGGACAGCAAGAAGCCGATGACCAGCTCTGCTGACGCTCTGCTGGATCTCATCCGGTAAGCAACTGTCACGTATTTTCTTTGACATGTTGGAAACTGTCACTGTCCTTATAGGAACGTTTAAATATAATTTCAAACTGGCGTGCCATGGAGTGTCTTGTTTGTTCATGTGTTGGAGATGTAAAAACACTTAAATAAATTAACTAATTGACCATCTTAATTATTTTTACCATCCCTTCAACTGTGGTCCACCATGAGGGCCTTTGAAGGTCCCTGTAACACACCACCAACTACTCACAAGATGCATAAAATATGAGATAAACAAGGTCAGACAAGGAGTTCAGTGTCAGATTTTCCTCCTTACTGGTAATTGCTTCTCTCTGCACATCTAACAGGTGGACTTAGAGGTACCTCTGTGGGATAGCAGTTGATAACGAAGTTGAGGAACTTTATTATTGACTCAACTTACCTCTTGAAATATTGATCTCTGCGCAGATGCTCTAACTGGCTTATTTGTGCACATGTTTTAGAACTTTTCTCCTGTTATTTTACTTCTTAATGATGCGTTCAGTTTAGTTAAGCTTAGTTTATTTGCACATATATGAATAGAAAATACAGAAAAAAGAAATTTAAAGTTAAAACATGCCATACAAATAGCTTATGAAGATACTGCCCCTATTTAATAACAGCAATCACACATGAAAAGAAAAAGATAAAAGCAAAGACTGCACAACTAAACAAAAGTTCCAGACTAAGACGTATTGCAAAATTGCTAATGATGTGCAATTTACAACAAAAAACAACAAACAAATTACAATTGAATCAATGAAGTGTTGAGTCTTTGCAAATCAGAGTCCTTTTCAGATGTTTTTCGAATAACAATTATGTAGATGTTGATTGCAGAGATGGAGGAAGGTTGCACCAAAGAGATGCTCCCCTGTATTTCAATGAACACTGATTCAGGCAAGTCAGACAATATGACGGTGTCTTGTGGAATATGAGTGAATGTCTGAGGAAGAAATAGTTCTGGAAAACACTCGGCAAGTCATGAGTTAGATGTACATATTCAATATGGTATGTCTGAGTTAGTTTTTCATCTACTATTACCCCTAGAAATTTAGGAACCTGAGTTACTCCGATGTTTTCTATGAAAATTTTTGGGTTTATGTTTGTTTGTTTTTTTTTAGTTTTTTGACACAAAATATCATGAAGTTTGATAAGTCAACCCTAGAGCTGACATACTGTACCAACAAAGGCATATAACGTTAGCTGGCCTGACTGCTGAAATAAAGATGTTAGATTTCCACTAGCAACCACGACACATGCTTACAGTCTGGTTTCGTCGCTGATTAATACTTACTGTGAGATCATTATTATTGCAGTTATATGCATTGTAAGTTGGGCCAGGGAATGGAAATGAAATCAAATATGTGCATGATGGAATCACAGTTGATCATGTAACTCTTGGATGATGAAATGCATACTCCCTGGGTCTGAAAATGAAAAAATGAATCACAAAAAAATTACAAAGAAATAAGAAAAATTAAATTTAAAAAAAAATGAATTTCAAGCATTTTTAATCAAATACCAACCCAGTCTCACTCCAGAGTTATTAAAATCCGACGCTTGGGCAGTGACTTGCAGCGCCAGAAACACTGAGAAAAAAAAGTTGTTCTTTAACGTCGCCATGATGCACAGCTGGTCGTCGTTATAGTTTAAGGGTGCTTGATGGCATCAGGGGGAAATGGGGTGGGACAAGAACGAAAGTTCAGGTGGTTGATGGGTCCAACCTTCACCCGGGAGAGCGGTGTTCGGGTCATGTAAGATTATAAACCCCAACCTTGTCAATATGTGACGAGGTCGGAGTGAGAATGTGTTCCAAATACAAGGCAACATCCATGGGTCTTGAGGCAAGTGATTGTCAATAGAATGGAAAGGTTCAAAGTCATCAAACTTTGGTCAGAATTTCAACAAACTGAGCACGAGGTCATTTTCACAAAAAAGGAACAATCGATAAAAACATAAACGTATTTCAGAACAAAAAATCACAGGTTGAATATTGCTATTGTGATTGCTTTGGATTTTGTAAATGACGAATTTTGTATTGACTATCAGCACTGAAAAGGTATTAAAAGCCCTGAAAGTAAACAGTATTTTCAGTATTTTGGCGTGAAAGAGAGCGCTGTGTAAATGTCAGTATGTTCATTACAGATGCTGCACACGCCACACGTTCATTTAAAGCTATTTTATGTAAATGTCTCCCTCTGCGTGCCGTTTCACGAGGACTGAAGTCAAGGAAGTGCTTGAGGTCAGAGCGCAAAGCCTGGAGCCTCGTGTGCCAGTGGGTTATTGTGCTAAGCTAATTAGCGCTGCTGAAGGATGGAGTGGGTGTGTTTGAGGTGAACCTGGGTCAGCCGTGCAGTGACAAACATGACGGTGAGCCACTGAGAGCCACTGTGTCAGTGTGACAGTCGGTCAGTGGGATAAAGATGACGGCCTGTAATGCAGAGAGCGGCTGAGCTGCGACTGCACCTCCAGAGTATTTAAATTTATCATGATATTTGACCACAAAATGCGCAATGAGCTACAAACAGTGTGTTTTAATTTGAAAGATAATTCATGTTGTCATTTAATTCTGTAATTCTTTTTATCCTTTGTTGATTTTGCTATTGTCTTTGATATGCTTGAGAATTGTGAGAACAAAATTAAATCATTGTGAGAATAATTGGTTTTTGAATGAGTCACTCTGAATCTGAATGTAAAAAGAGGGAGCAATAAACTGGCCAAGTCCATGAAATCCAACTATGTACTGATCATGTGGCAGAGGTGAAGCTCTGTCGTTCATGGTTCTCAGTGCGTGTGTGTGTGTGTGTGTGTGTGTGTGTGTGTGTGTGTGTGTTTTACAGAGCACAGCTGTGCTTTGGATTTATCCAGCAAAGCTTCTTTACAGCCTTCATCTATCGTGCAGGCATACTATATCCGTGCACTCACAAATGGGCCCAACCGCCTGCACTTGCGCGTGTGTGCGCTTGTGTGTGTGTGATGATAATGCATAATAAACACAGTATGCATGAATGTGTGCATATTTTGTTGTATTAATGGCACTGGGGTCAAGTGCTTCATTAGCCTGCTTTGCTCTGTCTCGGACACAGGATACGCTGCTGAGTGGCTAAGTGGTCAAATCCATAGAAAACAGTCAACACTACAGTCGAGCAAGCTGCACCATATTGTCCCAGTACATCTTCGCCATATGTCTTTTAAGTAAATGCACGAGCTGCAACCACAATATGCCTTTAATCTCTCTGCGTCTGAAATGTGCTTCGATTGTGATCCAACTCTGTGCTGATGTGGGATTGACAGCCAGTGCTAATGCAACACAGATTCTGTTGTGACTGACAGACACTCTCCTCCTGAGTATAACGAATGAGCATGATGTATTGTATTCAGGGGCGTGCATTTAAAAGGCAGCAGCCTTCACCACAAACAATAGAAAGATGGAGACAATGTCGCTGTTGATTCAATGTATATTTCGTACATTTTATTGTTCATTTATTCTTGTTGTCAAAGATTCTCACCAAAGTGCAAATTATTATTTAGAATGAATTAATCTGACACTGAAAGACAAATATTAAAAATCTGTGTTTTTGTGTCACTGCTAGTGTTATTGGCCCTTATCTATCAAACTAACGTACAAACCAGTGCAGATCTGAGGGCAGAAATCATCTTACGATCAGGTCCACGTGTGATTCACTATAACACGCAGCATTCACAGACAAACACTTGTCTTTCTCTGGACACATTTTCCACACAAATACAACATGTTGATGTTATAAGCACAGTCTATGGCATTTTACGTTGTATAAATTAGCCTAGCAGCTAGTGGACTTTTCCTCTACTCATATAAAACCAGGGACAACAGCAACATTTAACAAAGGTAAAGGTGCAAAAATCAGCTCCATTACAGCTCACAAGGTTCACTGACGAAACAACTGTCTTATACTAAACACATTTTCCAAACAAATGTAACATGCTAATGTTATTAGCACCAGCCTATGGCATTTTACATTGTGTAAATTAGCCTAGCGACGCTGCTGAATTGAAGCCAGGATAAATCACACACAAGACTTAAAATGTTATTTTTGTGGAGACTTCATTGTCTTCACAATTTATAGTTTCTTATCTGTGAAATTAAAGTAAATAAAAGCTTTGTTTCCACTGAGGGAAATGGTGTCAGCTTACAAGAATAGAAAGGAGGTCTGCGTCACTGTGACGTTTAGTTACATTTTTGAGGAGGTGCACGTCAGCCTAAGGCGTAGGGTACTACATTGACACACGTTGAGATTTGCCTGAAATTAGTTTGCTTTGTAAATCAGAGCCATTGTGTTTTATGTGCTCTATAGTGTTAGAGCAATTAGTAACAATTAGTCACTGAGAGGAAATGCATTCAGACTGTGAGTGATGCTGTGTGCACAGTTGGTAACATTGTTCATCACAGCGTGGGTTATCGACCTGGACCAAATTTCCCCATATTTTTGTGTCTAAGTGACTAAGTGACCTTAGGGGTGGACAATACCACATAATTTAGTTTTGATCTGATGCCAAGTAATACAGGGCCAGAATCTTCCATATTAACACCAATACTATTTATGAACGAAGAGGCTTTGGTACTTTCATGTACAAGGAGAGATGTGTGTCATGATTTATGAGGTGAATAATCAGTCTGCTGACAGCTAATGATGACCTATTACAGTATGAAAATGCAACATTAATCAACACTGAAGATCCTTGTTTGTTTGTTTTTTCATTTATTTTCCGTAACTGCTTATCCTGTTGGGAGTTGCAGTGGTGCTGAAGCCTATCCCAGCTGACACTGGCCGAGACGCGGGGTACACCCTGGACACGTCGCCAGACTAGCACAGGGCTGACACATACAGTGGAGACAGACAACCATTCGTGCCTGCACTCACACCCATGGCCAGTTTAGAGTCACCGATTAATCTTCATGTCTTTGGACTGTGGGAGGAAGCCGGAGTAGCCACCTAAAACCCACAGGGAGAACGTGTCCACACACCCACACCCCAGTTCGAGCCAGGAACCCTCTTGCTGTGAGGCAACAATGCTAACCACTGCACCACTGTGCTGCCCACACGCACAAGATCCAAACTGACTAAAAAATTAACTTAGCAACAATACAGGTGTTTCTGTGTCAGGGGTCTAGATGCTGAAGCATTTCCTTTTTCCTCCCTTTTATTCTGTTGCAGCTCCAAGTTCGCTTTCTCGTGGCCGTCATTGCAGTTATGTATCCAAGTCAGGGTGTGCAGTGTGTTGTTTGAGTGCACATAGCACGACAACAACGGGAGAAGCAAAGAGTACACTTAGTAGATGTGCTCATGACAATACAGTTTTACTCTTGAAATGAAATGGGTGCAATGTAGAAGAGAGAATTTGATCCCTTTGCTGGCATCAATCCTACTGACACTGGGATCAGTCACTCAGAGCATTTGTGCACCATCAATTTGTGTCCCCTAAAGGTGCTTAGTTTTGCCACCAACGAGCTCAGACTGTTATTCCAAGTGTCTGACTGCAGACACTGACCTTTTTCTGAAAGAGGAAGATCCTTTTTGTTGAACCAAAAACAGCCGCACAATCGCTATTGCCACACCAACCAGACTCTATTTAGATAAACAGTAATTTTAGCATGCACAGAGGCAGCATATTTTCACATCTAACTGGGTGAGTTAAGGGTTTATTTCAGCCAAATTAGAAGTGGCAATTGTTGGAACACTGGAAAGATGAATCAAGCCAGTTCAAAATGAAGTGTTTCACTAAGATAAAATTGTTTATACCTGTTTGGTTTAATGTATTATTATATTGGTCTTTGTTTTCATTGGAAAACACTTTTTAAATTCTTTAAAATATACAGTACATTAAGGGTTTGTACTTTGCTTTCAGGGCTGTGAATAATCTAGAATACATACTTCATCTAATGGGAGTACTTCAACATTTCTATCTCAAGGGACCTCCTGGGTAAATAAAGGTTGAATTGATAGATAGATAGTTCTTCATTGTTGGTGAACTCAATCATTTGGAGTCTAGTATCCTTCCCAATGACACTTTAACATTTTACTTTGAGCCACAGCAGCCTACAAGCAGCAATTAAGAGACGTTCATTCTATTTGTGTCCATCTAATTATCATTCCAGTGTAATAAAGGTACACCTGTGGTGGCCGGCAGCACTACAGTGCTCTGCAGCAATGCGACTTAAACGAAGGTCCAATTTAATCATCTGAAAAGAGCAAAAGCACACATAAAAATCACTGGAGTATGTGATTTAAATGGGATGACAGTGATTACAGTATATGTCCACCCATCCATACATTATCCATACAGTGCAGGGTCACAGGGAGGCTGAACCATATCACTCACATTGTGCAGGAGTTGATGGAGTACACCCAGCACATGTCACAATCACGTGATTGCTCGGACCAATCCTATTTACTCTATATATGCTTCCTTTAGGTAACATCATTAGAAATCACTCTGTAAATTTCCATTGTTATGTGGATGATACACAGTTGCATTTATCAATGAAGCCAGAGAAAGTAATCAATTCACTAAACTTCATAATTGCCTTAAAGACATAAAAACCTGGATGAGCACCAACTTCCTGATGTTAAAATCAGACAAAACTGAAGTTATTATTTTTGGCCCCAAACAACTCAGAGACTCTTTATCTGATGACATAGTTTCTCTCGATGGCATTGCTCTGGCCTCTAGCACTACCGTAAGAAACCTCGGAGTAACATTTGATCAAGATCTGTCTTTTAATTCTCATTTAAAACAAACCTCACTGACTGCATTTTTTCATCTGCGTAATATTACGAAAATTAGGCCTATCCTGACCCGAAAAGATGCAGAAAAATTTGTTTTGTTTTGTTACCTCAAGGCTGGATTACTGTAACTCTCTATTATCAGGTAGCTCTAGTAAGTCCTTAAAAACTCTCCAGCTAATTCAGAA
The DNA here is from genome assembly GCA_026686955.1 of Epinephelus cyanopodus. Lineage (NCBI taxonomy): Eukaryota > Metazoa > Chordata > Actinopteri > Perciformes > Serranidae > Epinephelus > Epinephelus cyanopodus. The sequence continues at coordinate 17,356,282 of CM048926.1, read as the reverse complement.
TGCAGCAGCACGTGTAGTAACAGGAACTAAGAAACAAGATCATATTTCTCCTGTTTTAGCTTCTCTGCACTGGCTCCCTGTAAAATCCAGAAATGAATTTAAAATCCTACTGTTAACTTAAAAAGCTCTAAATGGTCAAGCTCCGTCATATCTTAGAGAGCTCATAGTGCCATATTATCCCACCAGAACTCACCTGTGGAATCATCTTCCTGTTACGGTCCGGGAGGCAGACACCGTCTCCACATTTAAGACTAGACTTAAGACTTTCCTCTTTGATAAAGCTTATAGTTAGGGCTGGCTCAGGCTTGCCTTGTACCAGCCCCTAGTTAGTCTGACTTAGGCCTAGTCTGCTGGGGGACCCTCTATAATACAGCGGGCAATTTTCTCCTTCTCTCTCTCTCTCTCTCTCTCTCTCTCTTAATATATAGTTTCAACATATTGTACCACAACAGCTAGAATTATAATTATAATATTATTACTTTCATTAATGTTGTTGTAAGCTACTGTCATTACCGTCTGTGCTGCATCTCTCTCTGTCTCTCTCTCTGTGTCTCTCTCTCTCTCTCTCTCTCTCTCTCTTTCTGTCTCATTGTGTCATACGGATTACTGTTAATTTATTGTGTTGATCTGTTCTGTACGACATCTATTGCACGTCTGTCCGTCCTGGAAGAGGGATCCCTCCTCAGTTGCTCTTCCTGGGGTTTCTACCGTTTTTTACCCCTGTTAAAGGGTTTTTTTGGGGGGAGTTTTTCCTTATCCACTGTGAGGATCCAAAGGACAGAGGGATGTCGTATGCTGTAAAGCTCTGTGAGGCAAACTGTGATTTGTGATATTGGGCTTTATAAATAAAATTGATTGGGAAAAAAAATTGATTGATTGATTGATGTCACAATTATACAGACAGATCACCACAATATAGAGTGTATAATTAGGCTGATTAGCATGTCTTTGGAGTCACACATGCACTTGGATATCATGCAAACTGCGACACAGAGAAGTTGTGTTATCACTGTTTTACCTGTGTTTTCATCTCAGCACTGCATTCAGCATCCATTCTCTTTCCACTGCATATCCATAATTCCTCTTTTTATTCACTTTGCCCACGTCTCCCTGCTCCACCTGCTCCTCCATCCTCAGGTTTCACTCCTTCCTGCTCCTTTGTCACTGAGCACCTGAGTCCTCTCTGCCGCAGTTACCCCTTGCAGGGAGAGCACTCTGTATGCTTTTGCTCGGCTAAAATATCACAAGAAAAGTGGGCTTTTCAGGACAGTTATTTAAGTGTATCTCCTTCCTACTATCTGAGCATCTTACAGTGAAAATAATGAAAATTATTAAGAACTTCCTGTGCCGGGATCGATGCAGAAAAACATGCAGACTGACAGCACAAACCATCGGGAACATGAGGAGCATTATTGAGCTGGTTCCTGGTGAAAACTGCCATCCCTCAGTAATTTCCACATATTGATTTAATGCCAGTAACATACGGAGGATATGTACAGAAGTGAATCAATAATTTTCAAGGAGGAGATACAGATTAAGTGATATTGCTGTTAATGTTTCGCAGAGTACTTCATGGCCATGGACATTTCATGAACCTAGATCACACCAATAGAGTTAAAGATTGCATTTAGATTAATACGTGAAATGGACGATGGGGATAAGGGTCAAGGGATGGAGGGATGGAGGGGAATGATGGGAGAAATTATGGTCGCAGATGGATAAGGTGTGCTTTAATACTTTTAGTGTGGAAATGAATGAGATTGAGGCGTGGTCTTTGTTCACGGAGTTATAAAACTCCATATTGCATGGTTTCAAATCTGCTTCAAAACATACTTCTTTAGATTCAACAGTGTTTTATTTATTGATTCCTTGCATGTGCTTCTCTGATATTTTATCTAAAAAATTCTTATATATATATCTGCCATTCACTAATCATTTCTCATCATTCTCACCCCCAGCAACATGTTTCCAGCCAACCTGGTTCAAGCTACTTTTCAACAGGTAAGCAAACATGTTTAAGGCAAAGACAAACTAAAAAGAAAATTGGAAAAAGATGTTCAAAACGCAAACTGTCACAGCTGGCGTGTGGGCCAAGAGAGATTGGACCCACATGCAGACAGACGAGGAGGCAGCAGAAGAAGTTAGTGGCTTATTGGAGAAACCAGAGTATGGATGAGGCGTAAGGCATCAATAGTCCAAGTGAGGCAGTAGACGCTGCAGACAGATAACAAGCAGCAGCCCAATCACCAGAAGAAACCACAAATACAATAGATGTGTATGTTTCATACATATCACATCAATGTTTTCAAAGTGATGTAACTTAGATTACATATATGAGCTGACTTAGTCATTGGGATGGTGGCTAACATGACCCCTTGGTGAGACGACTGTCAAGCTGCAAACCACTGTTCGAGACCAACAATGAAAAAAAACGGGTACTTTTTAGCATGATATCGGCGGCACTTATGCCACCAAAACCAGGTATCTTTCTGTCTTCAGTGTAGATGAAACAAAGACATATACATTTCCAACACATCAGCTACATAATAATTGACAAATGTTACGTATGCATGGCTTGCAGACTTGTACAATGCCAATATTCATTCCGGCAACTTGGTTGCAAGCAGACAGGTAACGTACCAGTCAGGTAACAGGAACCCACATTGCAATCAATGATGATTTGACAAAGTATCAAAGGAATTGGACAAGTACTTGTGGATACTGGCTGAAGAGGGAATGAGACGCAGGTGAGGAGTTGGATAGGAGAGACAAGGCAGAGCTATTTAGGGAAGTGGGAACAGGTTAAGAAGAATGAGATAGTAGTGTGCTCGAGGACCGTCTTGATCATATAGCACTCATGCGTGGAGCAGGAACAGATGCGCTTGAATTAAGTTAAAAAGCCTTTTGTGAGCAGATTTCTCGGGAGTCGGTTGATGAGGAAAGGAGGGGCCCGGAGAATAGAAAGAAGGGACAGAGCAGTAAACAAACTTTGATACAAACAGCACCAATAGTTAAAAAAGGGAAAAAAGTTCACCCCAATAAAAACTACATATTGTTCCTCTTACCTGTAGAACTTTTTGTCACTCTAGATTGTTTTGGTGTGAGTTGCAGAGTGTTGAAGATATCGGCCGTAGAGATGTCTGCCTTCTCTCCAACATAATGGAACTGGATGGGTTTTTTTTTCGGATCGACTTTAAAATCCTAGTGATTACTTTTACTTTTTAATTTTTTTACCATTAATACAGTTAGCAGGTGTAGTTTGGTGGAAAGAAAATAGTTCCTACATGAAACTGCTCACAACAAGGTCTGTGGATTATCTTGAGTAACCAGGTCATGATTTCTGGAAAGAGACACATTTTGGCACTTTGAGCACCACAAGCTGAGTGCCATCTAGTTCCATTATATTGGAGAGAAGGCAGACATCTCTACGGCTGATATCTCCAACACTGCAACTCACACCAAAACCATCTAGATTGGTAAATAGCACTACAGGTAAGAGGAAAAATATGTATTTCTTAATTAGGGGTGAACTGCAACTTAAAGCAAAGACTGCAAACAGCTAGCAACAAATTACTTCTCTAAAGAATAAACATGTTCTTGTTTGTTCGAACTGTACATAAAAACCTGGCCCAGCTGTTTTCCATTGTCCAGTCTTTATGCTAAGCAAAGCTAGTCTTCATATGTAGACGTGGTCTAAAACTTTGCATCTAACTGTCGGCAAAGACGGCGAGTGAGTGCATTTACCAAAACTGTTCCTTGAATGGTCACTGTTGAGCATGGAGGAATTACTGAATGGGCCTAACAGATACGGGCCCAGGGGCCCAAAGGCTCAGGGGACCCCTGGCTTTCAATTGCAAAATGTCACTCAAATTAATATGTACTGACAAGGAAGAGACTCAAAATGACCACAGAGAGACAAATAACAACCAAAAAAGACAAGAGATTACCTCGGAGAGACTCGAAACAATCACAGGAGACATAAAATCACACGAAAGGATGCGTAATGACTGCTGAAAGACTGCAAAATGTCCATGTGTCTTGCTCCTATGCAGGACCATATCTGTGCAATATTTCCTGTTTTTTCTTTCACCAAGTTATTATTTGTTTCAGATGAACAGTAAAAATAAACATTAACATATAGGGGGAGAAAGAGCAATTACCTTTATCAGAAAATAACCATAGAAACGGAGATTATAAAATAATTCAGTCATTTCACCACTGTAATGTGCCTAATTAAATGTTAACATCTCTGATATGAACTCATGCATAATTACAATGTGCGAATCTGCTGCTTTAAATATCCGTGTTTTTATCACCTTTACTGTGCTGACTGGGGCCTGTGCTCTGTTTTGATATCAAGTATCGAACCCAGAGAGTCCCAGAGCTCATCCCCAAACCGACGGTGGCTCAGCTCTTGGATGAGACCACCACTCGCAGGGTCTACATCTACGGCATCCAGGATGACAACGGCACAGACGTCCAGAATTTCTCCTTGGATCTCACGCCGCCTCCTGACGTGATCATGAAAACATCTCCTGGTACCAGCGAAGGCATGAATGTGCTGGGGATTGTAATTTTTTCCGCCACCATGGGTAAGTGGTTGGCATGGATACTGCACACTAGATTGAGTAACATACACAATAAATATGTAAATAAACAGCATAATAGAAGCCTTGGCACCAGCAGGATATATTTGCATAATTTATTTTATATTGTGTTGCGCTCTCACGAGGAAGGCAGAGAACAAATAAAATGACACTCATCACTCTTCACTTTTGAGTGCTTCGTTGCATGTGTTCGATTGATGCATTCATCCATTTGTGAATGCAACATGTTGTTTGTTTTCTTTAATCCAGGGATAATGTTAGGAAGGATGGGACCCAATGGAAGCGCTTTGGTCAACTTCTGCCAAAGTTTGAATGAGGCCGTGCTGAAGATTGTCGCCATTGTCATCTGGTAAGAGTTGTATGTTGGAAGTAAACAGCACCAAAATAAAGTAACGATAGAAGTCGTTTTGGCCCAAACATTCTGGGGACTCCCTAAGAAGAACTGCCCCGAGAACTACATACCCTCAAGGGTTTTTTTCTGTTTGCATACGCACCACCAGTAGGAAAACTGAAGTGATGTAAGCCTATATCTACTTCATTTAGGCCCCAATCACACGTTTATTTTTTCCACATTAATTAGTATCTAGTTCCTAAAATGTTGAGGCAGAGGGTACTTGCTGTAGCTCTGGTTGAGGGTGAGAGGCTGTCAACACATAGTTTGTTGGGCACAGGGAAACAGAGATCTGTGTGGTACATGAGACCCTAAAAAAGAGGGTGGATCATGGGGAGACTTCACCTCACTGATGGCCGTTTCCAGGCACATTTTAAGGAAAACCCGGGGCCAGTTTGACAACCTGCTGTCTATCATTGGGCCTTTTAGCTCTGGGTATCCAGCAACCTCTACCATCAGTTTCTCCTCCATTGTTTACCAACTATAACCCTGTTGTCATGATCACCGCAGAAGGCCCGCCTCTCAAATCATCCAGCTGGACAATGGGGGAAAAAATGACAAAGAAAGAGATTACGTGCGGCACTTTTCCACTCTGAGTTGAAGTTTTTTTAACTCCAGGAATTCAGAGTGCTTCAGCAAAAACACCAGGCATCTAGAGTGCAAAAGCATGAGGCACATCGCAGTGCAAAAACCATGAGCACAAAACTTAATTCTCCTTCTGGTCTCCAACTGCCAAAACCCTGTCTGTGGGATTGGGGCCTTACTCTGCTTTTAATCTCGCAATTAGCCTTCTAACGGAGTGATGTTGGTTGGGTGCTAGATTTAGCAAACACTGAAGCGAGCAACCCATTCGGTGCTTTATGTTATATAACGTTAGCTGTGTTACTTGTAAGCATTTTCTTTATGTGTTGCCATGTGTACAAGGAGCTGCAAACCTTCTTAAGAGACTTCAGCTCCCAGTGTCACTGGAAATGGCATTCAAGGGCCCGATTGCTGAATCCTTTGTGCCCAACTTACCAGAATATGTTGGTCTGGGGCCAAGGACAGCATCTAGTTTGTTATTCTGCTTGCTTATTTTTCGATCAGATCTTGATTTGGACCAAAGCAAGACAACTCTAGGTCTGAAAGCACCCTTTCCTTCTTGTAATTCTGTTTAAGCGTCTCTATTTTATCTCTACATCGCTAGGATGGATGTAGCAAGGATGGATGGATGGATGGATGGATGTAGATAACAAGTTGCTATCAATTATTCTTTAATTTTGCTCTGACGAGTCAAAACCGTGTTGTATTTCTCATGTTGCATATATGTTGAGTGAGGCCTTCACTTTAGTGTCGGTCCATTTGTCTATGTTTTCTTTATGGTTTTCTGTCAAATGTCAGATCAGGAAGGAGCCAAACGCAGAGCAGCAGGCAGGTTTGAGGTCAAACAAAAACCAAGCTTTATTAAAGCTGATGAAAAACATCCAGAACAGGGAGGTGACAGAAGAACCAAAACTAACTGAAAACCAACTGGTATAATACAATGAACACAGGTGTAAAAAAGGAAAATCCAACCAGAACACAAAACTCTAGGCAGAAAACAAATGCAGGAAAGAACACAAACAAATTGATGAGGAACAAAGTGAAACACACAGGTATATACATATACACACACAGAAAACTAATCACAAGAATGAGACACAGCTGGAGTAGGAGGACACGGGCAAGAGTGTGGTTGGAAACACTAGGGTGGAGCAAACAAGACTGATACAGAACAGGTGTGAAGGGAAGACGCTGGGAACAGGGAAGGACTAACGAGACAGGTGTGAGAGACAACAGGCAGGAAAACACAAAAAGACAGGAAGTAAAACCAGACATGACATAACAAAATAAAACAGAAGACAAGAGGTTCAAGAAACACGGAGAAAACTCCAAAACAAAGTCTATAGGATGACAGAATATGAACAAAAACCCAGGATTATGCAATTATTATTTTTTTTCATGAGCTGTTGTTTGTGTTATCTGTTAACAGCCAACAGGTTTTTGAAAATGCCAGGTGCCGATGCTGATTTGGCTCATGTGTTGAACCAGTTGTCATACACTTGTGTTAGTCAAGCTTCCTTCCTCTAAAGTAACAACAAAAAGACTCCAGGCTGGAGAATTCATGCTGAACAGATAGTGGCTCCTGCGCTTCAGGCTCTGGTGGCTCGTCTCGAGAGTTGCAGCATGACTCGCACTGGCCCCGAGGTTTCACTCCGTCTCTCTCTCTGCCGTAGACCTCAGTGTTGATTCCCCAGCTTGCCTGTGATTCCTTTTCATTCACATCCCACACCTGTTTCTTGTTTTGCTGATTACAGCCTGAGGGTTGTCACTGCACACTTCAGGGGCAGTAGGAAAAAAAATGTTGCATACAGTAACAGAGACACAGCAGTCTCAAGCATGTATCTGATTAAATGAATAAAAGCAATTCAAATAAAAACACTCAAAAAACACATGGTACCTAGATGATGTATCTTCATTCAAAGACTTTAAAAAGACTAGATTGCTTTTGAGATTATTTCCCATCCTGCTTCAGGTGGAAAATACTACACCAAACTCCCTTTAAGAAATATCAAAATTTACAATTCCTCATGTGTCTGCAAAAACACATAACTCTAGAGACACAAGATAAAAGGCGTCACATGTCAACAGTATTCTCTTCAATTCAGCATCAATGAAACCTGTAAAAACAAACTGTATTCGTGTACAAACTTTACACTACCACCTCCATTGGAGGCTGAGCTCTTTTAGCAGGAGGAGAGCATGGGAGTGAAAGGTGAACCATTTCAAAGATTAAGATTTTTCACTAAAATAGCAGATACATGCCAAATTAAACACTGCCTCTTGTTCACTCCACCAGTTTCCTTCTTCTCTACAGTATAAGAGAACCAAAACTTGTTCACATTCTTGTACCTCCTTGCAGTCCCCGCCATGTTTATGTCTACCTAGTTTCCTGCTTGGTGCGAGAGAAAGCGCAGCTATTGGTTGTTGTCAAAGTTCACATCATTAGACTTTAGTATTTGCAGGAGCCAAGGCTAAAAATATATAATAATACTAAACATGTTTGATTTTGTCGGAATGTTAAGACGAGAAAAATCCTGACTTAAAAGAAGACTTAACCTGCAAAATGACCATTTGTATATCAGTTATTCATCATGTGTTACTTTGAAAATGTGAAGAAAACTTAGCTTGACTCACAGGTTCCCACGGTGTATGAAGAATCGGAAAAAGGTGAACATTCTTTATGAATTGAAGTGAACAGAAATCACGTGTAACAACAGCAAAACAATATCAAAACGTCTGTTTCATTTGCCCCCATCAATTTAAATAAAAGCTGATAGTGTAGCTGTCATTTTGTGAACGTGCACTCATACCTTCCCTTCCGTCCGTCACAGGTATTTCCCCTTTGGCATCGTGTTTCTGGTTGCCGGTAAGATCCTGGAAATGGACGACCCATCAGCCATGGGGAAGAAGCTGGGATTTTACGCCATTACGGTGGTAATGGGCTTGGTGCTGCATGGTCTATTTATCCTGCCCGCCATGTACTTCTTCATCACTAAGAAGAGCCCCATCGTTTACATCAGAGGCATCCTGCAGGCCCTGCTCATCTCATTGGCTACCTCCTCCAGGTGAAAGTGTCAGATCTGACTTTTCACAAATTAAACTCTGCATTGGATATGTATTTATTTATAAAAAATAGTGATTTATAAATGTGGGGACTCTGTGAACATACATAATTACCACGTAAGGTCACATATAGTATTTGTGTTTCCATCATGTTGTTTACCGGAACATAGACCAGAGGCCAGAGTATAGACATGCTTGTAAACCATATTGCGAGCATCAGTGGAGTGGATAATGGAATTGTCCTTGAATGAAATGGATGTTTGTTGGGTTTCACTGCAACCCTTTTAACCTCATGCACCACCTCAGGGCTGCCTTGTATGCTGTGATTGGCTATCTAACCACACTCACCTTGCAGCCTTTTTAAGTGTCAGAGGGTTTACTCCTCTTCATATCTTCTCCTGATAATGGGAAATACTATGAGGGTTGTGTGAGTATGTGTTGCAACAGCTAAATGTGGTCAATGTATTAATTAAATTAAAAAATAAATTAAATTAAATTAAAATTAAATATTTTTGGAGCATTCAGGTCTCCCCTAAGCAATGTTGGTGACTTAATGAAAAACACAGACAAAGCAAATGTTTCCAGATTTTCACAGCCCGGTCACCAGAAGAAAATGTTATGTAATGTGATATTGTACGCCCATGTTAATGAATATGTTATAATTGTGCAGTCTTTATGCACCATATCAATGTTTCAGTGACAGTGACAGTCAGTTGGCACCAAACATTTAGTGTTATGTTCTAATCCCTCTGTGTTTTCCAGTGGCTTTTAAGGCACCCTATGTGGGTGTTTTGTAGTCCTCCATCTGTGTTTTTCAATTGGCTTTTTGAGGCACGGAACAAGCATGTTTTCAAGCGACCTGTCTGTTTTTCCAGCATTTTTTTAGGCACCAAACATGTTGGTTAGTAGCCCCCACTGCTGTTTTTATATAGGCTTTTTAGGCACCATCATGAGTGTTTTGTAGCAACATGTCAGTGTTTTCGACCTGCCTGTGTTTCTCCAGTGGTGTTTTAGGCACTAGACATCGGTGTTTTGTAACGACCTAGTGGTTTTCCAGCAGCTTTTGAGATTCCAAACACTGGTGTTTTGTAGCCACCCATCAGAGTTTTTCCTCTCGGCTTTCCAGGCATGAAACGCTGGTGTTATGTAGCAACCAGTCTGTGTTTTTCCAACTGGTTTTAAGGCACAGAATGTTAGTGTTAGGTAGTGCCCCGTCAGTGTATTTCCAGTGACTGTTTTGTAGCTACAGTGGCTGTTTTGTTTTGTAGCTTCCAGTGACTTTAGGCACCAACTGTGGGTGTTTGGTAGCAAGCCATCTGTGTTTTCCCTGCTGCTCCTTAGTCACCAAACATTAGTCTTTTGTCTCGACTAGTGAGTGTTTTTCTATCTGCTTTTCAGGTACCAAATGTAGGTGTTATGTAGCGACCTGTCTCGGCAGGGATAGTGGCACAAAAAGCAGGTGTTATTTTGTTTGTTTTTTAAATCAAGACAGCAGGGATTGTGCCCCCCAAAAGCATGTATTTTAAGCCTGAACATGATATTTTCCTCACCATAATCAAGTGGTATTATATGTTATTAATTATTGTTTCCTGCTACAGCTCTGCCACTCTGCCTATCACCTTCAAGTGCCTCCTTGAGAACAACCACATCGACAGACGCATCATCCGCTTCGTGCTGCCTGTCGGGGCCACCATCAATATGGACGGCACCGCACTCTACGAGGCCGTGGCAGCCATTTTCATTGCCCAAGTGAATAATTATGAGCTTGACTTTGGACAGATCATCACGATCAGGTAAGGCAGGTTCAATTTAGGCTAGAACTGGCTAATATATCATTTCTATTTTGTTAAAACAAAAAAAACCCACTATAATAAATGTCAGCAGGCAAGAAAGGACAAACAAAATGAAGGATATTTGCATGCACAGATGAAATCCTCCTGGATCCTTTCCCAAATATCTAAAAGGAAATTACTGCCAGACCTTTTTTAACAGCAGTTTCTCAAATGTAATGAATTTTGTTGGATAAAAAAATGTTGTTGAAAGGAGGCTTAAAGTGGCTGATAACCTAAAAGTAGCACCCTCTTACTCCTCTCACACTTAGGCTGTGTTCAACCTCACATACTAACATCCTACTCACACTATATATGAAATAAAACTGAGTATAAAGTGCGTTCAAACTGCAAAGTATTTGGATTTTGTGTGTGTGAGAAATGTCCGGCTGTACACCACATTAGCACAAATTTCTCAGTATGAAACATGAGCTTACTGGACATACTCAACTGCCCCACGGTGCAGTGCTTCTATTCAAGTGTGTTTTATGCTCACAGTGAGGTTAATACACCAGAAAATGACATAATCGTCCTCTTCACATTGAGCATGAAGGCTTAAAAGTTTTGCGGCCCACTGTCATGCACTTCTCAAGATTTGTAACTAGGCAACCACCATGTATGCCGCACTTCCCTATGACCACAGGGGCATCACCACATTGAGGAAAGAGGAGGCTTGATGGCTGTAAAGGCTAAAAATACAATCATGGAAAGAATAGCCACCCAGGGGAAAAACTTTGCAGCATTGTCTGTGGCTGTTCATGAGCACGCTCGCCAACAAAAGTGAAAGTAAAAGCAAACCCCAGATTCACTCTGCCTGCTGCTTACGGTCTAACACCTGGGGTCTCATTTATGAACATTGCATATGCGCAGAACGAGGCCTGAAAGTGGTGTACGCCACTGCCCACAAAAAAGATCAATAAAAACAGATTTGATGGGAGAAACTTTGACCCATGCTTATGAACATTTTGGCTTTTGTTAGTACATACATTTTTAGTATAGATCCTACGCATTGTTTTATAAACGAGACCCCTGGTCACTGTCTTTTTGTAAAACCCTGACCTCACCTGAGCACTGTGGGGTATCACGGCCATGAACGCCCCGAGCATAGAAAATACAAACAGAGGGCAGGGTCTCTGCAGAAAAATACCTCCACCACCAAAACACCACCACATATTTCTATTTGGTCATAAGTACGATACGATACGATACGATACGATATGATACGATACGATACGATACGATACGATACGATGCGATGCGGTGCGATTTACCTTTACGTTTAAATATTTTTCAGGTGAGAAAATAACTATCTAGATTCCCAGTTATCCAAATAACACCTGTTTGGAAATTTGTTACAATGTTTGGGAAATGTGCTTAGATATCACTTGCTCTTTTGTTTGGTATCAAACAAATGATACCAAACTGTTCCTTTAAAATGATCCACATCAACAACTTCTTCAGATTCTTATCTCAACAGCAAATTTTACAAATGAGAAATAAAACCTCCCAAAGTGTGACAATATAAGCAAGTTTCATCTGGGTCAAAAAAAAAAATGTTGCAGGCATACTTGTGGAGTTTTGAGTGTGACATGTGAATTAATCTAACGTCACACATTTAGTTTAATTCTGAATTAATAACAAATATTATGGGATTTACTAGATACACATATATGTAAATGTCACACAGATTATGCCTCATATGAGCTTCTTAGTCTGATCTGATTTCTGCTAAATCAGTCTGGAAGCCCCGGGGACACAGACAGGCTGACAAAAACACCCACAGTCTGCTTCCCACAAACGCCACCACCGTGTAACTTTTAACCACAGGTACACACGCCCACCCAGGTCGAGTGAAATGTCCTGCCCCTCCTTTGATTTCATGGCATGTCGCACTGTAATAACATTAAGCAGACCTCTCCTCACGGCTGCAGTCTGTGCCCATTCCCTCATAATCCCTTTGGCGGTAAAACCCATATGACCTGTATTACTCATCTCCCTTGTCACGCCAGAATTATAATAATTTTTCCCTCTCTCTCTCTCTGCGCCCTGTTCCCGTGCCGTTTGGCTGCTGACCATGGAGCTGCTCCATCTGCATGCTAACCCAACCCCAACCCCCCCTTTCAGCCCTGCAGAGGGACAGTTTGTCAGTCTGTGCTCAGAGGTTTTGGACAAAACAACCACTCAGTCATTCTTCCTACAGCGTGACGGAAAAAGTGTTCACATACTTAGGCATAAAATAAGATAAGATAAACTTTATTGTATTGTATTGTATGTACTGAAGTTAGTGCGCTGAGTGTGTTACAGTTGCAGACTCCTGTTGCAAGAGTAGTGCAACATTTGCCTTGTTTCTAAGGTTACAAACAAGGGAACTACAGGTATTGCACTGGTCTATCTCAAAGTGCAAGTGAGTGCATATAAAACAAATAAATACAGAGGTCAAATAAAAACACCAGTAAACCAGTTAAAATTATATTGAATCAGTTGCAGGACCATAGTGCAAATAAGAACAATACTAGATAAGAACAACAATAACCAGACCATTTAGGCATAAGTGGCCCTGCACACAGGGGGGCATTGCAGGGCCAGCAGGTGAGCAGGCAACCACCTATTAGCATAATTGAGGAGAATTCAGTAATAAGCAATGGTAAACAGTGATTAACGGTGAATTGACGGTGAATTTGACAGGCAGGGGATCAGCAGCCATAAGCCTCCCCCTGCCCACGTTATATGTTCCATATACAATTACCAGAATGAGAGGTGGGTCTACCATAGTAAGCCCTCAAGGAGGGGGGCTAAGGTAGTGATCCGCAGCAATAAGCCTCCCCATTACCCTAGTGGGAGGAGGGAGGGGCTCTGCCACAAGAGGTGTTTGTTTGTTTCTTTCTTTAATTATAAAATGGAAGTGGGAATAAAGGACAGTTTGAACCGGTTGATCATGTTTCCCCACTATCTTCATAGCTGTAGTCACCATTTTCTGAGGTCTGGCCTTACACTGGACTGTGAGGGAGGCGAACCACGCTGCCATGCCATACCTTATGATACTTGCTAACACAGCGTTATATAATGTTAGCATGATCTCGGTTCGGACCCCAAACAGCCGCAGCCTTCTGAGAAAGTGTAGCCACTGAGCTAATCTGTTACAGAGGAAATCCACATGACCACTCCAGCATAGGTTATTAGACGCCATCAGGCCCAGGTATTTATACGAGGACACCTGTTCAATAACGTAGTAGTCAGTGATTACCAGATTATGAGCTGCAATTTCTTCAGGATCAAAAATCATCTCTATTGTCTTTTTGGCATTTAACACCAGGAAGTTATTGTCACACCAGATTTTGAAGATGGCTGTCTCACTGAAGTACACAGAGGGGCAGGCATTCACTTTCAACAGACTTAAAATGATAGTATCATCTGAAAATTTGATGACATGGTTGTTACGGTGTGAGCTCCTGCATTCGTCAGTGTACAGTGTGAAGAGGACCGGGGAGCTGACGCAGCCCTGTGCTACACTGCTTCAGGGCTGAGAGAGAGCTGTTCACCCAAACTTGTTGTGTCCTGTTCGTTAAAAAAAGAACAAAACCATTTGATAGTAAAAGTGTCTACCTTCATGTTAATTAGCTTCTGTATGATCAGGTAGGGCTGCACAGTGTTAAAAGCTGAATTAAAGTCAGCAAATAAAACGCGGGCATATGATTTAGGATTCTCAAGATGTTTGTTAATCAAGTGGGTGACAGTAATAACTGCGTCCTCTGTGCCACGACCCTGCCTATAAGCAACCAGCAACGTCAGATTTAAGCATATCAACGATGATTCTTTCAAAACATTTCATTACTACTGAGGTTAATGCAACAGGTCTGTAATCATTATCAACCGCAGGACATGAAATCTTAGGGGAGATTAATGAACGATAATGGACTTTTTCCACAGGCTGGGCACTGTGTGGCTGTGAAAAGACTTCTGGAAAATAGGGCACCAGGCAAAATACGGAAACCATAAAAAAATAAAACCTTGAATTATACTTATATAACTTCATAGGCTATTTTCTCTGTAATTGCTCCTTCACTGAATCCCACAGCCGAGCCCTTTTTGAGGGTTCTAATCTTAACATGAGATGGAATATATTCTATATTTTGCAATACAATTGCACTTACCTGCTTTGATTTTAGGATCCTTGTATCCTGCATGCTCACTGCCACTCTCACTGCCTGCATAGATGAAAGCTGTTGTTAGCGTTATTAGTAACACCTGTGTTTTTCCTATCATGAGTCAAACTGGCTGCTGCGAGAAAGGCCTATCAGAGTAAAAATGGACATGTTTAAGAATAGCAAAACTATCACAACTTCAGTTTATAAACTCTCACGACCTGTGGAGTATGCTTTCTGCAGGGAGCTGGACTAAAAGTGCCATCACTCATATCATTATCAATATCCTCACATGTGTACATGTTGTGATGTCCTGAGAGGCTGAGAACTCTCGGCCCTCTCAGGACATCACAACACACACACACACATAGATCCTACCACATGCACATACACACATATACATACACATTTACACACATAAAAAAGGGGAAGTAAGAGAGAGAAAACGTATATGTATATATATTATTAACTTTTTAATTTATTGATTTATTATTATTATTATTAGGATTAGATGATTATTTTGAGATAAAGAAGGAGGGGACACGGATAAAACATATAAAATATAACTCTGCTTTTCATTGGCCTCCCCTCCGCCCTGGTTTCTACCCTGGGCTGGGTCCATGTTGCACGCCTCGCTTTTTTAATGCATCACACACCAGCTCAGGAAAGGAACAAAAGAAAACGAAACAAAAACAAACAAAAAAGAAACATACAACCAACCATATTATTATTATTATTATTATTATTATTATTATCATTGTTGTCATTATTATTATGTATGTCGTTCCCATTTATATATGTTGTTCATTAGTTACAATACATGCACACACCCATGCACCCACAGTCACTAATTGTTGTTTCGTCATGTCATATGTCTCTTTATGTATGTATGTAGCCTTATTTTACGTGCCCTGACAATAATAATGAGCACTTGTTCCTGTATGTTATAAAATAATAATAATAATGAATGCCCTCTGTCCCTCTGTCTGTTCTCTCAGCATCACTGCCACAGCAGCCAGTATTGGTGCAGCAGGAATCCCTCAGGCTGGACTGGTAACCATGGTGATTGTGCTGACCTCTGTGGGCCTGCCCACTGATGACATTACTCTCATCATTGCTGTTGATTGGGCTTTGTAAGTAAGAATTAATCTTTCTGCCACATCCTGGGACCAATTCAGGATGTGGTTATGACATTGTAGATCATTAAAATACACTGCAGTGCACAGGTACTATACTACTCTACATACCATAAACCTGAACATCTCAGTGTGCCACATGGCGGCCAACTTTATAAATGTGAAATACGTGTAATGAAATACGGTTTTTGGATTATGAATGTCTTCTTCTCCCAGGTTTCATTAACACTCTGAATGACTTTTATCATTTTATCATGTAGGGATCGATTCAGGACCATGGTCAACGTGATGGGTGACGCCCTGGCCACAGGCATCATGGCTCATATCTGCAGGAAAGATTTTGTCAAAGAAGGGGAGCAGGTGAGAGCCTACAAGGCCAACAAATTGGATTCATGAGCAACGAAACACTCAGTTCAATACAATACACCCGTTGACCCGTGTATATGAATATTTATCTTGGTTAGAGAGATGGAAAGGTGGCTCATGGTAAAGATTGAATGCTTATAATTCTTTGCATGTAGAGGGTCAGTTTAATAGGCACATACTATGTGTTTGTGTGTAGTTCAGCCTCTGACTGATATCAACTCTCACCAGGAGGTCGAGTTTTTTTTTTAGCTAATTCCTTCAGCCTAGTTCAGACAAAAGAATTGCGACGAGACAAAACTATTTTGCAGAGACGTCCGCAATGTTGCAGAGAGGTGATGGCGTGCAACTCGGCTGGTCAAATCTCCAGCGGCTGGTTTTGATAACAAAAAGCTTGTCACCTGTTTAAACAGCCAGTCGGCTTATGGTGAAGTCTGCTGGTCAAGTCAAAATGACCGCAGACGTCGTGTTGGCTTGCTGCAGCAGGTGCTCATTGACTGATTCATTGGCAATACGATCCATCTGATGCTCATTTTGTTTCTGTTTTTCACCATTTCATCACCACTACAAATGCAGCTGTAGCCAGTATCTCTTTATCACTATCCACATAAATATTTCAAGAAGCTACAAATTATATTCAGCTACAAAATAAACCTGAAAGGATGCAAATCAGAACAGAAGTACAGAGAGTTGTTGCAGATGATACACAGTCTCATCTAGCTGCATTGGTGTGAACCAGCAGGTTTTCAGAACACTGCAGAACGGCACATTGCAAGAAATCACCCATTTCAACTCGTCTTGTCACAAATCTTTGGTCTTTGTGTTTCTGAGGCAGCTCCAGGATTAGTGCAAATTTTGTTTTCCTGTCATTCGCAAATTTGTATCTTTCTATTGACTTTGACTGCGGCTGCAGGGCCTTTAAAATTCACATCCTGTGCGAACATGCAGTCAGGCCAGCTGGTATTCTTGCATGCAGTTGTTATGCTAAGCTCGGCTAATCAACTCCCCGCTCTAGCTGCATGGTTAAAGGGAAATTTGCCCCCTTTTACATGAATGTCCAGTCAGTGCTGATGGTGAATGCAGTCAAATGAAGCAATTTATTCCTCAGTTCATGCTTTATTGCCAGAGAAAATGTGTCTGCAATGCCTACATGTAACAGGATGTATTGGGTGCAAGCTTATGACACCCATAGCTATTAATACCCTGCAATAGCTATTACTTTGTCGGCCAAAACAAAGTGTTAGATAACAAAATTACTAACTCAGTGGTCCTCTGCCCTCTGGCCCTGCTGGTCTTTTCCAGTTTACCTTTGGGGACCATGAAGAAGGTCTCCACACACCTCTGTGCAAGTGAGGAGTAAAACTTTAATGCATAGCCAGCTCACTCAGTGCAAAAGTCAATAGTGCAGGCAGGCAGTCCAAAATGCATCTGAGGCACTCTACTGTAGTTAAAAATCCTTTAATATTACATGGATAGAGTCTTCATCAGGGTGTTAAATGTATTGGAAACAGATGTGCAATTTAAGAGCTCATGTGACGCAGGTCACTTGATGTATCAGTGCAGCCCTACTAGACAAAAAACACACTGACAGAAAGGAGGGTCTCTGCCAGCTATATTCTCTGCGCAGCCTTGGCCTCTCTCAACTGAGCTTCTTAGCCGTCTACTCTGGCTCGAATGAATACAGTTAGATATCCGAGTCGGCCAAAACACTGTAAAATGTATCCATAACATCTTCTGAGCTCAGATTTTGGGATGCTGTTTTCCCTGTTGGAAACATAGTTTGCAAAACAAGCAAAGAGAACAAGGAAGTCCTGTTTTTGAGCTGCATTGAGAGCACAACCCCTGGAGACAAACTCCAGCCTGTAGTTCTTGCAGGAAAGAACAGATTTTGCAGCTTGATAGATTACATCTGTTAATGACGCTGATTGGACATACACAGACATGATGTGGAGTTATCCCTTTAACACACAGATTAACAGTTATATTGATCGTTTCATTAACTCACAGCCAGAAAGTAATAACTTTTCCCCAACACATTACCTGAAATATGTGCATGTCTTACCTCATCAGCAGTCAACATCTGGCCTCTAAGTCATATCAGCATTTATTAACATTTAATATATTTCATCAAGTTACATACATTGTCAGAGGAAACTGTACTGAATGCATGCCAGCAAGTTTATCCACATTAACCATCAATGATAATGGTGAATTTGTAAAGAAGTAGCGTGGGATTACATTTCATTTTCATTTTCATTAACATGTCATTGTGCCATTGTAAACACTTCTTTCAAGGTCTCTGCAGTTCAAAATCCATGCATTAACTCTGCAACAAAACATGTCACCTTCCAACCTGGATATGTTAGCAGGAAAAATACATTGTTTGGCCACAAAATTAGAAACCACTGATAGGTGAAGTGAATAACAATGCAATGTTCTGCTGGAAAGCCTTGGGTCCCTGCATTCATGTGGATGCCACGTGACACGCATCGCCCACTTCAATACCATTGCAGACTTTCTCATGGGAAGACTATGAGACTGGAGCAAACAAAGAAAGAAAAAACACAATGGGTCTCATTCATGAAAAGTGAGTGAATCTGTGTGCAGATTTACACATAAAAGCCTACTCTACTAAAAACCTACTCCGGATTCAGGAACGCCGCAGGAAACTCAGATTTGATAGTAAACTCGTGTGTATGATCAAGAATGCCAATCCATCATAAAGTGACAGCGCGCTCCCGGTAACCAGCAATTAGCATAAATCCCGCCCATGAATAGCCAATGACCACCATATAAGGAGGTGTAGGTGCATCCTGTCGACCTGTCAGTCATGGCGCAAAGAAAGAAAGAAAGAAAAAAGAATTTTTCCAAAGCGGAGATCAAAATAATTTTGGGTGAAGTGGACTTAAGAAAAAACATTTTATTTTCTTCAGTTAGTGGTGGTGTGGCAGGGACAGGCAAAGCGAAGGCCTTGGAGGGAGGTAACAGATGCTGTTAATGTTGTCTCCGTGGTACAAAGAGCCATGTCAGAGGTGAAGCGTAAAAGGTTTGATATGAAACTAGAGGCAAAGAAACACATAAGCACACACACAAAAAATACAGCGGTCACCAAACAAAGAGAAGATTCATTTGTGGGGTTTTGAATGAAGTGAGAATGGGAAACCAGAGATGTTTTGTGCGTAATGGATAAACTCTAAATCAGTGATGGCTGTCGGAGTGTAGAGCTATTTAACATTTATTTTAACAAATGGGATAACATAGCCTACAGCAGTTTGTATGCATCATCTTCAAATGATTTGAATCTTAATAGCCTAAAGCTCTGTTTAATGTGTAGAAAGAATGTGTAATCTATTGAGTCAATTTACATAGATAATTCACAATCATGAACCTAATCTGGATCTTAAACCTGCTAATTGCCAACTAATTTAACTAAATGTGTTGTATTTTTAATATTTTGTCATGTTTAGATTACGTGTTTCAAAGGCATCTGTGTATTGTGTATTGTGGGCTCTTTGTGATGTTCCTTGGGCCATTCCTGAGCAGTTTTTGCATTGTGCATGGGGAGGGCTGTTGCCATGGGGAGTAGGTGCTTTGTCTGTAATGGTGTTTGGGTGGGTGGTGTGTGTCAAGTGGCATCCACATGAATGCAGGAACTAACTTTCCCAGGTGAACATTGCATTGTTACAAGATGACCAGTGTGTCGGTGAAGATTCTCATTCATCCAAGTCATGGTAATCATAAGTGCTATATTGTAGATGGGACAAGGTGTGAACTGGTCCCATCTGACCCTAACAACACACATGATGGCCAGGTGGGTCAATAACTCACATGTGACCTCAACGACTGTAAGGGTTCACACCCACACTGAGTTTAAAGCCTGTGACTTTGCACCAGTCATTTAGAACTGAAGAAGCTTCTTGAATAAGAGGCGAAACGTCTTCAAGAAATGCAAGCAAGTCCAGTTGCCTACGATATAGCACTTGTGAAGATGACCAATGTTACTTCATCTGACAGAAGATTTAATGTTTTGGCTGATTGGTGTATATTTGAAAATCACAAACTAAAATTGTACTAATCCCTCCTATTCTCCACAATGATTGTGTCCTCCAGGTGCCTCTGATCTGTGAAACTAAACCCATGATCAGCATCCAGCAGATGATGACCTACCAGAACCAGAAGAACGGCTGCTACCAGCCGCCTCCGCCCGGCAGCAAGCAGGACCACATCTCCCCGGACGTGGCTCGCCTGATGCAGCTGGAGGAGGGCATCCGGCCGCTGGAGAAGAAGAAACACGGTCACTCCTCTCACCACAAGAGAGAGCACAGGGACAAAGACCACTGTTCCATTGACATGAACGGGCTGGAGACTAATGTATAAAAGCAGCCGCCCTGCCAACAGCTACTGGCGCGTCCACGGCTGCAGGAGCGGCAGGTGAAGAAGACAAATTAAAGATTGAGGTGATGAAGTTCACACGCTTTTCCCCTCCGAGAAGGAGAGCAGGGATGAATGCAGATAACCCTGAGGGGAAAAAGACAATTTTTCTTTTTCTACATAACCTAATAACGACCCACATTTGATTGTGTGTTTGTGTGTGTATATATTTATCAGAGATGTATTATGTGGTATCAGCAGTGACTGTGTGCTGCTCTAGCTGACAGACATTTCAAACCAGAGAGCTGTCTGTGGTTTCATTAACATCCCCCCAGATTTGTGAGTCAGTCCATCTCAAAGGAACATAATACAAACATCAGATATAATTAAAGGAACATATCCCTCTGTGGACTGTGGAACAGCAGAAATATCCACTCATATCTCTTTTTATTCATTCATGATCTGGTTTGGTATGTTTTCATTATTATATTGGTTGGGGCTTTTGTATATTTCTTTTTTTTCTGCTCTCTATAATGAAACTGAAAATGTCACTGACGCAATAACGCACACAAACAAAGAAAAAGTGGGACAATACAACATAATTGAGCTTTAACAAGAGACCTTCACTTAAACACACATAAGCAACAGTTGGTTCACATTCAGGAAACAAAATGTCGCAGATTTTCGGCTACAAAGGGGGATTATTTCCCAAGTATTCTCAGCCACACCTTTCCCTACACTTCTCTTCTCTGCCTTGTTGTTCCAAGTCGAAGTGGGTGCTCTGCCTCATACCTGCAATACTGTACGGTCATCGCCAGAATCAAGACAAAGAGATGATAAAGGTCAGGATGAGAGTGAGTGTTTGCCCTTGTGTTGAAGTCAAATTGTCTATGCACCCCATTGTATTTCCTCTTTGCCTTAAGCAACCAAAGGAGAAGCACGCGGGACCAGAGTGCTACTGACGTACGCTTAAACAGCTGAGACAAAACGACACAAGCGGACAATCACGGGTCATACTCAGAACTCTTGTCCATATGTATGTGATATACACTGTACATGTATGTATTTCAAAAAAAAAATGTAGATTTTACGACCATGTCAGTATGTTTCAAGAGCTGCCATTCTGTATTTGTAAAAAGAAACACTTCACTGTAGTCCAAACTTTATAAAAAAAATGTATCAAGTCTGTAAAAAAAGAAAACATCGAGCAATGAAAAATATATATGGAAATGTGCAAATAGTAAACTATTGCAGGTACTTTTAACAGTTTGAGAATGTGATGTTTGAGTTGCAAGAACTGCAGGTGCAATAAAGGTTCAAGTGTGACATTACAAGAACTAAAAACTGCAAAAGGGCACCTTTTATTTAGAAATCTGACGAGCTGCATCTTCTCTCTTAAAGGAATACTTCACCCCCCCCAAACGACTGTTTGTATATCAGTTACTCACCCAATGTTTTGTTGAAATCGTGAAGAAACTCTGGGTTAGGGTTAGCGCATGTAAGAATCCAAAACCAGATAAATTCTTGATGAATTAAAGTCATAGGGTCCATGTTTAAAAAAAGCTAAATTAAAATGAAACATATGTCTACAAACTCTCACACAACTCGTGCAGTATAATCTAAGTCTAATTTAGCCAACCGTATGCTCAATACTTACCAAACACAGAGACCTTTTGTGATGCAGAACTGAAAGGACAGTGAAACTTTATCTATGTTCTCTTGAAAGCCAGACTCTATTGACAAAAACAGTAATTTTACCTTACTGTACAGAGGTGTTGCTGGTCTACCGCTGTTTGTCGCTGTTGTTTGTGTTACTGTGTGACTTTGGTGAAGCTAAACTAACCCTTTAAAACACACAATGACAAGAAAAAACTAACAGATTGAGACAGGGGTAGACCAGCAGCTCCTTTGTTTAGCTAAGTAAAATTATTGTTTTTGCCAAAAGAGTCTAGCTGAAAACACAACGTCACCACTGTGGCGCTGTGTGTCATGTGACGCGCATCAAGTGCCAATCCTAGCACACACTGGATGCATTGCCCTGCAGCTAATCAGCAGATGACTACTGATATTTCTTGACCTAGACAACAAGTCTCTCCTCATCCAGGCTTTTTGCCTTAATGTACAGGACAGTGTGAAATGGGGAGACAGAGAGAGTGGGGGGACGACATGCAGCAAAGGGTTGCAAGCCGGAGTCGAACTCTCGGCTGCTGCAGCAAGGCATCACCTCTATACATAGGACGCCAGCACTATCCACCAAGCGACCGACGCCCCTCCTCATCCATTCTTTGTCACACGTGAGGAAGTAAGAGCTACAGAGTTCTCTTTATGCATCAGTGGTGAGGAGAGGAATCAAGCTGCTATAGGAGCAGAGAAAAGGAGCTGCTGCAGGAGCTCGTATGAACAAGCAGAGAAATGTATTTAATTCCAGGGGTGACAAAGCCATAAATTGGACAGTGGTGTGAAGTGTCCATTGTGGGGTTGTATATTGAAAATAATAGGGGTGTATCTTTTGACACAGGGCGTTCACCACCAGTGTGTTTTAGCCTTCTGGCTTTGAAGACAGCATTTATAAGTTCACTTCTACAGTATCTTAGTTCCCTGTTGGACAGGTCTGTTTGTTTGGGAAGAACTGAGCATACCACTGCATATATGTTTTTAGATTCTTTGTTCATGTGCAAGTTTTCCTCACAAATACTGGGTGAGTAATCAACGTACAGATGGTCATTTTGGGTGTAGAAGTATTCCTTTGAAAGGAATATAAACATGCAGCAGCTGTTCAAGTATGAATAATTCCCAATGTAAACTGAAGCCAACTGAGCTGGTAAATGAGAAGAGATTTAAAAGATTGCCAGAGAGTCTTGGTTCAATCCAAGCCAAGCACACTTGGGAGCGTGGACAGTTTATTAAAAATTGGCTTAGAAAAAATCTTCATATTGATGTGCACTATGCCACATGGTCCATTCTAAAAAAAGACAGTGTCAATAAATGACACGTCAAGGACTTAATTACACCAAAAATCTATAGCGTGTGTTCTACACACTGCATCCACACAGCAGGTAAATGTGCAGGACATTAGAGTGGTCTCTCAGGTCTTTAGGTGTGCTGTAAAGTGGGATTTAACTGGTTGTTCTGCTGTTATGAGCAGGAGCAGAGCAGCCTTGGAGCAAGACCGAGTTAATAATATCAGAGAAACATTTTAGCAAAGCAGGTTTAGGGGAATTGTGTGTAATTGCCAACCCACTGATGAAACAATCAAGAGAGACAGATTGGAAGGAAACTGCCAGAGGAGTGTTTCAGTATACTTAAAGGAGGTGTATGCAACAGTTAGAGCATATTGTTGGCACACGGTTCTGAACATCAGGTAGCTAGCTAGCTGGTGGCTAGCAGCTAACGGTGCTAAGCCAATAAACTATGATAACAACAGCTAACTATCCCTATCCCTAACTATCACCTAATCTTTACATAGAAAATACGTAAAGCTGTGTTAGTGTTCTGAATGTCGCATACAGCTCCTTTGGGAAAGCTTTACTTGTATCATTCCAGGTCACTGCAATTGTCAGAGACGCATAAATCAAGCCTGGCAGTTCTCCTTGGTTTGATATATAAGTTGAGAGTGAAAACATGACAGCAATGTATTGTCGCTGTTTGTTTGGTTTTCAGACAGAACAGACATGCTCTTGTTCGGCAACACCTCCTATCGCTCTTATGAAAAAACATTTTTCTTTAAATTCTACTGGACACAAAATGTGAACAAACTCTGGAGTCCAAGATGCACTCTGCTGTTATAGTTTCAGGATATTTTATGTGTATACATATAAAATATCTTGACAATAGCCTGTCAAGTTGCACTAACAGTTTACATACATGTCTGTGAAAACATGGATGCTTCACCCACCCAAGATCAGTATCACCAATTCAGTACGTGACTAAACGTCTCCCCTCCTGTTCCTGAGATATATATACATATATGTATATATATGTATACATACATTTATACAACAGTTAGTTCGAACCGAGTAATTTGCTTGGACGAGAGGCATTCTGTGAGTGCTGATATAGAGTATAATGTCACTGGAGGCGTGTTTGAATCCAGCCGTGCCAACATCCAGGTTTGCTGACGTTTCATCAGCCGAACTGGACGAAGTTACACAGTTACAGATCAATGTAAATACAAAGTAGCTTGTGAGTTTCTGGCATGTGTGCCGTGTTGCCTGGCAACAGACCGGGGGAACTGTTTGGTTTTTTTCGCGGAGCTACATAACATACTTAAATGATTTATTTCATCACCCTTTGTTAACATTTCCTTACTCAGCAATGCTGTTTAAGCTGTTGTTGAACTGTTGTAAAGTAATATCATATCACACTCGAGGTCGTGACATTGTACTGTATATCGTCACGGCTGTAATTGTCTTCGGCACTCGGCCTATACATATTTATATATTGAGTATGTGATGGAGGAGTGGGACTTGTCATGAGAAAACCCATTAACATAGCACAAAGCATCTGTGTGAGGTTGCTATGGTTACATAATTTTTTTTTTAAAAATTGTTTCTGAAAAGCTTCCTCAATGCAGATGTTTGTAACCGATTATAGACGTGACTACGGTTGATCCATTTAAGCTCCTGCTCTTCACAAAGATGATGAAGAGAGACAAACATCCTGTGAAAACAACAAGGAAGATAAGAGGTACAAGAGGAAGTCCACATTGCTCACCAAATCCACTTTAAAATTAGCAATGTCTTGGATATTTGAGGATAAGACAACCTTCCTCTTAAAACGAAAAGATTAATTAATGAGCAATGAAACACAGTCAGTTCAATACACTCAGGGGTTTTGCTGCTACGGCCCTACTTGGTTTGGTTTGACCAGCATCTTAACAAACAGTTAGCTATTAGCTGCTTTGCCTGCATCGCACGCACGTCACATCCAATAATCCTAATCTTTAGAACATAAGGAAAATTCACTGTCTTGCTGGTGTCTCCGTCGTGGGGTGCGCGCTCAGCTCAGTGGCTTCTACTGGCGTTTTGTTGGAGGAACCTAATATAGACCCCAATGTCAAAATGCCCAACATTACAGCAGAAATAAACATGTTTACAGCCTGGTACAAAAAAATGGTTTCAGTCCTTAAAGCTAATTTCCCGGTCTCAAAAAAAACCAGAAGCAAAAATCAGAGAGCAATTAGACGCAGATCCAGAGTGTGACATGGATATCTGTATCGCAAGCTCAGAAGGCAAAACACGTTATTGTTTCACCGTATAAATCTAACTTCCTGTCCTCAGTCTGTTCTGCTTGCTGTTCGACAGAGTCCGGCTCCGAACGCTGACTTAATCTGACAATATGTCTGCAAAAAAGATGCCAAAGTCAGAGAGTGTGTCATATTACAGAAGTAGTGACATGTGGTGGGTGAACTTTGGTGGTTGCTTTTTTACACTGTATGCAGAAGGAAGATCCACTGAACAAAAGTCAGAATTGAAAGGTCTCCTTCAAATACAGTCCAATATATACTTACTTTCTAGGAAAACTTTGAGACCAGGTTATTTATTCGAGCACAGGCTGAGCTTCTAAAGTTGACTTAAGGCAAACCGAGCCTGAAAATCCTCAGCTAACACCACCCCGCTTCACCTCATCCCACCCCTTCACGCTGCGCTTGTTACAATATATCTCCCAAAGACCCATTAGCCCACTGCTAATGGTCAGTGAGGCAGGCAGGCAGGCCGGCATTGCAGATTGTGCGCATCTGAACGTCGCCATTTGGCCAGCCGGCCACCTGGCAGACTGACAGGGTGGGGGGTGGGCTAAGGGGAGTTGGCTGGATAGGAGCAATTAGGAACGCAAGCTGGATCTGGCAGAAGGTGCACAGTGGTGGGCGGAGGAGGGGAGGCCAGCAGGGAGAGGTCGGGATCAACTCGAAAATAAATAGTCAAATGGAGGGGAAATGGAGAAAGAGGGAAGTAGGGCACAAAGGCTAAAAAAACAAAAAACAAAAACAAAACAACTAAAATCCCTTTGTTGAATTTCATCCAGTGAGAACTAGTGGAGAACTGTGCTGCAGTTATAAGCCCAATAGTGCGTGGGTGTATGCTGTTACGTGCACAAGTATTTCCTCTTAAATCTGATTAGTGTGAAAGATTAATGCAAATAAAGTAGATGGCCTTATTACAAGCGATGAAACTGTGGCGGTGCATTGTCACATTAGGGATTCTATCAAACACACACACACACAGACACACTGCAGTATATAGTGCCCACAAAACCTCAGGGTATTTAACAATGTGACTCTCCACAGTTGTAGAGTAATAACCTGTGCAGCATCCTTGTGCACTCAGTAAGGGAAACTATTGCCTGTGATTCAGTAGACGCTGTTTTCACACAATCTGCATACATCAAACTTGATGTCGTAAACAAGTTTATTAGATCCAGCGCTGCACTAAACATATCATCATATTCCTACTCTCATGATACCTTGCGTGAATTATGGGTGCTACTTCCGACGCTGAACTGAAACCGGTGAATTCCAATGGTAACAGTTTCTTTACAGTACTCTATTCTTCTTTCCAAGAGCAACTGGGAAATAAAACGTGGAACACACCTGTTATAGCTCAAACAGGATTATGTGATCATACCTCTGCCATCTCTCTGACAGCCATCTCAAAGCATTGTTTTTTTTCCTTTTCAACCGAGCACGCTAGCAATTAGCTTGCCTTGCTAGCTAATGCAGTATTAACTGTAGCTCCATGTAAAGTGAAAAAATGTGATGTTTGCAATTACTAAATACATATTTCAAGGTTTGTTGCTGAGTTTATTTTTTATGACAAGCAATTTTCTAATGAAGGTTGAGAATGAAGTCAGACGGGGAAAGACAGGGATATCATGTACCGACGTTGAGTGACGGACCTTGGTCTTTGGGTCATTCTTTTCTACAAATTCTGATTTAATACTATTTCGCTGTGTTTGGTGAAACTCTTGTGGTTTTATTTCTCATATCAACGGTACCTTTGGCAACAGGAAAAATCCCTTTTTGTTCTGGTTACATGTTCAACACACAGTTGTCGAAGACAGAATTGAGCTTAGACTGGTTGTTGGTCGTTACAGACACGACAGTGCAACAGGTACCAGAGCTCCGCAAAGACATTTTAGAACATGCTAAGTTAACATTAATTAAATATTTGTTGAAAAATAAATCTGTATTTGCTAAACTGAAGGCAAATTACTTTTGAAAAGAACCAGCGTTGGTGGTTAGCCACCAAGAGTAGCTACTGGGACTGACCCGGCAACATATAGATTAACTAGCTTACTGCTACTTCAGCTATCTCACTGTAAGCAACCATAATCATTTCTACAGTAGTGCCCTCAGGAATAAGGTGGATATGATTGCAAAAAATTTCAGTCTGTAGGAGGCTTTGGGCACGGAGCTGTCCACCTTCCACAGGAGCTCCTAGCTGCCTAAGTGAAAGGCAGCTGCAGAACCCAGTCTGGGTCTTTCCGCGTGCTGCTGTCTGATTAAGATGCATCAGTATTAAATACAGATGTTTCAAAACCAGCTAAAAACTCCTTGTACTCACGTTGAATAGCATCCACTTTCCTCTTTTGGTACAAATGGTGTTCACACCTGTTGCATACTGTACCTGAGAACACATGAACCATACTCAAGACGACCTTTTCAACCACACTAATCAAGAAAACTGAACTTTGAGGTCGAGTGTACTCTGATCCAGGCCCAGGTTTCTGTTGCGAAAGCCACCTGATCTCACACTGTAACAGAGTTATGTAAAATCAAAAGTATCACTCAAGTGTAATCCACAATATTTTGAGACAATATGATGAAACAGAAGCAAGTAAATATTGTTATCATCACTCATGGATTTATTCTTACAAAATTAGATAATTGTTATCATTTACAGATGTATATTTTATACAAAATGATCTATCAAAATGGTTAAGGCCTAAACGGCTTTAAACCACAAGCTTAATTGGACAGACAAGACATTAGAGGCACTACAGTGTTTGAGTATTGTGAAAATTGCACTGATGTTGCATATGAGCAAGCAGCTCTTAAAGACTCAGAATTTATATCAGACTTGAAGAAGATGGGTCAACAAGATTAAACAACATATTACAGGATATTAAAAATTCTCTAAGTACTTGGCACTGAGTGTGCTCTGATATCAACGTAGCAGCTGGGATTAAAACTTTATGGATCATCTCTTTAGATAAAGCACATTATGAAAAGTGTTCAATGAGCTTGTTGATTAGCAAAATTCAATTAAGTTTCCTAACAAATTCGTCCTTGAAGTGTTGCTCAGAAG
Organism: Epinephelus cyanopodus; assembly: GCA_026686955.1. Lineage (NCBI taxonomy): Eukaryota > Metazoa > Chordata > Actinopteri > Perciformes > Serranidae > Epinephelus > Epinephelus cyanopodus. The sequence goes on along the minus strand of CM048926.1, from coordinate 17,327,492 downwards.
GAAACAAGCTAGCACGGGTCTCACAGCTTTGCCTTGCCCGGTGTAATCTGGAGGGTCTGCAGCTTCATGGCCGTGCCCATGTTCCCAGTGATCTTCAGTTTGCCTTTAAAGAACGCCTGCGGACAGGAGTGAGGAGGAAAACGATTAAAATGTTTGTGACTGAAAGATGCATCTCTGCTACACTGAAAAAGAAAACATGACATTTATTTAACAAACACAAATCTAATGACCTACAAGAAATGATGCTTGCCAAAATCCAATCTAATCAGAGCGCATTTATCTTTGTTACATCCTGGTCCTGGCACTTTTGTCTCTCTTTTACTTTATTCCATGCCCTTGGTTGTCTCCCGCCTTTGTGATTAATTACCCAACCCTGATTAGTTTCACCTGTCCCTCATTACCCTTCCACTGTTGTTTAATTAGTCTGAGTGATTCTCTTTGTCCCGGCCACTCTGTCATCACTCCACTTTGTTTCCTGAGTTTCTTATATTTGACCACTTTTCTGAATCTTAGTCTTTGATCCTGCCCAGCGTTTTTGGATACTTTCACCTGATTTTTTGGACTGTGTACTTTGTGTTCATCTGGTAGAGACTACCTTCTACTCTGTAAGTAGTGCAGTTAGGTCCTATTTCTACTGATTGCTAGTGCTGCACTACACTTTGCCATGACTCTCTGCCCTGAGTGGCACAAAAGTATTAAACAGAGCAAGGACTGAGGCTTTTAGATGTACTAGTCTAGACAGTTTATTGTCTTGTGTTGACATAGATGACTTGAAGGCAACATGCACATCATTTGTATTGTCTCGTGTTTGGTGCAGGGAATCAAATCCTCCAAAGACCACATTTAAAAGAAACAGGGACTTGCTGCACACTCTAATCACCTCTGCATTGATTTATCAAAAACTGTTGACGTTACAGTCACACTGAACTTTCTCAAGACATGTTCAAGCATCATAAAGTGACACAGTACTTAATTACAGCCCATAATTGAGCCTGTTGTTCCTCTGTAAGCTAATATTTACAGGAGAGCGGTAGGGGTGGGAATCTCCAGGCATCTTCCATCAACATTACCTTATTCATAAACATTTAGATAATCATTTATTGACATTTGTGAATTGATGACGAATCGTCAACATCTGTATCATGTCTAAGAATCAACTTCCCGCACTGTTCAGGTAACCTTTTTTAAGCTCCCTAAAGTTTCTCTGTCACTAAAATACTAAATAACTTGTGTTATGTGTCTGTATGTACCTTTGCTAAGTTTAAGAGAAGCAGACAAAGTTCTTTAAAGTAAAATAAAGATCTACCTACCTACCTACCTACCGATGTACCTGCCTTCCTATCTTCCTACCTACCTATATATGTACCTACCTATCTACCTACCTACCTTCCTACCTACCCTAAACCATATGAACCAAAATGTGACTTTTACTACTGCCTATCCTATATCTAGGTTATTATATGATTAATCTTTATAACATCATTTTGTACAGAATATGCTCGTCTCCACCAGCGTACAGATAAATAAGGATAATACATACCGTTTGTGCGTTCAGCTTTCCTGTCATCAGATCCAGAAGATCCTCGTCACTCATGGCCAAAGTGCAGTCTGCCTTTTTACCTACAAGAAAGAAATTAAGGGGCTAATTTATTATAACTGATTACAATATATCAAATGCATCAGAACTAAAATGTCTAACACACAGAAACATATTTGCTGCTCTTTATGCCCTCATTAAAAAAATATCCTTCATGTGCTCAGAGGATGAAGAAGAAAAAAATAAATGTTAGTCACCATTCTTAGAGTTCTCTAAATAAAAGCACTTCAGAGTAGACTTGACGTTTTTAATGAAACACTCCTCTAGTTTATGTTTAAAAAAAAAGGTGTATGAGGCACAAAAAAAAAATACAGTTTCTTTCACTAGAGCAAGGATTCAGAAAGCATTATGAAAAGTGGACATGCTGTGCTGCTTTCCAGGACTAATTTCTGAAGGCCACCATCTGTCTATTAAAGCAGAATAAAACCTTTTTCCATCAACATTAAAAAGGTATCAACTAGTGACATCAGATGAAAACATGTTTTTTCCCCCGATAGAGATGTTATGTATATGTGTGTGTGGTGAATTCTCTCTTGTCCCGAGCAACCCTCGCAGTCATACAATTTTAAAAACAGTTATATAAATGCCTCTTTGACATGTTCTAGACAAAAAGTGAGCTTTGCAACTTTTATAACTCAGTATGAGCTGCAGAGTGATGTTAGTATTCTGTGGTGTTTTAGAGCCTTTCCACTGAAAACTGCTGCCTGCTGTGACGGAAAAATGACACAATGAAAACCTTTCCACCAGCATGGAATGGGTTTCCAGTTAGTTGGTCCACAGCTGGAACGAAAAAAGCAAGTTTTCCTTGATACACTGTCATTATAAACTTTTCAATAATAACCCTTTTCAAGTGAAATTATGTAACTTTCCCTTGAGAGCGCCCACTGTGGGGGGCGTAGGTGTCAAAAAAAACCAGACCAGTACTAGAGTGTTTTTACATCAAAACCCCTGTCTTTTCAGCTATTTCAAGTGTTAAATGATTCATCATGTACATTCGTACAAAAGTTCATCCGATCAAATGAAACTTTGGCCGACGACTTAGTCACACCGGTCACATAAACCTGGAATTCACCATTAGTGGATTGTGACTGGCCATCAGAGAAATATGGAGAGAAATAGGGAGGGTGTGTTGGACGTCATTGACCACTTGCAAACAACAACAACACTGGTATATTTGTAACTATGAAGCAATACTGGGCAAACTTTCTGCCTACCTCTGCTCCCTTCTGTGTGTCAGCTCTGGTAGTTACCAGCTACATTCCTCCAAGTGATTACTTTTTAATGTACCCCAGATCTCTTGAGAAGGCCACTATGTTTGAATAGCTTTTGTTTTATTGTGGGTTTTTGTATTATATGTTGAAATTGCATTTTAAATGCGTTTCCATTGGCTCCTACTTGGGCCAGGTCTCGCTTCTAAAAGAGATTTTCAATGTCAATGGGACTTCTTGGTTAAATAAAGGTAAGTAAATAAATGAAATGTGTGTGTTTGGGTATCTTTGGGTAAACTTTTGTTTTCATTTCCAGAACAATGTGGCAAAGGCTTGATTCATTCATCTCTCCCTCGTCCCTCTCCTCATCTAATGGCAAGGGAGGTGTGTGTGGTGCCAATGGTGGTGATCTGTATTGCGCTGAAACTCCATTTTAGCAGTCCAATCAAATGAAAACAATTTTTTTTAAATCATTCCCGTAACTGTACTCAGCTAAAATATTCCACTTCACTGGAAAATAAGCCGTAGCAAAGGAGATAAAGACTCTTTAACTTAGTAAATCATCATTATCAAGTGCAGACATAGTTTCTTTCAACTGGAAAAACAGACACATGGTTTGATTGTGTTAAAAAAAAAAAAAAAATCATATTTTGACCGTTAGTTTGTTTAATGGGACCTCAGGGTGGGGGAGCCCTTCTGTGTGGAGTTTGCATGCATGCCCGTGTCTGCTTAGGTTTTCTCCAGGTACTCCAGCTTCCTCCCACAGTCCAAAGACATGCAGGTTGATTGGTGACTCTAAATTGTCCGTAGGTGTGAATGTGAATGTAAATGGTTGTCTGTCTCTATAGCCCCTTTTACACTGCCAGATTTTCTGCAAACGGTGGGCCGTTTTGCTGGCAAGCTGCGAGCATTTAGACACACAGAGCCAGATTGGCAAGTTGATCCAAGGTGCTCAATTTTCCGCCTCATAAGGTCGTCATATTGGTGAGACTTTTTTTGGTTTAAACAGACCAAGGCAGCCTTCTGCAACGGGAGGGGCTGTTGAAGACTTGTGGGAGGAGCTGTTGATGACGCGGCACGTGCGAGCCACTGGCGGTGGAAACAACTGATAGCAGGAATTAGCGAGCAGCTAGTAGCAAGAGGGAAACGCAAACCTGACAGACACAGTAAAGATGAGCAACTGGGGAGACAAGGCATTGCGCGCCCTCCTTGTCCTCGCAAACAATGACGCCGGGGACGGTGAAGGACGGGCCGACTTACGAGAGGATCGCCAAAGGACTGACCAACCGCGGCTTCCCTCTGAGTATGTCACTGTTTACATCACCCCTCCCATCCCTGAAGATTTTCTTTCTACTTCCTCAACAATGAGTTAGACGAAGAGGCAACGGTTGACTCAGAAATAATGGCTTGGATCCAGAGAACATCAGGAGAGCGTGCAGCCTAATGGAAACAGTCAAGAGGCTATTTATGAGAGGGCGGTTGTGCGTCTGTGTGTATCTCTGTGTGTTTGTTACGTGTGTGTGTGTGTGTGTGTGTGTGTGTGTGTGTGTGTGGAGGCCATAATGAGCTTAAAAAGGCAGGGTAGAACTCTTTTAGCACGACTTCTGCCTCTGGCATTTCCACAATATGTCAAAATGCTTCAGGCATCAAATAGATTGTGTTTTTCAAGAGTGTGTGTGTTGCTCTTTTTCCGTGAGTTGTGAGTTATTTAATTACCTTCATGTTTTGATGTCCATTGCAGCAGCTTCATCACTCTTTTAAATTCAAGTACAGTGTTTAAAAGATAATCATCGTGATGACGACTTTGTTCAAAATGTCCACTACTTCTATTGCTTCACTGGTGAGTTTTACTAGACTGATAATTCACTGGAATTGCGTCTATCTGATACACAGGCAGACAGCCGAAACAATCTCTGACATCTTGAGCCACATAAACGACTAAATGTCACCCTTTCAATAATAATTATTTTTAAAATGAAAACAGCACTACAGGAGGTGAAAATTTTCTCAATTTTAAGTTTAAATCTTGGTTCAAAGTTTCTCTTTTCTAAACCAAGATTTATCTGAGGTATGCTGCCCGACTCTAAGTATCTAGAAGCCACCGAGGTTAACGATTTAGCAGCTAGTGAGCAGTAGAGCTGAACGATATAACGACTATGTACGATATATTGATATGTTTTTGAGCAAGATATTAATTTCAACGATACTGTTTACATCCATATAGGGTCAAGTTGCGTAACATAACGCATACCAGTGTGTCTCCTCTGTCATACTCTCTGCACAGCTCCTTCATGCACAAGTTCTCCAACAACACTAAGAGAGACACAGAGCTGCTCTTCTGTTTAATGTAAAGCGCAGCTGGTACTGGTGTATCGATACTGAGGAAAATGAGTATTGAACTGGTTTTAAATATTCAGAATCAAAATGTAGCAATAGACTGATATTTTTGACAACATTAATCTGTGGGAATAAATGTATTTTTCTTCTGAGCTTCAAAGAAAAACAGCCAAACAAACAAAGTGACTGAAATCGGTTTCTATGGCCTGTTTGGAACATGTTTTATTTCGACACCACAGACTACGATCATCACAATCAAGGGATGTGATACACAGATGTGTGGGTGTTCTCTTGAAAAAAGAGAAAGCCATAAATGTCACATGTTGGTGCCTGTACAAAGTGCTGCTAAAGAGGTAGGTGTGTGGAAATGGGCTGAGAGAAAGAAGTCTTACTGAGGGAAAATCAGTCACAGAATTCTTATTGTGAAAGCAATATTTCTGTGAATGCCTTCAGCTCTTTCACTGACATTATATTGAACACAATACAACACAAAAGAGGCAAAAAGTTGGAGAGTAAAGCCCAGGATGAAAATACACTTTAAAGTTCCAGTGTGTTGGATTTAGGATGGATATAATGACATATATGAAATGTAATATTCGTAAGTATGTTTTCATTAGTTTCTACTCACCTGAAAATAAGAATCATTGTGCTTTCTTTACCTGAGAACGAGCTTTTTCTATGTACATAAGTCCTCAAAATAGTCATGCATCACCCTGTGTGAGATTACATAGCATGCAGGCATTCCAGAAACAAAAGAGGCGTGATCAGCAGCACTTTCTAAACAATAACCGGGGCTTAACGTGATCATCCATTATCATTCCTGTTATACGGCGGCCGATCTCAACCTCTGCTCAGAGAGTTAAGTGCTCCTGAACCTCAATTTCTCCCCAGTTTGCTGACATTTTCAACTGCTGTTTTTCTTCTTTGAGTTAGCTGCTAACTGCTATTAGCTGTTTTTTAAATCTCCTGCATTGGGTTGCACACATAACACATTGTCAAAACATCACACCAGTCCCTCCCACCATGGTCCTGTCCTGCCGACTATCCCCATCTCAGTGCTGTTACTACCCCCATTGTCGGCTAAAGGCGAGACAACTCTGTCCCCCCATTGTGTGATCGTACCTTTTATACAGAACAAGGAAGAGGAATATTGGCATGACATTCCCACCTTGAGCAGGTAGCATTAAAGGGGCTTTAAGTAGCTATGATTGGACAAACCAAACACTGGCTCTAGATAGGGCCATTCATGTTTTTGCATCAGCCACTATAGTTCTCCTGCACTGTTGGCACACACGAGAAGTTTTAGTTGTAAGTAAAATAACACTGCTGCAACAAAAACACTAAATAAGTGTTATTTATCACTGACAGCAGAGTTACACCTCCATTGGGATACGTACCTGTGTCGTTGGTGACGGAACCTTTGCCACTTTTCACATCCACTACCCAAGTCGCCTCCTTCCCATCTGGTCCATCTTTCACTTTAAAGGCAAACACTCCACCGATCTTCTTGACAAGCTGCTCTCCATCCTGCAAGAAGTCAAGAAGGCTTTTGAGTTGGCATATTGCTGCTGGAGACAGCACCACTGATGTCGTACGGTTTTGTAATTGAAGCTGGAGAGTGAAACGTCGTCTGACCCCTCTGTAAGTGAGCGTAATTACACAAACACTGTCAATGCGTGCTCATGAGCTCGTAGCATCTCCCCTGCCTTCAGGAGCACTTTTCTTGAAGAGTTTTTTTTTTTTTTCTTTACTTCTATCCTTCCTCCACACACCAAGTTTGTTTTTGACCTGGCGCATCCATTCAAGAAACTTTCCTGAATTGCTTCTAAGGATTTTCCGTCCACAGCTATACTCCTGGATTGCTCCATCACTTTGATCCCTTCCTGCTGCCTTTGAGGCCTTTGCACACTGAGTTTGTTTTATTTCCTGTGCATTTTTTTAATCCATCATCCGAAAAAAGAATGTTACGCAAAGAAACCTTGCACACTGATTCCGATGCATTTTATTGTTCCATCCGTTGTGAAAATTCACAATTCACGTGACAAAATGAAAAGGCACTTCTCTCTGGAATTACCTATCTGGCTGTCACCACTCCCCCCCTGCCTTTTATTTGGCACCGCAACTGCATGAAGAGATGGAGCTGTGTGTGTGGTCCACATTCTCCCCCTCTTCATCATCACCCACCTGAATATTACTATCTGACCTGTTGAAAGTGAGCTGTCTGAGTCATGAAATGATTTGTTCGCCACATTTTCTTCATTGAATCTTGGTCAAACTTCTCTAAAGGCTCTGACAGAAGTGAAAAACACAAAAACTTGGACAAAGTTTCGGACTCAGTGTGCAAAGGCCTTAAGCTCTGGTTGACTGATGTTAAACTGAACACTTCTGCTGCACCATCACGGCCAACATGCCACAGTCACTAGACACCAAACCCAAGCCTACTGCAAAATACAGACAGTTTACCCTGGCAGCGACAGGCTTAAGCAGCATAGTCTGAACTCCGTTGGCAAGGGTTTGAATGTAACAAAGGTTCATCTATATGCAAAAGTCCCAAACTCCAGATTCAATGTCAGAATCTGTCAGGTTGAATCTGTAATGGCCACTACATACTCAGTGCAGTTTAATGTTTAAGGTATACAAAATGTAGATGTAAATGTAATATTCCATGGTGGGATTTCTGGCCCTATTCTAAAACTTCTGTCAGACCGCAATTCACACCCCAGTCATTTCAGTGAAGAAGGGGGCAGCGTGTTTTTTCTTTCTGGTGCAAAATAATCACACACCTTTCATGTCTTACCGTGTATTCACACAATAAAGTGAGAGTCTCTGCCAAAACCCATCTCTAAAATATTCTGTGAACACAATCACCCAATTTTTAAGAACCACACACATTTTAGCTCCTTTCAGTGTTCAATTCTGAGAGAAACATCCTCAAACAACCCAGACAATGTTTGGCAGGAACAAGCAGCGGGTCATCAAATCATGTCTGCTCTTGAGAAATATGACCAACACTTGAAACCACAAATCAAACTGACTTTGTCTGCAGTTGTTCAGAGCCATTGATTCTAGTAATCCACGCAAGAGCAGCACAGTTATTATTCTATGTCACAAGTGCAGGAGAAGAGTGGGCGCTGGTCATGCAGGAGTGAGTAGAATTTAAATCAATATGATATATACTCCACATATACAATTCTGCCGTCTGAGGCTTCCAGGCTCTTCGGTGGTCCTACAATAAGCTTTCCAAGTGACCACTCCTCCTACGCAACATTAATGTAAGGTAGCTCTCCTCTGCACCAACAACTGCAGCGTCAGCCACCAAGACAGGTTAAACTGATGATCAATGACATATCACAGACTCAAATGGTTCTGATATGGTCCACGGAAGTTAAAATAAATAACTGCTTATGGATTCAACACTGCATTAAAGTCACAGTTCACCCCCAAATCAAAAACACATTTTTTTCTTTTACCTGTAGTGCTGTTTATCAGTGTAGATTGCTTTCGTGTGAGTTGCAGAGTGTTGGAGATATCAGCCATAGAGATGTCTGCCATCTCTCCAATATAATGCAACTAGATGGCACTCAGCTTGTGGAGCTCAGTGTCAAAAAATGCATTTGAAAAACTCAACAGCAATGTCTCTTTCTCTCTCTCTTTCTCTCTCTCTCTCTCTCTCTCTGTGTATCAAAGCACAACTGTAAGCCCTGAACTCGATGTAAAGCTCCCGCTGACCATGTTTTCAGGTTATACAAAACCCAATAACATTCAGCTAATGTGTGTTGTCAGTGTGTCATGTCTAACAGAGTTCATGTTTTTAATACGGAGTTGTGAATCACTGCGTTTCCAAAGCAGTGCTCTGAAAATAGAGATGACATTGATGTTGTTATTTTCTTGTAGCAGTACATACTATACCTGCACAAAATAATGGACAATGTTGACAACAGTGTGTTAATGGTGGCCATGAAGGTCACTATCACTTTACTTTTAAGCTGCTGTGGCTTTAAGTGTGTTTGCTATATGGCCCTGAAACTGCAGTCTGCTTTTTCATACCGTGTGTTGCTTTACAGTAAAAGCATTTTAGGGATGGTACATTGCTCGCTGCCTTTACAAAGAAAAGATGATAGCCTCACAATCACTTTAATTTTTCTTTGATGGTTCCATGGAATACTAATGAACACCTACTCTGGGCTCATGTTTGCATTTGCGTGATATGGAATGATCAGTAGGCTGAGAGGAAGACAAGGGAACCAAGAAAATGGACAGATGTAATTGGATACAAAGTGTGCTGTACCTCCTGTAGACGTTTTTCTATCTCTTTGAAGACAGAGTAAGCTTTAAACCCCTCCAGACCACTGGCTGAGCTGGTGGGAACTGCCCTGATGTGGGAGCTGTGGGAAGGAGAAAAACACAGCTTCATACACACTAAACACCATGTGAGAAAAAAGACTTCAGCTGTATGAGGCTTCACCTTGATCAAAAGACATGTGAGGCAGCACAAATTTCAATCTAGATATTATGTTGCAGAATGGGAACATTGGATAAAGCCATATACTGTATCTGCAGCACAAGGCCAAATAACAAAGAGAAGAACCGTTACAGGATATAGAAACAGACCTACTATGGCTCACGCCTCGGCTGTTTTAATTTGAAGCAAATAGCCTGCTTTTACGAGTCTAAAAAAACTGGTCACTTAGAAAATATACACTACAAGTATTTCACTGTAGTGATGTTGCTAGGTGTGCGTCCTGCATCCTTGACACATTAAAAATCAAAAAAGGACTTCACTTTACTATCTGCCTCCTAATAGTCAACCAAACGTTAGTCGACCAGAAAGGTCATTAGCCGGCAGGATTTCATTGGTCGCTTAGTCGCAGAAAAAACATAACGTGAATCTCTATTAGGAGCTGCGCCTTGTCAAAATAAACCAAATCCTATATGACTGGACCATGTGGGAATTTAATTTGAAAGGACAGACACAGGAAGAGAAACAGGAGTCTTGTTGCAAACCAATCACAGCCGACAGATATCTTTCCCTTCTTCTGTATTATATTATATTATATTATATTATATTATATTATATTCAGTCTGATAAATATCAGATCATGATCATGTTAGTGCAGGGCTACCCAGAACTTTACATCTGTCCCACAGACAATAGGCCTACACACTTATTAATAGCATCTGGTAGAAGATCAGCTCTGCACACAGTTAAAGACACAGCATGTGTACGGCCCCTAATTTCCAGGGCTGGTACCTGCGGTTATTCCACAGGCTAGTTAATAACATGTCGGGCAGGAAATGCAAAGTGTGGGATCATTTTGAGAAGGTGAAGGACGAACCCAAGGTGATATGTAAACTCATCTTCATTGGTCAACTACATGACGTATCATCTGAAAGATGGAAGTAGCTACATGCCCATTAGCCACCTAGCACAATCATTACTGCTTTGCTGACAGCGTCATTAACAGGCGGCTCGCTCAGTGTGTGACGTGCACTTGTAGATAAAATATAGACCTATATTAATGAAGGTTCATTAGTACGGTTTTGTATTTCTCTGTAATGTAGCACAGTGTTAACAATGTTACGGATACTATTCTTTCTCACACCTTGAAACACAACTTTAACACTACACGTCATCAAAAAACAACTTTATTGCGACCCCACTAAAAGTAATCACCAGTGGGTCCCTGGGACTCACTACACTAGAAACCTATCAACATCACTATAACAAAACTACTGACAAATCGTTGCTAACTACGTCCTCACCTGGCCTCCTGAGGGAATCCCAGCCTGTAGAGAGTGACGACCACAGCTCCTCCTAAGCCAATGTTGTGCTGCAGGGCCACTTCGGCCCCCGCGACCTGCCTCTTGCCGGCCTGCCCTCGGAGCTGCCAGCACAGCTCTGCACACTGGGCCAAACCTGAGAGAGCACAAAGAGGAGGAGAAGGAAAAGAGGAGGAGAGTGGCGTGACACATAGAGGTGGATGTGGTGTAATTTAAAGTGTAAATGGCCCCCTGCCCACATGCTCTATATGCTCAGCTGAGAGGTTGTGTCCTGCTGACTTTAAGTGCGGTGACTCATCTTCAGTGTTTCTCACATCCTAGCAAAATGACAAAACACAGGAAGAATCGCACTGATTGCACAGAGCGAAGACATCCTAAATTGATGAGATACTTAGGAAAATGTCAGCGGCAGCAACTTGATGACTGGCTCACTTGAAGCGCTGCATTTTCCTATATACAACATAAAGAAAGACATGAGGAGAAGCAGAGTTGATTCAGTACATTCACATGATGTGAGTCGAGTGATTCACATGTTTGATTATTTTAGAGATATTATTGGTATATGGTTTATATTTAAAGTCACTGAAAAACCAATGCACAGTGTGACAGCTTGATTTTCATATATTTTCTGCTGGATAAGATTGGGTTTAAAAACATGTTCACTCTTAAACTACATTTTTATTTTCATTCAGTAAGAGTGCATTTATGTTTCTTGTTTCCCGACATCAACCATCAGTTTGGCATGTCTTGATAAACCTTATAGTGAAGGAGTTAAATGAAAAAAAAAATAGTAATTACAAGAACTATTTTCAGTGAGGAACCAGAGTGATTTTGAGTATTAATGAAGCACCAACACTGAGAATGGCTCCAATCCCGTCATGTCTCGGCCTCAAGGTGAAGACACTGGAGCATTCTGCACGAGTTAAAGACAATATCTTCACTGAAACGGGTGACAAATTGCCCCTTAATCTGACAATTCCCTAATCTCGGCAGGGACAGCTCCTGCGTTAGGGTTATGGCTAAGTATTTCATCCCATCTGCTAAATGAGCTTTTGCATTTCTCCATTATCCCAATAAGCTAAAGGACTTAAGGGCAAAGACCTCCTCATGGTGCGTCTTTCACATTCTGCAGCGCTCTTCTAATCTTCTCCACGAGGACCTGTTTGTGTCGCTACAATTCTTGCCTAAATGCCAGCGGAAGAATAAACTGAAGGCTTGGCTATTTGTCAGAATAAATAGAGTCTGGATATCACATCAGACATATTAGAAGGAACGTTCAGAATTCTCTCATTAATCGTCCTGAAGTGAGTTATTCTACAGAGAAGATTACAAATGCTCTTTCAATAATAACACGTCTTTTCAGCCTTTTTAGTTCTAAAGGGTAAAGGCATGTGATAAGTCAACACATGCACCAAGCTGCGCATCAATGACACTTCAATACCCCTAAATGCCATGTCACTTCCTCTTGAGATGAGTCACATCCCCTCCTGCGATAGGGTCCCTGCGTGAGTCAGGGAATTAGCCGTCAATATCTGTGCTCACAGCGTTCCCGAGGGGAGAGGTCACAATCAAGATTAGGAGCAACACCAGGGATCAGACAGCTTAGCGCTGACTGGAGCACAGGAGAGTGACCCAGGAGATAGAAGGAGTACTGGTGGCATGAATGGGGAAAGTAACTGCAAAAATAATGAGGAGGACGGAGTGATGTTTGAGATCCTTCGGAACGAAGGACGGAAGGCAGACAGAGAGAGAAGTAAAGACAAGAGAGATTATTAATCAAAGAAAAACCATAATCTGAAAGTGACACATCTAATGATCCTTGTTAAATGAAGGAAAACGTTGGCAGGAGGGTTTCTTGTGACGTTTTAGCGAAAATGCATGTGTTGCACAAGCTGTGCAAGAGTTTATAAACAGATAGCTTTACTATTGTTAAATGAGGAGCCCATTTACTTTAATGCATGAAGAATGTTCACCTTTTTGGATTCTTCTTTCATGGTGGAGGCAAGCGAGAAAAAACTGTTTTCTTCACAACTTCAAACTAACACATGGCAAGTAACTGATTGTAGGAACACCAGCATTCTAAACTCTCCAGATCCTGGATTACAAGTAAACAGAGAAGCCACAAAGACGGTCAAATGTTTACAACCCTGGACATGAGGGACGCTCCCTCCAAATATTCGGGTGCCAAAAGTGGTGAAGAGGAGACTGAACAGACGTTAATGTCACAAATTAACGAAATTCATTTTTATTCTTAATAGTACCTGTATGAAGCTGCTCACAACAAGGTCTGTGGATAATCTTGAGTAACAAGGTCATGCTTTATGGAAAGAGACATTGCTGTTGGAAAAATATGTTTTTTGATTTTTTTTTTTTTGGTGAACTCATCCATTAAGCAGGTATGACTTTGTGTAATATGAAAGATGGAAGAGGAAGATGAAGAACCACTGTTGCAGAGGCTGGGTGAGTCACCTGCACCGTTCGCTCAGCCTCGTCCCTCAAGAGTTTAACATGTGCAGAGATTACAGGGGAGGTTTGCCACAGCCACAGCCTGCTGCCCTCTCACATGCAGCTTTACGCAGTTACAATCCAGGTGGCCATCACTATGTGACACATGCCGCCATCTAGCGGCCACTGTGGAAGCTGTTCGGCAGTATCTTCTAAATAGAAAGTTCAATGCATCTGCTGCTTCAGACAAGTTAAAAAAAATAGCAGCTAACATTTTCACTTCCTACCAGGATTATGTATTGTGTGCTTTGACCTCCAGTAAATATCAAGAGGCTTAATCAAGAGTCAGAGGCTGAGCGTACCTGTGGCGCCCAGAGGATGTCCTTTAGAGATGAGGCCACCGCTGGGGTTGATCACAAACTTGCCTCCGTATGTGTTGTCCCCTCTGTCAATCAGCTCTCCTGCTTTACCTGCAGAGGTGAAGAAACACACCAGAAGATCACAAAACAGTTCAAATTAGTTGAAATACAATATAATATTATGACATTTTAATGTGAAAACATCAGTATACATGCATGGTATTAACAACAAACACACCTTTGTTTATATATAGCAGCACAATTTATATGGAAAAACAGTGAATGTAATTAAAACAATCATAGTTTAACGTCCCAGGGGTCTGAAAACCTGCTTTTAATTTTAGTGCAACTGACTCCTGGAGCAAAATTAAAACTCCTTCTTAAATAAATTCACTTACACCTTTTCAAAATATGATCTAAAACATCACAACCTCCACTTGTAATTGTTTTAAATAACTGTATTTCATTTTTAATTTTAATTACTGTAATCTATCTATGAAATTATTATATTTTTGCAAATTTTTAGGGCTTTTCACATAATTTATCATATGTTTATATAAATAAAAGTATTCTATAATTCATATTTTAATTTACTTCTAATTATCTTCATTCATCGATGGAATTGGTTTCCCTACTCTGAAAGATTTAATGGCTTTTTATTGTTTATTACTCTCCACCTAACCACTTAAAACTTTTCTGTTTGCCACCACTTTGTCTGTGGTCATTTCATATTAATTTACATTTAATATTGTTATACTTCTACACCCCTTAAACCCCTTAAATCTTCCATTTTTTTATTATTATTTCTAAGAATTGCCTTTATAAATAGTACAAATACTTTAAAATGCAACGCTGAGAAGGCTAGTCTGTCTTTCGACCACAGGAAGGCACCACAGAGGGCCGATATCAGTATATTATACTAATATGAGCTGATAAAAGAAATGAAAACATGTTATTCATGCCCGACAGATTCAACTTGATCTAATATAACAATCTATTCAACACATCTCTGCAGTCAGAGGCGTGACTCAGTAAGTAGCTTTTCAAATTATCTCCCGAGTGGAAGTATTTGTAAAAGTCACTCTTGCGTTGTCGTGTCAGTGAGGGGAAACTGAGCTGTTCGACAACACTGATGAAGCTGTCAGTCCTCCCAGATGTGCGGTCACTCAATTGCTATGTCAATAAAGCTGATCAAACAACGTAATATTTGTTTGTTTGTTTGTTTTTATTGTGGTTATTGTTGTTTGTAACTTCTCATGCTGTGATAAGGACACTCCTAACCCTGGCCTATTTTCACGTCTACATATTCACCTCAAAGTATAACCTTAAATTCAGGTAGAAGAAGAGCAGTGGAAATATTATTCATCACTGCCCTAACAGCCAAGTTTTAAAATAGCTGGGGGATGAAGTCAGGTTTTAAGAGCTGCAGTCTCACCCTCTGGACACAGTCCCAGAGCCTCGTACGTGATGAGCTCGTTGGCTGAGAAGCAGTCGTGCAGCTCGATTACATCGACGTCACTGGGCTTCAGACCTGCGGTTTCAAAACACTTTCTGGCAGCCAACCGAGACATGTCATATCCCACCTGAAATTTTAAAAAAGTATGTTTAGGGACTCATTTAAGGAAATAAATTAATCATAATTAAGTTATCTTCCAGGTCCTGATAAATTATATAAACATAAGACGGTCAGTAGGGGTGAAACTACAGCTGATAAGTATAAGTCGAGAATTAACCTTCAATCCTAGCCTCAGTTTTCATAATGAAATATTGTGTGTTGTTATTATTGTGATGCCCTCAGCAGTGCTTAAGCAATATTACACAAGAGGGAATTCTGCTGTACTGAATATCAGCAGGGCTGTGATACAGCTGTAGGCACCAATACATAATGCTTCCAGCTCCATCTGTCTGCAGCACAGAGGTATAAAACATGTTTAGTTCCAAATAGAGAGGGGAACAGTACATCTTGAAAACATTAATAAAACTCCAAAATATTGACTGCAGCCTTTCATCCCTGACTCTGAGACATCACTGTCTAAACAGTCGGTCTTCAAGAAACTTCTGTCCTCAAGAAACTTCCTTGGAGCTGTATTTACCGTCCTATCATTAAAAGGTCAAATTTATTTGATTAAATGTAAATATTAAAGAGTGCATGTGGCCAAGAATGGCAGGAATAGAGGACTTATCTTCCATTTGTCAACATTCTCAAAACATTTTCGGTAATGTCTGTATAGTGCAAATCATAATTCTTAATGTATTCCAGTTCTGCAGAAATATATGATGTTTTTCTTCTCTGTAATGCAAAATTGTTTGTTTAGTTTAGCCATCAAAAATCTCCCTCTGTTCTTGGCTGTAGCATATGTTGGGTACATTTCTCATCCCCTGATAAAGTATTATTACACTTCCAATACTGTGTCGTTTGTAGGTCCAGAAGAGAATGTTACGCACTATTAAATGACAGTATCTTACCATCTTAATGCAGCTGTTTTCTTCAAACGTGGAGGAGAGGTCAGTCACCATCTCCTGGGCCAAAATCTCCACTGCCTGGTTCTCCAGGTGGTGTTTCCTGACGAAGGCCTCACTGGCCAAAACTGCTGCTCCGGCACCATCTGATGTAGGGCTGATTGAGAGGAGAGGAACAGAACAGTCAAGACAGACATGGTGAAGTTAGAAACTGGAGCAGTTATCATCAATAACGCTGTGCTTTTATCACAAAGAAATTGGTGGAAACACTAGGGTCTAGGTACCATGTCTGAAGGGTTACTTTTGGTTCCAAAGGTACCATACTAAAAGTGTTTGGTGGAAACGGGGCCAGTCAGCAACTATGGTCAGCGAGACTCTTACCAACACTGCAGCAGAGTAAGGTAGTCAAAAACCTTCCTGGACTTCATCACCTGCTCCAAACTGTACTCATCCTGGAACTGTGAATACCTGCATGAACACAGACACACACACTTAAATTAAAATACAATTTAAGATATACTAAAGCAATAAACTTTTCTTTAAGTTAACGCTGTCTTACGGGTTGTTGGTGGAATGCTTGTGGTTTTTCCAGGCGATTTTGGCAAAGTGTTCCGGTTTAGTGCCTGTAAGAGTTTAAAATATTGACACAAACATTTACGGTGTATGATGTGGCAAAATCTTGACCTTAATGCAAGATATAAACATCGCCTTTACATTTTAGACCTTGTAAGCCGCCTCTGTGTCAAACACACATGTAGCACGTACCATATTTCTCCATGTGCTCCCTGCCAGCGTTGCCGAACATCTGTGGTGCTGCTGGAGCTGCCACCATGCCGTAGCGGTTGATCATCACCTCCATGTGCTTGTCCATGGGATTGGTCCTGTCCATAAACTACAAGCAGGTATTTTTAAATAATATTTTACTTGTTTTTTACTGAGCATAAAACAACACCTTAAAGGGATAGTGTGGATTTTTTATAAGTGGGGTTGTATGACGTATTTTGGTGTTTAAAGATGTTGGTGCAGATTCATCAAGTTCACACAATAAGACAGTTAAACTAACTGATCGAGGCAGTGGTAGATCAGCACACATATAAAGTGCTATTTTGTCCACCTCCCCTACATCTAGTATAGCAATGCACATCATACAGTTTTATACCTTTGCAGACAGAGAGCCCTTCTCCATCCTCTCAAACCCGAGAGCGAGCACGCAGTCAGCAAGACCTGCAACAGGAGACAACGTTGTTACTCTCGGGGTGATAAAGAATCACACAAGGTTTTTTCCAAGGGTCACTTTCAAGGCGTCCCGCTCCACTCACCTCCCCGAACGAGCTGGCGTGCCATGAAGAGAGCAGTGGAGCCTGTGGAGCAGTTGTTGTTGACGTTGATGATGGGGATCCCAGTCAGGCCCAGGCTGTGGTAAATGGCCCTCTGTCCACATGTAGAGTCACCTGAGGGGAGAAGGTAGGAGGGAAGACGTAATCCCTTGTTCAGTGTACTTTTTTAACTCAGAATATTCCAATATCAGAAACTTTTCTTTCATGACACAAAGCATTTTACTTAAAATGACAAAAAAGTTATGCTTTCAGAGTACAGAACGGAAATTACGAGATCATATAATGTATGTATATGAGAATGTAAAAGGTTGGCACACTATTTCTGTGACATTAGAAATTAGAAACAAAAATATGAGAAAATAGGGTTGAATCCAGGTTAGTTAGTTATACTTTAACAGCATCGTACCGTAGACGTATCCTACACAGGCTTGTTCAATGGCAGAATATGGGACTCCTGCATCTGCTAGAGCCTTCTGACCTATGACAGGATGTAGACATAATGTTATGCAACAAGATCCTTTCGCAGATAATCGAATATGTTATCTTGTGAATGACTGAGCAGCGTCTATATTCTGTTAAGATAAGCACCTGCTTCCTTGGCCATGTCAGGGTAATCATAGTCGCCTCGGGCTCCAGGTTTGTCAAACTGTAGCAAAATACAGAAAAGTGTGACAGACGGTGAAGGTCAATCAACGTAAGCATTCATATCTGTTCCTCCTGTTCTCCAGTACACGATGACATTCGATTTTTTTGTCTCCGTAACCATTACATAAGATAGACCCTCGGACCCTAATTCCATCTTCACTTGCAAGAGGCTTATTATTATTGTCACTGTACTTTACAATACTATGAAATTAGGAGCGCTACTCCACCATGGTGCATACAATAAATACAACATGAAAAAAAGGAAACATAAATAAAACAATAACAATAAAAGAGCAATGATGAAATAAAGTGCAGGTGATGACGTGAAATTATTGCATCTGGGAGGAAGCTATTTGTGAATCTGGTGGTTCTGGATTTGATGGACCTGTAATGCAGTTTGAACAGGTGGTGGCTGGGACGTGTAATGTCCTTTATGATGTTACTGGCTGTTTGCAATGACTGACAGAGAGGGGAGGAGGCAACCTGAGACTTTCTGCTGTCTTGATGATTCTCTGAAGAGCCTTTTTGTCTGAACACTCAGCCAGCCTCACAGAAATACAGCATGCATGGCTGTATGAGAATGAACGCGTGGGTGCATGTGAGTACATACATGTGGATTTTTGTATTATGTGAAGCCATATATAGATGTAGTTCTACATTTTTAGTATAAAGTCTGCACCTGTTTCATTGTTAGCTGTGAGCATGACGGTTAGTAAACTCAATTTGCTCATATGACCTGACACTTGTTCTGACTATGGTGAAACTAGCTTGACAGCTCAGTTCATGGTGTCAGCAGCAGCAGCAGCAGCAGTGATGACCCTTTGCACAGTTTGTGCCTCTTGTGGCCATGAACTATGGACTCAGTGTGTCGACATGAGATACGGAGCCAAGGAGGTCGAGGAAGCAACGCAGACCCAGAAAACTACAACTGGACATAAAAATAAAACAAACTGACACTGTGTTAGCTTGTTTGGGCTAACTTAGCTAGCTCGTGTTTACAGTGTGTGGTGTGGTGTTGACACAGATCTTGGAGAGCTGTCGACACACTGTGAGCACAATTAATGTCCCTCACAGTCATTTTAAAAGTTCACTACCCTCTGACTTGTTGTCTTACTGAAATAAAACACGTTTTGAAGAGGAACAAGTCCAAAGCTTTACAATCTGGAGTCAGCTAACTAAGCTAGCCTCAAGCCTTACACAAGGGCTATTCGTGTCGACTTGCTAACTGTCTGAGGGAATAAAATGTGACTTAATATTACCTTCGTCATGCCCACACCGATGACAAACACCCTGTTCATCCTTGCAGGTGTCATGTTCTCCTCTCAGAGACACACAGGTCCGTGAACAGCTCACAGCAGCAGCAGCAGCAGCACTGACAGAGTCCAGCTACTCTCTACAGAGCAAAGATCGTCTATGATGCAGCTGATGCGTCACTGAGTGAGGAAAACCAGCTCCTCTATGTGGGTATGATGGTGTGTATCATGATTCACCAACCAGTCTCTGCTATTTTTTAAACGTGCTGTAATACTTGAGGCTGCTGTTATATTCATTCATTCATTCATTCATTCATCCATTATTTATTCAGGGAAGATTGTTCACACTCAACGGGCTAGAAAGATATAAATATATAATAGTAATTGTAATAAAGTGATGAAAAAGTCCAGTAAGTAATTAGCAGCAGTATCTATCAAGACTTATAAATTATAAATAATTATAAATATATGGAGAGGCTGGGAAAATGTGAAATTTTAGGCACTCATTTGTTGTTTTGTTTATTGTGTTCATTCATTTCACATTTAATATTTTGTCTCTTTGATAATTTAAATTAATAAGTTATTCTAAAAGCCTGCTGTTTTTTTTAATTAACAAAATGAGAATTTTTTTTTCATGGTGAAAAAAAAAATCCAGCAATTGTTTTTCTAAATTACTAATTAACAAGATAACTATCTCATTAAAGCCACAGTGTGTAGGAATTTTCCCATCTAACGTTGAAATCACATCGCATTCAAACAGATGGCGCACTCTAGCGCCTCACTGTTTCAAACACGCATTGCAACAACTGTAGCCGCTGTGCACCAAAAAGCTATGATATCACTGATGAAACCATGTCATCCGATACTACATGGAGTATTAATTCAGGTTCCTACACAGACACACGCGACACGAGTTGACAAACCCCCTCCTCACCATGCTGGCTGTGTTTACAACGTAGGACTGTTGGGGCGGATGTAAATTGAAACAGCTGACAGTGGCAGCGGCACTACTGCCGCATAACAAAGTCCCACTCTGAGCATAATGCAGGATCATGTATTATGCAGCATCACGGGAGACGGAATCCTTGTCGCCAATAAAGTGCAAAAGGGAATCAAAAAGACAGCGTGACCGGCGAATTAAAAAAACAAGGGTCAGCACTGGGGTTGCCTTTCCCAGGTGGCGAGAGCTGCTGAAGGAGAAAGGTAATACAATCACAGGCTAGCGCTAACGGCGGCTAACGGCTAACCGCTAACCGCGGCTAATCGCGGCTAACGGCAACGCACGACCATAAATCAGGCTTTACGGCGGCGCAGTGATGCGAGGAGAGGGATGAGGCTGTTAGCGACTGGCCGCTAACACGGGCTAACAGCAGCGCCGGCCTGTGATTGTATTACCATCCTCGCTCAGCAGCTCTCTCTACCTGGGAAAGGCTACCTGGATGTGGGCCTTCGTTCTGTTCTGTTAATTCGCCGGTCACGCTGCCTTTTCTATTCCATTTTGCGCTTTCTTGGCGACAAGGATTCTGTCTCCCATGATGCTGCATATGCATGATCCTGCATTATGCTCAAAGAGTGGGACTTTGTTTCATATTTATCAGGGTAGTAGCGAAGCGCCTCTTGCTCCTCTCCTTCGGCTCCTCAGTCACGCAGTGCTGGCCTGGCTCTCAACGAAAACGCCGAAGGCGGTGCTGTATGTCCCTTGCTGGTGGATGTATTCTCAAGATGGCGAACCGTAATGGAACCCCCCAGACGACTTACCCGCACAATGTACAAACAAATCCTAAATTTTCCTTTTACGAGAATAAGTCAGATTATTGGTGGAGGTAATAGTACACCAGTAATGACATATTTATGAATGCAGATATCAATTTTTGCCAATAAACAACTGAAAATGTTACACAATGTCCCTTTAAGAAAAGAGCAGACTTTTCTTCCAATTAGAACTTTTCCCATAATTTTAAAATTGATGATAATATTAATGCAAAAAAAAAAAAAAAAAAAAACAAGAGCAGAAATTATTTTATGCAAAATTAATTCTGACTTGATAGTTTCATTAATTCAGGTACTGTAAACTGAAAGCATAATACATTTGCTTGTGAAAACAAATCTGCTCTGTCTTTCTGAATGAACAAGGTTATCCCAGAATTCTAAAAGATGTTTTCAGGGTTAAAAAAAAATGTACCCTGTTTTTTCTGGATTTACCAAATCATTACCTCAGAATTATGAGACAAGTTTTAATGGAAAAAAACCTACACGTTTTTTGAGTTAACAAGATAACTCATTAATTCAGAAAAATGAGAATTTACAAGATTCATATCTCATTAATTGTAAACAAAACAAGGGCAAAAATGTTTTCCTATGGAAACTTTTCTCTTGATTCTGAAATAATGATCTCGTTTAATCAGAAAAACGAGCAGAAACTGTTTTATGAAAACTTTCCTCAGAATTCAGGACTCTCACTCCGTCCGTATTTCAAGGTATTCTAAACTCCAGATATATCCATCAATGTACTGATGGAAAGGCTGGAAAGGTTTAATGCATTCACCAGAAAAACAAATATTTTCCCATTTTTTCTGAATTAACGAGATTATCTTTATTAAAAAAAAAACTGCTGTTGTTTATCTGAATTAATAAAATCATGAATTCAGAATCATGACAAAAGTTTTCATGGGGAAAATTTCTGTTCTTGTTTTTCCCAAATTAACAAGATACTAATCTCATGATTTCTAGTTGGGTTTTTTTGTTTGTTTGTTTTTTCAAGTGAATGCATTTTGTTTTCATACTATTCCATACACACATTTACAGCAATTTCTGGTGCTTACAGTGCCTTGAAATACCGACAGAGTGAGAGCTCTTTCATTTCTTTTCCTTGGTCAACAGTAACCTGAAGTGGTTTCCAATTGTTGCTAATCTGTTGGACATAATTGCAGAGGAACTATTTGCGAATGTGTGGAGAGTTGCGTGACTGTGTCGTATTTCTGGTGTGCATAATCAAATTTGTAAATCTCTAAAAGTGTAACAAGACGTTCTGGCACTGTCTCACTGGTTGGTTTTGTTGTAATACTGCTACTACTACATGTCTACAGACGCTGAGGCACTCAATTGTGCAAAAAAGAAAAAACCTTGAGTCCAAATCATCACCTTACAATTTTATTGAGTCAGTGAAAAAAAGCCTTGAACATGTCGATTAATCCAGGATGTGTGTGAATGACCCGTGGTATTAATCCACACCTCTTAATGTCCATCATCAACCAAACCTCGCTGCCTCAGCATCTGAAGCATCCTTGATGCCTTCAAATAGGCCTGAGCATGTTTGGCTGTAGTGTTCGCTCGTCCACCTCTGAGGCTCATCACATTATGACATCAGCACTTGATGAACTGGTGCGTGACCTCATATATCCCCACCGACTCGCTGACTTTCTCATCATAGTCTGTCCAGTCCTGAAATTTACAAAATGAGAATCTGTCAGGTTGCACAGGTAAAGGATGCTGTCGCGTTCTTAAACAGACGTGCAAATGAACATAGCTCAGTATCAAAGGTTGGAATTTCTGTTTCAAGTCAAATATTGTTCAAGTCACAAGTTCACATCTGTGTACTGAACATATAAACAAAACCTGACACACTCTGAGGACAAGTTGTTCCCACTGCTCTCACTTTTTCTAGTAGGTTCACTTCAGGAAACGGTGTTCCAGACTCTGCTCCGTGCGCAGCGAAGCCAGCCTGCAGTGGAGAAGAGTCACATGATGATTTAACATTGTCCTGTTCATTGATTTTCTTTTTTTTACCTCAAGTAAACCGCTGCTGTTTAGTTTAGAGTGCTGGAGGTATCGACTGTAGAGGTGTCTGCCTTCGCTCAAAGCGCTAAAAAATACACTTGAAAAACTTAAGTGCAATGTCCAAAAATCATGACCCAGTTACTCAGGATAAGAAAGATGGCTGAATTTCATATAGCTGCTTCAGTTTCAGGGTCGTGGTATTGTGCATGCTGGCTCACTGTCACTCTGTCATGGACACTTGAACGCAACAGAGCCATCGTTTATGTGACTGCAGACATACAAGTTAATGTCAGCTGTAAAAAAGGCCTACGCTACACACACTGTAACAGTCATATCTGCTCAAAGAGTCTGACCTGAGGTTGGAAGTCAACAGGCTCCAATCCTCGACACTCAAACTGCACCATCGTCTTGAATCTTTCGCTGTCGTCTGCCTGCAACCCAACAAAACATACAGACAGAGAGACACTGTTAATGACTGGAAATAGAACAACACGCCGCCATCATGGTGGTCATTATGAGACAGATTTTCTGCATATGTTAGAGGCATTTCTAAAATCTTTTAAAACCGCTTTATTTTCAGAACTGAAGAGAAACAAAAATAACAACAAAAACTTTCCACAAAAACGTGATAAGACAGGTTCACATTTTCTAAGTCCATCTTTAAATAACAGGTGCTTATAACAATCCTGAAACAGGCTATGCTTGCTGTGATCACTCTGCCTGCTCACATATAAGATCCCCTACAGTGCTTTCTATCCTTTAACTTTAGTATTTTTCAACTTGGAGCCTATTTTATCATGTTTCTGTGTCTAAGTGACTCATGGGAACAACTATTTTTGAATCTACATCCATTAAAAATGCAACTGACTGGCAGATCAACTGACAAGCTGCGATTGTTATTGTGAGTGTCTTGGCTTTCTCCGCTCTGTTTTGCGTCCAAGTCTCGCTAAAGGAAAGGTCTCATTCTTAAATCTCGCACACTTTTTTATGTTGTCGCAATTAGCTAAATATTCAGACATGACACTGGAAATTGTTTGGATAAGAGTAAGATCTGCTTTCTGTACTCCAACACAGCAAACCATTACTGGCACTCCTCTCTCCAACTCTCACTTGCATTTCTTCCTGCAACAAGTTGCCTCTTGTGCGATTTCAGAGCGAGACTTGATGTGAGCAAGACTTGAACACAAAACTCGTTTCATTTCTCTGTAGGGCAGAAGACCATGGTTCCCTTATAAAACAACCTATAACTACCAGAATCCTGCCACTGCTTAGTGCTCAGAGTAGCTGCATGCAAGATATAAGTCTCCTGTGATGATGAGTTAATCTCAAAGTAGAAGTACAAGATGTTTGCTTACATTATAAGGTTTGATTGTGTCTGCCAGGATATCTGTAACAACAAAAAAACAATATGTTATCACCTATTACCTCTGAAAAAAGGGCAAAGTGAGTCAAGTGGCATGTTCCCACGTACCTATTGAGTTTTCCCTGGAGCAAAGTTTGCACTTCTGCACCATGCTGGCACTGCCTCTTCCTCCTTTCAGTGGCACGCTCTCCTGTGACACCATGTAAACACACAGGTTAGACACTGTGTGTGACAGTGTGTGCAAAATCTGCCAAACTGTATGAACACAAATATCACTTTTGTCCTTACCGCCAGGGTTATATACTGCCATTTATCCGAGATCTCGCCACAGTTCCCACACTTCAGCTACACAGAGGGGAGAGACACCAAAACACAGCACATTTGAGACTGTAACTCAATGTGTCAACACTATTAAAATCTGCAGTGTGCATGTGCTCTCTTATTGAGCTGTCACACAGTCGGTAATGTCAGCTGTTTCCCCTGACAGCGACCATGACTAACTTATGACCACACTCGAGCACAGAGAGGAAGATGACATGATGTACACAGTGTATTAGCATGTTAGCTTGACAGCCATCCCACCTTTAGAAACCACCGGAAGTCGTCTCCCAGCGGTCTCACGTTGGTGACATTCTCCAATGTGGCTTTGAACTGGAGCCCAAATTTCTGTCATGACAAAAGGAGATGTTACGTTACCCCCCAAATTAGAAAGCAAGCTTCACTCTGTGCATCAGAAACATGCAGCGCTGACACATACCACCATCTTGAAGCTTCCGCACTGCTGCGTTCAGGCACACCTCGTAAATTCAGCCTTCAGAGTCAGTATTTTCTGTTTTGGAGATTTGTGTTAGTAATAATTGTGTTATATTGTATGTGCCATTATATGTAATGCTGGTACTTCATGTTGCTCGCATGTCTGTTTATGCTAACATGCTGTTTGTTGTTGTTGTTGTGTTATTGTATCGTACTGTTGCTCTGCTGTTGCTGGTTGCTTTGCATGGCTTCTGTTACACCTTAACAATTCTGTTTGCTGTAGTTAATGTTGTCTTGACGTTGTCTTTGTCCTGTGAATTAATGTGCATTGTCCTTATAGATAAAATAAATGAAATGAAATGAATTATAAATTTAATATGATTAATTGGTCCGTTTATAGTGCATACAGTCATGGATTTGTTCCTGAATGGGCCTAAAGGGCAAAGACCCAGGGGCCCAAAGTGTTCGTGGCCCCCCTGGCCTTCACCACAACATGTCACTCAAATTCAAGTACAGATGAGAAGGCTAAGCGTGTTTGAGCACCTACTCCTTTTCCGCTTGATGTCAAAAGTGCCCTTTTTTATTTGGTAAAGACCAGCTTGCAGCTTTAATCAAGCAGAACCTAAAGCAACTGGAGTAATAATAATTTAGCTACAAATGAAATGACCTGACTGCCATCAGCCGTTTCATATCACATGATGACCTTCCACCTGCAGCAGGTGAAAGACCATCCATGATGTGCCCCTATATTGCGACACAAGACGCCACAGATAGACACATTGTGTTATTGATTTTCATGTTAACTTTATACTATTAGAGAAACAAAGCATCACCTTCAAATCATGCAACAGTCATGCAACAAAAGTTTAATAGCTGTCCTGACTGTGGTCAAGTGAGCCATCATTTGGATTTTGATTCTGGTCTGCTATGATACGGGTGCATGGAGCAGCCAAAAAGCTCAAAGAAAGATCCATATTTTAGCAATAAGCAGGTAAAGTGACATCATATTGCACATTGTGTACAATCACAATCATCATAATCCCCCTCAGGTTTCATCGGATGGGGGACAATGAATATAGTATGGAGTGGTTTGTTGTCAGGTTCCCATGTTACATTCTCTTTGAGTATAGGTTGCTTTAACTCAACAGCTCATGCTGTAAATGATGTTGGTGTGTGATGGTTTAAAGTATTGTCTCATATGCCCCTCTTTAACTTAAGGCACCTGCCCCTCAACAGGTTTCTGCACAGCCCTGCTCAAATTAATATGTACTGACCGGGAAGAGACTCAAAGTGACCAAAAATAGACACAAAATTACTTCAGAATTACACAAAATCACAAAAGATGCATAATGGCTGCAAATAGATGCAAAATAACTACAAAAAAAGACACAAATCCACCATAAAGTCTTTCTGTCTTGCTCCTGCGTGGGAGAGGTGTTGGGCCCTTTTGCATATCTGTGCCCAAGGGTCCATTGTCTCATAATCCGTCCATTCATACAGTATGTGTTGTCATTATATTGACAACTAAAAGAAACGTATTTACTGTTGTTTCCCAATCATTTTTAGTGGTACACGTATTACACGCGTCCAAATGTTCGCATATCCATCAGCACATGAAGGGAGCATAACAGTAGAAGTCAATTACGCCATCTAGTGGACAAAATAAACTCAAACTAAATGAATGACCTACTTGTTGGTGCCCAGTGCAACTTTACAGCGAGGAGCTGCCTGTGACATGGTTTGATCACGTACTCACTTACGATACAATGACAGCTGTGAGGATGGTTGGATGTACTGCCAAATTCACGGAAACAAAATTAGACACATCTTATGGTAGTGGAATGAACTACACTTTATAGTGACCTTTTATTTTGACCATCCCAAGGAATATCTGTTAAGTAATGAGGTGTTTACTCGGCATCTTGATACGCCACATCTGTCAGGTGGATGGATTATCTTAGAAAAAGAGAGGTGCACACTAACATGTATTTTTGCGACCAAAACTTGACAGGAATATATCTAATGAGAGCATATAAGTCTTACTTAAGATAATCTTGTAAAAATGTGAGCAAAAACAAAAGGGTTGCATTTCAATTTTTGTGCAGTGTACATACAGAAAGAAATAATGACACTCCTCAGACAGAAACACTTGGCTGCATCAGTTTATTGACTGCTAAGCGATTGCTGTCATCCCATTACAAACCATCCCACAGCCTGAGACCACTGAACAGCCATACAGTACAAATCTCATGGTACAAATCAGTCATTCAATTGCACGATACACAACAAATACAGCACGTGGAATACAAAATTCAACTTTTTTTTTTTTTTTTTAAATTATTTTCATTATAACTTTAAGTTAAAGAATGGAAACTGGCTTCTAGTGTGGATACTTACTGTACATGTTTAACCTGAGGCAACTTTGCAGAGGCATTGTGGTGGGTCTCGGTGGTTAATGGCCACACACCTGGGAAAACGCATATTGCTGTGGCATTAAACACCCATGTCACACCTTAATTCTGGCATCTTTGAACCAAACTGTTACCAACCTGAGAGTGTAACTGTCGTACTTTAATTTTATTCAACAGGGCTGATTCTGTCATGCTAAACCATCTAACATGGGGAATATAAGAAAATCAAATATGCGTATCTCATGAATAATTATTTCATCCTCATTCAAATAAAGAATGAGTATAAATGAGTTATGATTGGGTCAATCTTACATCCCAAAAGTAACAATCCCCACAACACTCGACTGGGCTAATACAGTAGTCAGGTGAATTTTGCAGCCTTTGGCTTCATTGGTCTTGTCGTCACGTTATTCTGCTCCTGACAATCTGACATGAAAACTCATGTAGTGTGTTACTGCTGCAGCAGACGTGATAGAGTCGGCATGGTGGAAACTTTGTAGTAAACAGATCTCTAGTGTAACATGTTACACTAAACAATACAAATGAGGGAATTTAAATATTGAAAACAAAAAGGATGGGAAACACTCCCAAGATTGTCAGTACAAATACAGAGTGTAATCATGGTTTCTTCAACTTCTAATCCACATCCTTCGTGTTT
Organism: Epinephelus cyanopodus; assembly: GCA_026686955.1. NCBI lineage: Eukaryota > Metazoa > Chordata > Actinopteri > Perciformes > Serranidae > Epinephelus > Epinephelus cyanopodus. The sequence goes on along the minus strand of CM048926.1, from coordinate 17,299,108 downwards.
GGGACCCACCCAAACATTTATCACACTCCCCGGCCATTAGGGGTTCAAGTTTTATCAGACATTACAAAAAAAAAAAAAAGAAGGGTTCCCCTCTTTTATTCATTCACGGCATGAATTTCCATGGAGCAGCAGGGGATACATAAAAAACAAAATGCAATCTGGGAGAAAAATGCATGGGGTCAATTTTTTTTTACCCATGGTCTCATCACAAGAATAACAAGAGCTTTTCTTTTACCCTCTTGACAAAAAAATCTAAATCCCAAGTTCAACAATTACAATAAAAGTAACTAATAACAAGAGTAGTCATAATAATAATAATAAAAGGCATTTCAATTCTTTTTGCATCGCTCTTTTTCTTCTTCTCTTAAATACAGTGATGCCAAGAGGCATTATTTACAGCGCAACCCCCACACCCCTCTCCGGCCTGTGAAGAGAGGTGTGACAAGGTCAATGAGGCCGGCTGCTGGACTCGGAGGTCCGCCGCTGACGTGGAGTAGTGTGGCCGTTCGTGCAGCCGTTGTGGCGTTTGCTTAGTCCGCCGTTCAGAATGTCTTGGATGTGCTGTACTATCAAGTTGATGGCCACTGCAGGAGAAAAAGAGAGAAGAGAGAGATGGTTAGAAGATGCAAGTTTATTCGGCAGATTTAGGATTGTACTGTATTTGTTTTTTGTTTGTACTTTTTCCTAATTCTATTTTTTAATTGATTTTTCTTTATTAATTTACTTGTTTTACTATTATTATCATCATCATCATCATCATCATGTACTCTTACTTTTTTTAAATAATTTAAAAACATGGTGCCTAAATGTTTTTCCCCAATTAATTTTTACTTTGTTTTGTATCACAATTTCCATTTCTATTTTATTTCATTCTCAACTTTATTTTCTATTATAATTTTGTATTTATTTATGCATTACTTTTTATGTATAACTTATTTTCTATTTTATTACTTTTGTCTAGGCATTTTATTATTAAAATTACTATTATCACTATTACTACTAAAATTATTACATATATTTTACATTAGTTTTTTTGCTTATTTTCTATTCATTTAAAATACTTTAAATATTTCTCTCTTTAGCTTTAGTTTTCTACTTTTTATTTATTTATTAATTTACTTGATTACTGATTTTGTATAAGTATTATTACCATGACCGTCTCTCCACCTTCAGAGTTGTGTTCACTTATTTGTCCAGAAATGGGCAGTGTGTGGCCCAACTGACCTTAATCAGACTTTACATAGCTCCACCTGGGGCCACAAAAGCCTTTATAAAACCTTCTTTACCAAACACCTTCTTAAGTATCCAAGAGACACTATACAGCCTGAGCTACACACATGGAATGTCTGTAGACTGAAGCGTATTCGTCCTTACCAAGGTTATCTGCTCCTCGGGGAATAATCACATCTGCATACTTCTTTGTCTGCAAAAAATAAAGATAGCATCAATATTTGAGTTACTGAAGACAAAGAAATCTCACGATCAGATGTGTGCTGCACAGTGGAGCCAGGCTGTGACTGGGGAGTAACAAAGACCTGCAGTTTTTGGTAAATAACCACAATATAAAAAATATTTTGATTATATGTGTGGATATTTTAAAAAATGTGACCAAAACACTGAGGCGTGAGCGGGACGTTTTACATTTAGAAAATAAGTCAATAGCGCTCCCTGGTGGACAAACAATGTACTACAACACACTGCTGCACAACTACAGCTGTTTGTAAGTTAGGAACATCACTTACTGGTAAACAGAACTCCTCAAAGGCCGGTTTCACAAAAGTGATGTACTGGGCGAGCACTTGCTCCAGCTCTCTACCCCGCTCACTGATATCTCTCAGAACTGCAGAGAAAACACAAATCGGTGGAAATTATAAATTAAGTAAGGAGCTTCACTGCCTTTACAGTCGTCCTGTATCAACCCAGCTCTCACTACACACCTCGGCGTGAGAGCCGTGTGTCTGGATCTGTGTCGACAAACAGCTTCATTTGGAACAGATCTCTGATCTCCTGTGAGTAGAACATGAGGATGCCTTCAAACAGGACCACGTCGGCCGGATACACCGTAACAACCTCCTCTTTCCTGGAACAACACACACAAAAGAAATTTCCTCGTCTCAGTCAGCGACAACATTCAGGCACAGGGGTTATGCATATTTAATCCGATTGCACAATGACGCTAATTAGGAACCGCTTTAACGAGACTTGTAACTGCACGTTCTGCCAAAACACAGTAACAGGTGTCGACCACAATGCGTCTGTCACGTGCAGCAAACAGGCGTGCTCACCTGGAATGAGTGACAAAGTCATAAACTGGGATCTGGACCGTCTTCCCCTGCAGGATGTCCCTGAGCGTTTGCATTACCAGCTCATTGTCGAAGGCATCTGAGGACAAGAAAGGGCAAATGCTCATGTGGGACCTTCATGAGATGTCATGTTACTTGGCCCCGGTGAACACGTGGGACCCCGCATTGCACGTTTGGTAACCCAGGAACCCCCTTTCGTGTAACAGGTGTTGGGTTCAGTCTCTGAGCCTTAAAGCAGCTGCCTCTGAGAATCTGCCTCTGAGAAAGGCGTGCTGACTGTGAGGATTTAAACTCAGCTGAGAAAGGAAGCAGAAGCATGAGGGGGCAAAGTCGGATGCCAAACATGGAGACCACGCTTCTGCCAAAAGGCGGTGGAGGAAATAATCAACGCAGCAGTGAAGCACGCTGCTGAACACAGTCCTGATTTAAGCATGTTATATCATCGTCACAATCAAATTGCTTGTTTAAATTTGCAATTTATTGTCATTTAAGCCTTAATTTTTAATTAGTGTAGCATTAAAGCAACCTCAGCCATTACTAACACTAATTAAAAAAATCACTCCAGCATCTGATTTCATATCATTTAGAGAAAAATCTGTCGTGAGGCCTCCGAAATCTGATATGAATAGCAATCATGTGCCCGCTGCAGGCCAGCAGAGGCGATACATCCCATACAGGGCATTAACTGTGCCGTGAACTGCTCAGTGTGTGCATACCTGGGTGATCAAAGTTGAACTGGCCCTTAAGCGCCTTCGCCTTCTGCTCTGGGGTTAGCACCTTGTAGAAGCTGTCCTGGCTGAGGATCACCACCTGCCGCTGGTGGTGGTCGATCTTGTTCTGGCCAAGCAGCTCCATGATCTTCTCACATACTGACGACTGCAGAAACAGACAGATTAAAAAAGTAGGTCATGAGTAAGGAAAATGGGGGGGTAATAATGTACAAAGGCACATGGTTAAAAAACCTGCAGCAGCACCAAAGTAGGAGTGAAAACCAGTTTCAATTCAGCCCACACGCACACCGTCACATTTACAGAGAAGCAGGCTGAGTGGGTGGGTAATTTCCCACATCGTGTAAGGTCAGCTAAAACATCATAGGTGCCCAACATGTTTGCCCCCGCTGACCTTTCCCCCACTAAATGAATCTCACACCCAGTGCTGACTGGGCGTTCTCCAGCTGCCCGAGGCTCTGCTGGCTTTGTGTCAATGAAACTGTGCTACAATGAATCTGGACGCCCCCACTCGAGAGCTGGGAGGCTGCGTCAACTTAACACACCATTTCAGCGAGCCCGAACCCTGAACACATCAAAGATTTAATTCACACTGACAGTTGAGGCTCTGAATCTATGGCAAAGTTTGTCATTTATCTATATGGCAACACCATATGTTCACTTATTTAAATACAATAACGTAATATTAATATTTAAATTTATTTTTGTAAGGCAAAGACAATTGGTAATATACATATAAATACACACACATCAGACATCTAGACTGGTTTATACTTGTATGTCAGGGCTTGCAGCCTGTGTTTCTGTCTAAATTTAGTACTTTCAATTTTTTTAATTCTGATATAGTTTTTGTATTTTATCTTTTACATACGTATTCTATTGCCATTCAACTTGCTTTTCTATCTGTGCTATTTGAGCTGCTGCAACACGTGAATTTTCCCGGTTAGTGATCGATAAAGTTTCATCTTATCTTACTATAGTTGGTAATTTATGTTATATACTAAGATAGGGTTTTGCAAGACAGATACTTAGTAATAACCATTGTATACATATGCATGGGTCATTTTTGTGCGCTAGTGTGAAAGTAACGATACACTGCTTTTCATTTTTTGTAAGTATTACTTTCTTTGCTTGCTTGTATGTTCATCTCTTTTTACATGTTCAATCGCTCTCAATTATTACTGATAACAGTGATTTCTGGGTTAATCGATTCTGAAACATATCGACTGAACCTCTTTGTGTTTATTTTTGTAACTTAATGAACAAATAGTAATTCCTGTGTTCACCGAGCAAAGTCAGTCATCAGTGAGGCAGATGAAGATGCAACAGTCTGCATCGCTGCCACCCTGTGCTGTGCTGGTGGCTGCTTTCAGAGCAGGGCGCTACAATTGCGTCATCTTATCCGGGAGCAGTCACCTTACTTAAAGACTGGTATAGTCCGGCGTCATAACACCACAGACAACCCTCCGTCCAGTGCCCTGTGTGGGGGCCTTTCAGGAAGCAAAACACTGGCCCCGTGCCACTGTGGATCTAGGACAAAGTTGGGAGGAGGGGCCAGCTGAGGAGATGTAGTCGGAAGAGAGAAATCGTCCTCGTATCTAATTCTGCACGTACACCGCGAGTGAAACCAGCTACTAAAAGTCAACTTTGGTTACGAGAGGCGTTAAACTGTGGCTGTATAACTCACCAAATCCACGCGGGTCAACGGTTAATGTGAGGTGTGGTTTTTGGCACCGCTGCCAGGACTGGAAATACGTGACACCCGCTCCATAACAAAGAAATCCAATGACGTCTTCGAAAATATCCACGTCTGTGTGCTTACGGGAACAAGGAGGTCAGAAGCGACGAGTCTGCCGCGTGAGTTGCCGTAAATGCACATTATGGAGGCTTTACATGTAACGAGCAGAGTGTTGAAATGAAGATCGGTTTCATGTACTAACATAGATGCGATAAAATCTTCCGAGCTGCCATTTCCCGCTGGCGCGTGTCTCTGTTATGATTCATTATATAAACATCGAGGCTAACGTCATTTACAGTTAACGGTTACCTCGGGTCACTCACTAAAAATACCACTATACAACGGATTTTTGTCTTATTCAATATGATGTAAGAAACTACAATAAAAGATATTCCAGACGGGAAATAAATGCGATTCACACTGTTTACAAACACACAACAGACAACCAAAAGGAAAGCTAGCTATTGTCTAGCTAGCACAACCGGCACTGCTACAATGTGATGGAATTTAGCTAGGTAGCTAAGCAAGCTAACATCACTTCTCTCCACGTAGTCTAAAAGTAGCTAGTTGGTTATGCTAGCGACCGCCACCCTGTACTAAAGGGAAATGTGATTTAACAACAGAAAATGCGCTGCGACGCGCGGGAGATAAGCGTGTCAAATGAAACGGGTGCTAGAGAAGCGCTGGATGGCTAAACAGATGATATCGCTGTCAATCAAAACTCAACGTTGCGTCGCTGAAGCCACGCGGTCAACTAGCACCCGGCTGCCGGCTGAAGACAGCCTGCCGCGATTTAGCTCAAAATGCCCATGACAATTCGTGAAAACCGTCAAAATAGCTAGCTGGGGTGCCAACCTTGCCGCTGGCGGTGCCTCCGGACACACCGATGAGAAAAGGTTGTCGAATAATGCTGGTGTTCTCGCCGCGGTCCCTTAGATGTGTTTCACTGTCCCCGGCCATGCTTGCAGTGAGCGGCCGCAGCTACTGTGCTGGAAGATCATTGAGGCGGAGCTCCTCCCACAACACCACCGTTAACTTCAAGCACACTGTACATTTTATTTACAGTAATTTATTTACATGTGTTTTTCAGTCTATGTTAACTGTGTCGTGCGTAAAATCAATATTTGATTAACTTAATAATTATTAATTATTATCTTCATTTTTTCTCGTTTGTGATTGACAGTTATAAGAACCAATCGTGTGTTACTATGTGTTACGTTGCCAGATTCCACCGACGCTCGTACGTAAACTATTTGTCCCGCCTCCTGGTTGAATCCAAAATGATGTAGCCGAACATTAATCTAACATTATATGAACACTTATAAAGATTCACAACCTTTAAACACGCAGTAAGTGTAAGGAACCCTGTAAGTACGTTTTCTAAAGACATATCGTTTAACAGTTTAGTAACGTTACACTTGCTGAAGCTAGCTAACTGTTGCGTTAACTGAGTGAAACTCCTTTTAAACTTCACTAATGTCGGTCGTGCTTCAGTGAAGGGATAGTGTTACACTGTGTTAACTCGCTGAATGTTTGTGCTTTACAGTTACCGGCTGAACCACGAGCCCCAGAGCCATTTTGAGAATGTTCCCGAGGCTCGCTGCCTCCCTGCGGCGGCCCGCTGCTGCTCCACTCGCGACCGCAATACGATGCGTCTCCTCGGGCACAGTGGACATCACCGACCCGCTGAACTTCTGGGCTGGGAAGAGACGGCCGAGCCAAGAGAAGTGCAACAAGGAAAATGTTTACGAACCTGCAACAGGTAAGCTACACAATCCCTGTAATATATATTGTAAATTGCTGCCTGTTATTGACATTATTTGCTAACTGGACTTTGGTCCCTGCCGTGTGTCTGCTGGTATCTGGCCTGGCAAAACAGTATCATGTATTCAAGTATTTTAAGGGTTATTTTGACTTCCTGAATGCTTTGTAGTTGTCTTTCTACATAATACATTTTTCATATTTGACTTTTAATCTTCCAAGGAAAGTCAGCTGTGTATACGTGTGCTGCTTTTCAGCAACACACACCTCTATATGCTAATATATTCAGTCACACATGGCTCCTTTCCTGGTGCAACCAGTTTCAAGGCCCCAGTGCAGCTGCAGGGAAACAGAACCGAGACACACAACCACATGCTTCATCGGTACACAGGTTTTTTTCAGTCCTGTTGATTTTAAGGCTGATTGAAACAGGGCTGTCAATGATCTTCCTGCTTTGTGCAGCTGAATCAGGTGCTTCTCAGGACCGCAAAGGCTGTCCTCAGTCTGACTGGGGCAGATGGATTGATTTGCAGCCTTTAATTGTGCAAGCACACCAACATGTCAATGCTACTGTGTTTTTTGGGGGGTCAAAATATTATCTTGACTTCCTGAATGCTTTGTAGTTGTCTACCTACATAATACATTTTCACATTTGACTTTTAGTCTCCCAAGGAAAGTCAGCTGTGCACACATGCTCCTTTTCAGCAACACACACCTACATGCTTATTTATTCAGTCACACATGGCTCCTTTCCTGGTGCAACCAGTTTCAAGGCCCCTGTGCAGCTCCAGTGAAACAGAACCGAGACACACAACCACATTCTAGCTATTATAGCTTCTTTGATAAACAGTGCTTTTTAGTTTTATTGATTTTAAGGCCAGTTGAAACAAGGTTGTCAGCACAACTTCCAGCAGTGTGCAGCTGAATTAGGTGCCTGTCAGGACAGGACATATAGTACGGGGGGGACTGGAGCAGATGGATTGATTCGCAGACTTTAATTGTACAAGCACACTAACGTCTTTATTGGAGTCAGATGATGATGATGATGATTTTAAGGCACTTTGTGGCTTGGTGCCTAGTTTTAATTCAGATCTCCATTTGAGCCAGCACACAGCCTGTGTGCAGCCCACTCTTCTGGCAGAATGATGCTCCTCATCTAATCGCTAATCCTGTCATTGGACAAGATGGGAGTGTAAATGCCACACTGCAATCAGTGTGCTACAGCCCGCAGCCTCCAGGCGTAGACTTAATTTCCCTCTTTACTGAAGGATGACTCACTTTGAACCAATACAAACTAAGTCAACAGGTAAAGCGATGCAACCTTTCCTTCTGTATTCAACCTGTCACCATCATGTTTCACTTTGCAGGGCGAGTCTTGTGCCATTTGGAGCCATGTGGTGCTGTGGAGATCGAACAGGCTGTGACGGCTGCCAAGTCGGCCTTTAGCTATTGGAGCAAAATGTCTGGCATGGAGAGGGCGAGGATCATGATAGAAGCTGCCCTTATCATTGAGGTGTTTTTTGTTTTGTTCATTTGTATGCTTCTCCTGGTTTTCTTAAAGCATTTGGTGTGCCTGTAATTTGATGGCGGTCCTCTTATATCATGCATAACAACGACCTCTAGGGTGGGAATCACTATACACTGTATATATTTAATATAAAAAAAAAATAGCGGAGACATTTTTCTTGAATAAGTTGCAAGAGAAGGCAGACATCTCTATGGCCAATATCTCCAACACTCGGCAACTCACACCACAACCATCTAAACTGATGAATAGCACTACAGTTTAGAGGAAAAGTATGTGTTTTTGATTTTGAGGTGAACTCTGTTCCTTTGACACTAAAACATTTCCATGACTCATCTCATGATCTAAATCTCTTCCTTTGTTATTAGCGCACATTTAATAATGACACTAAACGGGGGATAATAGCCTCCCCTTACATCCATTGTACTTCATGAAAATAGTGTCCTGTTTTTTAAAATAGTGTCCTGTTTTGTACATCCAGTGATGGATCTGAGATGTTGCATAACACTAAAAAAATGTATTGCATTCACCCTGGCTTTCATGCACAGAGCAGGAGAGGGGAGATAGCTGAAATGGAGGTGGTCAACAATGGCAAGTCCATCACAGAAGCCCGCCTGGATGTGGACTCTGCCAGACTGTGTATAGAGTACTATGCAGGGCTGGCCAGCACTCTGGCAGGTTGGTACAGCACGACTCTCACTCATTAGTTAATGTTTTCCCACCTCCCAAAGGGTCTGGAGGCAACAGGGAAATAAAACAACTCATACAGGCACAGTGTTGCCAGATCGGAAATGTTAAAATATGATGCCAGAGACTTGAAGTGATCATATTTTAGTGGGTAACAACCATGAGAACCATTTTACAAAACACATCTAAATGACTTTCGACACGCCTACAAATCTACCCACATCATTTTCTTTTGAAGCAGGCTGATTAGTTATGAGTGGGTTTGACGTATAAAAGCCTGTTATTACAAAATTAAATTACAAGACAGCACAACTGGATGCCTCTTCATATTCTGCATGAAAACAGTTGAGGCCATGTTGAACTAAGCTAAATAAATAACTGGGCTCACTGGTGCATTTAAAACAACTCGACCTGAACACAGCATACCTTACTGAGAAAGTTTGAGCTCCAGAACCACAGCCATGCTCAAAAGGTCATATCCTTCACCATGCATGATTGCGTAGAAACAGGTCACGTGAGAAGAGATTAGGGTTTCTGCAGGTCCTTAAAAAGCCTTAAAATGTCTAAGATCTTATAAATGTGAGGCCTTCAAATTCATTATATCGTCTTAAATTTGAATTTGTGACTTTACTACCACAAACATTTTATTTAATTCAGTATATCCATCTTTTAATTATTTTTTGTCAAAATGAGTCGAGCTCTGAATAAGAAAAAGGTAATCTGTCAAAAAGTCAGTCTTGAATATGGTTAAAAATGAATCTGAAACAGTTTTTAAAAGCATTAAATTTAAATGTCTGATTCCTGTAGACACCCTGGAGATGTGCCAACACAGATGTAGGATCCATATTTTGCTTTTATGATCATGTCGGGAAATGAATTAAAGGGAGACCATGCAGAATAACACCGGCTGCTAATTGTAAGGGTCACAAAATGGTAAAATGATCTTACATTGTGGCACTTTCTTGGCATTATTGATTGACTCAGTATCTAACTATATAATCCATAGTTTTTATTAGTTACAAGGTTTAGTGGGAATCTTGCCCAGATGATGGAGCTTTTGCCCGTTAGCATCATTCATCTCAAACACTGATAAGTATTGTACGTGTTGGCAGAAGCAAAGGCTTCATGCAATACATCACTGTGATTTACTCTGTCGCCACTTTTTAACCCGAAATCTTAAAAATGTCACCTTTTAAAGCCTTTTATTTTACATGAAATACTACTGCCTTTCCTCCATCAAGGCCAGCATGTCCAGTTGCCGGGGGGATCCTTCGCCTACACCCGCAGGGAGCCTCTGGGAGTCTGTGTCGGCATCGGTGCCTGGAATTATCCTTTCCAGATAGCTGCGTGGAAATCAGCTCCGGCCCTGGCCTGTGGTATGGGATACTTCTAAACTTATCACGACATAAATTATTACTTTTTTAATGATTTCCTCTGTCAGGAAGGTTATTGTTTTGGTTAGCTATGTTTATTTGGGTTTAAGCAGGATATCTAAAAAATTAAAGGAGAAAGTGACATTTTCTAATTTCTAAAAGGTTTTGATAACACCACAATGTGATCATTTATACAGCACCACCGTATATGATGGCTCATAAATTTAACTATTCCAAAATGGCAGCTGCTGTCTGTGTCTATCAGAATGTGTATTTAATAGAGAAGCATATCTAATTTTGAGGATTATGCAGACTTGACAGAGGTACAATCTCTGAGTGCTTTCTCTGTGATTAAATGAGCCAGAACAATTTATTCTTTTGTCTGTCATCTACAATAGGCAACTCCATGGTGTTCAAGCCGTCGCCGGTGACGCCTGTGACAGCGGTCATTCTGGCAGAGATCTACGCCGAGGCTGGAGCTCCAGAGGGGCTGGTCAACGTAGTGCAGGGCGGCCAGGAGACCGGCAGTTTACTCTGCCACCATCCTGACGTTGCTAAGGTGTCCTTCACTGGCAGTGTGCCCACAGGCAAGAAGGTCAGTGTTACTTACATGATAGAACTAAGAATACTACACTACAGCTTGTCACGTTTTCTTCGTTTCATCTGTGTGTGACATCACATTAAAAACACCACTTTATCGGGTCTTTTCCATCCAGAATAATCCTTGTGTATTCCTCCGTGTGATTTTGACCCATAGATTATGGAGATGGCCTCCAAGGGGGTGAAGCCCGTGACTCTGGAGCTTGGGGGAAAATCGCCTCTGCTCATCTTTCAGGACAGCGATCTGGAGAACGCTGTGAGAGGAGCTCTCATGGCCAACTTCCTGTCTCAAGGCCAGGTGCGAAGTCTGCTCTGCTTTGGGTCATGCTGACACGACTTGCGTCCAGTCTCCACATGGAAGAATCTAATGCATTTGATGAAATGTATCACAGGTCTGCAGCAACGGTACAAGGGTTTTTGTTCAGAAGGATATTCTGCCTGAGTTTGTGGAGGAGGTGGTGAAGAGGACACAGGCGATCGAGATAGGAGACCCGCTGTTGGAGAGCACCCGAATGGGAGCACTGGTCAGCCAGCCACACCTGGAAAAAGTCCTGTCCTTTGTTGATCAGGCAAAGAAAGAGGTAAGACCTAATAATTAATTTAACAGTATACCAACAACAAGCTTGTGTGCAGCAATTTGAAATTGGATCTTGATGTATATATTCTGTTTTTGTAGGGAGCTACGGTGTTGTGTGGAGGTGAACGTTTTGTCCCGTCAGATCCCAAATTCAAAGGTGGATACTACATGACTCCCTGTGTATTGGGTAAGGCTCCCATACCTTCTTTCTTCAGAAGATACAAAACTTATTTTACTCTTAGTTACAGTGTTGCAGGCTCTTCCCAGTCCTGGCTGCAACACCTCAAATTTTTACAGGGGGTCATCACTGTCTGAATAGAGTTCAGATAAATGACTTTAAGGTCATGCAAGTGTTCTTTTTCCTCGTACAGGTGACTGCACAGATGAGATGACCTGTGTGAAGGAGGAGATCTTCGGTCCTGTCATGTCTGTGTTGTCGTTTGAAACAGAAGAGGAGGTGCTCCTGAGAGCCAACAACACAGACCTGGGCCTGGCTGCAGGAGTTTTCACCAGGTTGGTTTTGTAGTGGGACGTCTATCCCAGCTGACGGACTATCACAGGGCTGACACATAGACAGGCAACCATTCACACTCACATTCACACCTACGGGCAATTTAGAGTCACCAGTTAACCTGCATGTTTTTGGACTGTGGGAGGAAGCTGGAGCACCCAGAGAAACCCACGCTGACACAGGGAGAACATGCAAACTCCACACTGAGGGGCTTCCCACCCCGGGGTTCAAACGCCCCACCCTGAGTGCTTTATCAGTATGTGACAGGCAACAATGCTAACCACTGCACCACTGTGTTGCCTACTGCAGGATTGTCCTCAGTATTTATGTGTTTCGTCCCAGAACATTGATTTAAATATTCTTGAAATGAACCCACAACTAAATAAAGAAATGTTTCTTACCCTTTTGTATCTGTAGGGACGTGAGGCGAGCCCATCGTGTGGTGGAAAACCTCAAAGCTGGTTCCTGCTTCATCAACAACTACAACATCACTCCTGTGGAGGTGCCCTTTGGAGGGTTCAAAATGTCAGGTACAGAATGGTTGTTTGCATGCAGACCAGAGGCCTGTACTACGAAGCAAGTTATAACCAGTATCACGAAGCTGGTTGTCAGCGAGCTCAGTCAGCTGTGGGTTTTCCTGTCCAGTCACAAGTGCATTCATGTCATAGACAAATTTGTTAATTAGAAGCGACATCATCAGACACATGAATGAAATACTTCATAAGATGAAGTGTTGATACTTATTACCTGTGGAAATGTTCTGTTGTAGGAACAGCAAAAAGTCATATTCATCAGACAGCAGAGAAAGAAGATGTAGAAACACCGGAGATGATTTTCAAATATTAAAAGTAGGCCAAGGCTTAAAATATGTGAAGCTATTATTATATTTGACTTAAATATAGAGCAAGTCTTTTTTGCTATTAAATTGGATGATGAGGAAACAATGAATATGTCACACAAAAATGTTTCAAAGTAAAATCAGACTGTTTCTGCTACCGAAGTGAAGAGTGGCAAAGTCGTTAATGACTGATGAGGTGGAATATTTATTTATAATCACAGGAGGCAATTAACAGTGAGGTTTTTTTTCTAATAAAAGACAATCTTTTAGGCTTTTTTCCAGTTATCAACACACAGATGTCTCGTGTTATTCTGAGGCTAATCACTGTCACTGTCAGCCATTGAAATGAAGCTAAAATCATCCTGTGTTTAGTCTCCTGAATTATCTCTCTGTTTATCAGAAAGTCTGTTTTAAAACCAGTGGAAATAGAAAGCCTGCACCCCCAAGACTTCCCAATCACATTAGTGTAAGTGTAAGTAAACTTATAATCTTTATATTCAACAGGCATAGGGCGGGAGAACGGTCAGGTGACCCTTGAATACTACTCTCAGCTGAAGACTGTGTTTGTGGAGATGGGAGACGTGGACAGCCTCTTCTAGGACACACATAAAAAGGTGGAGGTGTGATAGTGACCCAGAGACTGGAACAGATGGTGTGAACCAGAACAGCGCTTCAGGGAAAAACCATCAAATGCTTAAGTGCAGAGGAAGAAGCCTGGATCAAGGGAGCTCAAGTCTGTCCTGAAAATGAGCCATGATGTTTTCTAGTATTTTCTGAATGTGATGGAAATGTAATTCTGAGGGAGTCAACCACAGAAATATGGAATTGCAGAAATTTGTCTTTTAAATCTGAAACACAGTTGAATTCTGTGTGAAGTTGATCAAGTTAAAGATTGTTCTCAGTATTTACTGAACTTTGATTTCAACATCTAAAGTATTAATGAGTCATAATGTGATGTATATGATTTGCACTATGTTTTGTTGCTTAATATTTTCTGTCATCCAGGTACAGAATAACTTTTTTACAGAGTTGTACTTAAGAACAAAAATGTTTACAAGTCAAGCTTTATTTCTTGAACAATACACATCTGTATATTTTTATACACACAAAATACTAAAAAATGAAGCACATTGAACACAGTGTTTAAATTACAGCTGTGACAGATTGTGCCTTGTTTGTAGAGATAAATATGTAAAGAACCTGTCTAATACATTTTCATATCAAATAAATGGTAACATAACACTAAACAGTCTAACATTGGAAGTAAATGAAGAAACACCTCATGTTTGTGCTCACATGACTGACAGAGCTTTTGTTTTGTGTAATCACACAGCTAAATTCTTCTTCTTCTCCTCAACAGAGTTTTGGCAACTGCAAGTCTCTAAGATAGACAAAAAGATAATCACTTGTCCAGTTTGGTTTTTTTTTTAGTTATATGTAATTTTCTGCATACTCATATAATCATGCCTCTAGTTCAACTATACCTTTGCCACAGGTCTCTTAGGTTTCTTGAACTGTGCAGACTCTGTTCAAAGTAAAGTCAATGATATAAATCTTATGATACATTTAACAGTTTTGTAACCGTAGCAGCTCATCGACTTACCGTCTTCAGAAGGAATATCCTCTTCGTCATTTATTCTCTTATGAGGATCCTGTAACCAGGCATTTACAGACAATTATGATAAACTTAAGGCGAAGTGCACCAACTGGGAAAAACATGAGAGAATTGAAAACAGTTAACTGGAATGAACTAGGTGTCATTCAGCATGCTCACGGCAATGTATTGCAGTGGAGGGGTCAGCAACAAAACATATTTAAGCAGCCTAAAAAAAAGTCCCACCTAAAAAAGCATTATCAGTTTATGTGTACAACATATTAAGAATACTTTTACTGCTTTGCTTTGATACACAGAGCAATTTCCGACGGGGAAGTGAAGCCATTATATTGCCCCCCATAAAGCCAGACTCCATTGAGAAAAACAATGGTTTAAGATTGCTGAACACAGGAGCTGCTGGTGTAATGCTGCCTAGATCATTCATTTTGTTTGTGTAATTGTGTGTCTTCGGTGAATCTGAAGTAACCCTTTTAAATGCCAATGTTACACAATAACAGAAACTAACTTAACTGGTCGGGGCAGCGGTAGACCAGCAGCTCCTATGCTCAGCATGGTAAAATTACTGTTTTTGTCAATGAAGGTTGGTGGCTTTGACAATAGCATGGATGGGGAACTGAAACTGTCAATGACTTCCCCATTGGAATGGGCTATCTGACGGTAAGGTAAAGAGGCAATTAAAATCTAAATGTAGCGCACATTTAATCTGTTACTGATCATTACACGTGGGACTGTTTTAGGTGGCTAAAATGTTTTGCTTCTGCCCCCGTCCACAGAAGTACAGTGCTTAGTTTCTGTGTCGGCGCTCCTGCTGCCCCTCCAAACTGGGGACCTACTGGCTGACGTCTACTGTAGGTAATACACTGACTATGGATTAACACCCCAAACGATCCAACTTCAAAATCTCCAAACTATCCCTTTATTAATAATAATCCTGTTTCTGGACCTACCTCGATCAGTTCCTTCTCTGGAGGGTTGCTCTGAGGAACCTGCTTGGTCTCCATCCCTTGGTTCAATTCTTTGAGCTTCTCCAACCGGCCTTGTTCCGCTGACACGCGCACTCTCAAGGTGTGAAAGGGCGTCTGCACCTCGCCCACCTTGAAGTGCACTGCCATGCCTTCAAACCAGAGGCTGTCACATTCGCCCTCCTGGAAGCCTGGTGGTTGGTAGTCATCAGGAGTGACTTCGGAAGGAGAGCGAGAGGAGATGTTTTTGCTATGCACTAGATTCTGAATTAATTTGTCAGGCAGTGTCTTACTGTCGTCGTAATAGTAGAGCTTCATGGTGAGGCACACGTTGTTGGGGAGGGCGTTCAGGTTCTGCATGAGCAGGAAGAGCTTCCTGATGAGCAACACCAAGGCTCTCTTGGTGTCCTCCAGTGTCACCTGCGCCTCCACATCATTGTTCCTGTGGTTTCACAGAGGTTATATCATCATCAATCAACTCAGTCACAAGGATGCTTGAAACAATACGTTGATGCAATCTGTTTTAACCTGAGTATGTCCATCTGTGGCCCCTTCTCAGTGTATTTGAATTTGAACTGGTAGGACTCGATGATGCACTGCAAAAGAGAAAAATAAATCTTAATCTTCACTGATATGACACGACACTGGAATTATGATTTGACAAAATACACCAACACTGTGTCTTTTGTTTATAATCTTATTTAGTTGTTCTAGTATTTAAGAGAGAACTTACATTGGGTTCATCTGGATTGGTGTATACCTAGATTATAAAAGCATCCACAAGGTTATTGTTGTGATTTTTTTCTCTGTGTAAGTAACTATGCATGTTGCTTTACCGACTGAATTTACTCACCCCAATGAACACAATGTAGAGCTGCAATGTAGAGGACAACATTGAACAACAGTAAAAAATAGCACAATCAAAATGGCAGACTACATGTAACTTTACCAATTCAACGTACTCGTGGATGAATTAACTTACATAGCGCTTCTCTAATGCATCAAAGAGCCCATCATCCTGGAACACACAAGATTGAACAGGTTGAAAACATCAATTAGGACAGGAAATTGCCTTCAGCCACCAAGTGCTGATTATCACTGCAGACGTCCCAGTGACGAGCTCGCTGCTGCGGCTGGCAGACTTAAGTACTGTATATTCTGGGAGCATTTAGGAGGGTTTATAATTACCATTTCACAACTTTGCTGGCACCAGGCGTGGCGCAGTCTTCACGCAAAACTTTGATGCACAAATCTGGAAGAATGGTAAAAAATAGCATGTATTACTCTTTGATAAAGCATACATGATTAACACTATGACACCTGTTAAATGCTGCGTCTTTTTAATTAATTCCTTTGCGCCAGGTCTAAAACAGGGGTGTCAAACATCTGCAGGCCAGAACTGGCCCACTAAAGGGTCCAGACATGTCCCCCTCAATATTTGGAACATGTACAAAACTGAGACATATTGTTAAAATCACACTTGATTTTCTCAAGGTGTTCATCATCTAAATTGTAAATGGATGACTGTTTTCAGAAAGGTGGTGTTGTTATTTATAGGTTATTATGCAATGATTTAACTGGTCCAACCCAGGTAAAATTGGGCTGCACCCATTTAACACCCATAGTTTTTTCTGTTTATTATGGGTCTCCAATACAGCTGTTATTACTAGGTAGAAATACAGTCATGGGTGGATTACTGAATGGGCCAACTGGACACAAAGTGTCAGGGGCCTGCTTGACCTTCACCTGCAAAATGTCACTCAAATTAACATGTACTTAGCACAAAGAGACACAGACAAGACCACAAAGAGATGCAAAGGAACTGCGAAGAGACACAAAACAAACAACGAGTATAAGTAAAACAGCCAAAGAGAGATACGAAATGACTACAAAGCAGCACATAACGGTCAAAAAAGACACAAAATTGCCTCAACAAGCCAGAACAATTTAAAGACATACAGAATGACCAAAAAAAGGACACACAATTTACTTGAAGAGACACAAAACATCCACAAAGAGACACAAAACAACTACAAGTATAAGTAAAACAGCCAAAGGAGACAAAATGACAACAAAGCAGCACAAAACTTAAAATTACCTCAATGAGACACAGCATAAAGTCATAGAGATACAAAATGACCACAAAAGACACAAAATTAACTTACATAGGCACATGACAACCATAAAGAGACACAAAACAACTACAAGTAGATGTAAAACAGCCAAAAGGAGACAAGAAATGACTACAAAGCAGCACAAAATGGCCAAAAAATACACAAACGATCAAAATTACATCAACAAGACACAATAATAATTAGACAAGAGACAAAACAAGCACAAAGAAACAGAACAAGCACAAAGAGACAAGGGGGCTATTATCTAATAATCTGTCCTTGAACACCATTAAAACACTGCCTTTTGTAAAGTTATGAGTAAAACCAGTTTTGATATAACATTAGGTCCTGCTTTTCCTAGTATCGATGGTGTTTGGGTATGTGTTCACCTTCTACGTATCTGGATCTGTAGGCATCCTCTGGAAAGATCCCCCTGAGGTAGGTGATGGAGGACACCGCCACCGCCATCATCCTCTTCACGAACACCAGCGACTCTTGCTCTGTTTTCAAGTCGCTGGGGAATAACCCAGTCCACTTGTGTAACAAATGAAAACAGATGAAGACGTTATTAATTGAGAGGAGACAACGTTTGACTCGTAGCTCGAAGACCACAAGATGGCGCCATTGTCTCAGCAACGCTACTGCGTCCAGTCTCCTGAACAGAGAGTTGAAAATATTGTTAAACAGTGACTTATAAATGAACAAACTAATTAAAACACACGGTAAACATGTTATCTTTTGGTAGTATGTGGTGTGAGGGTCAAACCTCGGCAGTTTCCTCCTTGCTCTTTCTGATGTACATCTTCATAGCTGCCATTTTGTCTCCTCGTGTAGAGCCGTCAAAGATGCTGATGATTAATTAATCAAGCTAACAAGGTGACTTCCGGTTACACCAATATTCAATATTCAATATCGGCTGAAATTACTGCAGTGGCGCCTTTACTCACAGAAGTACCTATATTTTAGCTCTATGATTTATTAAAAAGCCAACCAGAAATCCAGACAGGCTGGGATAAAGTTACTCAAACTATAAAATTACTCAAATATTACTTATGATATCATAGTTCGACTTTCCCGCCCAAAGTGTGCTAACAATGGCAGTACAGTAGCCCAGTCACCAGTTATTACTGTACATAAATTACTAAAAGTGTATCTATAAATTAGATTTACTTGGTTAAAGATGCTATATAACTTTCTTAATGTGTTTGCTTATGTTAATTACATTACTAATTACATTTAGCAAACAGCCCTTTACATGAAGAAGGGGTTAAATGAATAATAATGATAATTAATATTACCTTTTCATTGTGAAATAATGTCCTTTTCTGCACTTGATCCATTACAGCGTGGCTTTTAAAATTTTCCAAATCATAAATTACACAGCAGGACAAAATTCTATATAAGTAGTGTGCAGCTTCCAACCTCTTTGTAATTTGTTTTTTAATTTATTGTATTGTTTGTTTATTAACTTATTTTAGATTTGGAGTTTTTAATTGTTTCTTTTTTTCTGTCCAATTTTTATTTTATTTTATTCTTGTTTATTTATTTTAGATTTAGGTTTTTATTTTGTTGTTTGTTTTTTTGTCCAATATTTATTTTATCAGATTTTTTATTTTATTGTTTGTTTGTCTCATTTCATTTGGCCCTGAATTTATATCACATCTTGTCTTTGTCATGAATCATACACTTAGGAGTAGCTACGTGTCACATTGAAGCAATACTGGGAAAGCTACTTTTAAAATGTAATAGATTACAGATTAGTAATCAACCTTGTCTGTTGATAATATAATAAGTAACTTCATCAAAGTAATGTAACTCATTTGATTACTTCTTGCTAGCTTTTCCAGTAAATGTTTTACACTTCGGGATAAAGCAGAAAAAATAGGCTATGGCAGAATAATGTATTCCTGCATGGCACGAAGATGCAAAGAAACAGAAAAGAATGAATGTTTTATCCTTTAGGTTTCACCAAAAGAAATATATTTAAATGTAACCCCTTTTCAATCACCAACATTTTGAATAACAGCTGCAAATTAATTAAATATTTTTCTCAGTAACTGTAACTTACTACAATTGCATTTATTTTGTAATTCAATTACATGTAATTAGTTACTCCCCAAAACTGTATATAAAAATGGTATTGAAAAAGAAATTATTATGAAGTATTAAGAAAATGTTAGCCTTAAAAGGGCAAAAAGTGGGCCTACTCATTATGTAGAATGGCCCATTTCAGAGTCATATATATAATTGGAATAAAATTATTTGTAGATTGATCTTAATATCACTTGAAAGTTGCAGCTGATAAAGGTGGGGCTAATTGTAATGACTTTATATACTGCTGTGGATCTTAATCTATAAATATATAAAATTTACTTATTGATAATATTTTGTATTAATCTGAATCTGTAAAGTAACTTAAAATAAATGCCATGGAGTCAAAAGCACAATATCTTTCCTGAAATGTTGTGGAGCAGAGGTATAAAGTAGCAGAAAATGGTTAATACCCAAGAAAAGTACAAGTACTTTAAATTGTGTTTATGTACAGTATTTGCATGAATGTATTCAGTTACTTTACATCATTAGGTAGTTGAGCTGCAGGTGTTAATTCAAGTCAAATACATAAAGAGAACATTCACTGACTGGCATGCCCAGTTTGGCATAAACTTCCTTCTCATTTTAGACTCCTTAAATCGGACTTTATCTTCCCCTATTAATTTTATTTGGTTCACTATGTGCTGTCACTGAGCTCAAAGATGTGATAAGGGAATTATAGTATCTCAATTAAATGCTCTGTCATTGTGAAACTCCTTAAGACACTGCACATGAACACACATAAAATACAATTCAACAACCTGATACAACAAGCACAATCAAACAAATTAAATAAATACCATAAATTATAAACTGTATTCTTTATTTAGATGAAATGCCATGAGTTGTTCACTGTAAAAAAAAAAAAAAAAAGTACAACATAATTTAGGGAGGTGCTTGTGGCTTCATTCCAATAAAAATGTTTCTATGGTCCTTTGCATCTAACAGTGGTAAGGAATGACATAAAAGAACGCACAGACGTTGAGCTCAGGCCGACAGTGAAAATAGCATACATCACCACAACATAATTACATAAGTATATACTTTGGTCATAAGTGCTCTATTCACTCTACAGACAACATTACACACAACATGGTGACTACAAAAAATGTCTCCTCCACAGGCACAGTGGCTGACTTAAATATTGTTCTCTGGAAATGTAATCTCTAAATGAAATCTCCTACAGCAGGCTGCAGACTCGGGGCTTATTACTGCTTGGAGAAGAAGTCTTTGCTCTTCTGGACGTCAGGTTTGATGGTGTCACTTCCTGGTTTCCAGCCGGCTGGGCAGACTGAAAAGATAAGCCTGTAATGAGTGCTGGCTCGGTAGATGAAACAGTAAAGACTGGTGTCAATATGACGCACGTATATAACCTCTACTGCCTTGGGTTGAAAGCAGGGAAATGCATCAAACGTTAGGCTGCATAATGTAAAGTGTCTTTATGCTACATCATGCTCAATTTATTTAAGTCTAAAATCATTTCTCATTCATGTGAACCTCAACACTGACTTTGTATATGCTTTCAGGTCTTTCCCATCTGACATATAACTTATGTTGCAAATTATATCCAAAGAGAGAACTTTGGATTCAAATAAGTATAACAGTCTAATTATTAACAGACGCATATTTGTGTCATTGAGGGCGAGGTGAGAATATTTATCACTCACAGTAAAACAAATTTCAAACAATTTTAAAATCTTGCAGTGACAGAATACTTAAATAAACTTACATACTAAAGAACATGGTCAAATACATTACACACATTAAAGGTATACTATGCAATGTTTTTCTAAAAAGAAAAAGTCTTGCGTAGTAATCCCTCTTAATTATTACTTATAATGCACTTAAAGTGTGTAGCGGCGTATCTTTCTGCAGAGACTCTGCCCTCTGCCTTCATTTTCTTCTTATTTTCTGTGTTCAAGATGTTGTGGGTACAGCTAGCAGGTGAGGTATAAAAAAGTAGCGACCAGGTGCCAGATCATAAGCAGCATACATCAAAGAGGGAGCTACAAAAATTGTGGACATAGCGCCGGAAAAATTGGAAAAAAGTGCACGAGTAACCCTTGGATTAGCTTTCTCTTTCACTTTCACTGGGGAGTTTTGTTACAAACAGTAACTGACAATTCCTGCATAGTAGGGATGACAATGATCAACGTTAGACGAATATTTTTGACCATTTACGCATGTCAGTCTGTCGGTTAATTTTGCTACCCTTCAGTTTATTGTATTGTGCACCATCCAGGTCTAGTGGGAGCTAGCAAGTGGTGGAACTCATTCGGCAGTAACCACTAGTAAACACCATCCCATACTCCTGTCTCCCCCCAAGTTGCTCTGATGAGTAACTGCTTAATTTTGAGCCGCAAACCTAGCATCACACACTGTAGGGGCATGATCCTGCAGTTGTTTTCCTCTGTGTAAAAATGCAAAGGCAGCATAAAGAAGGGACTTCATAGCAGCTCTATAGCATGAACTGTGTCTAAAGGGCTATATTTAACACTGCTTAAGGGGTTTTGCTGCCAAAAATGAAGCCGCTTTCTTACTAGGGTTGCCTGGGGGGGAGACCTGAAGGTGGTCGCCATGTTTGCACAGCAACGCTGTGTGGTAAGGAGGGCGTTGCCAGTAGTAATCGCCAAATGAGCAGTGCTGCTAGCTAGCTCCCACTGGACCCAGACAGTGCGCAGTGCAGAGTGCCCAGGGCTAACGTTAGCTAACCAGTGGACACCAGACGGTGGACAGTGGGCACTATGTTTCTGCATGTTACTGCAGCTAGCTGCTATCTGTCAGCAAAGCCAACAGACAATAAAATGGGTGACTAGTGTCAAGGTATTGAAAGCTAAATCAACCCAAACTGACATCCTTACTGCATATACTGTCTACTTTTAAGATGCCAAACATCTGCAGTATGTTACAGCAGTGACTCACCTTCTCCGTGCTTATCAGTGAACTGAAAAGCTTGGGACCAAACGCATGATCTCGTCAACAGAGCGTCCAACTGGGAGGTCGTTGATGGTGATCTGTCTCAGGATGCCCTTGTCATCAATGATGAACAGACCCCTAAAAATAGAGAGAAGGGCAATTCATGAGTTTCAGAAAGAGCATGAAGTAAGTCCATATTCTCCTGCTCGCTGCCTGAGACATCTCTGGGGTGCATTCAATGACATGTTGAGAAAAGTGTACCATTTCCCTTAGAAAGCAAACAGCAACTAACACTGGCTTTATTATTTTTAACAATCAAAGAATACTGAAACAGCCAACATCCACATTGTTAAACCAACCTGTAGGCAATTCCCTCATCCTCCTTTAGGACGCCATAATCTGTGGAGATGGTGCGCCGTGTGTCAGACACCAGGGGAATCTTCATGGCACCCAGACCACCCTGCTTTCTTGGTGTGTTGGTCCTTTGAGAACATAAACCACAGAGAAAACGTGAGGAGTTTGCAATCCACACAATTAACGTGTACATTATAATGCTTGTAACTACCATGCGAAATGGGAGAAGTGTGAGTCGACAGAGGCGCCGATGACCTCACAGCCAATCTTCCTGAAGTCTTCAGCAGCATCACTGAAAGCGATGATCTCCGTCGGACACACAAAGGTGAAATCCAGTGGATAGAAAAAAAAGACGACATATTTTCCTGCACCAAAGGAAAAGAAAACAGATGAGCCTATTGTCACGTGACAATGCACCTAATTAAAGGCTAATTAATTCTGAGCTTTAGAAGTGTAAATGAATGTCTATTCAGTATATTGTGGTATCACAAAGCAGTGAATCACAGTCCAGAAGAGAGTGTCATCAAAGCATGTCCTCCACTCAACAGAGGATGGTATACCTCTGTAGTCTGACAGCTTCAGGTCGCGGAATTGTCCATCTGGCATCACCGCCTTGGCTGTGAAATCTGGGGCCAGCTTTCCAATTTGTGCCTTGCCTGCAGCCATCTTCAGTCTAACTGGATCACAGAAGAAGGAAACTGTTTATGTATTACACAATCTCTTCTCAAAATCACAGCTGTGCATTGTTTCTTTTGTGTATGCAATCATGGATAAACCATAACCCTTCCTCAATTACTGAACAAGACAAAAAGTAACATCTCTTTTGCACAAAATATCAACCTGATTGTTAACCTGTTCTGCCTGTAAAGAAAACTGTTGGTATTTTAGGGCTGCAACTAATGATTATTTTCCTTATTGACTTATCTGCTGATTATCATCTTGATTAAGAGTAATTGTTTTGCATATAATGAAAAATATTTACAGAATCCATGGTGACACAGGTTTGCTATCATATAACATAAAGAAAGGCAGCAAATGCTCACATTTAAAAAGCTGATGCCAGACGATGTTTAAAACCTTTGCTAAAAAATTTTCAAATATCAACTAGTTTATCATTTCAATCAGTTTTCATATTTGTCCAGTCATTTCAGCTCTAGTGTATTTACAAGTGAAAATGTGCTACACAATCAATCTGTGTAAATTTGCTCTGTTAACAAAAAATATGTGAATATTTAATTAATGGGCAACTATTCTGATAATAGGTTGACTTTAAGATAATTGCTTAAGCAACAACACCAAACATTCCCATGTTCCAGCTTCTCCTATGTTGTTTCTCTGTGTCTTATGTGATAATAAATTTAATTACTTGTGTTTTCACTATCTGTTGAGATCATCTTAGGAAATTTTGATCGCCATTTTGACTATTTTCTGACATTTTGAGGAAACAATTCATCTGCTACATATAAAGGAAACGATTAATCAGCTACTTGTACAAATTAATCATCACAGGTGAAACAAAAAAAGTTTGTCAGAGTTAATCAGAGTGAAACCATTCTTATATAACTACACATATATTAGTGGCACATGGAGGTAGGAAAATGTGTAATACACTGTAGTATAATGGTTATTATAAAACCAGAGGAGAAAGACAAAAAAATCTTCAGACTCACAAATACTATTTTAAAGGGATTGATTGACATTCATTAACTTCCGTAACCGCTTATCCTCTCCTCTTGCCTCTTGTTGGTGTCATTTTTAGGTTAAAGAGACCACTTTTAAGTGGTAAAAGTAAACTGTTGTTAAATGTGGACCCACATGATTTTTTGTATTATTTTTTTCCTTCTCTGACTAGTGTCCTGTTTTATCATCATTTATTATCATTACTCTGTCATGCTATTTCTTTTGATTGGTATGTATTTTCCTTCCTCTTCCTCAGATGTTTAGTTGCTGCATCAGTGTCTACTGTAATCGGACTGAGAGTTTCCATATACGATACATATGCTTACATAGATGTTTAACAGTATATTGGTGACTGACTGTAATCACATTTTTCAGTACAGTGTGTGCTTTGTTTAGTCACAGAGAGCTAAGTCAGACATTAAGTTGTTGTGGCCACTGTGTGTTATATTTGTGTTGGAAACTAAATCTGATTACCATAGATTGATAGCTGATATATGTAGACTGTAATTTAAGATCAGACGGTTATTAATGTAACTTTAACTGTATGCTTGAACTGGCAACAACCCAAACCAATGAGCCATTTCCACTTCTTCTCTGTTTAAATTCACAGGTGTTTCCGCATATACATTACCAACGTCCATTTGAACGTTTTTTCTTTTCCGAGTAACGTTACAATAGTAAAGCGAAAACCTAAGTTACTGCACCCTAATGCGTTGTGGTTTCACTAATTTAGATAACATCAACGGAAACGTCAAAAATGTCGAGATTTGTCCCTTGAGACTTGAGTTAACCAACCGGTAAGTTACAGTCCAGACAGTGGGAACTTTTCATTTAACAAATAACGTTACAAAGAATGAACGCATCTAAGTTAATTGCACATTTTCTTTAGCCCTCCTATAGCTAGCTTAACTTACTGAAAACCCGTTGTGAAATTTTGTGAAAAACCACTTGTTGAACTCTGAATTCAGCCGACGCTACACAACTTTTTAAAAAATAGTTAATAGCTTAAATAAACCGAACAAATAAACTTTAAACTACAAAACAGCGTGAGAAAAACACAATTAAATGTATTGTATAACACATACCTCAGCTTTGATCACACCACAGAGACTGACACCGGAGAGAAGAGTGCACGAGCTGACAGGCTCGAGTGGGGAATTTATACCGCGGCTCAGTTCTCGCGATAGGACCGTTCAGAGCGCGATTACAGCCCACTTCGGTCAAAGCCTCCAGCCTCCCACTACACAGCATGACTTTGCATTTTTCCTAACGACCGT
This sequence comes from Epinephelus cyanopodus, assembly GCA_026686955.1. Taxonomy (NCBI): domain Eukaryota; kingdom Metazoa; phylum Chordata; class Actinopteri; order Perciformes; family Serranidae; genus Epinephelus; species Epinephelus cyanopodus. Next base: position 17,273,458 of record CM048926.1, on the reverse strand, counting down.
TCTGGGAATATTTATGCTCTTGTGAAATCACAGGGAAATATTCGTCACATTTATATCTCCTCCATCTTCACAGTCACATGTAAAAGGCAACTTTTCATCTCTTGATTCGCTCTACAACCAGCTGAATCTGGATCCTGGACACTGGATCTATTAGTCTGAAAGTAAAAAAGCAGGTAGCAGTTTCCTAATCCAGCCCTGCAGGGGTCACGGAGTCATGAGGTTTCATCATATGACTCAGTCTCTATCAGGATTCAGAGCCAAATACATTGTCATCATGAACAGGCATTAAACAGTACATTTACACTGCTGCTACAACCTTGGCTCTCTTGCAGCATCTCAGTGCCTTATCAGCCACTTACTGATTAACTTTACCACTCAGTCTGTCCCACATGCAACAAAAGACAATAAAATATGGCAAGGCTGTGGCAAAAAGGAATATATTAACTCTTTTGAAAACTAAAGATGTGCCTTCTTTTGAGACCTGGTTGGCAGAAATCACCAACTTGTTGAGTTTCTCTCAGCTCTGTAGTCTTTGATAAAATATGGCAGCCATTTATGTCCTGTTTATTGAGAATGGCCTAAAGTGTTCGTATGTATGTATATATATTTGTTCAAAATGGTTTGCACAAACAACATGTGTGTACTTGTACTATATGTATATGTATATCTCATTTTGCAGACATCCATTTTGTCATTGTTGGAAGAGCATTTTTCATTTTGTTTTATCCTTTTCTTGTCTACTTTTTTTTCTTATTATTCATCTCCAAGGGTGGGGGGTGGGTGACTTGTGTTGTTTGTGTAAAATCTGAAAATCCATCAATAAAATATTTAAGAACCCACCCACACATACAACCCACATTTTTATGTAGTCTTTTTTTGCTTTGTGTAATGACCATGTCTCACATTATTTCAGGACATAGCCATGAAGAAGACAAGCATGAGCTCACATTCTGTAATAGTGATTTGTCACTGGAGCACATTTAAGAGGGAACTAAAAGGAACACATTTTAAATGCTGATAGAAACTGCAGTTCACCCCAAACAGATAAAAACAATAGCACCAACACACACATATACTTCTGTACAAATTCAACACACTTTTTTTTAATATCAAATATAGAGTGAGACCATTGCACGTTTAAAATAGTCTGTGAAGCTACGTAAAACTGTTGCACTCAGTTGTCAGTTTCCTTCATGTTTCCTGGATTGCCACTTACTACCAACCTACACACAGTGGAACGTACAGCACGGGGCGGTGCACTGTTGCACTGTTGCAACATCTTGTACTTATCCTGCAGGCTGCCGAAGGCATTTTTTTTCATTCTCGTTTCCTCCTCGTCCCTGCTATATTTACTTAATGACTAGGCTGAGGAACAGGAATACTGGCTGCAGTTTCTATGATGAACAAAGGAATTTAGATTGGCATGTTAGTCCCTGTTAAGAGAGTCTTTCATTAATAAAATTATATAATGTGTTAAGAAAATTTTGAAGGTGCAAAATCTTGTGTTTTGTTTGACTGTGTGTTAATCATTCATAACATCTTTATGCTAGTTTTACAAACATAACTTCTGTTGATACACAGTCATGGTTGGGAGGTGGTATCCTGTTGATTGGTTACTTTATAGAAGCCTTTCCTCTTTAATGATTGGTTGTACAGTCCTGATGTCACACGGACTCCACAGGACAGCTGTTAAGACAGCGACGAGTGAGAGATCACTTCTTTTATTCTTTTATCTGAACTGATTTCCTGATGATATTATGAATAAAAAAAACCATGCATTTCATCATTAATGATATCTATTATTGCCAAATTTTCTCCTAATGTAATGAACTGTATACTTCATCTTGTTGGACAGAAGTGCACAGCTCTGACTAAGTTGAAAGATCTGAACATATTCTCCAAGTCCTATCTACATTCAAGCCGAATGCACTGAACAACAAGTCTTGTGTGTGACAATTACTACAAGAAGTGAAAAACACAATGAAAGGGAAGTGAGGCTGGTTTTACAGTGCCACATGCTTTATTTCATGGCATTGTTGTTTTGTCATTGAGTTTCATGTCAAACTAGCTGATAGTAGATAGTAACCCTAATGCCCAAATTCCTAGCTATAGCCTACAGTACATGCATGGATGGGTTACTGAATGGGTCTACTGGGCACATGAACCCAGAGGCCCAAAATGTCAAAGGCCCCTCTGGCCTTCACCTGCAAAATGTCACTAAAATTAACACATACTGACCAGGAAGAGACTCAAAATGACTGCAAAAAGACAAAAAAGAGATGCAAAGACACTGAAAAGAGACATAAGATAACAAATAATGGGCAAAACACCCACAAGGCAACGTACAATGACTACAAAGAGACACACAATTACCTCAAAGTGACCCAAATGACAATGACAAGACACAAAACAATCACGAGAAGACATAAAATGACTACAAAGCAACACAAAATAACCACAAAAAACCCATAAAATTATCTTGAAGAGACCCCAAAATTACCTAAATAAGACACAAATCAACCACAAAGATACACAAAATGACTTTAAAGAGGCACGACTGCCAAACAAGACCCCAAATTACCTCTAAGAGACACAAAACAACCACAAAAAGACACAGAATGATTACAATGTTACACAAAACAACCTAAAGAGACACACAATTGCCTCAAAGAATCTCAAACAACTACAAAAAGACACAAAACAACCAAAAGAAGACACATGACTATAAAGTAACACAAAACAACCTGTAAAGATACAACATTACCCCCAAACAACTACAAAAAGACACAACACAACCATAAGGAGACATAATATGACTATAAAGTGACACAAAACAACCAAATAAAACACAAAATTACCTCAAAGAGACCCAAATGACTACAAAGAGATACAAAACAATCACAAGTAGACATAAGATGATAACAAAGTGACACAAAGCAACGAAAAAGGGGGGAAAAATGACCTAGAAAGACACAAAATGTCTTCAGTAAGACACACAGTTACCTGAAAGAGACCTAAAACAAAACACAACCACAAGGAGACACAAAGTGACCAAAAAAGCCCTAAATTACCTCAAAAAGACAAAAAAATACCATGATAAGACTTAAAATTACCTTGAAGAATCCCCAATGACAACAAAAAGACACAAAACAACCACAAAGATCCGCAAAATGACAATGAAGTGGCATAAAACAACCAAAAAAGACACACAATTACCTCAAAGAATTTCAAACAACTACAAAAAGACACAACATTACCTCATAAAGACACAAAACAACCACAAGGAGACACAAAATTACCACAGCGTCTGCATATCTGGCTCGTATGTAGGAGAGGTGGTGGGGCCTCCTTGCATATCTGTGCCCAGGGACCCATTGTCTCATAATCTGCCCATGTTTACATGCTGACACATTGATCTCAGAAAACGAGGCTCTATATGTACTGTTTGTTTTAAAGCCAGCATTTATAGATAAGTGAAACATGCATTGTTTTTCAGAGAGCATTAGTTCACCTGAGTGTGTGTCGCCTGGACACACTCAGGCTGTTATCTGCTCAAACAGCCCGTCCGCCCTGCCTCCTTTCTGCGCTGTCACCAAGCAATGTCTTTGCATGCAGTTGCCATGGGCACCGCATCAAGGGCCAGATAAGAGGGGGACACACAATAACCTCCTGTTAGAAGCACTGCGGTGGGCTAGTGATCAAACGCTGCGCTGTGTTCATCTCCTGCTTCACAATATGCTCGTAATCAGTGCATCTGCTACACTGCTGGTTCCAAAGCAACTGGATGTTTGAAGGGCCCTTGTGTGTCCATCAATCATCCTGGTCCCGTTAAGTCGTGCAGATGATCACAACACTTCTTTTAAATGGATGAAAAATGGTTGTAAAGTATACCTCTGATCCCGTATTGGTAAATTACCGCAGCTCCATGTTCTCGTCAAGTAATTCAAATGAGGGTACACAGTATGCTTCATATACTGCACTCAGTGATGGAGGCCAAGGCTATACAGTGCATCACTGCTCTGTGGGGTTTTTATCAAAGGCGTACTGGTTGTTAGCTCTAGCACAGCCAAAAAAAAAAATAGAAGCAACAGATCTTTGAGGATATTACAAAGTGTTTCAACCCCTTCAGAGGAATGTAAATTAACAAGAAAAGAAAAATCGGACAACTGGTGTGTTAAGTTCAACATCACAAATGGACCAGAAAACAGGTTAGTAAACAGTAAAAAGCAGCATGGAGGCCAGTGAAATAGTGGTTACGTCTTTGTTTTATCTCTTACTTGTTCAGTCTCTCTTTCAAACTTGGCGCTGACTACATTTTGTATGATGTTTGACTGCAGCTTGGACGGACACGGATGGTGTTTTGTGGCAGCCTGTCATTGCATTGTGCCAGCAAAGGGGCTAAAATTAGCGTGTCCGTCACAGTATTTTCATCACTGCTGATAGGAGTGAATGCCGATTGTAACCTTTCCCATGAAATACAAAAAAGACGATACAAAAGATGTTAGCTGACGACATATTCAACACATTCCCACTCCAACCTCATCACATATAGACGTTGGGTCATGGACTTTCATATCCACACATAACATGTAAGGTACCCTGGATGCATTGGTTGTTGATTTTCTGGGACACCCTGTCAAGTAATGTCTGCTACATGCATTGTCTTCTTTCAAAATACACACGGACAAACACGAGAGGGATACCAGTCTTGATTATAGATCTTGATTTGACCCTCAGGGGCAAAACATCATTACCGAAATAAAAAAATGCATATAGAGCCAGAGTATGCGACACTTGTTTTCTATAACCAAGTCTACTGCTAGTGATCAGCACCTCGCTATAATCCTGAGAGTGAATTACTTTTATATTTGAAAAAGTGGTACCGTCTAACTCATCTAACGCTCTACAAGAAAGTAAATAAGTGAATAATCCAAGCATGTTGAACTGTAAGTAGGCTGAATGCATGTATAAGGTATAAAGAAACATATTTTGTAAATCTTCTGCAATACCTGAAGTAAATTCCCCCGAGAACATTCCCACTCAAACCGATTGCCTCTGATTGAAAGAAACATGAGCTAAATGAGCTGTGGTGTGTTGTGTTGATAGATTTTCAGGGGAATTATAGCTGTTGTCTGTATTGATGACAGGGTGAGAGGAGGCTGAGTGGGATTGTCTCAGTGTGAGGTTGATTGGCTGCCAGGTCCAGACTTGTCTTGATGAGACAGGAACACAGTGGAGGCAGCGGGAGGAGCGCAGAGGGGAGCAGGGTAATCCCTGTCCCCTCACAGCAGGACATGACAGCAGCATTCTGTACCTTTACACACACAGAAAACACACACACAAATATACAGCACCACCACTTAATTTTGATCAGTTATTTAATACTGAATAGCTTTGATAAAACTGTTGCATACAGTGGTGGTATGGTAAGTAGTTATGGAAGCCCAAAATGTTCAGTATTAAATAAACACAAGAATACATAAGATGTGATGAAATGAATAATTATGTATATGTCAATACAAACAAAATAGCATTAATATTGAATTTTATTTTAACTTCATGCTTTTCATATATAATTATTACGGGAGCGTATTGCATTCCCTTGACAAATAAAAAAAGCCCTGTTTTTCTAAAAAAAAAAAAATTCTGTTTTTCGAAGTAATTTATTTATTTTTCTGAGGTTTTTTTGGTGTAATTTTTTTCTGGTTTTTTTCTGAGTAATTTTTTCCCTGTTTTTCATGGAAATTTTTTTCTGGTTTTTGTGGTAATTTTTTTCTGTTTTTTGTGGTAATGTTTTTTTTTTTGTAGTTGAAATTGTCTAGGAGCAGGAGTCACCATGGATGCAGGGGTCACTTGCAGGTGCCAGGTGGGAGCTTATCAGGAGATTTTCAAATATCTCGTCTCCTAGTTCAGGAAAAAAAAAACTACCACAAAAAAAACAGAAAAAATACCCCGAAAAACAGAAAAAAAATACCACGAAAAACAGAAAATATTACGCCAAAAAACAGAAAAATAAATAAATTACTCAGAAAAACAGAATAAATTGCTCTTTTTTATTTGTCAAGTGAATGCAATACGCTTCCGTAAATTATAACAACATATATGAAAAATAATTTTGTACTTTTACTTGATTTTGGATGCAGGACAATGTTGAGTCTGTGCCTTTAAGAATTCTCCCGCGCTGGTTTCCGAACCCGGAAAGCGACCGGAAAGGGCAGGAATATTTCGCGCCAAATTGAAACAACGGAGGATCAGTGTGTGTGAGCGGCAGCAGCAGCAGCAGCAGGAGACGAGCTGAGACACAAACCAACAGGCTCTGCTTTTAACGTTTCACTCGGTATTTCTCTGTCAAGGTATGTAATGACTCAGCGTTAGACTCTGTGTTTATGTAAATAAAGTAGCATTTAATAATATTTACGGTCTCAGCTGGGGCACGTGTTCGGTTTTAGCCTCATATAACTTAGTCGAGTTGATAATTAATTGTCGTTGTGTCCAGTTTAGGTAACATGGAGGAGGCCAACAAGCTAATCGGCACCGGGAAGAAGCACCTGGTGATGGGGAAGGTGGTGGAGGCGGTGAGCGCCCTGCAGGAGGCCTGCGGCATGCTGTGAGTCAACTACCGCACAATAGAGGCCAATAAACACACATTAGATTATTAGGTTAATGAGCCAGACAGCATCAGTGCGGCCACATGCTTAATTTTGAAGGTCTTGTTAAAGCTTTACAGACCTGAAAATGACCAGTGAGGGAAACATTAACACACACTATCACACGCTGTGCAATATTTTTCAGTGTGCGACTTTATCATGCATATAACTGCACATATTTCTTATGTTTACTTTATTCTACTCTGGTTTATTCTATTGATGTGTTTATATTGTAGTTAAATTTTCACACATACAGCCTCAGCATATTTTATTTTTAATATTTTAATATCTTAAGTATAAGTGTCAAACACTAGCACAATGCACATTTTATGTTTTATTTTAATGCACATTTTCATTTCTATTATTTTATTGCTTTATATTTACATACTTATATTTCATGCTTTATTCTTTACATGGAGCGACTGTAACCAATCACAGTTTCCCCTTTTAGGGATCAATAAAGTATTTCTGATTCTGAATAATTTTGTTTTTATTTGTCACCTTTTTTTTCTTTCTTTGATTTATAAAAAAAAAAGTGACAAAACTGATGACTTGTGTTAAAACCTGCAATAAAGATTTAATTAATAATTAATGAATTAAATTAAAATAAAGAGAAATAAGTGAAATAATCTGCTTGCTACCAAAAACACTGTATGTATCAGGGCTGCAGCTAACAGTTATCTTCATTATTGATTAATCAGCCTATTTGCTCTAGTAATCGTTTCGTCAATAAAAAAAAAAAAAAAAAAAAGTCAAAAAATTGCGTGTGTAACATCCCAGTGCTCAAGGTGACATCTTGGAATTGTGTGTTTTACCCTACCTACAGCCCAAAAACCCCAAACTACTCACTTTATCATTGTGTATGACAATTAAAGCATCACATTTTCACATTTAGTAGCACAAAATCAGCAAATGAAATAGTTTGTGATTTAATTTCAGGTCATTAACTAATTGATAAATCAAATAATCGTTTGATCTCTAGCGTGCAGATTGACTTAAGGAAGCTGTATCGCAGGTCTTTCAGGATGCAAATGCAAGCAGAGTTGGGGATTTTTACAACTACCTGGAAGAAAAAGAAATGTGACTTACAAATTAACCACTCCTAAAGGATTAAAACTAATTCCGATATATTGTAACTTTTACTCACTTAAGTGTTCAGTTTAATTTTATTTATACATCCCAATATCATAAATTACTATTTGTTAGAGCAGAAGGTTTCTGAGCTAAAAAAAACTGTTTCATGGTCGTTTTAATGGTTTGTTATGCAAATAAGAGTAACTGTACGCAGCTGTCTTTTCCATACATGCAAAAACTGAGTAGTTTTCATTTGTGTTTGATCATAATTTGACTTTACAACTTAATGTTTTCTGTCATTTCAGGGCTAAAAAGTATGGAGACACAGCAGACGAGTGTGGAGAGGCTTTCTTCTGGTGTGGCAAAGCGCTGCTGGATCTGGCACGGTAAACTCACGACTGAATTTATCCCCACCACCACCTGATCAGTGCTGAGTCATTTCATAGACATTAATCAGCAGAGATGGGTGAATGAAGCCGAAGAAAGCTTTGGGGCTTCGTTTTACTTGTGCTGCATCAAACGCAGCAAACATTGACATCTGGTGGCCTGAAACGTGCATAGCAGCTCAGACTGAGAGCACCACAACTCCCTCTTTGATTTTATAGTTTTAGTCTCACTGTGTGCAATAAATGTTCAACAAGCCTGTGTTTTATAATCAAATAATGCTTTTGATCATAAGTGCTGCATTAAATGTAGATGTCACAGTAAAAATAATTAATGCATTATCCATATTGTGTCAACACAAAACCTTCAAGTTCCTGATTGGTGTAGTTTCGGCTCAGTGTCAGTGTGGGTTTATGTGTTTTATCCTCTTAATATATATGGTTGCAGGATGGAGAACACAGTCCTGGGTAATGCTCTGGAAGGAGTACCAGAGGAGGAGGAAGAGGAGGAGGAAAAAACCCCCAAAGATTCCAACGTTGACAGCACAGAAAACATAGATGGTGAGAGAATAATACAACATTGGGGAAAAAAGTCTTCGTCATCTTTGTATTTGGGTTTGTTTTTGTGCCGTTTGACCAGTGACCTGTTTGGGTTTGGATGCATTTTGTTACACCGCTCAGCCTAACTGTCCTCTCTAACTTCAACAGAGAAGACCCGGGAAGAGCTGAGGGTTCAGGTGTACGACGCCATGGCAGAGAAGAAAGGCGAAGACGCTGAGAAGGCCGAAGAGAAGCAGAGCGACGATAAGGAGAAGAAGGGCGATGAAGAAAAGGCAGAGGCTGGGGATGAGCAGCAGAAAGCAGCAGAGAAAGACGAGGAAAAGGATGACAAGGTCAACGGAAGCAAATCCGATGAAATTAAAGATGAGAAAGAAAATGGCGAGGAAGCCGAGAAAGAGTCAGGAGAAAAAGAAGAGGAAGCAGAAGGTGACTTTTCTTTTTTTTTCCCTCTCTGTTCTTTAACAACAGACCTTGATTGTAAATGGCTTTCTGATGGTTGTAATGATATGTTGCTGAATATATGTTATTGGTGATTCAGATGGTGAGGAAGAGGAGGGGGAAGATGGTGATGATGCAGAGATGGAGTGTGATGCAGAGGAAAAGGAGATGATGCTGCTGAGAAGGTACTCGACCACTCAGCTCAAGTTCACATCAGAAGAACTCGGCTGAATGTGCGATTTGTAAACCTGTGTTCCTGTGTGTTTCAGGACAGTGACGATGAGGAGGAGGTGGGGAACCTGCAGCTGGCCTGGGAGATGCTGGAAGTCGCTAAAGTCATCTACAAAAGGTGATTGAAACACTGTCCGTGATTGTGAGGATTTGAATTTGATGGTGACTGAGCTCCAGCTTCATGTTAACTAATATTTATTTATTTAAAAACAAGGAAAGAGCCTAAAGAGGATCAACTCATGGCTGCACAGGCTCACCTGAAACTGGGCGAAGTTTCTTCTGAATCAGGTAACAACAAGTCACTTAGTGAACCTTAGTTTTGCACACTTTATTTTTGTTGTAACTCGTAAATATGGAATACAGAAGCTGCCACAATAAAAATAAATGACTCAATAAGTAAACTTTATTTCTATAACACTTTTCAGAGACATAAGTCACAAAGTGCTTTATAAGGTCAGGATACAACAAGGAAATTATAGAGGATGAAGTGACCACCTGGGCTGCCTGTGTGAAATGCAAAACAAAAAAATACATTACATAAAGGAAAAAAATGAATGTGCCATTAATATTTAATTAATAAAAGTAGAAAATAAATTTTAAAAAATTAAAAAGCGTAGTTAAAATTTTAAGTGTAAACAAAGGGAAAATAAATTAGAAAGTAAATAAGTAGGGGAATTAATTCAGAGATGATGTATAAAGAGGCGAATTAAAACTATTGGTTTAATTTAGTCACATTTTAGCAATTATTCAGTGCCTTTTTTTTTATATATATATTTTTTTTTACATTTAATAAAATATTTATTTATTGAGTCATTTCCTTATTTTATATTTAATGTCTGCAGCTTCTGTCCTTAGTAATGGTACAAGTTTCCATGGGGTTGAGGGGCAGCTTGAGGTGTATTTAATTGATTTTTGAATGGCTCATATTAGGTGATAATTAATCATGACAATTTTGATAATCATGAAAATTGTCAGCCAGCTGTCACGTGAGGATTTGCAGCTATTCTGTGTAAGATAAGAATCTTTTATTAGTCCCACGGTGGAGACATTTGAAATTCAATAGCTGTTGGACACACAAAACGAGCAGTTTTTGTAGACGTCACCTGGTTTCTGTGAAGCTAACCATTTAGTTTCATAGGCTAAACAATTAAAACTGATGATATAATAATGAAAATAATTGGCAGTTTCAGGCCTGACCCCTTCAGTCTTTACTATAACTGATATTACAACACACGTGCCTCAAAGACTGAACCTGTTTTACTACTTAAATTCACTTCCTTGTTGAGAAATGGGTCTTTAATCGCTGACTTTCACTTCCAGGAAATTACACCCAGGCGCTGGAGGATTTCCAGGAGTGTCTGAAGCTGCAGGTGAAGCACCTGGACTCAGACAGCCGCCTGCTTGCGGAGACTCACTACCAGCTGGGCGTGACCTACAGCTTAAACCTTCAGTACAGCGAGGCCGTCGAGGAGCTGAAGAGCTCCATCTCTGTCATAAAGAGCAGGCTGGGTACGCACAGGAAACATGGTCTAATGTTTTAAGTCATATTTCATTCCCTTTATCAGCCTTGTTTTCAAAGTAGCAACAGGTGCCTCAGCCTTTGAAGCTTCGAGTATGATGCTAACATTCCCACTTTGCCTTGCAGACAAGCTGCAGGGGCTGCTCGACAAGGCCGAGGGCCCGGAGGCTCTACCAGACGAGAGGAAGGAGATGGAAGAGCTGAAGGCTCTGCTGCCAGAGATCCAGGAGAAGGTGGAGGACGCCACGGAGAGTCAGAAAATGATAAAAGCTGCTGCTGCCGAGGCTGCGAAGGATCCACTGGTGAGTTGTGGACGGGGTCGTTTTCATTAAAATGTAAAGAGGCACAGAGGGCGTGTGCACACTGTTAGGATCTTAATAAAGAGTTTATTTCTCTCTGCAAGGCTACGTCTCCATCTGCCAGATCTTCCTCAGGCCTGAGGAGCATTTTTTATTAGATAGATAAGAGAGATAGATAATGAGGGTTTTCCACCAGTCATCCCTTTTGTATATAGTAAATTCACGTAAGCAGTGTTGTACTGAATAGACTTTTGACCTCAGTTGAGACTTGCCGCAGGTGTAAATCAACAAGATGAACGTATACAAGCTTGAATCTAACTTAAGTTCATGCACCTGTCAGGATGGAGGCTCCACTTCCTCTGCGTTCCCCGGCACCACTGTGCAGAACGGAGACTCCTCATCCAGCTCAAAGGTGAGTCTCCAACTCTACTGACAGAAATGATTATTAAACAAAGTGGTGATGGGCATCAATAGGTTCGTTTGGCGTCTGCTTTCACAGCCTCACATTGAAAGACAGAAACAGTCTTAATAGCAGTGTTAAAATCTGCTGTAAGATCACAAGACTGACACAACGGGACGGGTTTTAGCAGTCTGTGTGTGCAAGGCAAGCTGCTCTAACAAATGGGGATTAATAAAGTCGTCTGTATCTGACTTATTAGAACCTTTAACTCTTGCCGAGCACTAACCTGTCATTGTTCATCCCTGCACCCAGATTAACGGCACATCAACTAACGGAGTCAGCTCGACCAACGGCCATGCCTCCAAAGCTCCAGTCTCTGACATCTCCCACCTGGTCAGGAAGAAGGTGAGGGAAGCTACATGTTTGATTGTAATTCAATCTGAAAATCTGTTGATGCACATCTGTGGTTAATCTCATTTGAATGAACCTGTCTGTTTCAGAGGAAGCCAGAGGACAGTCCAGTGAAGGAGAGCGTGGTGAAGAAGGTGAAGCAGAACGATGGTCAGAGTAACGGCGTTCACGAAGCCAACGGAGACACTAACGGACATGCCAACAGTACGGAAGTCAAGAGGTGAGAGATGTTGTCCACAGTACTGTTAATTAGCAGCTATTTTGATCATCAAGTAATTGTTTTAGTAACTTTTTGAGCAAAAAACCCAAACATTGTTGGTTTCATGCTTCTTAAATGTGAGAATTTGATGCTTTTATTTGTCGTACATGATAATAAACTGAAAAACTTTGGATTTTTTGACTGTTGGCAGTTTTGTTTTCTGCTGTTGGGTCTAACTCAAACTCATCTTCTCTTCCAGTCAGTGAAGCTGGACTCCTGCTGCAAGTTTCCTTTCCATCTCTTGAAGAGATTCACCGACGTGCCGAGCTCTTACTGCCCCTACACTTGTTTGCCGACTGTAAATATGTGCATCGTTTTCTATGCCTGTTAGTGTTTGTTCACAGATGTAAACTGTAAAGTTAAATAAACAGTTGATAAAGTTGTTTCATCAAACTCTGGCTTTGAAGTTTTCCCAAATAAGATTCTCACAGTAACTAAAGGGCCCAAAGTGTGCCAAGAAAATCTCCCCCACACCATTACACCACCAGCAGCAGCCTGAACCGTTGATACAAGGCAGGATGGATCCATGCTTTCATGTTGTTTACACCAAATTCTGACCCTACCATCTGAATGTGGCAGCAGAAATCCAGACTCATCAGACCAGGCAACATTTTTCCAATCTTCTATTGTCCAGTTTTGGTGAGCCTGTGTGAACTGTAGCCTCAGTTTGCTGTTGTTAGCTGACAGCAGTGGCACCTGGTGTGGTCTTCTGCTGCTGTAGCCCATCTGCTTCAAGGCTGGACAAGGTGTTGTTGCTTCAGAGATGGTCTTCTACAGACCTTGGTTGTAACCAGTGGTTATTTGAGTCACTGTTGCCTTCCTATCATCTTGAACCAGTCTGGCCATTCTCTTCTGACCTCTGGCAGCAACAAGGCATTTTCTCTTACTGGATATTTTCTCTTTTTGGGACCATCCTCCATAAACCCTAGAGATGGTTGTGTGTGAAAATCCCAGTAGATCAGCAGTTTCTGGCACCAACAACCATGTCACGTTCAAAGTCACTTAAATCACCTTTCTTCCCCATTCTGATGCTCAGTTTGAACTTCAGCTTCATGAAAGTTGGGCTTTTGAGAATTTGTTCCTGCATTACACAAAACATTTTTACAGCTGATGTGACTGCTGTCATAGCAAAACTAAGGAGACAAATGCCCTTCCTTAGGGATAGTTTGGATTTTTTGAAGTGAGGTTTTATAAGGTACTTATCCATAGTGTATTTGACACTGCAACCAGTTTGGAGAAGCAGGCAGGAGTACTGACACTGAAACAGTGCATTGTCACCTAAAAAAGTTATCAGTTTAAGTGTACACGTAAAAAATATTAAAATTATTTTTGTTGACAATGGACTCTGGCTTCGAACAGAGAATAAATAACTTCAGTTCCTCGTGGAATGTCTGACATTGAGGTAAAGCAGTAAAAGTATTGAAATATAGTTTACACTTGGAGTGATACTGATTTCATTCAGACCTCCACAAAGTCCACTAGACTTTAAAGTCAATTTGACATAGTGGCCAAACTGTAACTACAAATTTCAGGTCCGTCTTGTGATGCCAAAGGACCCAAGAAGATCATTTCCTATGGCCATGAATTGTAAAAAAGACATCTGTAAATCAGTGGATGCATTTTTTGGAGCAACACAACCCTGACAAAATACCACATTTCACTTTAGGGGTTTGATCCACCCAGTCCAATAACATTTGGAAAGTTTGAGAACCATACAAATCATTTTATCACTGTTTAAGCTAGCAGAGCACTAAACAGGAAGTAGCAACAAAGTCTGTTGTAGCTGAGCTGGCCCTATACTCCAATGATGTACACCACTTCCAAGGAATAAACAAGGCCCCGCCTCCAACACTGGATCTAGTTCTCATTATACATCCATGACATTTTAAAGTTTGCTGCTTCCCCCATCTATAGCAGTGCATTGCTTGGCTTCTGTGGTGGTTCTCCTGTCTGCTTCTCCAAACTGGGGGTGTGCTGACTGACACCTACTCTATGTAATACACTGTCTGTGGAAAAGCACCTCATACAACCCCACTGTAAAAAAAAACAACAAACAAACTGAACTAACCCTTTAAAACTACAGTCCCTTTCGGAGCAAGTCAAAATATAGGCACCAGTTACATTCAGCAATAACAAACTATGTTAGTGCAGTATTTGTTCTTGTCAGGTGAAAATTCACTACCTGTCAGAATCAAGAACTCGCTGCAGCGTGGGATCAACGTGGGATTTTAAAACGGACCGACACAAAGTGAACTCAAACACCACAGTAGCCAGATTCATATTGAAACATATCAGCTTGTCAGGAACCAATTTTATTAATATCATTAATAATGTGTCATCAGCATCATCAATGAAATGAGTTAGTCTGTTTAAAGCAGAATCAAGTGTGCATTCATTGCCCTTCTTTTCTTGATGAACACGTCAGTTCCACAAAGCGAGGAAGAAAAAGGAAGAAGGGGAGGGGGTGGGGGGATGGGGGGTTCAAAGAGGGCGGGGACTGCAGTGAAGGAGGAAACGCAGGGAAAACGACGTCTGGCGGAGCAGGAATCTCCCCCTTCACTGGGATATGATTGGTTTTTCCCTTGTGCAAGAATGACAACAAAAAAAATCAAAACAAAAGAAATTCAAAATGGTGCTCTAAAAACAAAGATGAGAGGAAGAGGGGGATTGCTTGCTGGGATGTTGTGTTGGCTGTTGTTGTGTTGTTGTTGTTGTTGTTGTTGTTGTTGGTTGTTTTTTTTTTTTTTTTTGTTCCGTAAAGCCACGTTAGGATTTGATGCAGTCGTCGTCGTCAGAGGTCTGGCTGCTGCTACTGGTTTCGGACTCGGAGCCCTCCTCGACGTTCGCCTCCGCCACACTCCTCCAGGGGGTGAAGTGGAGGGTCACACCCCGCGCCCTCGGGAGAGCCCCATTCCTCTGCATGCCGTTCCTCTTCAGCTGGTCAAAGGACACGGACAATTAGTGTATGAATAAAGCAGAAATTAAAGGGATAGTTCAGATTTTTTAAAGTGGGGTTGTGAGACAAACATTTTGCTGCTGCCCCTGTTGAGACCAGTGTGCTGTTATCTCCTGACTATATGACAGTTATTGGAGCCTCAATTTCAGCAGTGAGAGCAGCACCTATGTCACCATGACCGCGTGCCTCATACCAACACATACAAGTCAAGAGAGACTGATAAGACAGATTTAATGAATATCATTCAGGCGGATACAAAATCAAATTGTGAACATAACTTTCCATGCAGGCAGTTAATTGTCAACTTTGCTATCATGGCTTTTGACCCGTCAGCTGACGGTGTTTGTCAGCTAACAGTTACACGGTTGCTGCTGCTGGATGACAGATTACTCTCCACTGAAACAGCTCTCCCGGCCCTCGCCGTTGCGTGTTAAGTGATGCACCGGTGCAGTGAATTGGAGCAAAGCCAGATAGTCTTAAAAAAAAAAAAAAAAAATCATGCATGTTCCTCCCCCTTTTCTACTGCTTCCAATGGCATTTGCTAGAATCCATCATGGCTGTTGGAAAACAACCAATCAGAGCGAAGGAATTTCTAGCGTAGCTTTATTTGCTTTATTACCCTCACATTAATTGTTTTCAATGTAGATGCATGGCAGGCACACTCAAAACGCCAGAGCAACACCTCGCAGCCCAAGATAAACCGAATTCAACTTTTGTAAAGATCTGGGCTAACCAGATTTACCACCATTACATGTCCTCCTATGTGCCTGTATTTTATATTAATTTTTATATCAATGGGGAAAAAAAATTGTGTTACTAAATTCTTACATTTGACATGTATCTCACCATAGCATATACATAATACCGTCAAGTGCTTGGTCTTGTCGGAAAGCTACGTTTCCGCTGTTTCACGTGATATGCGTGGCTTCTCGCTATGACGCATGGTTGTGGAGAAAATCAATGAAGAACAGTTGTGAATTTGGACACACTTGGTGTCGTTTGGGCCCATAGACCCATCCCTCTCCTCTGGAAGAACCCTCATTCACCAAGCTGGACTCAGTGGTTGATGGAAGTGATGCAACATCTCAAACTTGGGAAACTAAAATTCACGTTAAATGGCTCTTCTGATAAATTTATGAGAATTCGAAGTCAATTTATGGAATATAGAAAAGCTAGAATCTAAACCCCCACTTTACTGATAACTCCATGTGAATTAAGTCACATTTACTTATTATTTTACATCTTCTTGTAGCCGTAATATTACAGTACAGTAAAAAGTGTTTCTGAAAACACAGCAAAATAGGCAATGCAGTAACAGAATCTTGTTTCATATTAGATCAGCGCTGCTTTGTTTGACAGTTTGACCGCAGTTCACAAGCAGTGACTGCATGATTGACAGCTCTGTTAGAGACTCCGCGGCCCTCACTGGTTGTTTTCGTTCTTGTGATGTAAGGCCATTAGAAATTCTTCAGGGCAACAGAGTAGGCAGGAGGGGTTTTTTTCAGATTATATCTCATTTAGTGCTGTCAGTATTATAAATAATATTATACAGTGACAGTTTCAGCAAATATGACAAGTTGTTTTTTTTAATTAAAAGTTACCCACTACAGTTTTAAGTACAGAAACAGACACAAAGCACTTCAGCTTTATTGTCTAAGTGTTCACCTGTTCAGTTTTAGTCTGGAACTCTCTCAGCTCATCCTCCGTCAGAGGCAGGAAGTTGTCATCATTTTCTGGATACTCCTGCCAGCCCATGGCCTTCAGCAACCTGGAAAAGCACAGCAATTTTCTGCTTAATTGATTGTTGTGAGAGAGTGTGTGTGTGTGTGTCTGTCAGTGTACAAGGCTGTTAGCAGCGTCCTACCTGTGCTCTGCCTCCAGGGAGCTGGACAGGTGTTCGGTGTCTGAGTCACTGAGGGAGTAGGACAGACCGTTCTCGTGGCAGACTTCCTCGCTGTAGGCTTTGGGCTCTGGGGTGCTGCTTTCACCCTGAGAAAATTCACACAGAAACACACTTAGAAAAACTCCTCCAACTGCAAACAGTCTGACACAGTCAAAAGCAGAGCAAAGTAATAAAATAAAGCCAAAATGTCTGTGTATTTTTGGATTTTAAAAAATATATTTAGCTGTTTAATTTAGCACTTTATCGGAGTTGAACGTATGAACTGTCCTTTACATGCAGACAAAAAGTGTTGGATTCTACTTGCAGAGAATTACCAGGTCACATTAACTCTGTCATCACCTGTAACTACTGCGCTGTCCTGCGTGATGGTTTATAAAACTTAAACCAAACTGCTGCCTACCTCTCCCGACGTTCCTGGGCTGCTGCTGGTCGTCAGCTCTCCAGTGCCCTCGTCCTTCAGAGCTCGCAGGAACTCACTCTTGCGGTCCGGACCACGCCGCATCAGCTTCAGCCTCGACGGGGCAATATCTATGGGAGGAGTCGTGCTGGAAGGGTGCTGCGGGTGTGATGGTGCCACAGGAGGGGAAAGAGGGAGCAGGAGAAGAAGAAAAGAAAAAAAAAAGTTGTTTATTAAATTCTTGTTTTTTTTTTTAAACTGTGAGACACCAGTTTATCAGCAATGACATCTATTTGAACAGTAAGATTTTGTACACTGTAATGGGGCTGGGCGATATGGACAAAAGTTCTTATGTTCGTATTTACAGCATTCACCGACAAAACAACTGTCTTATACTTAACACTTTTTCCAAACAAATACAACATGCTAACGTTAATAGCACAAGCCTATGGCATTTTACATGGTATAAATTAGTGTAGCGACTAGCAGAGATTTCCTCCACTCATATGAAGCCAGGATAAATCACACACAAGACTTAAATTGCTATTTTTGTGGAGGCTTTATTGGCTTTACAATTTATTATTTATCTGTGAAATTAAAGTAAATAAAAGCTTTGTTTCCACTGAGGGAAATGGTTTCAGCTTACAAAAATAAACAGGAGGTCTGTATCACTGCAAAGCGTAGTTGCATTTCTGGGGAGGTGCACGTCAGGCAACAGCTCTAGAAAGTGTTGCTGGAGAACTTGTGAGTGAGTGAGTGGGGTTGAGCTGTGTGGAGAGTGTGAGAGAGGAGAGATGCGCACTGGTATGTGTCACGTAATGCAACTTGACCCTACACCGATATAAACGGTTGCTTGAAAATATGTCGACATATCAGACATAGTCATTATACCGCTCAGCCCTATGCTGTAATAAGACATTTTTGACCAAACTGTAGTTGCAGACATGTTCAGTGTTGCTGTCTGTTCAGAGTTTATGACCGTAGATAACATTTTACGACACTGGACAGAAGACAGAGCAGTTTGACTGCTGCAAAGGAAAACTTCATGTGCACATATGAGAAAGCATCTCAGTCACAAACCACACTAACACATAATTACTATGGTTAGATAAAACCTGTGATTTACTCACACAGTCACGCATGCAGCCGTAAGAGCTACACTGGAGTTTTACGTGTCTGCTTGCTGTGCAGTTTTACATGTCAGCAGGGAGTCTGAGCACACTGCATCATGTTGGGGTTGGAAAATCCCTGAATGAGGTCATTTATCCGTCCTTTCCCTACTGTCTGTCCTCACCTCTTTCGGGGTGTTGTGCTGTGGTGCACTGACTGGGGTGCTGGGTTTGGCTGCAGAGACGGGGCTGGTGAAGACTGAATCTCGGCCTGGCATGTGGAGGCCAGACTTAGTGATCTCTCTACCACTGGATTTCCACTGGGTGCTCTGGAAGAGAGGACGAATCATGAGTCACAAACAGAGAGACGGTTTCCATCACAGTATAGCACCTACATAACTGGTACTGACATGCAGTATGCAAGACTCATCTATAGAAAGGGAAACCTCTATATTTTTTGTTTCTGATGGGAACAACATTTTTTGAAATTGGTCTAGCGTTGAGCTAGAAGGCTAGAAGGCGGCAGCTACGATACAGTCTGGAATGTAATCTTGGGGGCATCTGGCACCGTCACGTAGGTCCACTGTTTGTTTTGGCCGCTCACAAGCTCTGATTGTTATCTTAAGTGTCTGAAATTATCACAGAAATGATCCCCACAGATAAATACTCAAAACTCATTCTCATTCTTAAGTCCTGCAAGTGGAGCTGTTGCAGGAAGACAACAACAAAGAGACCTGATTAACAGAAAGGCAAGGTTTCTCACACATTCATTTACTTGTGGCGGCCAACGAAAATATCAGCATGTGCTGCCACATTTTGATTTACAATTTTTGGAGCTGGACTGTCATTCTGAGCGCTGTTGGAATACACATACAGTATGGCTATTTAAAGCCCCACACTGTCAGAGTGCAATGTGTACTCTGGGCACAGACAGAGCAGCAGAACGCCAGGTGCAGTAAAAGTAAAACTTAAACACTCACGAATTCATATAGAAATAGAGTGCTTTACTTCTTAGAGTGACAGCACTTTCATTTTAGCGCTAGCCATCGATTCTCCAATCTAATATTGATGAAACCAGCTGCGTTCCTATGGAAACTGCTCACCCCGCAGTCCAGCACTATGTCTAAAAGTTTGCTCCTTTAATCCATCAATCTGATCAGCTCTGATTGGTCCAATCATGAAGTGATCGTATGATGAATTCTCCAACCGGAGACTCAAACTCAACAAACTCCTGCTGAGGAAAAAAACCCTTCAGAGTTAAAACTATGTTGCCTTCACAAATGCAAAAAAACTATAAATTCATAGACAGGACACAGAATGATCACAAAGAGACGCAATTTCAAAAACCGTTGCTTCCATTACATAGACACAAAAACAAAAATATGGGTCCAGGCTGAGAAATACAGAAGTTTGCCTTTGATAAAAAATGCACAAAGCACAGTTAGACTTACTTTGGTGGGGGCCACGGCAGGCTTTGGGACCAGGTTCTTGTAGACGCTGGAGCCTGCAATGGGAGTTTTGCTGCCGTTGGTGGGCAAGGCGCCAGCAGTGGCAAACCCCGCAGAGAACGCTGTGCTGGGGTCCTCCTTGGAAACCTTCTTGATAACCAGCATTTTGGACACCATCTGTTTGCCACTCGGGGGGTTTTCTGGAACATAGTTAGTGATGAAACGTTACAAAACTGTAAATTTAAATTTATACAGCCAGGAGAAGTACCTTTGACAACATCCATCACAGTATCACTAAAATGTACGAGAAAATTAAGACTAAAACACTGAATTCCACTGACTAAATGCCTTTACACACCAAATCCATATTTTACATCCCAAATTGTTGAACGCTTAAGATTAAGTATGACCTCAGGTTGTGTCAAACTCGTTTATACACTGACCCCGAAACTTCATTCATCATTTAAGTGCCAAACAAGTTCAATTTTCTGCATTATGTGAGAGCTGTTTGAAGTGGTGAAGAAAATGGGGCGTAACCTGCAAGGCACATACATCTGCACCAAGAGAGGAACAGGGCAGAAATGGACAGCAGGCCAGCAAGAAAAAGTCAATTCAAGTAAAGTTAATTCCATTTGTATAGAGCCAAGTCATAACAAGAGTTATCTCAGGACATTTTTCATACAGAGCACGTCTAGACCATTAAAAAAAGAAGTGGAAAAATATAAAAATCAATGTCCATCCATCCATCCATTTTCATCCGCTTATCAAAGTTTGGGTCGTGGGGGCAGCAGGCCGAGCAAAGTACTTCCGACATCCATCTTTCAAGCAAGCTTTCCAGCTCCTCCTGGGGGACCCCAAAGTGTTCCCAGGCCAGAGGAGATATGTAATCCCTCCAGCATGTTCTGGGTCTGCTCCGCGGCCTCTTACCAGTGGGACGTACTCAGAACACCTCCGGTTAGGCGCCCAGGAGGTGTTCTGATCAGATGCTTTAACCACCTCAACTGACCCCTTTTGACGCGAAGGAACAGCAGCTCTACTCTGAGCTCCCTTCGGATGTCCGAGCTCCTTACCCAATCTCTAAGGCTGAGCCCAGCCAGCCCACCCCAAAAGCAATGTCCTTTTTGAAATCTTCCATGACAAAGAGAAGGTAACGTTCAGCACTACAGCATTAATGACCCTTACAGCAGAGTGCAAATTATCAGCCACACAGTTTTACTTTATGACTCAGCTAGCCGCAATACCAAATGCAAAACACCAGCAGAGAGTAGTGACAACCAGGGAAGTAACTCTTGTGAAAAGAAGTGAGGGGGCAAATGTGTCTTAACATTTTGCCGCATGCTGTTAATTTTTACAACAAATAGAACAATAAAATGCAGGTGAAAATTACTGACTTGGTGTGCAACGGCCTTAAATCTCAACTAAAACAAAACAAAAATGTGACTTTAAAAATCAACAACAATCTTCAGTAAGCAACAAACTGAATTTAAAAGTCTCGTCAAAACTAACACTGTTACAAAGTTGAGGATGAGAAACTATTAAACAGAGCCTAAACTTTTTAAACCATCTCTTGTATATTCAAGAATTTAAATCCAGTCCTGACTGGGAGCTCTTACCCCACACTCCAGCATGGGGAGCCACTGCTCGCATCTGAGTCCCAGGCTTTCCAGTTGTTTCAGGGTTGAGGGAAGGCTGAGGAGACAAAACACCTGCATTAAATACCTTGGCATTCAAATTTTGTATTTTCAGGTTGTGTTAACATCAAAGAATCTGAGGATGTTGTTGCTGATGGGATGAAGTCTGATGTGTCAGTGACCAGAAATACTCGATGCATAAAAAAGGTGATAAATATGAGGAGAAAATGTAAAATCAAAATGTGTGTCAATTGCTCTGCTTATCTTAGGTCAGGTGTGAACAAACACTGATTCCCTAAAATCACAGTTTATATTCAGAGCTGACTGAACCCTCTTTATTAAATGATCCAAACCACTTTGTCATTGAAGAACTATGTTGAGGTCAGCAGCGTGCTTTAGAAAAACCCAGTGAAGGTTATCTACTCACAAAGTCCTCTTCCACAAATTTCAGCTTGTCGTCCTTGCCGTCTTTGCGTTCCTCGTTGGGGAACTTGTCCTGGTACGAGGTGCCCTTGCGGGGATGAAAGTTGCCATTGCGCTGCCGGTGCCCCGCCTGCCTGTCCCTGTCGCCTCCTACCCGCTTGGGGTGGCGTCCCTGGTGGTGGTGGCCATCCTGGGGACCCCGCGGCGCTCCATGCCAGCTGGGTGTTTCCTTCCAACAGGAGCCCCCCGCCAGCCCACCGTGCCCTCCTTTGGCCACCCCAGAGTCCACAGAGTCATGCCTCAGAAGCAGAGAGGGCTGCTGCCATCCGTCACCTGGAGAGAGAACAAATGTAGAGGGTGTATAAGAATGATGTCATTATGTTTTAGTAAGTGCTGAATACCAGTGATGTGTGGATTTGATAGAAAGACGATAAAGGTTTCTCTTCTGATATAACATCCAAACAACTTTAATCTTTGTCAGTGCTGAACATCGATCACTAACTTGGAACATGAGCTAATGAAATCAAAGCAAATCCAGTCATCAGTTACTAAATGCAACGCTCCACATTAGCAGCTGCCAGGTTGCGAAAGTTTTAAGAAACTGACGACCAATTCTTGGCTTTGATGACAACCACTTTTTGACATCTTAAAAAATACAGATAGCAAACAAAACGAGCAACCTCAAATACTTTCCAGCTCCTCCTGGGGGACCCTGAGGCGTTCCCAGGCCAGATGAGATAAGTAATCCCTCCAGCATGTTCTGGGTCTGCCCTGGGCCTCCTACCAGTGGGACGTGCCTGAAAAACCTCTCACAGGAGGCATCCTGATCAGATGCCCAAACCACCTCAACTGACCCCTTTCAACATGAAGGAGCAGTGGCTCTACTCCGACCTCCCTCTGGATGTCTGAGCTCCTTACCCACGGAGGAAACTCATTTCTGCCGCTTGTATCTGCAATCTCACTCTTTCGGTCACTACCCAGAGCTCATGACTCTGATGAACATGACCTTGTTTGTCACGCTTGACTAATTTTTTTCTCATCCATTTTATTGGCAGATAAGAAGATGGTGTTGACACGAAAAGTGACTGCAAGGACATCCTCTTTTAAATGCATCTATCTATAGACTTGCTCTGTGTATTTACTTACTGAAAATGAATGAAATCAAAAGCTATCAAACACATCTTATTATCATTAAAAAAATGACAATTAAAATGATGGGTTATCATAGATTAGGACAACATTTTTATGACTCTGTCCGTCAAAATTTCTGTCTACAGGGTGCAGAGACAAATAATGAGTCAACAGATTGTCAACTTCCTGCAATAAAACACACCAGCAGTTAGTGCCCAAACTGCTAGAAGATACTAGGATTGAGATCTTCACGGTAGTTACTGTCTCAGAAAATATCACGTTCTACGGTATAATGGTACACAGTATTACACAGTCATTATTATTATTATCGGTTACAATCACCCTTAAGGGAATGAAAGCAGAAGGGTTATTTTGGTTAAACAAACACTTTGAGTGAAACGTGGCACCATTTTTTTTTAAAAAATCAAAGGACGTGTTAAAAGTCACACAGGAAGTCCAAGAGAAAAGGAGATGTGAGCACACAGATGAGGCTCTCTGTCCAGTTGCTTTCCTTTGTTTTCCAAATACTGATGGTGTAATGACCGTCAATTTTCGTACCACAGTATACAGTTTCATAGCACACAGCTGCAACCCTAGAGGAGACCTTTCAGATTCAACATGTCTGACTGGCACTGCACACCAAACGCAAGTAGAGACACATAAAGCTGCCTTTCTGCATGGCAATGGCAACGTGAGGTGAGGGACACAGTGAGACACCCCTGAGACTGTGGGACAAATCAGTGAAGAACCCGTCAAACAGGAAGTTTAACGAACTTAAGATTCCTCCTTGGACACGGGAGTGAATTTAGCCACTGCACTGCATTTATCACCACAACAAAATCCTTCATGCAGAGCAACAACACTGCGGAAACTGAGACGCAACACAACTGAATGGAAACATGAGATTTCACCAAACACAGCAGCTTGCTGGATCTCAGTTTCACAAAAGGAGGACATGAACAACAACAAACTGGCACCACATTTCTTAGCTCACACAAACGCGCACACATCAGCAGAGCAACACTGTCTACGTGTAGTGTGCAGACGCTGATCTGTACACCGGTGACGCCAAATAATCCAGAGAGAACGGACAGATGGTTTGAGAGAGTGTGAGCACAGGAGGCAATACATGTCATGTAAACGGAGGCCTCAAACGGAGACAGGGCTCCAACGCCACCTGTCTGCTGCTTGCAACTCCGCTGCAGCACCTCTGTCTTCGAAACAGGTGGCCTCAATTATGTCCTTTTCCACTACAGGGACCCCAATTATATCCACTTTCAGCAGAGGTTTGCTGCTCGCCATCATCTTCAACTTCACACGATAAAAATCCAGCATAAATATTTCAGTAGAATGTCACATAACTCATTTTTTAGAGACATATCCAGCATTATCCTCAAAGTGACAGCTTCATAAAAGGCTCCTTTTAGCAGATAAAAGCCATTTAATTATCTCCTAATTTTACTTGTGTCATCACAACTAGCTGTGACCAGCTCTGACAAAAAACTGCCAGTGTTCAACTCTGGCATTTATCTTCATCATCAAACGCATCAGGAGGTGGTTTAGATGCATTCTAGCCCAGGGGTGTCATTTTAGTTCACGGGCCACATACAGCCCGATCTGATCTCAAGTGGGCCGGACCAGTAAAACCATTGCATAATCACCTATAAATAACAACACCTCCAAACTTTTCCCTTTTCTTTTAGAGAAGAGAAGTACAAGAAAATGCTCATCCATTTACAAAGCAGAAGATGAACAGGATGAAATGTCTTTTGAGAAAAACGAGTGCAATTTCAACAATATGTCTCAGTTTTTCCACATTCACTCAGTCAACCACTCACTGTCATTACATGTTCATTTATCTGCACATTTCCACTCTTGTATTATAATGCTGGCGTCACCACACCAAACTTAAGTGGAAGCTATTGAGGAAGCAGCTTAAGTTATCCACTGCCTTACAAACCATTTACAGATCTTAAGTTTTGACAGTGCTTTAGTGACAGTGTTCCACCATTATGGTTTTAAAATACAAGTCAGATACAGACAGATAATATTTTGCACATCGTTCAGTATCTTTAAATATGACCACAATATGTATCCATTGTTTTTTGAGAACTGTATCTTGGTCAGAGTTACATAATTTTCACCGCGATTTTGACGTCGCAGAGGATCTTGAGAGCCACCTTGGGTCGCAGGTGAGTCGGCAGATAGTCTGCCACAAGGAGTCCTCATGTGTTAACAAGCCTACGAGCAAGTCGCCCCCTCGTCTGTGACTGGGACTGGATATCCGGCATGCTAGAAAACTGGAGAAGTGTGACACAACTGGCAAAGACCATCAGCCAGTGAGAGGTGGGATACGCAGGAGGATGGAGGAAATCTGAGGAGGACAAGCTGCAGGGTTGTCACTTGCCAGATCATATTAGCCACCACTTTGGGCTTGTTTCTAAAGTGGAGTTGCTTATTTGGGCTTGCTCTCTAAACATCACCTTCCTCTACATATATCCGTCTAATAAGTTATTTAAACGCATGACAGTTGCTTCTTTTGGGCTTGTTTCCATAGCCCTGGTTGCTTGTTTCTCTCCCAAGATCTGGCAAAACTGACAAGCCGGCAAGCGACAACAACAATGGCGGGGTCCACAGGATCACGGGGAGCGCGTTGTGTTTGCCCCAGGCCCTGGAGGCAGATCTGATTCAACACTGGGAAGAATATCCATGCCTTTACAATGTGTCGTCTCCAAGTTTGGTGATGTCACCGCGTTATTTGGGGCTCTGTCGACGAGGGCTTGGTGGACAAATCTTGTGGTGTGCACACACAGGTCGTAACGCAGTTGGCAAGACTCCCGATGACAGAAACACACATCCCCAGGTATGAACACTCAAAAGACCGCGGTAGTCTCCGTGATGCAAAATCAGGGTGAAAATCGTGTAATGTGAACTAGGTTCTTGTTTAGTCCGGAAGAGGTGTTTGTCCTCACAAGTGCATTGATAATAGGTGTGTAAAGTCATTCTTTGGGAGCGGGAAAATGTCTGTCTATCTCAGTGGTACTCAGACGGTGTGCTGTGATGCTAATCCAGGTGTGCCATGGGATTTTGTGATAACCACAAAATCTTATTACAATATTCAACTGGGCATGAAGAGGCAAACTCTAGCTTAAAATAATTTAATTTAATTTAAAAAACCTTCACGGGGAACCTATTTGTTGCGGTTTGTGAATAGGAATTTTAAGTGTGTGAAACATCAAAAGCCCCGATTGACAGCCGTGAGCTGGACAATGGATCGCTTTATTGTA
The DNA here is from genome assembly GCA_026686955.1 of Epinephelus cyanopodus. Lineage (NCBI taxonomy): Eukaryota > Metazoa > Chordata > Actinopteri > Perciformes > Serranidae > Epinephelus > Epinephelus cyanopodus. The sequence goes on along the minus strand of CM048926.1, from coordinate 17,246,951 downwards.
CGTAGCAAATTACAACAAAGCACCTGTGAAGGCGACCTACCACTGAAAACATGAGTAGTAGACAATAGATAGTGTAACAGTATCCTATTTTTATTGTCTTATGTCGTGATAAGAGTGGTAACACACACTGTAGAAGTTATTGTGCAGAGATATAAATACAGGTGTGCCTTGAGATTTAGGCTTGACCATTGGCGTTTCGTGGGCACAAAGAGATTGTAAACCTCTGCTCTGGCTGATAGTAGGGATGGGCATTTTTAGAACTTTCCATATTTTAGTGCTCGCATCAAATTATCGAGGGACTCAATCAATTTTTTTGGTCTGGCCTTAAGAGTTAAATATGCGTACTTAGGTGTAAATGAAAGTATCTTAAATCTCATCTGGATTTTCTGGTTTGTGAATCAAAAGATAAACCTAAAGCCACGACACACTCGTCATCCACCCACACAGTTGTTTCCAGTTGTTGTCTGATTAGATCTGAGGACTGTGTTGATATGTACTAACTTCACTTTACTGACATCTCCCTCATCTCTCTGTTGGTTTTGTTGCACATGTTTTCATTCTTATTCGTCCATATAGTTTGGTGACATCACACAACTCCCAACAAAGCCTTTAATATTTCTTTAGCGATGATTTCGTGACACTGCACTGCGCTAGAGTTAGAAGATTCAGCTACTGAACTTATCCTGGTTTCATCCTTTGTGCTCATACAGCTGCTGTCCTTTACACAGTTAAGCCCTGTAATAAGAGCGACAGGGTGAACAATAAGAGGGCAGCTGCTCTGAGCTGTTACCTGCTGGAGCACGCAGCGAGCCGTTGTTAAAGAAGCCATCAGAGGAGTTGTGGCGGCGGCGGCTCACAGCGGTTCGGCCGTCTCTGTGGTGGTGGGGCTCACCTTGTTTCTCAAGGTTGGCAGCAGGGGACTGGAGGAGGACAGAAAGGGGACAAGGTCAGTCAAAGTGGGACTCTACATTGAGATGGTGTGACGACACAACTACAGATGATTTTTCAGGACATTTTTTTTCTTTCCACTTTCTTTGTGCTTGTGAGGACACTTAAATTAGGAATCCTCTTCATACTCCAAGTTCATCTCCGACTCCCTCAGAGAACTTAAATAACTCGGAGTGAAACTGTCAATGTAGGGATCTATTCTTAGGGATAAGAATAGACATCACAAGAACTGAAAACAATCTTGGAATGCTTTATCATGAGAAATGTGCTGCTGAGGAAGCCAATAAGATCCTAAAGTCGCTGCACTGACACAGCTGCGCGTTTCATAACACCGACTGCAAACGCTCAGTTCCATCTGAATCACATCCTCGTCGTCAGCTGAGGTTCAAAGATCAAACAAGACTGTGTTCTTCAGCCTGGCCCGGCGAGCGTCATCCAAAGGAATTTTTATCACTTCTACAGACGACAGACAGCGTTATGATGTACAGAAAACCTACAGTGGGAGAAGAAACTGCAGCTCCAACACTGGCAAGCGTATCCAGACTAATCCCTGAAGGCAAATGACATTGAGGTGAAGTCATGTGTCAGCAGGAAAGTGACTGTGACTTGTTTCTGTCTTGACTCTCGATTTCACAGACAGGCCACTTAGCTGGACAACTTCCTGACTCACAGATTACACTGAGCTCTGAACAGGAGAGAGACATTCACAGTCTCAGACGGACAGTCAGACCACTCAATACCTTTTTTTAAAAGACGGACACAAATCAATCCAATCGTTCGTCTTCATGTCTTTCAAGAGGCAATTTCTTTTGGTTGTCTATTTATATTTTCATATAATATTCAATCCAAACTAAATGTGGCAGAAAACAGTTTGGTTCCAGACCCCGAAATTGCAACCACGTCCCAAATTATGCCCAGCAATTAAAATAACTCTGGTGCTGTTTCTGTGAATTGCTGTTTCTCCTGCTGGAGTCAATCCGAGCCGTTGTGGGTGAGAATAAAGTTCGGACAGTCTGGGACAACTTAGACATACTGTCAACAGCCTAATCAGTGCTCATGGTACTTGGTGAAAGGGCCTTATGAGAAATAGAGCTGCAATTACTAGTCTATTAATTGGCAACTATTTTTATCATAAAATAATCGCTTGTCATGTTTGTAAAAGCAGAACAGCCAAACATTTTCTGGTTTCATGCTTGTTAAACGTGAGGATTTGACGTGTTTCTTTGTCGTAAATGATAATAAACTGAATGGTTGTAGATTTTTTAAACAGTTGGTCAAATAAAACAAAGCATTTGCAGACGTCAACTTGAACTACACCAGGTATGTTTCACTTTATTGACAAGACAATTCATCAAGAAAATATCGGGCAGACTGATCATTACTTGCAGCCTTAGTGAGAAGCACTGACCAGAGGAAAAACTTGGCTCGCTAATTAATGTTATCCAGTCAGCTTTCCTTGTCTGTTAACAAACATCTGCTGAATGGATAATGCCAGAAAGACTGAGCAGTCACTCTTCAATAAATCTTCTTTATGGGCTCAAACATTTCTCATAATTACGCACAGCCTCCCCCTTATTTCATTGGTTAGTGTCCATGTTATAATGCTTAACATACTTTGTGCTGTCTGCTTGTTATTTTCCTATATTAGGAAAACACCATAAATTATGCAAGATGTAATATCGATTGCAGAAACTTATTTAACTTATTACAACTGTTAGACAGAGAACACAGCTTCAGTGTTAAGTTAAACTTGTTTTATTCCTTCTAAAATAAAGTATAAACCCTCTTATCTTTTTGGTCTTGTTGCAATCTCACAGGAATTTCTCTGTCCATTTAAGAAGGTATTCTATAGTGTTAATGGCTGATCGTTTTGCGTTTATTTTTTTATGTACATCTTTTGCACATTAGGCTACATTAATAAATGACTGGTGTGGTGAGTGTGCTTGTCGTAAGCTCAGCACTGCTGCCTGTCTTTCCTCCGAGCAGCGCAGTAAAACACCATGCACCATAGATGAAAGCAAAACGCAAGACACTCTCACACTGAGCTGAAATGAAACAAGTGCTCATAACTTATGCAAATTACATAAATAAACAGTCTAATAATGCATCTTGCTGTTGTTTATGGCATATGGTGTTTGGCGGCAGCAGTGTGCAGTGAGGGGGAGAAACAGAGAAGTTGAGAGATAACTAAGGCTTCACTTGTTGCGCTGCTCTGCATGAAAGCTTTGCCACTAAAATCACCTGTTAGACAGCTGACGTTAAACAAAGCAACGGTTAATGCTCTATGTAGCTCAATTTAGACTATTCCCATTAGTTAAAAAATATCTTGACTGGCCCCAGTACTAATCTTTGAGATCAGATTGGGAATCAAATCCTCTGCCACAAAAAATGGTTATAAAATGAATGAATAATTGAATAGTGACAAAAAATGCCAGTATCAGAATAATAAAAAGATAAATAACTGATAAGGTTAATATAAAGGCCAAGCAGGTTGAGTGTTTGTTTTCCACAGCAGTCAAACTAAGTAGTTTCAGAAAACTGCATCACTTCAGCTTTTGGCAAGGCAGCGTTTATTTAACCCTTTGAAACCCAAGCAGATTGGCTTAATTTCTCTCAAAAACATGGCAAGAAGGACAATGAGCAACGAAGGAAGAAATGCCCCAAAACAACAAAAAATAAATAAAAAAAAAATATACGAAATGAGTCGTCATACAGATGTGTCTCCACCCTGAGCACCTAAAATCAGTCCTTCCGGGAATTCAATCTGTAATTTTTCCCATGATGGCCTTTTAGAAACACCACTGTATATTGAGTGCTGCTGGGATGCAAAAAAAAAAAAAAAAAAAAATCACGAAACTCCTCCATAAAAATCCTCTGCCAGAACACTGAGTTGTAATTTGATGTTATTAATATGTTTTCTTTTTTTCCATCATCAGTCTGTTTCATGAGCGTACACAATGTCTGGGTGACCCTCTGCTGAACCATGCACCGACTGCGCTGTCAGTCCCTGAGGGTGACTTGTCGCTGACTACACACAAACACACACACACACACACTCAGGTGTACAGATACACATTTGCATCAGGTGCTGGAGAAATGACACTGACAGTTATAATTTCAAGCTCTGTCTGTCTCAATCACCATTTTCTTCCTGTGATCAACTGGCACTCACTCAAATACATACAGCACACAGCACACACACGCACACATACACACCTTGGCAGGCTGGGGCGTGGAGAAGTTAAGCCAGGCAGGGACAAAGTCATGCTGCGCCATTTAGGTCCAGTGTTTCCGGTCAGTGGATCGAGGCATCAAACCTCATGGCCAGGATCTGACAGAAGAAACAGACAGCAGGAATGACATCTTTTAAAATTCAGCAGACACATAAATCAAATTCCCTCACACACCTATCCATCTTTGATTTTATGTCATTTCTCTCAGGTGTTTGCTCTACCAGCTATTTAGAAATTCACCGCGTAAAGGTCTCCCTCAAGAGCCAAAAACAGTCCTATTCTTAGCAGAAAACAACAAAGCTCGACTTGCTGCAGCTGTGCCTGTGAAGCTGATAACTGGTTGACAGTCTGGATGGAAAATATCTTGTGTGGCATAATACAAGTATTATTTTTACAATGTGTGAATGTGATACATTTATAAATCTCTTCATGCTCAACTTGCTCATTTTAACTTTAAAACCATTATGTGCACAAGGTGGAAAATTAACACCTGCTCCCCACAAAGTGTTAACTTGTAGAGGACCAGGATACAGCAATTAATTTAACAGCTACTGAGTGTGTGCATGTTTGCAGCGGCCGAGTCGGCCAGGTGAAGCTTTATCATTACCCCAGAGTCTGTGGCTCTGAAGTCCTCTGCCTCCTCTCTCGGTCCGGCTGGGCTCGGTTCCTCAGGCCTGCTGGCACTGATCACAGAGTGTGTGCACTGACAGACGGGGAGTAGCGCGCCGACGACCCCCTCTCCACCTCCTCCAGGACAGCACAGCCCCTTTACGCAGAGGCAGATCCCTTCGTCCAGGGTGAAACACGTGGAGGTGGGTCAAAAGGTCGCAGGAATGATCTGGAATGGCGATCCAGAGAACTGGCCGAGCAGGAAGAAGATTTCAAAGCAGAAGCACTATGACGGACTGAATCTCCTCTTTGAACCAGATTCCCAAACAGCTCCTGTGTAGGTCACGTCTCTGATGAATTCCGAGTGCTACCGTTTCCAATCCAGGTATTTTTTTTCCAAGTGAATCCTTCACCAATTCATTTGAGCCACCTGCTCTTATTATCAAGACTCAAAAGCTGATTGGACTTTATGCTGAATGGCAAAAATTATTTGACAGGTGATGTGTCTGAGAGGAAGAGCCAGGTTGTCTTATTATTAATGTACGGAAGCAGTCTGTGAAGGTTGTCCGCCCTGTAACATGGACAGCAGTTTGTGCAGCAGTTCCACTTTGACACCAGATGAGGAGAGACAGACAGGTGTTGTCCTGCCACACTGCGTGCCAGTATGTGTTTGCGGCGACTCACCTTTTACCGAATCATTTTAAGATCTACTGAAACGCATGCAGAAAAGAAAAGTTCAGAGACAGTCTTTTATTGGCAATGGAGGTCACTGCTCACCTCATTAAACTGATGAAAAAGACTGTCTGAGTTTGAAGAAAATAATGCTCAAAGGTTCAAAGTCACATGACAATGAAGGAAGTAAAACCCTATGTTACATCGCCGTCATTTTCAGTTTTGGTTAGTGAAATAGAGATGCTGCTGGATGATGCATTATAGTGCCGTTTTTATCTTTATACGTTTTAATATCACATTTGTAAGATGCCCATTTAATTATCTGCAGTTTCCTGATTGAAGCAGATAAAGGGTAAAGCTCTGATTTCATAGATATGCAAGCTCAGACGCTAAATGAAAATCTTCCACCAAGTCAAAAGGGTCTTCGTGTCATACGATGCACAAGGGTCCATCAAAAACAATCACAATCGTCCCAAGAGGAAATCCGAAAGAGAGCTCAATCAACTTCTTTTTCTCGGTTGAAAAAAATAGCATGCGTCCAAAATTAGTCAAGCGGGTCTTTCCTTCCCTTCTTTAAGGAGTTTATTTTTTCTCACAGGTGAAGTTTCAGCGGTGCAGTGTTCTGTTTTCTTGCTGAGGGTTCGCTGGTATCTGCACAGGAACACACCGGACCTGCATCACACAAAAAACAGCCTTGATTTAGGAAAAGCGTTGCAAATCTCCAGGTACAAAAATACATATTTACACTCAGTTGCCAGTTTATTCAGTACACCGAGCTGAACTTAAACAAATTAATACCCAAGTCAAGGAAAAAAAAGGTTATGAAAATGATTACGTTCAGTTTTTGTTGACACTTGTAAATGTTTATTTGCCCATATGTTTATTTTGGAGGCTGCGTTCGTGGTGCTGTTGCATTATTTACAATTTACACTAAGCCTTGATTTCTGCATTTTATTCATTCTATGCAGAACACTCAATCTAATTTTTTTTTTTTTTTGAAGTTTAGATTATTATTCAAAATATGAGAGCACAGTGAAGACCTGAACACAAGCTATATTCACAGAGCCTTGGATCTCTGCTAAACAGTACACACTTAAAACAGCAAAGGAGCTATTAGAACAATGGCCAAGGAAAGGGAGAGGCAACTGCTGTATTTCTAAAAAAAAAAAAAAAAGAGCTTTTCAAGGATGTGTGATTGTCAAAATAAAAATGAAAAAAATGCATAATACAGACACATGACTGTATAAAGATAAAAAGTTCCTAAAATTATTATGAAAACTCATCTCTGAAATATTCACAAGAAATGATCTGCTCAAAATTCATCCAAAAATGCTCATTTTTCACAAATTTACTCCAGTTATTGCATTCAATATTTGAGTTAATCCTGCAGGTTATCAGTTGTTCTGTACTGTTATTGTTACGCATTGAATATGATACTGAATATCCATAAAGTATGTCACTTAGTCAGGCTTGTCAGTTTACTCAAAGATAGAAAAGGAGTCGGGGACCACTGATTTAGACATTTACACTTCTCGAAAAATGGTGTTGTAGTTGTCTGAAATATCCTACCTGTCATTTGTTCATATCTAGAACTGATTGACATCGTATAATGATGTTAAATGTTCTTTAATAAAGTTGTCATTAGGAAAGCAGCCTACTAGGTACCTTTGCCTTGTCATACTGGTGCAACATTGGCACACAATCCACATAGCGCAGTGCAAAAAGTCACACTGGTTATCATGAATTTACCCCCTCTAAAATTGGTATGAGTCTCAAAATCCCAAGTTGGTCAGGCACTAATCAAAACATTAGAAAACACTTCCAGTATAATTCCAACATTGAATACTCAGAGGTAAGAAGGTAGTGCGCACACACAGCTCTGCAGGACAATGTGACAAAGTTGGCTCATCCCAATTTCACTTTATATTCTTGCCATGTCAAACAAATGTGCTCATGTTTTGGCCTAATGGCCTTTATCAGAGCATCTGTGGGCATCCAGCGTTTGAACTGTATGAACTTTGGTTTAGCGGCACAAACAAACACTGGGAAGGCACATCCTCTCAAAGATCTAATCTCCAGTGTAATACAACATAATGCAACAGCACCAAAATGACCATTCAGTTGAATCGCCACCTCTCTGTAACAGATTTCTTGCAGGTCTGTTGTGTTCAATGTCATCAGCCTAGTAAACTGGTGATTAAGAATACAGAGAAATTCACCTTAAACTGACGTTTCCCTTCATCTTTCTCTATGTGTGTTGCAGCACATAGCTGAGGGGGGTGTCAGACATTATGAAAGATGTTCTCCCTTCATTTAATATCATCATTAAACCTCAAAATAGCTTCAAATTCAAGAGACAACTCACGTCTCGAAAGAAGCTGCTTGTGACACTTCAAACACATTTTGAAAGGTATGAGAGAAAAATCATGACTCAGTGATCTCAGAGCCATTTCATGCTGAAAGCTGGCTCTTTTATAAAATTGTGTCGGCTTTGGTAAATGAAATATTTATAACTGTGTAAAAATAACTCGAACACTTTCCTCCTCGGTACTTCTCCCCCAGACTGCTGCGCATCTAAACAGGCCTGGTGGTGAGTGCACTGCTGGATGAAACTGAGGTTTACAAACCCAGCAGCCATTCTCCAGTCCCACACTTGATTCAACCATGCGATACAACAAAAACATCCTCAAACACCTGAGCAAAATGAAATCCCTGTATGCACCAACTCTGAGCTCCCATGGACTCGTTAACGTATTCCCACTGAACTATTACGTAACAGCTCAACATCAATGAGTTTGCCACGGACACGGGCTACAATGTGCAGCACAGACATTTAACGTTGCTCCATTGTGAAACGACACTCAGATAAACAACAGCAACACAATCTTTATTTATGGGGCAGCACCCTGCTTAATAGTATCACACGCCGTGGAAAACCCACATGTCTACAAACGCTGCAGCAGACCAATTCAACATAGTAACGTTACATGCACGTTTCACCATGCTAACTAGCTGAGTAATGTTATGGATTAAAGTGCATCGGAATAAATTAAGACGCAACGCTGCCGCGGTGTAAGCTCAATAGTTAATCACTAACTAATAACGTTATGAGATCTGCTTTAACTCTGCTACTAGCTAACTCTGCCCAGTTAACTAAGGTTAACGTTAGCATCTGTTAGCTACTAGCTGGCGTTACCTAGCCAGTTAAGTAACGTTAGCCAACGAATACCGCTAGGCAGTTGAAATGAATTAATGCAGTTAGGGGGCTTAGCAAAGTAAAAACGTATTCAATACGCTCACCGTGGCTTAAACTGTCTATTTAAACAGCTGTCACGTAGATACAATAGAGGTAAACAGACCTGGCTTCGTTGGAACAACACAGTTTCAAAATGGCTACCTTAGCAGCGGCAGCACACATTTATCAGCTTGCTAAGTGCTAGCGAGCTAACTTGCAGTGTTTCATGACGATACCGCGTACCTTCTGCTAAACACCACAGCCTCCGACACAGAATGATTCAAGTATATGCAAAAATCTGAATACATAAAGGAGATTGTACCTGTTCGCGACGATAAACTTCTTTAGAGATACGCTATTGATGTTTGTTTGGGTTTTCTTACCACTGGCGCTGCCACTGAGGGATTCGAACAGCCTCAATGATGCTACGTTCAAGATCTGCCGCGATTATGCAACTCAACGGGGTCCCACAGTGTTTTTAAAGTCCGGCGGGGTTAAATGTCACCGTGTATAAATACTTTAATATTTAAACACAATAACGCGTCCGCGCGTGAAATTAAGACGTGACATTTTTTTGAACATTTTCAAAATATCAACAGATCACGTAGTTTACAGCACATATAGCGGGGTTTTGTCATCTTGAACATAACTTAATACCTCCCCCGCCACTCACAGCCAAACTAGTCGATAGCAGAACCAGTCATCGTTCAGCTTGAGAATATTGGGAGACTTTTCCAAATTAATTTCGAACTTTTTGTTCTTTATAGTGGCTGCAAAAGCGGGGAGGCGTGTTAAATTATTTTTTAAGCACAGGGGAAAGACTTGTGTTTTTTTATTTTGGCTGAGGGACGGGATATAGAACTTTAAATGACTGTAATTTGTATTGACTTAACTGCCATTTTCAAAGAAAAAAGATGTTTTGTTCTGTATTATTGTTCGCTTTGGCATTTTTGTACTTTCCCATACTTAATAGACGTGAATGTCGTCATACTTAATAATAATTAGATAAAAATAAAAAATAAAAAAGAACGTTAGGAGACAGGCATTTAATCGAGCACCGATAGAATGACAGCCTGCAAACGACCTTTAGTTTAGCTACTTATCGCAAACTTTATCACTTCTAACTCCGTGTTATTGTGCCTGCAGCAGCCGGTGCAAACTACTGAATGACAGGCAATTAAAGGGCAACATTTAGGTAACTGCAACGTCCCGGTTTTATGGGTTGTTACAGCAGAACAGCTCTGTATTGCATCAGATGTAGATTATGTATGTTAGCTGGCTAGCTGCTAGCCTGAAGTGGTTATATCATGGATAAAACTCCAGTGTTATATGAGTGTGTTATCACTAATTAATAACGTGTCTTTTACAGATTGAAAATGATTATATTTGCATCTGGAAGACGCATCATTTCTGGGGTAAGACAGAATTTGACTGTTGATTACAGTTTGCTTTCTACATATACACAGAAGTATTATTGCAATAGTATTGTTATTATTTGAGTAAAAGTACAGATATCTTACCAGGAAATGACTTTGGTAGAAGTTAAAGTCCTCTTTTGGGATATTACTTGAGTAAAAGTCTTAAAGTGTCTGATATTTACTGCACTTAAGTGTCAAAAAATATTTGTATGATGTTAAACATACTTAAGTATTGAAAGTAAGAGTAAAGGAGTAACGGACTGTTGGTCATTTATAAGGGGGGGAAGGGGTGGTGCAAAAAGGAAAGGCATGTTAAATAATTTTTTAAGCACTGGGGAGGGACTTGTGTTTTTTAATTTGGTTAAGGGGAGGGGCAAACAAATTCAAATGGTTGGATTTTGTAGTTATTTTACTGCAAAATTTGTAAGAAAAAAATCACAAAAATTACATCATATATCATAGCTAGAAACTGTTAAAAGAGAAATTATCGTTGGATTTTCAAATTCACAATGGGCTGTGGACACATCATGTCCAAGAACGCTTCCGTCAGAAAAAAACATAACCAAATCTGAGCTTAACATAGTGATATTTCATTAAAATACCTTTCTTTCTACGTCTCATTTAAAATTTGGCCAAAAATAAAATGTTTGCTCTAGCTAACATTTTATGCACAGCAAGAGTGAAAACCAAGGCTTTTTACAAGTCATTTCATTTATTTATTTATAAGGACAACGCACATTATAGACATACAAGCAACACGAAGCGGCAACACACAGCTTAGCATTACATGCAGACATGCAGAGCTGCAATAGAGAGAAAACAAGTTAGCAGCAGGTTCCAGGATTTCGTCTTTAATTTTCAACGTTCAGACATCAAGGGGTAACATTTCAAAATCTATTAACTAATTTATGGTGGGGAGAATGCTGCGTTTTCCACCAGTCAGTCGCGAAGGCTCAAGGAAACATATTTGTAGCTTCAGGGAGGGTCAAAATAAATTAAAAAAATATTAAAGTCACACCTCAGCCACCCCCTCTGCTGATAAATAAAGCACAGTCCTTAAATAATGTTTAAAACAAAAAGAGAGAGAATGATGAAATTTATTTCTTTGTAACACGTACACCACCTCAAAAATTGAGTATATATTACATTTGAAGAAAAACGAGGTCTACTAGTCTTAAAGGATTTAAAAAACAAAATCCAGTTTCTCCTTTCACTCTATTCCTTCATTTGTCTGCCCGTCCCTTTCTCCATCCTTCCTTCCTCTCTTTCCTGTTTTGTAGAAAGCAACTGAGATGCTTAGGGGAAATGTATTCGAGTAAAAGTATAGATTTTATGTCGGAAATGTTGTGGAGTAAAAGTGAAAGCTGACAGAAATATAAAAACTCAAGTATAGAACACATACTCAAAAATACTTAAGCATGTCACACCACTGATTATATATGTGAGCATTTTATAACGATAAGAAGTTGTGATCTTTATGCACTTCTATGATTTTTATGTTCTCAGGTTCCAGTGTGGAGATGTCTTCAGCAGATACCCAGAGCACCAAACTACACAACAAAAGCTCAGCTGCTGTTTCACTCTCACGCCTCCTCAGTGTTAAAGCCATCCAGACTCACTCCCACCAACAGGTTGCTGAGCATCAGGCCCGTGAGCTGGCCTGCTTCACGTCCCTGCCATGGGGATTCACAAGGCACCTCAGAGAGAGGCGACAGCAAGGAGGGTTTCAGTTTGAAGGCTCTCGCTCAGGCTCCCAAACCAGCTCTCTACCTTGGCTTCTCTGGGCTCCTCCCATTCCTGTCCGCCCCTCTGCTGATGGCTGCTACACAGTCCTTCTACCCTGAAGTGGCGTACGCTCAAGTGGTCTACGGAGCGTCTATAGTCTCCTTCCTCGGAGGTGCCCGCTGGGGGTTTGCCATCCCTGCTGGTAGTCCCGCTCAGCCTGACTGGATGAACTTGGGCAACAGTGTGGTGCCTTCACTCATAGCATGGCTGGCATTGCTCTGCAGGGACAACATTGCAGAGGGAGCTCTGGTAGTCATTATGGGACTGGGTCTCTCTCTGCACTACGACCTGACTCTGCTGCCCGGCTACCCGTCCTGGTTCAAAGCCATGAGAACTGTCCTCACTCTGGTCGCCACCTTCTCGCTGGTTGCTACCCTGGCAATTAAAAAATTCTGCACCGAGAAGAAGATCAAAGAGATTCGGAGCTGATTTATGAGGACAGTTTGTACTTTACTCCATGTGGACTCAATAAAAATGTAAAATTATGTGCAGATGTGCAGACAGTCTGTGTTTTATACTGTACACAAAGAATACTCAACTTGCTTTTCCTGGGGGCGACTTTTGCAAAATGACAGGAGGCTAATTAATAAACAATGAAATTTATCAATATATTAAATGCCTGTTTTCAATCTTTCAAAGTTTGCTGTCCTCACTCATCTTTTTCCAAAAGGTAAATCCAGTCACAGCAGCCCCGCACAGGTCAGGTGTACACAGGGGTGTCTCTAGGATTTGAGAACATTGGGGGCTTATCCTGAGGCAGGGTACACCTCAGACTATCACAGGGCTGGCACATAGAGACAGACAACCATTCACACTCACAGTCACACAAGTACCTGCAGAAAATCCACGTTGACACAGGGAGAACATGCGGACTCCGCACAGACGGGCTCCCCATCCCTGGGTTCGTCTTTTATATTCATCCTACAGAGACATATACAGTCTCCAGTATATGATACAGAGCTATATTATCAGTTATGTAAAGATGTTATGTTTTCACACATCACAGTGAGTTTTACTGGTAAATGTTCAGTGTAAATCCACGAGTGCTTAGTTTAGTGGCAGAGCTGCAATTTAGTGATCTATATGTTCTTGTTTGCACAGTGCAGAAAATCTCTTGCAAACATATACAGTCAACTCAGGATGTGTTTGTCTTATATGTGCAAAATCAGTGTGATGTTTACAGAGGAGGGTCCGCTGAGCTGAGCCCTCTTTTAAAGGTCCAGTGTGTAGGATTTAGTGGCATGTAGTGGTGACGTTGCAGAACTGAAACTTCTCCTGTGAGCCAACAGTAAGGAGAACTACGATGGCTGCTGCAAAAACACCGATGATGCTACCTAGAGCCAGTGTCTGGTTTGTCCACTCTGAGCTACTGTGGAAATAACATGGCAGACTCAGTGGGAGATCTTGTTACTTACACTTCGTTTCAGGTGATTATACAGGAATGAAAACACATATCTAATTTCTGCCAATAGGTGCCTTTAATTCCAACACACTGGATCTTTAAAATATTACATTATAACAATCTCAAATGAAGAGACAGATAAGTCCATTTTAAACCCAGCACACATAACTCCTTTATGAGTTTATTAAATCTGAAAAAGCGACCAGTAAAAGATGTTATCACCGTTGTGTAACATTAATATTCTGCTGTTTGTAAAGGGTTAGCAGGAAGTACTGTTACTGTTACTTTGCATTGGCTCCACTCAGCTGCAGATGTGACGAGCTCCAACATCAAAACAGGAAACATAAGACAACTTACTATAAAGAAGGTAAAAACATTTCTATATTTGTGCATTGTCTTAAAATAACTACGTTGTGTGTCCCAACATCAGAAAGTTGAAATGTAAATGAAATGTAAGTTCTGGTAATGTCAGGCGCCACTGATGAGTGAAATGATAAAACACTTGGATTAGAGTGTGAGTCGTGACTAAGAGGCACTATTATATACAGTATCATATATACAAAAATAATCCAGTGAAAATTACTGAGCGATAACTGCACTGGTGTGACAACAGTGGTGCGTTGTTCAAGTTCATAATCATTTACAGGAATTATGGAACTCTGGTTCCATTATTAAATAGGCTCAAGTGGTTTGAAAAACCTTCCAAGTAGCAATGCACTCACCTCATACATTTTTTAAAGGGACAGTTCAACCTAAAATCAAAAATTAAAATTTCCTCTTACCTGTAGTGTTATGGATCAGTCTTGACTGCTTGGTGTGAGTTGCAGAATGTTGGCAATATCGGCCATAGAGACGTCTGCCTTCTCTCTAATATAATGGAGCCACATGTCACTCAGCTTGTGGTGCTCAAAGCGCCAAAAAATACATTGTTGTGAGCAGTTTCATGTAGTAGCTATTTTCTTTCTACCAAACTACACTTGCCAGCCATATAACAAAACAGAAGGACGTGTGCATCTACTCACCTAGAACCACTGATCTAGCTAACATTATAGCTCAACCAAGGAGGACGCCATTAATGTTTCCATCTCACACTGTCACGTGTAAGAGCCTCTCTTCCATGAGTAGATGCACGCTTCCTTCTGCGCAGTGATACATTTGGTTGGTGTAGTTCAGTGGAGAGAAAACAGTTCCTGCATGAAACTGCTCACACCTTATCACTGCGCAGAAGTGTGCATCTACTCACGAAGGAGATGGGACCAAGTCATTGTTCGGCAATTCACAAGTCTCAATTCTTTGCAGTCCCAAGTCCAGGTTTCCCACAGTCATGGAAAACCAGGAGAAGTCACAGAATTTCACAATCACATTTCCAGGCCTAGAAAGGTCATGCCATTGTTAAAAATCATTAAAAGTTTTGGGAAAGTCATGGAATTTTGTCATGGAAAGTCTTCCATGGATAACCTTCCATATAATGTAACATAACAGCAAATTTATTTTCTGAAGCTGTCGACATACACAGCTCAAACATGCATCAATGTGTCATGTTTTTTACCATCACGTACGTTTCGTTTTGTCCCTGCGTTCCATCTCTCCCTCTATGTTTGCCAGCTAGCTCAAATTATGTTTGAATATAGTTTCAATCCGATATGTTTGAAAAGTGCCAGGCAAGAAGGGCAAGAAAAAAATACAATGACTCTTTTAAAAGACATGGAAAAGTTTTAAAACTCTGTCCATGAAAACGTGTGGGAACCCTGTAAGTCCTAAACTTGGAGCTACGGGTCCTGAACAAGTCATATTACACTGTTCACCAAATGTAATGCTATTTTAACAACATTAAATTAAACACATTAAATTCTCTAAAATCATACATGCTTATGGGGCGCCCACTAGCCCACCTGGTAGAGCAGGTGTCCCATATCAAAGGCTGTGTCCTTGCTGCAACAGCCACAGACTCGATTCCAGCGCACGGCCCCTTGCTGCGTGTCATACCCGCATTCTCTCCCACTTTCAAACTGTATCTGTCCTATCAAATAAAGGCAAAACAGCCCTGAAAAATATCTTAAAAATGAGCTTATTTGTTGAAACAAGTTTGTTGGAAGTTGTTGCATCTCTGTCTGTAATTTTTAACCCTCACAGTTTGCTAACTACAATTTGTTTTTGTTGACCAGCTGTAGTTTTCCCAACCAGCGAGTCTCTTCTGGTACCATTATATTGTAGAGATGGCAGACGTCACTTTGGCTGATATCTCCAACACTCAGCAACTCACACCAAATAAATCTAGACTGATAAATAGCACCACAGTTAAAAGGAAAAATATGTATTTTTGATTTTGGGGTGAACTGTCCCTTTAACGAAAGAGAAAACAAACTTTTAAAAGTGCTTTCACATCTTGTCCAAGGACTGTTCGCAGTGTGTTCCCTATAGGACTCTCACACTTGAAGAAAAAACTCTGGTCCATCCAAAATAGAACTCCTCAGCTGTGAAAAATATCCTCATCACAAGGATCGCTTTGTCTTGAAAAGTGTTTCCACGGATACTCTTGTAAAAGTATTTCATGATGATGAGTCGTGTAACAGTACAACCAGTTTTGGCAGTTTTCCAGTTTCAGTCTGTCAAATGATCAATGACTGTCAAATGTTCTGGACAAAAAAAAGAAAAACATGTCTTATCGATGTATAAATAACACATGATCATGTGAAAGCCTACTTGAGACAGAAACACATTTCTGTGTTTCCTAAGGTGCAGCTTTTCTTCAGTTCATGTAGGTTTGGGATGATATGGACGTTCACAGTTTGGATGTCCCAGGCGATCAGAGCACAGCCAGCCCGCCGTCACAGCGGCTGGTGATCATGTTGCCCACTTCAGTCCACGTGTCCAGGTGAGGGTCGTAGATCTCCACAGAGTCCACCGTCACCGGGGCGGAGAAGTCTCTGCTGGCGGCCCTGCCACCGACGGCGTACAGCAGCCCGTTAACTGCTGACACTGACACGCCTGCGCGAGCTGTCGACATCGAGGCCACCTCGATCCATTTCTCCTGTAGAAAGACAAGAACAGAGGTGAAGAGAGCGTTTGGACATGCAAAAAAACTGACTGAAGACTACATTGTTCCACTGTACCTCCTCTGGACAGTACTTCTCCACTGTCTCCAGCGCACCCAGCGCCTCATTCCAGCCACCCACTGCGTAAATGCAGTTATTGAGGCAGGCGACGCCCACATAGGCTCGACGTGTGACCATGACGGGCAGGGCGCTCCATCGGCGGGAGATGGGGTCGTACACCTCAGCTGAACGCAGCTCCATTCCTTCGTCACTGATTCCTCCGATTACATAGATAAATCCTAGACAGAGAAAACCAGGGTGGAGTTATGCGTGTGGGGGAACACAGTTAGGACAGGCACTTAGTTTTTTTTAGATACCTCTACCCAAGGTAAAACAAATCATCATAATGATATGTCTTCATGAAATGGACGGTGGTGACAAAAACATTTCATGTGACAAAATACAGCAAAGAGTGATGATAAAATGTGATATCAAAATATTGACTCACCCCACAGGCGAAAAAGTTTCCACCTAACTCTTGGATTCAGTTCAAATTTGCACTAATTATTTCCTGATATCTGCCTACACCTCCAAGCAATATGAATATTTAAATATGTATTTATTATAAAACTAGAGCCTCAGGAATTTTAAACCAAAGTTGTCATAGTCAGAAACTTCACACTCATCTTTAAAAGAGTTGACAAGAGAAGTAATCAAACCAAAGGAACTTCACGAGACATTGCAGAGAAGTACTAAATCAGAAATCGTGGATGAGAAGGACTCCTGGACTGACAAGTCTGTCACTCAACATCAGTACATGATGCCCCTGTGCTTTCCTGTCTGACTGCATTCTCAGCCTACGTTAGAAAATTGCCTGTTATGAAATTAACTCAGCAGAACACCGTGAATTATGTGTTTAGTCATCAGGGCTGAGAACGTGTCACTGATTTACTGCACTTCTTTCATTTCATATCTAACATAAAAATGAATCCTGGAAGTTAATTGTTTTATTAGTACTTTATGTTACTGAGGTCTGCTGCTAAATTCAGCGTTATGTTTCACTCAGTAGAACTCTGATTTATCAAAGCTTGAAATATCTTCAGAATTAGACATAAAACTTTAGGCATCAAACATTTGTTGATGACTGAGTGCATGCAGTTATCCTGGTTTTTTTTTAATATAACACTGGTTTTCAGACCTTAAAAAGTGAAGAGGTCCAAGTTATGCTCCTGGAGAAAACAGGATTTAGTCCTGTGCTACTTTACCAAGTGTCAAAGTCATAACAGTGTGTTTGTGAAATTATGTGAACACTGACAAAAGCATTTAACTACACTTACAAGTTGCACTGGATTGTACACATATTTTTTCTCAAAGAAAAAAAAAGAAGAGGAACCCACCTTGTAGTTCGCAGCAGCCAAAGTAGTATCGGGGAACCGCCATGCTGCCGATGACCTCCCACTTGTTCTCCTCTGGGTCGTATCGCTCCATGGTCTTCCCGATCTCTGAGCCAATCCAACCACCTACAGAAGCACAGCACAATCATCAGCTTATGTGCTTTGTCCGATGTTTCCTGAGATGCTGCTTATTGACTGAACTGCACTAACTAAATATTTACTATTCATTATAATTCACAAATTAATTTTGTTGGAGCTATTTAGCTTTTTGTTCTCCCATTTTCCATGTTGTTTCTATCCAATATTGATGAGATTCCATCACCCTATCCAGCTGTTGTCATTGCTTGTAATTTTCTGTCTCCAAACGTTACACACCTACTTCTGAATACATTTCTGGTCATTTTCACAAGAACAGCTTTACCTCATTTCAGCATTAGGGTCTTCACAAAGTCAACATTTTTCATTTTCAGTTCAGTGTATGTGAGATTGTGTTTTCAATAACACTGCTTCTATGTTCACTTACTGTGCTTAAAGGAATACTTCATACGTCATACTACTTGTACTCCTGTGTTTTAGCCTGTAAAGGTCTATGATCACGCCGGCATAATCAGAGCTGGTGACGTTTTCAAAGCACTGTAACAAACAAACTAGGTCACCTGTAAGCGCTACTGTCAACTTCACTTGAAAGTGCTGATTTGAAACTCTCTACCAGTTTTTGTTTGACGTTGATGATGATGGGAAATATTTGTATATAGTTTTACTATATTTCATTTTTACATTTATATGTTCATATTTGCAACCTATGTTTACTTTTTCAAGTTCTAAAACAGTTCATTGAGCATGTTTGTGGATTTTATTGTAACAAATAGTGTATTTTATAATTCGGATTTGATGATTTTGATGTATTTTTGGGCCAAATATGTTAATAAAGTAGTTAAAAGTGAAAAAATACTTAGTCCGATCATATAGGTGAAGTTGTGTTGAAAAAAAGATACCAAACATGGGTATGGTAAACATTGTTTTATGTGGTATCAATTCATGTGTTTGGGGAGTACTGAGCATTGTTAAACGCGGCCCCCTATGACTTTTGACAATTAATCAAGAATTAACTCCACTTTTGGATTTGTCATTCACCGTGGAGACACGCCCAAAAAACAAGTTTTCTTACTGAAGTCAATTAGACACGGTGAGTAATTGACATACAAAAGATCACTTGAGGGGTGAAGTGTTCTTTTAAAGGAGTGCTCCAGAAATTTAGTGTTACACTTCCATAAAGTTGGAAGACTCTCAAAAGACAGATAGACAAGAAAACAATCAGTCAAAATTAAAGCAGCAGAGGCTGACACATCCTGACTTATAGTTTATCATAGGGGATCCTACATTCCCATAATGCAACACACTCACTTTTTTTTTTATTAAACCTTCCCCAACTGGTTTATGTCACTGATATCATTTGACCTATTACATTACACACCTTCTTTCACAGGCTGAGTAGCAATAAGCATGATTATCAGTCTGGTCCTCATGTGTTAAATCTGTAGACTGCCTCCTCAAAACTGAATCACCAGTCTGTGCTGTGTTTATTTTGGTTAAACATGCTGCTTATGTGGCATTTACCAAGTGCATACAGAGCTCCGTGGCAGGGGCAGACACCAACTCCACAGCGCGGAAAGTTCAGAGATGCCACAGCAGCCCACTGCTTGGTCACCGGGTCGTATCTCTCAGTGCAGTCAAAAATCATCGAGTCTTTCTCCCCTGGCGAAAAGAATCAGTCCTTGTCAGACTGAGAATTGTTGAGGTTCTTTTTATTAAATATGAAACAGCCTCAGCTCTCTCACCTCCCACCACGTAGATCATGCCTTCCAGTACCGCGACCCCCAACCCGCTACGAGCCTGGTGCAGGGACGACACAGTGGTCCAGTACTGGTTAAAGGTGTCAAAGCGCTCAACACAACTCAACGCCCGGCTGTCACTCCAGCGGCCGCCCTGCAGCCGAGTGTATCCTCCTGCCACAAGGGAACAAGAACATGTCCAAAATTAAGTATGATTTCTAACATTCTGAATTTGGAAACTCATTAGGTTACTTTAAGGTGGTATGAAACCGAACCTATGGCATAGAGGTATTTCCTGGCTTTTCGTCTGGGTCTCATCTTGGCTGGCTGTAGCTGACTGTACATTTTATTTTCTTTGGGAGACTTTGTGACTTCAGTGTATTCCTTCAGCAGAGTCTGCAGTGCCACCCGCAGGCTGAAATCTGTAATACCTTATATAAATGTAAACATGGCAAACATTTCAAAATGTTTACAGTGTGTCACCTCGTCAATTTTACAGCAGTACTGTGAATCTAACACAACAGATATATAAGGACGGGGCAAAATGTTACGTTTCCCTCACCCTCGATGTACTTGAACAGTCTCTGTGGGGACAGCAGAGGGAAGCGGACCGGTTCCAGCACCTCCACGACATGTTTTTTCCTCTTTGCCACATCTTGGAGAACCCAGTCCATGGCTGCAGTAAATACCTGGTACTCATCCTCGATTCTTAGCTCTTCACTTCTCAGCAGCCTCACAAGCTGATCTTTCCCCAGGCCCCTGAACTCATCGGTGACACACACCTAAAAGGAGTAAAGGCAATCTGTAAGCATTAAACTTGAAAATTCAGTCTGAGTTAAAGCACTTTTAGCAAAATAAATGCTTAAAGTACCATTCTGATAAAATACTGATGGTGATTGACTGAGCCTAGAGTCAGAACAAATTCATGTACATTTTGCTTTACCACAGAAACATTGAACAGAGTCTGACCGCAGCCCCAGAGTATTGGCAGAGAGATGACAGATACCTCCAGAAAGTGAACGTGGATATAGTTCTCAGTGAACTCCAGCATTTCCATGCAAGCAATCTGCTCCAGGAATTGAAATATGCCCACACAGTTGGACGGGTCCATGTGGCCCTTGAGAAACTCTCCACAGACGGACACCACCTCGTTGAGCTGCAGCATGTCTGCTGCCACCATCAGCTCCTGGACGTTCTCCACTGTCACACTGATCACGCCTGATAGAAACGGGTACATATTTCCACTCAGAAAATGGCACCAAAATTATGCAGATCTTATGAAACACAACGATGAGAATATCAGGATGAGTGCAGACCTGTGTATATGAAATCCAGCAAAACCTCAAAGACTTCAGTCTCCACCCCGAGGATCTGCACCTCCTCTTTATCCGCCTCCCTCATCCCCCCGGAGAACAGAGCGGAGAAGTACGGGCTGCTAGCAGCAAGCACCAGTCGGTGGACCCTGAAGACCCGGCTGCCGACCTTCAGCCCCACGTCGCAGAAGTCGGAGCGGAGCCGCATCTTGTTCATCTGGGCCAGGATGAGCCTGGCGTAGCGGTCTGAGGCCAGCAGAGCCTGCTCGGATGCCTGGGTTGCCATGGCAGCTGCAGCATCACCACCACCACAACCAGTGGACACGGAGGTGGAGGACATAGCAGATGGGGCTGGGCTGTGTTAACATGGAGGCTGAACCCTCCTCTCTAGTGAGTCTCAGCATATAATAAACCTGAAAGACACAGCAGCTGATTGTATCAACACCTAAAAACATGCAGAGTCACTGAAATGCATTAAAGGGATAACTTGGGATATTTGAAGTGGGGTTGTATTGAGTACTTGCACAGGTTGGAGTCTGACACAGAAGCTGCTGTGGATAGGGGTCAGCAACAAAACATATTTTAGCCATCTGGAAAAATCTGTATCAGTTTAACTGTATGCTGTATCGAGAGTATTTTCTATGCTCTCATAAGAGCCACCAGACTTCACTGAGAAAAACAGCAATTTTAGCACGCTGAACACGAGAGCTGCTAGTCTAGCCCTGATTCTGTCTGTTAATTTTGTTATTGTGTGACGTTAGTGAATCTGAACTAACCCTTTTAACCACCAACATCACACGATAACACAAACAAAGTATATTTTCAAGGCAATAGTTGAGCTGCAGCTCCTGTGTTTAGCGACGTTAAATCACTGTTTTTCTCAATGGAGTCTGGCTTTGAAGAGACTGTCTAACGGCTTAATTTTCCCATTGGAAATCACTGCCTGGCATCATGGTAAAGCACTAACAACACTCTCAACATTGCATGCAGTTAAACTGATGCTGTTTTTTTTTTTAGATTGCTAAAATACATGTAGCTGACCCCTCCATGGCAGCACATTACTGAACTTCTGTGTCAGGACTTCAGTCTGCTTCTCCAAACTGGGGGCACGCCGACTGACATCACCTGTATGTATTATACCATCTATGGATAAGTACTCCATACAAACCTCCTTCAAAATAACAGAACTATCCCTTTAATGTTGTGTAACAACACAAAACTGTGGCAATATCGGCAACAAAACATAATATACACGCATATAAATGGGCTTTCTGGGCTGACTCATTGTAACCCACACTGGTGCAATCATAGTTAAGTTACTGTCAGCTACCATTTTTATATTAGCCATAAATAAGCTAGCCGTTTAGCCGTTAGCCAGACATGCTAGCCAACAGACATCTCGCTAAGGGTGGATTCAACCATCATGTTCATCAGCACAGTTCTCAACTGAAATGAGACAACTGTACAGCTCAAATAATCCCTGCTTAAACAGTGTAACCCCACATAGAGTTACAGGCTCTTATGGCATAAAAATATATCTAAATTAATTTGATTCAAGCCGCGACTTACCCATAAGTTTACTGATGAGGATGCAGCAACTTCCGTCGCCCTGCAGACTGTCAACACAGCTCTCTGGCTCGACTGCTCTGGTCTGGCAGTGGATGTTCAGTCGTCACTAATCGATCACCGAGAATGTAGCATCATCTGTATCGTTTATTTCTTATCGTTGATGAGCTTCGTTTTCTGTCGTGCGAGACGGAGTTTTAAATCACACGAAGGTAAGTCTTATTAGTTAATGTTTTTATATATATATTTAAAGTAATTTGTTTTTATTTTTGGTCAGTTTACCGGCTTGTTGTTTTCGGCTAAGTTCGTCCTAAACGTTAGCTAGCAGCCGACGCCAGATGGCAGTGTCGCCTTTCAGCAAGCAGCCAAACAAATGGAAGTCCTTGACAACAAGCCACAGAAACCTTCCATGTAAATTATCATAGTATTCTTAGCGTGTCAGCCCCCAGCATCATGGTAATTTTAGATGAAGCCATCCTCCACTGTGTTGGCTGTAACCTCTTCCACTTGGAGGCTTGACCAAGCCTACGAGCTAGCCTACTCTTAGCCAGTGGCAACGGGTAGTCCAGTTTGTTTTAATCAGTAGCTTGACATCAAATTGGTTTAAATATTATGTTGGAAACCTGTCATTACATACAGGACTGCAGCACTGCCTGGACCCATTAGACCTGTCTGGTGCACTGAGTTGAGGTGAAAACCGCCTGTGACAGTTACAGGAAAAAGTCCTGTAACTGTCACTTGACTTGTATTTCCTGCTATTTCAATGTGTCACCCAAAGTCTAACAGCCAGTGGTGTGGGTTACTGGAGAATATGTGGTGCCACTAACAGTTGGCTAATTAAAACTCAAAGGTAGATAGATATGTGCCAATGGGAGCCTACGTTCCCCGGCTCAATATCCTTTTAATATGACTCATTTAGGAGACCTTTCAAAGGGTTTTATGTCCTCAGCAGTGTTTTTCCCTCTGTCAAAGTGCTCAATGTATATTTCCCTGGATAAATACGCTGAAATCATCCACCTACGACAGCTTAAAGCCTACTGATGTTACACTCCTGACAACCTACGCCCTCAAATTTGTGGGCAAGACAGTTTTCTTGATTTTAGACATTGATATCTCCACTGTGGCTGAACGAATTTTTACCATTCAAACTGCATTTGTACCATCCATATCCTTTTACAGTACTTCACATCAAGAGACATGACAAGGCAAGGCAAATTTAATTATTTATGTAGCACATTTCATACCCAAAGGCAACCCCGAAGTGCTTTACAGACAGCGCAGGTAAAAGCACAAGAAACAAATGATGAAAACAAAACAATAAAAGCAAACAATCACAATCATAGAATACAGAAAAACCAAACAGTGAAACAATAAAAAACAAAAGGACAAAAGGATAAACAATTAATCACACATAGAATGAAAAACTGTATTTAAAATAGAATTAATTAAAAACAGTGGTGATAAGATTTGTCTTTAGTTTGGATTTCAAAGTGCTCT
The DNA here is from genome assembly GCA_026686955.1 of Epinephelus cyanopodus. Classification (NCBI taxonomy): domain Eukaryota; kingdom Metazoa; phylum Chordata; class Actinopteri; order Perciformes; family Serranidae; genus Epinephelus; species Epinephelus cyanopodus. The sequence goes on along the minus strand of CM048926.1, from coordinate 17,223,012 downwards.
GCATTTTCTCCAGTCTGGTAATTTGTTCCACAATTCAACGGCATAGAAACTAAATGCAGCTTCACCATGTTTAGTTTTTATTCTGGGAGTAACCGGTAATCCAGACCCAGCTGAGCTGAGAGGTCTGCGAGGTTCACACTGGGTCAGGAGATCTGAGATGTATCTTGGACCTAAACTGTTCACTGATTTATGGACAAGAGATAGAGCCCTGGTACGACCCCTGCGCCACCCTGCCACCCTTTGCACCACACACGTAGCTGTGTTTCTTTCCTGCTATGCTGTAATGTTAAATTTCCAGTGTGTCCTGTTTCCTGAAAGGACATTCACCATGACCATTATCTCTACTGAACAATTAGCTTATTGGATACAGCTTAAATGGACTCTTAGTAAGCCAATATAAGGTAAAGCTCGCCCTCTGAACTGAGTAGGCTTTGTAAAAAAAACAAATGCACTCCCTCTTTGCTCTTTTTAAAAATCATCCCATTTCAATCTGGCTCACTGGCAACATGTTAATCAGAGAACCCAAAAATATCAGCATTTGGAGAGAGAATGCATCTGTCATCCTCGAATAACATTCATTGCTCTCGATGGTGTCACGAGCGCTGTCACTGTCCACACAGGCCCGAGTTGTGTTAATCACGTTACGTATTTTTAGCAGTCGTGAAGTGATCGGTGCTGTTTTGCAATTCAAGAGCCTCATTTGGTGTCTCATTGAAGTTTGACAACAGCCTCCTTTCAATCAATGGAGGAGTGAGGGACATACGTGCTCTTTACCCACAAATCCAGCATATTAATGTGTCTGTCAGTGATTAAATAAGGGAGTGTTCTTTACTTTTTAGAGGAGAGGGGTGGCTGGGGTGTGACTTTTTTAAAATTTCGACCCTCCCTGAAACTGCCAATATTTTTCTTCGAGCTTCCCTGAGTAACTGCCAAAAATGCATGACCCTGCCTCCACCATAAATTAGCTCTTGGATTTTTTAAACTTGGGCTTTGATGTTTTAAAGTTAAAGGATCAAGGTGAAATCCTGGAGTTTGAAATAGCCTCGTTTTTTCTGCTCATTGTGGATGCTGGTTAGTTCGTGTAAATGGTTTATTTTTGGCCAACTTTTCAATGAGAGGTTGAATAAAGTGATTTTGATAAAGTTTCACTATGTTAAGCATGCATTTTTAAATTTATTTATTTTCTGACATAAGCGTTTGTCGCATATAATGTGTCCAAGGACTGTAAGAAATGTAAAAATCCAACAATAATTTCTACTGTTACAGTTTCTACCTTTGATAAGTGGTGTTATTTTGGTGATTTCCAAAGCCACCATGTTACCTTTTTAAATCTGTGGCAATATAAATACAAAATATAACCATTCAAATTTCTATACCCCTCCCCTAAACCAAAATAAAAACATTATTATGCCTCCCCTTTTTTTGCACCACCTAAAAAATAACAGTCCCTAACTGAGACGTTTGCTCTTGGTTGTTTGTAGCATAGATTTCATTACTGAAGGCAGAAAACAGGCCTCAGCTAACTTCTATAAAGTAATCTTAATGACTGTATTCCATTCATTGTCTCTAGTGTTAAGGCTTTATGCGTGCCGTTTGTAATACGAACGTGTTTCTCTTTCTTTGCCTTTTGTTCTTTATGCTGCTGCCTGGGCAGGTGTCTCTTGTAAAACAGGTTTTAATAAGTAGGTGAGGTGCTAAAATGAATTCGTATGTAGTGACACAGACTTCTTTTGGTGAAAGTGGCTCTGTAAGTGTGAGTGTGCCTTTTTTTTATTGTTAGGCATGGCTCCAGTGTCTCATTTTCTTTCTCCTATAGGCAATGTTTTTGCTTGTCACTGGCATGATGATTATTTGCACTCTCTCGCCATTGTGGTGATGGGAAGCGGCGTGCTTCCCTTGCACCCAGAATCTCCCATGTAGCGGGAGAAAAAGTAAATAGTGTGAGGGTCATCCTATGGAAAGCGGTCACTGTAATTACGGTTCTGTTTTAAGTGCAGGGTATGTCTGAGTTTTTCGTCAGGGCTATGTCTTCTGGCTAGACGTTGCTTTCACCAGGAAAGAAAAACATGAATCTGACAGCTTGAGGGCTCTTATGGGAGTAGGTAGAGTTCAGCTTTTACTCGGTATTTATGATTGGCTTTAAATTGAACCAGATAATGCAAAACAAGTAATTACAACACTCTGTGGTTGGAGTTTTTATTATTATTTCCATAACATTACCCATAACTTAAACTGCAAAAATTCCTGTCGTATGATGAGGGTATTTTAGTTTTTGCTGGTATTAAATTTCCTTCTTATCTTGTCGACATGTTTGTTCTGATAATGTCAGACAAGGCGTCTTTTCTCACCTGACAGGACTCGTGAACTGCATAACCCCTCTTTATCTTGGCTAAGTTCGCCACCTACAATGTACATACAAGCTTTCAGACCAAGCTGGTTTCTGATTTGAACTCTAAAGCTTCTCCGTCATCTGCAGTCTGTCAGTCCTGTGCCACATTGGTTTGCTGGCTGTGTGCCCGCCGGTTCTTTTTTTAATCTATTTGAGAGCTGAACTCCCGCAATGAGATTGTCCTGAGAGCTCGAGGGACGTCGAGGTCCTTCATTTATTACAGCTGAAATCATTAGTGAGGATTTTTTTTTTGTCCCCTTGAGAAACAGAGGTACAATGTAAAACGTATGTCGTGCAAACTATTGAGCATTTATCCAAAAGGAAAGTTTTTTTATTTCAGAGTTGAGTCTACCTGTTTTGAGGAGGTGGGATCATGTCCTGTCTCAGGCCTAAGCTGGTGTCTGCAAATCTGATTTGGTTTTGGATCTGGATTGGCATTTCTCCTGAATGGTTTGTCAGCAAGCAGCGTTGTGTTATCCCTTTATAAGAGCTGGCTCAGTGTCACCGCTCATCTCAGTGTGATCTGAGCCCCTTATTCCAATCACTGTCACCAGAGGTCACCCAGATGGCCAATGAGTGATGCATACGGTGCACAAATATGAAGCGATGCCCCCCTATATTTTTCATTTCATAATTAACTTTTGTTTAGTAAATTGTTTCACGCAATTTTACCAGGAGGACATATAGGGATTAATACAGTGGCCATTTTAAACGGTGACGTATAAGATGCATTGTATTTTAGGAGCAATCCCTGACGAACCTAAGAAAACCAGGTGGCAAGACAGGTTATTGAAAGTTGATCAATGGAAATAATAACTGCAGAATTTCACGTAAAGACTCCTGTAATTAATTACTTATTTTAAACTACAATTCACAGTTTTTGATTTCATAGTTTGTCTACCCAACATCTTTTTTTAAAATTTAATTTAATTTTTTTTTTTTTTTTGGAGACTCCTCTGTGTGTGGATTCAGATGATGCCATGATCTGTAATTTTTATGTTTTTCCCCCCTTTTTTAAAAATCTCCCAACAATGCAGTTAGGATAAACATTTTGTAAAAAAAAAAAATCCCTGTGGCCTTAAGTATTATCCTAAATATGTTGTTGAATATGTACAATATTCACTGCAGCATTCAAGGCCTTGTGTAGTTCCTTACTGTACATCTGGGGCTCAGACGTGTTGTTAATTGGGCTTTTATTAAGAGGATACGCAGGATTTTAAAGAAAATAAGTGCCCTGAGAGAAATGAAAGCTCATGTGAAAACTTCCACAACATAACTTTCATTCTGAAACTTGTTAGATGTGCATCATTTACTATAATTCCTCCAGGCTTGGAAGGAATTTTAATTTTCTTGCTTTTCCATGACCTCAACGAGGGTGAGCAGCCTGCGAAGCTAAATTCTTACATAAACAGACACATTCACACACACACAGAAACATACACAATATACAAACACATTGTTTGGCTTTTTATTTGTGGTTGTATTAGAGGCTTCAAAGGAAATGTGGAGCTGGTATGTTTAATGGTTCAGCCCGTAGCCTACATGCTGCTTGGCAGGCAACAGGATCTCTTGCCTTCAGCCTATAAGCCCAGCTATAATGTGAGCTAGTAAAAAAGAAAGGGAGGAGAAAAATCCCTCTCTTATCGATTCTGCCTCCAACATAGCAACTGGCCGCGGATTGGCCGAGGCGCGGCACGTTCCCGGCCTCCCATTGGCTGCTCGGGTAGCGTGAAAACGGTGTAGTCGGACGGAGACAGAGGGGAGGAGAGACGCGATTGGCTGCGGCCAAACTGAAAGCGAAAACCTCTTTTTATGAGAGCCTGCGAGACAGTTGATGGTGTGTGTATTTTAGGCGTGACTCCAAAGGTAATTCGTCCTGGTGCCCCCCCAGCCGGGACTTATTTAACCCTTTCATGCATTGATTATGAATACCTCAGTCAAGACTTTGTTCCTAAGCGTTTATATTCCTCTCTAAGAATGAAAAACAGAAGTTAAAGTTCAGTTTTTAACATGTATTTCTCAAGGAGTTTTTACATGTCCTCCAAGACTCACAAGTATGCATTGAATATTATGTTAAACTATAAAAATGCACTTTTAATGCTGTTGAACTAGTGTGTTCACGTTTAACATATTCTTTTCTGTCCAATGAAATGTAAAAGTGTCTCCTCTTTATACCATTTGCTCCTGTGCTCCCTTATTCCCTCCGTCATTCAGTTTGTGGCTCCTGACCCCTCAGGGCCCTCCACACACCTCCCCTGTTGAACTGCAATGAACATTTTCTGCAAAAATTAATTTATTTAAACTTTATTTAACCAGAGAAATCTCTTGAGATTAAAAATCTCTTTTTCAAGAGTGTCCTGGCCAAGACATAAGTTTAAGACAGACAACATGAAATAATAATACAGAATAAAGCTCATAAACAGGCAATATAAAACACAAAATAAGATTACTACAAAGAAAAGCCAAAAAGTATGTTAATATATACCAGAAATGAACCGTAAAAAAGCAAAAAAAACAGCAACTACACATGATTACAAAGACCAGCTAAGTCACACAGTAAAATATTGTTTTTGTTACAAAAACTTCAAGTTATACTCGAATAAGAAAATTAAAGCCCAAAGAGTTGCTGCAGATTAAGTATTTTTTAAGAATGACAAAGTTGCAGTAGCCATGTCAACCGTAGTTGAAATATAGCCAGTGATTATAGAGTGTATAAAGATGGACGACATGTCTCCACTTACCCCTACTGTACAAAGTGAGGCTAAAATACCCCAGATGTGGCCACTGCCATCTTCCTTTGGTGATGTCATTTGGAGCCAGAGTCTGCGCAGTAGCAATCTGAATGCTATTAAGAGTCCCGCCCACACACCCATCCGACCAATTGAGAGCAGCGTCACTGAGTTAGTTTGGCTCATGTCCCGTCCGCTAACGTGGAGAGAGTGGGCTTTATGACTTATACTGCAGCCAGCCACCAGGGGGTGATCAAGATGCTTCGGCTTCACTTTTGGGGAGCTGTCATGTCGTCCGTCTTTATCTTTACATACAGTACATGTTAGCTATCCATGATGAATAATTGAAATTTTGTTTGAAAACTGTTTGACTTATTAGATGTGACTTGATGTTTCCGAATTTTATATACTTGCAAGGGTCTCCTGTTAGAGAAGGATTGGCAAGATATTCTTGAGCTGCACAACATTTCTTGCGTTCCGTCAGCCATCTTAGTTTTGCGATATTTATGTTGCTGTTACAACACCTGGCCAGTGGGTGGCAGTGTATGTCATGACGCACTCGCATCCACTGTAGTGGCTCATGTGCGACAATAGCATCAAAACCCGTGCATATGCAGGAAAAAAAGGTTTTAAATGGCTTTCCACTGTAGTCACTACTATGCATGAAAGGGTTAAATTGAGAGCTGTAAATCAAAATGACTGTGAATTTAAACGAGCGAGTTGTGTGACCGAGGTGTACCGACAAGGAAAGAGAAAAGGAGGAAAGCAGAGATGTACTGTGCATGTAAGATGTGGGGGCTGGGTTTTTACATAGATTAAACTCAGATTCAGGGAGCGAGGGAAAATAGGACCGGGCAGCGAAAGCTAAACTGCTGTGAAAGCAAATACCTCTGGGGTATGGCCAGGTGGGAGTGTGTTTCAGGTCAAAGGAAATGTAGCAGAGGCCTAACTTGACCTTTCCAGCCTTCATTTTTTTATACCATCCTGTACAGGAGTTAGAAAAATGCACTCTTTCCTGTCCCTCCTCTTTCCTTGTCTGTCCACCCCACACACTTTCTCTTCCCACTCTCTCCCTGTCTTTCGGACACTCACGCAGCCTGAGTGTGACTCAGCGCTGGTACAGTCTGTCCTATCCGTTCATTTATCTATCCGTCTATCCATCTATCTCCCCTGCATCTGGTCCATGCTAGCAGAGCACGCATGCTTGCCTGTCCACCAGCTCTCTGTGCTGACACAGGTAAGAGGGAGTAATCCGTGGCCTGGAACTGAAGTTCACCCCCAGTACATCCCTGCCCTCTGCACCTCATTAATCCCTACCTAACACAGACCTTATGTGATGGTTGAAATAGGCCACCTGTTGCTCTGATCACGGAGGGTTGATGGTTGTGTCACCTGCGGTCATCATTCATCACCATCATCATCACCATCCGTGGCTTTATCCTAAGGTTTACACAAGCTTTTCTGTGTGGATAGTGTTAAAATTAATAAAAGGAAAACATCTGTAATATCAGATAATGGCGCTGACTGTGTAATTAAGTTCTGGAGACAAAACTCTCGAGCTGGCTGGGGCTAAATGTTTACAGTTGAGCTGCATTCCTTTCACGGGAGCCTCTGAAAAGTTGTGTTTAACAATACAGCGTGTTCTCGGCGAGGTAGGTTTGATAGATTGTTTTCTAGTGACTCAACGGCGGCCAGGCTGAGTAGGGAAAGGGCCTGCACATATCCTGCTATTGTCTTATCGCTTCCTTTCTCTTCCATCTGTCCACAGTGTGTCCTCCAGCGCCCTCGCTGCCTCCTATCTCTGCTGACCCAAGGATAAGCTCATCGGACGACAATGGCACCACTAGAGACAGATGGTAAATTTAAGATAATTAGTTATCTCGCTTTAAAGAAGTGTTTCACTGCTGGAAAGATGGTCTTTAAAAAAAAACTGGGCTGTCGTTGCAGTAGAAAGATGAAGACACTTTTTGAAATTGGTGCTACATGACCAAAAAAAAAAAAAAACAGAAGAGAAAGGCATTTGCTTTTGCTAGGTAGAAAATTACTAGAATACACGGCGCTGCACAGAACGAATAAACTCTCCAGCTGGTGGGTGACATAATGCAGGTTGCTCATCTGAAAAAATATGGCAGCCGGCTGGTAACACTCTCAAACTGCAGTTAAACTGTAAGCTAAAATATGTTTATGAAAACATTTTTGGTGAGCAATAGGCAATGCGGGGACTGAATCTGGTTCATATTTGATCAATGCTGCCTGGTTTTACCCTTTAATCTTTTTTCTTTCGTCCTCTGTTTTCCATAATATAGAAAGTAGTATGACACCCACTTCCTGCTCACAAACATATTACAGCGAAAGAGTGCACTAAAATGCAGTGACTAAAATGCTGTAACAGAGTTTTGGTGTTTATTTGATCAGCACTGCATATTTTACCGTTTTTAGAGTTTTGTCTGAGTTTGACAGAGTTTCGGCTCTCGGCCTGCAGATAAAGAGACGAGGGTAGTTCTCTCTTGATCCGCACAGAGAGAAAGGGCTGGCTCTCTTTCACGATCTGCTTCTGTACACTTTGTGTCCGTGGCGGCGCTGAGCGTACAAAAATGTAGTTTGAGCAACACTCCAAATGAGCAGTGAGATCTTTGTGCTGGCAAGATCGAGAGGAGTTTAACATAGTTAATTTACACATACTACCCACACTGGTATGTTACAAAGCTGGTTGAAAATCAGAGAAGTATCCCTTTAAGTCATTCTACACTTTGTATTTGATATTTTTTCTGCCCAAGTTCATGAAAAATTGTACTTTAAATGATACAAAAAGTGACACCGTGCATTGCTCCCACAGTATCAGCAGCAGACTGTGGAAAAAAAACAACAACGGCGGATTACATAAGTTGACAAAACCCTCATCAGTTTATTGTCTTTCAGCAAGAAAAAGGTCAGGATCTCACATTGCTTAGCTTCACCCGAGGAGTTTCCTCAATCCCCCAGTGGAGTTATATTTTTATAAGAGGCTGAATCACCCTCCTTCCACAAACCAACCTCAGAAATACATTTTACAGTTTTCTCTGTACAGAGTATCTATTGTCCTCAAACTTGAAAAATGTGCCAAGTTCAACATGGATTCCTTTCCTCTTAAGCTATGTAGGCTGCATGTCATGAAAAACATTCATAGCTCGAGCAATGCCACAGTTCAAGTAATGGAGGCAGGATACTTCCGGACCTCTGGCAGTTCACACAAACATCGGAGGCCACATCATACCGACACCACCAAAGAGAGTGCATTTTTGTGGCAAATGTCAACCTCTCATAACAGCATTACCTTCACCGCCATCATCATCGTCATACATTGCAACAATAGAAATACTGTTGGATTGCACTTTCTTCAAGCTTTCATCTTGTGGCATGTTTATAGAAAAAATATATATAGAATACAAAAAGCTTATACTTCTTTGAGTAACAGAATATAACATACAGTACTTCAGATTATGTTTTGATCAGCACATCAGCAGGTGTACATGAATCGCCCTCCCCTTGCCCAAATGCAATTACCGGACTCAACAGGGATGTAGTTTTGCTCACTATTAAGTGCTTTGGTCAATGGGTATAACATTGAGTATGCTCTTACAATGGTATTCTACAGGATGTTAATGCTACATAATTATCCACTGTATATGAATGTCTGTTAAGAAAGGGGCAAATTGTCAAGATGCACCACGACTTTTCACATATTCACACGTGGCATTTTACCCAAAAAATGGTTTGGTCCACCAGACCAGTATGACGGAAACAGCCTGTTTACAGCACCATTTTCCCCCCTCGCAAATGCACTAAGTAGTAGCAACATATTTCTTTCATTCCTGAGCTTTGCAACAGGACATTTTGAGCACAGAGAAAGATTTTTTACAGTCACATAAATAATAGTTTGTAGAGAAATTATCGTCAAGCAAAGAATTATTTAACTTGAGCAACAAAAAACATTTTCGTGCTCCATACACTTGTTACAGTATTTCATATTATCCACATAAGGAATTTTACTCATTTCCCCTCTCAGTGCTTTTTGTGAGTGAACACTAGCTCATTTTTTCTGTTACTACCAGCATCTCCGCTCTGTGCAATCTACTTGACAGAGTGCCACAATGCCAGCCAATCAGAGAGAGACTGGCTGTTGTGTCTTCAATCTGACTGTTAGTGGTATTAACGGTTACTAGGGGGGTAGGGAAGCACTCAAAGATAAGCAGCCCATCACCTCCACATTAGTAGTTTAAACAGTTCTGGTGAGATAGCTAGCTTTACTACCTTTTTTTATACTTTATTAGCTTGCTGCCAAGCTATTTTAGCAGGTTGCTAGCTAGCATCTGCCACATATGCAGTAGCTAAAAAACCAATGACTTTCCCATAGACCTAAGTTGTGATAGAGACGTCTGAGCATCACAGGCCCGTAATATGACTGGTTTCGTTATCAGGATTTCATCCATTCGGTCTGGTAACATTTGGAAAGTAGAGGAGCTGCAAGATTAAGTCAATTTAATCCCATATAAATTAGAGGAGGGCTAAACTGGAAGTTAGCCGCTTGACCAGTGGACGCCTGTACTGCGCTGCTCCATGTGCCCAGTGTTGCGAAATATCTGGTTAATTGTATACAGGGGAGGTCAAATTTTTTGGCTTCTGGCCGCACTTCAAACGCTGTATCCAGGTCTAATTATACATCCATGGTTGGCTTCCTTGGTGATTGCCAGCTACACGCCTAAGGCATTATACATGTAGAGCCCTGAACTGTCTCTAATAGCTGATGTAATTTACTAATTACTATGAACAGCCTCATGACATTCTTAGAAAATGAGATGTAGTATCCTCTGCCAAAGATTGATTTCAATTCACACACTGAGAGGGCAAATGTGAAATGTTAGTGAAAAAGGTTATCATTGTGTGCTAATGTGGATATTAGCAAACAGGTAAATAAATTCATTGAGGACGTGTGACGAATAATTTCTCTACGAAATATAATTTATGTGCGTCCAAAAAAAATATTTTCTCGTGCTAAAAATGTGCAATCACACGCTCAGGAATGAGGCACAAATATAACTCCATAGAAACCAAATATATTTCTAAAACTATTGGTCAAATTTTCAGAACGGAATACACTTTAACTAGGGACATCTCTAGGAACATCAACTCTATAAGTCGATGTCAAACAAAGGTGCAGCACCTGATGATGTCAGTGAGCAATGTTCTGGTTGTCGACATCCCTACCGGAAAGGTGTCCATTAAACAAACGGCAATAAATGAAGTACAAAAAAAAAAAAAAAAGCTTAAACAGTCTCTTTGAAAACAAAAAAAACCCCAAAGCTGACATTCAAGTTCCAGTCCCACTTCAATCTGTGAAATCCCATTCACAAAAGCCGATGGAATCACTGTAGTGCAAAACTTTACACAATGCACCTCGATGCAGTCGTTCTCGCAGGATACAGTAAACATGTCCGTTTGTCTCTTTCCGTTGGATTACATTTCTGGAGCGGCCGGCGGGAGCCCCGCTGTGTGTTTAGGAGTCTGTAAGAGTTTGTGTTCCTCTGCATGTTGAGAAGGCGTGGCTGCGGCTTTGGCGTGTACTGGATGCGACAGCCGAACATCCAGGGCGTCATTGTGTTGCGCTAAGGAGTGCAGGCGATAGTGCAGGACAAGGTCTTTGAGCGAGCAGTGGGCGTCGTAGGGCTCAGCAAAGCCGTATCCGTGTGGTGTGCTGTAGATCATACAATGCTTCACTTCTTCATTCACACTGAAATAAACAAAGAAAAAAAATCACATCAGTCAGTGTCACATAATTACACAATGCGTGATATCCATCTAAAAATTGATCCGACTGCTTTCTAAAATGTTATACTCACACAACAGAGCAGGCGTAGCATCCCTGTTTGCTGCTTTCGCGGATCAGGAACGTTCCGGGTGCTTTACCCTGAAGCATTTCTTCGGCCTGCGTCCGGCTCAGTTCACCAACAAACCAGTTTGTCTCATCCTGATGCGGCAGATTCTTCTCGTCTCCCTTCAACACATATGTGCTGAAAAAACAAGAGTCATATTTAAACACCTCCGTAACAATTCTCTCTTATTACAAAAGTGCAGTCTTAAAAATTGTTTCCAAAAAGAATTTGTTGAAACTTACTCATCGAGGCTGTCACTCAGTATCCCCAGCCAGTCGTTTATGCGTTTCTGCCGTACGCCTTTGTGATTAAGCCAGCTGCAAGAAGAGGTGTAAAGAAAGGTTTCAATTTAAAATAGAAACTTCACAGAGCAGCTACCGAGATTTTTTCCACAGATGCCAGAAACAATATTCTGACAATACACGTACTTGAGGTACAGGTCTCTGATGTTGCGTAGCTGGATGAGGTCAGGCCGCAAGCTGTTTATTTTCCTGTCCGTCTCTCTGTAGTCCTCTACCTGCGTCCTCAAGTCTTCTTCCAGATGGATTTTGCTGTCATAGATCTCCCCGAGACGACACTTCAGCTTCTCATAATTTATCAGAAAACTAACACGGGGAAGGAAAAGAATACAGTTTAATACACTGTTCTACATGCAACCGAATAGAACTACATTTTTTTTGGGACCATGATGCAATGAAGTACCTCTCCAGGTCTTTGTCGGCTCCATCGGACTGATTGTTCATCTCAAACTCCTCCCCGTAGCGCTCCTGTTCACGACACTGCTCCTCGAAGATCAACATTGTCTCGTTAAAGGCCTCAATTGCCGTTCTCTTCATCTGGATCTCCTGTGTCACAAAGAATACACCACTAAGAAAAGACTCAGGAGGCCGATGACTATAAATGCTACTGTTTAGAGATGAACTGGTCTCAGCGCAGACCTTAGAGAGCATCGGAATATATCTACCTGTGATGTCTTTGTGAAGGCTTCATAAAGACGATCAAACTCCTTTGACTTCTCTTGATACTGACAGTGCACTTCCTTGAGCTTTCTTCCGGCCACATCGACGCTGTCCTCTTTCACCTGAAATTAAAAAAATTACACTTAAATATGTACAGTTCATAATTTACCATATTTAACAAAAAAACTCTACCATCATTCTTGCAGTGTTAGACTTCTGACCAACTTTTTTTTTTAATCCCAAAACATAAAATAACAGCACACACTGACCTGCTGGAAGCGGGACACAGGATGTGTGAGCATTAGGTCCAGTGTGGCATTGTATTCCACCAACGGATGGTGCTGATAGTGCCAGATGAGCTCCACCACTGACGTGAACGTGAGGGGGTCCGAGAAGCCGTACTTCCCGTCACGGTGGTAAATCTTGATCAGCTTGTTGTGCCCGTCTTTCCTGAGAAACGGTGAAGCGTAATGTAAGTAAAATGTCGTTGATATGTGCAGTGCTGCTGTTCTGATTAGATTCTCCCTGTCTTCTTCTTACCTTAATGTCAGCGTAAAGTCTCCTTGCAGCTTTGTGGATGCGTCACGCACCAGAAAGGAGCCGTCAGGCGTGTCTCTGAGCTTCTCGTTGACCTCATCCCTAAGGGAAAATCAGTTAACAATTACCAGATCTAACAAACCGATACCTTAAACGTCAAACAATAAGACAGAGTGATGACATTTTAAAAGTAATTACCTGGTTATGTCTCCCCAATACCATTCGGCGTCCTGTAGCGTATATGTAGGTGGCGAAATGCAGTTGTTGTTCGTGGTGGAGGACACTGGCTTTGTTGACCTGGGAGGGAGAGCTACGAAAGAGGAAGACAAATAAGAAAATGAAATGCAAACGATTGGGATGACAGTTCTTAGAAAGAGATCTCTCGTAGATTGTAGAGCATTGATTTGTTGTGAGATCGAGTGGAGCGCTGTAAACGCGACTCCTCCAATATTATGACTCTTGGAATCAAGGATGTGTGCGTGCAAATTTAGGAAATGCACTGTTCTGCATGTATGCCAACCCCCCACACACACACACACACACACACACACACACACACACACACTGTCTGTCACACCCTTGCTTGATGAAGCCTGTCAAGATCTGAGGACAAGCCCAGGCATGTTTCCAAGAGATATCACTCGCCAAATCATTACTAAGTGTGGTCAGCACTAAAAAAGGAAATGTGGCAGTTAGTCCTCATGTCTGAGCACTGCCAGTAAACAAATATGAAACATGTTTTCTTTTATTATTCCAGAAATTCTCGGGCCCTTCAGTTGCCTGCAACTCTTTGCAAACTAAGTCCAACTTCTGAAGTTTGCAGCAGCCTCTGGCACTGTCCCCCAAGTGCATAAAAAGGCAATAAATAAACCATAAATTGTATCTTGAGCCTCTTGGACCACCCCTCCCATTTTATAATGATTGCACCGCTTACAGATCCTCTTAAGTTTTCCGTCAACCTTAAAGGAATAAAATCTGGCTGCAGGACTAAGCGTTTTCCCTAAAAATGAAAAAAAAGGAGGGCAAACCGCATCAAGAGGAGGTGAAGGGCGATATATTTCACTGCAGGACAAAAGTGCCTTTCATGAGGCAGTTAGGGAGAATACAAGAGCACCCTCAGAGAGGAGAAAATGTGGGTTTCTCCCACCATCCGCTCTCCTCTTTTTCTGACCTTAAAATAAACAAAAGGCAGGTGCAGCAGCACCGTGGCAAGGCACACACACACACACACAAAACGCAAAGCTGCGGCTCCTGAACTCAGCAAAATTAAATCTGCACACCTTCCCCCCTTTCTGTCTCGTGCCAAGAAACTCTGCTGGCTTCCAAAACCTACACGCGCACACCAGTACAGACAAGAGGCACGTAATTTAAGAGTGCAATAATAAAAAAAATAAATATTAAATCAGTCACGCTAGCCTTGTTTTTACACTGTGTCCAATCCAGAAAACACATAAAAACCAAACACAGGAACTGTCACTTAAAACAGTGCAAACCTTAAAGGAACAATACATGGCATCTGTATTGTTCTGATGGTGTGTCGCTTTAGGTTCGTATTGCATTGTAATTTATCAACTGTAATAATAATCTTAAAATATGGGGCAATTTAATTAGCTACAGTCAAATTAAATTAACTAGGTGGTTATTATGTTGTAGAATTAGGCATGATAGGGGCGCAATACATTCGTTACGCACTGTTACGACAATGTAATAACGCGCAGCTCAGATGACAAATGCAAATAAAAAATGAAGTGTTCGTGAGTTGCCGGAGTTAAGTCATGAGACGAGCTGTCTAGTCTGCTTGCCTCTAGCCTACTTTCAGAGCTAGCACACAAATTAAGCACGGCTGGCTGCAGAGGAGAACAAAGCGGTCGTTTCATGCGGCGCTCATTAACGCACCCTCGACTATATCCCCTTTAAAATGCACCCTTTACACTGTCATACGCCTTTGGTAAATCTCCTGGTTTATAAGGGGGATGCAAAAACCGCCGTGCATTTGCGATCCAAGTTTGTCATATGCGCTGGGACAAAAGAAAAGCCACTGCGCCTGGTCCACCGAAAGGTATTACGTAATTGGCAAGTGAATTGCGCTATGCATGCCTGGGCAATGCCACTGGGGGAGCGCAGCACCGAGGACCTGACCATTATAACGTCTTTACTAACACCTGCACTGCATTTGTTGGATGACATCTTTATTACAGGCATCAAGCAAGGTGATGGCAGCAAAAGGAGAAAGCAGAATAAAAGGTTTTGCGACCCCCCGCAGATCAGACAATGGCTGCCTTTAACCCTAACTTACCTGGTGGTGCTTGATCCATCTCGATGTAGAATAAACCTTCAGGAGGATAAACCATTCCTGTTTCAAAAGAGTAGTCCAGGTTGGTGTCGTTGTTGTTGCGCGTTTTAATACGGAGAAAAATGCACGTTTCTTTTGCGGCAAATAGACTTGTTCAGTGCAGTCGCCACGTCCTACATAGATGTGGACAAAAAGGCAACTCCTTCGATTGTGAGTCCAGAAAACGTCCCAAAGTCCAGCTGGATATTGTCAACATATCCTGTCTAACTGGGGGTTATTATCTCAGACACATAGATTGTCAGTCCTCGCTTTCTTTCTTGCTGTGCGGCGGAGCTCTACTTATTTCATCTCGGAAGTGGAGCGACTTTAAAGGGCTGTTCGTAACATCATCTTGGCGCGGCCCAACCCGCCGCTGCAGCGGGGGGTTTCTTTTTCCTGCACAATCCAACGCCACGTAAATCACACCCCGTCAAACGTATATATCGCAGTGAAATGACAGCAAACAGGTATAAGTACAAACTACAAAAACAACATTTTTAATTTTTTGATTCCACTCACAGATACCAAGCTTCTGCCATATTGCAACCCCTCTAAGGAGTAATGGTACATTCCAGACCGTTTCATTCAACTCTCCTCAGCTGCACTGTAACAGCTGAAAAATGCCTTGCAGGGCATGAATGGAAAAGAAAAACCCAGTCTATTAGCTTGAATCATCTCATAACACGATCTAGCTTATATCTGTTTTTAACACCCCAAAGAAATAGGAATTAAGGCATTTTCTGCCACCCCGGCCTTGCCCTAATTTACCCAGTGAGCAAATAGGTTGCAATAGAATGACATCATGCAATAGGTTATATGATAATTAAAGTGTCTTCAGCGGTTTGGCATCCAGACTCAAACCCCTTTTGTCTGAGAGGTGACACAGTAGCCTGCCTATTTGGCACGTGTGCATTATATTCTTGTTGAGCTTGTCAAACACGTTCAGCAGCAAAAAAAAAAGAAAAGAAAAGAGGATCGTAATTATTGCTGCTCTGACATCGTCCTGTTCTAGACACAAAAGGTAATAGCAGGTGTGTTAAAGGAGAACACCCATCTTCAAAAGTCAGACAGGGTATTTCCATGGTCTAAGACAGTCCAAAAATATTACTAAATATGGACAATTCTGTCCTAAATCCAAAAACTAGGAAGTTCAAATTTCTGATGTCATAGGGTGTAAAATCTTGAGCTGCTCCACTGACAGTGAATTGGGAAAGATGTTATAGATGAGACTGAGAGCACCCAGGGGATTGATCTGAGTATATGGGTACATTCATTTCAGGACCTATAAGACGACAATAGAATAAAGCTCATTTGGGTATAGGAAAAAGAAACACTCTGTGAGCTCACAAAATTAGGCCTCACTGTCTACAGAGCAGCTCCAGACTTTGCACATGATGTCATCACATGTTTGAGACTTACCTGTCAGGTTTCTGGCTTTGAGAGAGAGTAGCTCATGTTCACAGTTATTGACTTAACTTTCCTAGGCCATGGAAACGGCATATAGAAATTCTTAGATCCTGTTTGCAGGTATACAGATATTTTTGATATTTTATCCCTCCATTTTCAAAAATAATTCTGCCCACATGACCATTGTTTTACTAAATATCATCATCCACACTAGAATGAAAAACAACCCCAAAAGCTCATCAGCACTAGCTGTCTTTAGCAATCTACCTCATCACAAAGGTCACAAAGTGTACAGGCTAATGTTGTCTTTTTCAAAACACCTCTTGGAGCTCTCAGCACCACTGATACCTGTTAAATTTAAGGGTGAAGGAGCTGAGTGATGCGATTAACATTAGAAAGTTTTCCTTCCAATCCTCATCAACAGCAATCCTATTCTTGAAAGTGTCCCATTATCTGTTGGTTCAACCAGGCTTGAATCCGCTGACACTGGGCTGGAGCAAAATCACTGGGTGCAACAGATGCCTCCATTCGTTCGTGAAGTTGTGCAGCATTACTAAGTTTAAGTGTAAAGTAGTAATTAGACCAAGCAGTCCTAACAAACCAGCATCCGCCATTGCTGTTGTTTCTGGGGTATGCTCATTACCCAAAGCAGCAGTGGGCATGTGCAAACTGAGGAGATTACTTCATGGTTTCCAAAACGCTCCATTTTACATGTCCAGACAGGTACACAGTAACGGGAGTTTTGAAAAATTAAAGAAAATTTGAGCTAAAAAAGTGACCTAGAACTCCTTTTGCAATAGGCCAAAACGTAGCCGAAAAACATCCGTTCACAAAAAATATTTGTATACGTATAGACAGGGCCTCGATTTATGTGGTTTTCCCCCTTTTAATACCTGTAGACATCAGTGACTTGGAAGTCAGTGAGGGTTGAAAGAATGTATTTTATCATGAGACATTCTGCTGTTTCTATCTTCTTGTGCTAGAGAGTATCCAGATCACTATCTCCCTTATGCGTTTGTGTCGAATGAATACATGCATTGTTGTGCGTTCGTGACACAGAATGCTGTGCTATAAATTTAAACAACCGAGGCCTCTTCCACCAGCTGACGTTAGTGGCTGCAGGGAGAGTGAAACAAGGCCTGCATGGTCAGAGGTCTGTCTCTGTTGGTGTCCAGGCGTTTATGGCCGGTCCCCTTTTGACCCGAGGACACAGAGTCAGGGAGGTAATTGCCTCCAGCATTCCTTTTTCCCATCAGTAAGACGATTCTTTCCTGTGTCCAGTCAGTGCCCATGAAATGTCCTAAACTAACTGCCATGGTGGAGGATATTATGACAAGAGAGCACACATACATGCCATGGGCGGCTTATGAGACAATGGGCCCCTGGGCACAGATATGCAAAGGGCCCGACCACCTCTCCTACACAGAAGCAGGACACACAGACTTTGTGGTTTTGTGTCTTCTTGCGGTTGTGTTGTGATTCTTTGAGATAATTTTGAGTCATTTTTGGCCGTTTTGTGTCGCTTTGCTGTCATTTTGTGTGTCCTCATGGTTGTTTTGTGTCTCTTTGAGGTCATTTTGTGTCCTCTTATAGTTGTTTTGTATGTCTTTATAGTTGTTTTATGTCTGCGGTTGTTTCGCCCATTTTTTTGTAGTTATTTTGTCTCTGTGTGGTCTTTTTTGTCTCTTGGAGGTAATTTTGTGTCTTTTTGTAGTCATTTAGATGTTCTTGAGGTACTTTTCTGTCTCTCTGAGGTAATTTTGTGTCTTTTTTTGGTCATTTTGTTTTGATTTGTGGTAACTTAATGTCTCTGTGTGGTTGTTTTGCCAATTTTTTTTGTAGTTGTTTTGTCTCTTTGTAGCCATTTTGTGTCCCTCTGTGGTCATTTTGAGTCTCTTCCTAGTCTGTGCTTGTTGATTTAGGTAACATTTTGCAGGTGAAGACCATTGGCTGCCCTGGCACTTTGGGTCTGTGCCCGGTAGGCCTGTTCTGTAATAGATCCATGATGCATGCTTCACTCCCAGACATGCATGAAACTCGTGTATGGGCAAGTATGTCAGACAAATACAGAGTTTATTAACATAAAAAATTGTGCGTATCATTTGCATTCCATATGCAAATGCTGTTTAACTTGCCAAATGGTAGTTGTGAGATGTTGGCAGCTTTCTTTTAGATATTAGATCCACCGTTTGACAGGTATGTAATTGCGTGGGTGTGTGTACACTTTGGGCGAATGTGCTCACGTGTGTCTGTGTGTATCTGTGGGTGCAACGCATGAGTGTTTGCTTGTGTGCTTTCCTTGCGCTCCTACTTTAAGAAGCCCTGAGGCCTGTCACGGCATGTCACTTGGCTGCTGCCCAGCACCCCCCCTCCTCGCCCTGGTGTCAGAAGAGCACAGACTTTGCCCCTTTAACTTCTCGGTCTGACCTCTGTGACACATTTCACTACCACCATCCTCTTAAAGCACGACGGCATCGGGGCTCCAGACACAGCAGTGGGGGGCAGTGAGGCACAGGCATGATGAGCTCCAGTCTCTGAGCTTTGTGTTTGCAATATGTTGCCTCTATGATTAGTACTAGAAAGTGAAATATTTGGGGTCTACTGTGTAATTTGTATCTTAGCCCCATTTGGGTTGTGTGCGTGTAGTGGCTGGGGTGAGTGAGGGCTGACTCGCAGGATAAACCTTTAGGCTTTGCACCCCAGATCCAGGCAGTCCTGATGGGATCAGTGAAGGCTAATCGTAAGATTAACGGGATAGGCTGATACTGCAAGCCTGCCAGCTGCCTGCTAGCTGATGTGACTCATCTTGATATCCACTATACCGCAATATGCCACTGGACTGTGGGAGTGCTGGGAAACGCTGCATGAGTTTTAAATTAATAGACAGATGTTCCTCTGTGCTAAATGTAGATAAACAGTTCAACTCTAATTCTGTTAGATTTGCATTTTTGACACTGATCTGACAACTTAGAATGACTACAGAGGGACTATTGTAGGCAGCAAATATTAAGGAGAGTAGGTGTTAAAGATGTTATAGTTTGATATTTTTTCTGGTCAGGAAAGCAGCGCCAGTAAGAGGCATTTCAAGAGTTCAGGAGAAAGGATTGTTTGTTGTGTCCTTGAGTTTATTAGGTCAAGTGTGGTGCAGCATGTTGTATGTAAACTCTGTGGTGAAATTATGGAGCTTTTATCCCCATATTTAAGAGTGTTAAATGCGTACGTGATAGGCCTCCCGCTGTCATTCACTCAGCCACACTAAGTCACAACACCCAGAATCAGTGCAGTAATCTCCTGGCTTTTTAGACTAATGCTTGTTTAGACTCTGTCCACTAACTGTGTCAAGGAATATTATTCTGTTTTCATATTTCCTGTGCAGCGCGATGTAGGACACATTTTATCAGGATTTGATTTGTTTGTTGTCGGAAAAAGAAAAAGACTCAAAGACACAACACGAAGAAACCATGTCAGGAATTAGTTCAGTTCACCAATGTCGGTATCTGTGTCATGGTCTCGCATTGTCGCCCTGGGTGAATTGCACATCTCTCAAATCTTCTGTACTGTAGTGTGCTGCTATTCACGGCCATTGAAGGGATGCATAATGGTCTTGGCAGGGCGTTCGACATTCACCATGGAGAGACTGTGGGGTTTCCCTGATCGGCCGCCAGAACCAGCACACAAAGCACGCAGTAGTCCTGCCAGAGGCAACTCAACTGTGGGCAGAGTGTAGGGCGGCTATGGTCTGGCCCCCAGGACCCTGCCATTGTGGAAATGTAAGTGGGGACAGTGTCTGAACGGCTTGAGTTGGAACAGAAAAACTTTGGATGACCAAAACTATGAGCTTCAAATAGCTGGGCCCTGGGAAACATAGCTTGTTCTTTTAAGGAGGTCAAAGAGAAGCCAAAAAGAGGAAAAAAAAAACAGAAAACCAATGTTTGGTGGATGTCAAATTTGAGGCTACTGTTACTATAGACATCAGCAAAACTGACATACCATTTTTCCAAACGCTCCGGTGTCTGTCTGCCTCTCTGTCTGTCAAGTTTGGCCCTCTCCCTCTCTGTCTCTGTCCCCTGCATTAGCACCCAGTGGTCATACCCAACACTCATCATCTGTCACTCCATTCTGCCAGAGCCTAATCTTACTAACAGAGGTGACAACTGAGGTACTCGTGGCATGCCACCACACACAACGTTTACCAGCTGAGTGTCTGAGTTATGCCTAGGATGATGATCCTGTGGTATCAGCGGTCTCTCCGGAGGCCTTTCCCACCTCTCTGCTAAAGTGGCACACCAAATAAAGGCCTGACTGTGACCGTTAGTGGAATACATCCACACGATGCTGCCAGTTTTTCAGTCCTTACACCATTAGGTATAGAGGTGTTAATGACTAGTTTCATCAGGATTCAAGATTATATCACTTCTTTGGACAACAATACAATATTTGCAGGTATCACAAAGTCTGCCATGATATCATTTTGATTCGATGAAATTCAGGGGCCTGTGATCCACATGAGCCGATGCCTATTTATCACAGTCAGTTAAGGAAGAAACTGGCACCCCCTGTCTCTTTTTACTTTTGCCCATAAAAGATAAAAACAGCACCTAAATAACTGTTAATAATAGTAAGCGGTTAAGTGCAGTAAAGTTTGACTCCACTTTCACACATAAAACAGCACATGGGATAACTTAACCTTCAGCGCTCTCTGCCACAAAGCCCTTTCTAGAAGAAATATTTTCACTTTAACCCAAACCATCATCTTGTTCCTGAAACTTCAGGACTATGTGGCTTAAAGCCCTGAAGGCAAACTTCTCCCAACAGCCACAAAACATGGATTAATAATAACAAGATCATAACAAGTATAAATTCAGCTTAATAATAAGTGTCAAGATTCACAGACAAAACGTTTATTTTTTGCTAGTCACCCATTACTCGCTTAAGCATTCTTACATTGCGTAAATTCGCCTAGCAGCTAGCAGACTTTTCATCTACTCATAGCGTAACAAATTGTATACGTATTATTTATACTTTTTGTACTCACTGTTGGTTTAAATCACTGCATCTCCCGACAGAATTTCAGCTTGCGTGCACGTTAATTCAGCCCAACATTGTTAAAACAAAGCAGCTAATGTTGCTGTCGAGAGAAGTTAGCAGAGTGAGATGCCTGTCCAGGCAGGTTTGCCACGTTTACTGAGTATTTTGTCTCCTAACTGCATTGTTAACATTCGGCATGTGCTTTGTCTGTTGGCCCATATTTTCTCTGAAATCCAAAATATTTCCATGCAAGGGAAAATAATGTTATCCTTATCATCTTCCTCTTGTCTGCTTGCTGCCATCTTCTTGCTGCTGTTTGACAGTGACATAGAATTTCAAATAAAAGTGCATCCTGAAGATGATGACATGGGTCGATGTTTTCACTTGGCATCAATGATCGTTGATTGATAAAACAATACACCAATCAAGATAGACAGATTATTACATCCGTAATTGGATCAAAGTAGGTTATAGGATTATTCGTAGTCAAATAATCTGTCTCTTTTTTTTGGTTTGGTTTTAATTAATAATATGTTACTCTTCACCTAGACCAGTGTTATATATTTTGTTGAGTTGTGGACTTGCATTATCGCAAACTTTTCCAACAATGTTGAAACCCAGAGAAATCAAGGACACAGTGTGTGTTGTCTGGTCACCATTGCCTGTCGGTGGCGTCATAGCCCCTTTGCCCATGTATCAGGGTTGTCGTCGTCTGCCAAAAGCTGTCATAAATTGACTTTTTAATCCAGTTTTAACGGTTTTACAATACACTTTATAGATCTTTGTCTTTTTTAACTATAGGTTTTAACCGAATGAAGGACTTAAGTCTGGATCTTAAATTATCAGAGAAACAAGCTGAGCAAACATTAGCGGCATCTCCCTACAGTGCTAAACAGCATTGACGAAACATTTTTAAAGTGAAACTGCTTAAATTTAGTGTTTTTATTGGTTTAAATAACTAAGTCTGTTTGTGTTGGAGAGGAGACCTCTACGAATAATTCAGCTCCCGGTAAAACCTCCTGAACAATGAACACTAAAGGAGTCCTGACCGGGAGAAACTGCAATGATGGCATCGCTCCATCTTTTGTTATTGTTTTTATTGAGAGACCCCTAGTGGCAGAAAATTACATGGTGTACTTTTAAATGTCAGAAATAATGAAAAATGGCCATCACAGTTTCCCCAATTCCCAAAGTGGCACCTCACATTGCTTGTTTTGTCCAATCAAACCGAATGATACTCAACTTGTAATGACATAAACAATACTTGCGCTTGATAAGTGATAGATTATTCAAATGTGTCATTTCAGTACAAGTCATAAATAAAACTGGTGTTAGCAGTCATTCTCAAAACAAAACAAAAGGATTATTTCTGATTCTGTCAGCCAACCTGCACACGTCTGCGATGCATCTTCAGCTGTGACTCATCTTTGAGTCTTCTTTACAGAAAGGACGTCATGTGTGTCAGTGAGCACAGGATTCATGGCTTGGAGCTCAGTGAAGTTAAGCTAGTAACCTAACCCTCTCTCTCTCTCACACACACACACACACACACACACACACACACACACACACACACACAGTCACACAAATGCACACACACAATCCCAGGCTTTCATGCAAAGCAAAATTGAGAAGCCGAGGACTCTTTCAAGCTCCTCGGCAGTTACCCCCTTTATATAAAAGGACACTACTCTCCTCGGCTACACAGCCATCACATCAGCACTATAACTCTATTAGGCACAGCTCCAGGACACACTAAGCAACCCATAGCCCACAATAGCATCATTGTCAGTGGGGATTGCAGCCATTGTCGTTCATGCTACAGGATTTATTCCCCTCCTCCCATATTGTGACCTTCACCTTTAACCCCTGCTGCCATCTCACATGCTCTGGGACTGAGAGCTTGTGAGGCTTTATGCCTTCCAGGTCTTAAATGCTCCTTTACAATGACCCAAGCCTACTAAGTGGCTTCTCTCCACAGCACCAGCGTTGGGATGATTCAGGTTAGTGTCAGCAAGGAGAGAGAGGCAGAGAGGGGGGAGGTGGGGAGAGGGTCGCGGTGCAGAGTTGTGGTTGGACTGATTGACCCTTAGAAAAGGTCAGTTGGAAGGCATGAGAGGAGAGGAGCTGCCTAAATGGCTCTTTTCTCTCCTTTTTCTCCCCCTGGCCAGGGCAGAGACTCTGTATGGTTATTTATGAGCGTGTGGGAGAGCGAGAGGGGCTGCAGTGAAACCCACCAGCCCTCTTTGTTGCGAGGGCTGGGCTGGGCTGAGGTGCCTGTCATTGGTTCGGTTCTGTCATATATACATGCACGTGCACGCTCACGCAAGCCCTCACACACCATTAAGAACCCCTCCCAGAGGCAGCAAGGACAGAGGAGAGGACTCTGTTGCGAGGCAGATTTGGAAAATGAGGTGTGCTTCACACAATAGCTGTCAGCAGTTTGATAGATGCCTCTCAGGCATCTAAACCCCATGAAACTTCCAGAAACTGGAGGCCGTTGACATTATTTGTAACTGAAGCTGGCAGATATGTCCGTATAATGACCATACTGACACATAAGTCAAGATGTCATCTAGGATTTTGGTGTTTTTCTTGCTGTGTTGCAGTTAAGTTACATAATCGTTTAATTTCATTTGACTGTTCTAATTGAGTGCCTCTGTTTGGCACTAAGGTGGGATATACCGGTACCCAAAACTATAATTTTTAACAAGAGGCAGGGGTGACATAGTAGACTAATAAGCAGTTCTGCTCTTAGCGGGGATACAAGGCTACTTCTAAAGTAATATAGAAAAGAAAATAGACCAAACTACTGCAGCAGAATGGTGCTGCAGCATAGGCGTTTCTAGCACATTTTTGGGGGTGCTGAAGCACCCCTAAATTGAATCTTAGTACCCCTAAAAAATTTTATTTCATTTTTTTACTGGATGTCCCTTTTTAACAAGCTAGTAAAAAGTCAAAAAAATACAGTGCAACGTAATATTTTATCAACAACAATACAGCAGCACCCCCGCTCGCACCCGCTGCCCTCCAGAGTGGGTGATATACAGTAGTGGTGTAAGTACCTGGCTTAAACCAGGATATGTTGCACATTTCTTCACTTCTACCACTCAATACCAACATATTATTATCATTACCAGTCTTCATTTTTGCTGCATTTAATTGTAGGTCACTGTTTATGTTGTTAGGTAGGAGTAAGCTGACGTTTTTTCTGGCTAGGAAACGTTACAGGTGGTCAGTGCCACTGTCCTCTGTTCGAATTGGAATGAGAGAAGCTAGCTGTTGTGTCATGTGCATGTGTTAATATTAAAGCCAAGGTGCTACTGACTAGCTAACTGACTGGATGCCCATTAACATTATAACTCCTATTGTGTGTATTTATTATTATTATTTTGTAGATTTCAAGCACTTTTCTTTTTTTAAAGTGTATTTTTATTTATGTATTTGTATTATATAATACAGACAAGGAGGAAAAAGGCAGAGACAAACATTGAAAAAGTCAATTACTGTTAATGTGTTAATGTTACATATTGTGCATTGCATTTCAAATAAAAGTCCAAAAAATAAGCCCAAGGTCCATTTTTGGTACTCACTATAGGGGGCTGGTTTACTCCAGAAATATACATACTGTTTATGTGTATGTTGAGGAGCTGCTGTATCACAATGAGTTGTCTTCCCCCAGAAATAAGGGTTACGATATGTTTCTTTTATGATTCCAATCCATTCCTCTTTTGCTGTGGCTCAGCATTCAAATAACCTTTATCAGATTTGATGGTCTAGTCACAGACTTTCCCAAAAAGTGCTTTTCTTTCACAAATGTGGAAATGAAATTGAGTTAAAATGTACAGAAATTTATCTTGCCTGGCCGGGCAGCTCTCTGGGTGCTCAGCACCCCTAAACCTCTGATCCTAGAATCGCCCATGCGCGGCAGGGATAGTTTTGGCTCTCTGTGAAGCCCATGTAGCAGCTGAGGAGCTCCGTGGTTGACTCCCCAACATCTATGGCTAGGTTTTATGGGTAAAAAATGATACAGCATAGTATTGCAACATTTTGTGTGGCAGTATTGTATCAATACACGAATGACAAGTATCGCTTTTTTTTGTTATATAACTTATCGATCTGCAAAAACAAATCAAACTTTTGGTGGCCTACTAAAACAATTTTTTTGTTTTTTCAGTTCACTCAATAGATTTTGCTGCAATAAAAATAACTGTAAATAAATTGCAATATATGCAATACTCAGCATATCGCAAAATGTTTAAAATCGCAATAATATTGTATCGTAAGTAAAGTACCCTGATAATATTTTGTGGGGCCTCTGGTGATTCCCACTAGTGCCGAGTGAGTGTGAATGGTTGTCTGCCTCTATGTTTCAGCCCTGTGATAGTCTGCCGACCTCACCAGGGTGTACCCTGCCTTTCGCCCAGTGTCAGCTGGGACAGGCTCCAGCACATCCATGACCTGCCAGGATAAGCTGCTGAATGAATGAAGGGATATAAAAGCATCAACACCTTTAATATTATTCTGTTGTTGATGCTGGAATAGAAAGTGAAAATATGGCTGTACTGGACAGTATTGTCTTGCTGTATTCATGTACAGGCCTAGTTGAATCACTTCTTACAGTAAATACTTGATGTGTGACATTGTCATGAGTCACATATTCCTCATAAGTTTGATATTCTCAAGAATAAATTAGCTGTGCCTTCCCAGAATTGCATAAAGTTACTGTTCACACCAGTGCAGCGCTCTGCCAGTGTAACACACACCACTTTTTTTTTTCCCTGACAAAGTTAAATTAAGCTTGAATTTCACGCTGAAGTCAAATGGTCATGATGTCATGGTTTGAGGACAGAATGACTCGGTTTGTCTGTTGACTGAGAAGGCCTATTCTTGCATGTTTGGGTGGGAGCGTAGCATATAATTGCAGAGCGGGATAGCATGAGGGGATGGGGGAGGGAGAGAGTTAGCACGCAACATGAGTTTTGGCCCACAGTCGCTGGTGTGGGTGCCAAACTTGTCCAGAGGGCTGCTGTGTATATCGAGGCTAGTTTCTGCTCTGCCTAGAGGCTTGCACTGTTCCAAGACACATCTTTCATTTGCACACGCTGAATAGCTTAGGGGAGCCCGAGGCAGTTTGGACTGAGGACGGATCTGGCTTTTTGGACTTTTTAGGGGATGTTGGGTGGCTGCCTGGCTGTGTGAGTGTGTGTGTGTGCACG
The DNA here is from genome assembly GCA_026686955.1 of Epinephelus cyanopodus. Lineage (NCBI taxonomy): Eukaryota > Metazoa > Chordata > Actinopteri > Perciformes > Serranidae > Epinephelus > Epinephelus cyanopodus. Next base: position 17,196,503 of record CM048926.1, on the reverse strand, counting down.
TAGGAGAGTCTTTTCTGGACGTGCAAAATTCTTCCGAGTGTCCCTTTTCAGTGAGAAACCATTGCATTGTTTCGTTGTCAAGTCAGTTGTTAGGGAGCAACCAAACCGCTGTACACGTGTTGCAGCCATTTGAGGATTACACTGATCCAAAAATCTGACAGTAAAAGAAGAGAATGGAAAGCTTTGTCGGCCTTTTCATATCCTCTCAGTGGGAGGTAGAAAGGCAAGACCTCCAGACCTGGGCTTGCAGTGGTGGGTGTTAATGTGGGGGGGTGGGGGGGGGGGGGGGGGTGGTGGGGGTGGTGTGGTGTGAGCTCTCAACTGCCAACCAGATGGACAACCAAGCCCTGTGTATTTAGGGAGATCATATGGGATAACCTTGCAAAGACAGATTGACATTTTGCTGACAAAACAAACCACCCCTGTCCCGCACGCAAGTAGACCCCGTCCCATTTCGCTCACACACACACATGCGTGCACACTCATGTACGGGCATACAAATACTTTAAGTGGTATTTGCTTACATAGGTCTTAAGGAAGTTATTTCAGCATGTGTTAAGCACACGGTCAGGAGCCATAACAATAAGAGGATAGGACAAAAGAATCTAGGATTACACAACTCCTGCACAAACAATGGCAGCATCGGTGACCTGTGCAAATGAGACAACCTTGAGCCATGACGGGGGGGGGGGGGCAAGTAAACTCATTTTCTGCATCATGCATCGGGATTTACCTTGGTGCTTTAGAGCCATAGATTGGGACGTAAGGTTAAGAACATCATCATCTGTTTGACTTAGCTTTGTGTCCCCATTTTCTGTGGTAATAGCATTAGACTGCTTTTGAAAAGATCAGGTACTATACATCAGCTACAAACTGAAGTGTTTTTGACTTTACAAATCTATTATGTTGAATTTATATCACCGTTTAGATGAATCGAACCATATCAGATTCCAGTGAGTGACCCTTTTTTCCTCCTCCGGCCTAGTCAAAATATTCCACTCAGTTTACGAAAACGTGTCACGGGAACAAAACATTCTCTGATGATAAAGAACAGAGTAAATTTATCAGGAGTCACTTTGCTCCGTTGCCCAAAATGCTCTCTGCAACAATCTGAATACATGATTTATGCCACATAAACTCCCTCCCACACACACACACACACACACACACACACACACACACACACACACACACACAACCACTAATTTACATTATTAATACAGCTCGTACCAATGCTTTGTGTTCCAAAATACTGATTACATTGTTGTCATAACATTTAATGCGAATTACTGTCATCTCTCCACTCCGCTTGCCTTCTTACCACATAGTCAATCTCCGTACGAGAGACGACTGTACTGTTTAAAACTGCTGACTGCACAAGCTGAAATTGTCATGGTGACCCAAGAAAATCATTCCAGAGGCGGCTTTGTTTTTTTTTTTTTTTCCTTCTTCTTCTGCAGAATAAAAGTCAAATTTAAATTAGATTTATTGCCTTGACCACAGTTAAGTATAGTATTGCCAAAGCAGGTCATTGTAGTTCTACAGTGTCATTAAAATGAGGCTTTATGGTTTATACATTACTACACTATACACATTGTACCACAATAACTACGTCACCATGTTGAACCAAACTCACATGCTCTCAAATTTAAACATTTGTTGAACTTTAAAACTATAAGTAATATATAAAGTGAAAAACAAAATGCTTCAAGACTGTGTCCAGAAGATGTTCCATATTAAAGTGAGTCAGTATGAACTATAGGGAAGTTGTATGTTTACAAAAACAAAAATTAGGACAAATGCAAAACAAAGATATAATAGTGAATGGATTTAATCTGTGGAATTGGGTTAAAAATAACTGAAAATGTGTAATAAACTTAATAGATTTTCAAAAATATATTTTAAAATAAGGAGATTAACAAATATAAAACTGAGTTATGAACACAGGTGTGTGTATTTGAGTTACTGTTTGGGACTTTTGGGTATTTTTTTTTTTTTACGTTTTCATTGTATAAAACTAAAGAAAACTTCAAAAATTCTAACTTATTATTGCTATTTTTTTCAAGTGTGCATTTGAGTTGTATTAGTTGGAAAGTGACCAAACTAAACTAAACTAAAATAAACTATAAAATCATAAAAAAGAAATAGAGTGATATATCGTATGAGGTGGAGTGGAAGAAGTACTCAGATCTTTTACTTGAGTAAATATAGTAGTGCAAAATACAGTGTAAAAATATAGTGTTACAAGTCCCGCTATCAATTTTTTTTTACTTTAGCATAAAAATATATGTTAAGTACCAAAATTACACTTAAAGTACACATGATGCAGAACTGCCCTTTTAACACATTGCATATCATTGGATTATGATTACTGACATATTAATTCGTTCATCACTTTAATGTTGCAGCTGATAGAGGTGGAGCTTATTTTAATTACTTTATATGCTGCTGAGTAGCTTGTAAATTCCCCCAGGGGGATCAATAAAGTTTTATCTTAACCTAAAATAATGCATCGTAATTGATTAATAATCTGAATCTGTAAAGTACCTCTTGATTAAAATGATCAAATAAATGTAATGGAGTAAGACGTGCAATATTTGCCTCTGAGATGCAGTGTAGTAGTGTAAAGTAGCTGAAAATAGAAATAACCAAGTAGAGTACAAATACCTCAGAATTGTGCTCAAGTGCAGTACATGGTTAACTGTACTTGTCACCACTGGATGAGATATAGTTTAACATTTGGATGTAATTGTAATGGTGAGAACCATAGCAGAAATCAAAAGAGAAGTACTGTATCTGACTTTTATTGGAGTCTGGCACGATTTAATGAAGAAAGTAATTAGAGGAAGTCGGGTAAGAAGGTCCAATTTTCTCACCCGCTCTAACAGCCTGCTTTGTGTTTTTATGTCCCACCACAATGGTCTGTGGTACATATGTGGGACACCAGAATGTTGTGGCGACATCTCTGTGTAGACTCAGTGACGTGAGCGCAACATGTTCCCCCTATAGAGTGGATGATGTGAATAGATCTAAAGCATAGTTATTAAAGGGGTGCTCTGATATAGTGTCACACACTCATAAAGTTGGGGGAGTTTCAACAAGAGACAGATTAAACAAAGAGTAAGAGTAAGGCACAGCTGTATGTCGCTCTTAGCTAAATGCTTACATCAGCATTATCACATGCTCACAGTCACTGTGCTTAAATGCTGATGCAAAGTACATGTAGGAGCAGTGGAAAGCACTTATAGCGATCACGGTTACAAAAGCTTGGGACAGAGTCATTCCTGTACAAATGCTATTTAAATTATTTGGTTACAGTAATGAAATATTTTACTCCAATGATATTTTATCTCACAGTAACCTGTTGGCTTCTACTGGCTACCTTGGGCTAGTGCCGCATGCGCATTGAAAACATAACAAGAAAAATAAAGTCACTTTCTCTCAATGAAAAACTTTAGCCCCTTTTACACGCCGTTATTCCACCTCACCGTTCTGTATAAAAGGTACGATCGTGACATGAGGGGATACAGTTGTCTCACTTCTGAGCTGAAAACGAAGGTAGTAACAGCAACGAAATGACCTCAGCAGAAACAGGACAGCCAGCAGGGAGGGATCATAGGTAGGTGGCACAAGTTATGTGATGTGTCATGTGTGTGACCCACCACGGGAGATTTAAAAAGTAGCTGTTTGTAGTTAGCGGCTAACTCAAAGAAGAACAGCGGCCAAAAATGTCATCATTCCGAATATGACAATATTCTGAATTTGGTACAGGTTGTTTAAACAGCGAATTCTATTCAGATATTCTGAATTAGGCCTTTGTCCGAATGTAGCAAAGACATGGGATATGCTGGTATTATTCGGCATATCCCAGACATACATCCCTACACCAGGTGCTGGTGTAGGGATGTATGCCCAAATGAAAAGCACACTTTTCTGCCCGGAAGGAGAAACACACCTACTTTTAAATGAAAGATTTGGAAATCAGCAGGTCATTAGATTTGCGCAAAAATTGTAACGATGACCTTTTCAAGAAGGTGGTTCAAGTAAATACAAAAGGGGGGCTGTGTATGTACAGTCGAACAAGTCCGTCATTGGCGGGAAATGTTTTAAGAAATCATACGCTGATGCAAAGAAGCAAAATAACTAGTGGCTCCAGCTGTACACTTTAATATATTTTGATGTGACAATCATAGTGCACATTAATTGGAGTTTGCATGGCTGCATGTAAACAGCTTTGTAGGAACATTCTTTTTCATATGGGCCAAAACTTGAGTATTTTGCTAATGTAAATGTAGTCACTAAGTTCTTTGCAGTTACTATCCCCAGTGGCGTTAATGGCAGATGGTAGAACAACCACAGTTACCGTGAAAACTACCCACAAAAAGAGGAAGAGAGCTGCTGCTAGGCTCCGTGAAAAATGGAAAGCGATCTGGTTGTCTTTGAAACAGCTGCACTAACTATATAATCACTTGAAAATGCTACGGGGGGAAAAGTTGTTTCCACATTAATTTAAAAACATGAGGAATTTGGAATGGCTAGAGCTCAGCATTTATGTCAGCACCCACGATATTAGACAAGCATGTTGACGTAAAAACATATGTTAGTGCATCTGTTTATTAGCTTGAATGCGCCTTAGTCTTGTTGCCCCACTCTTCCTGTAAAGCCCCCTGGAGTCAAGACAAAGATGAGCTTAGTAAATGGATTCAATCCTGTTTGGTCATCTAACGAGGATCGAGCACACCGCTTGAAGGTCAAAGGCCTCTTAAGCTTGTGTGACCACCTTTCTTTGACAATTACACCTGTCAGAGAGGGTTAGCTTTTGTCAACACAGGAAATGTCAGCAGGTAAACAGGTCACTAACAGCCAGTACCTGGGCTTTAACTGCAGAGATGTAGTAATAGTGTAATAGGATGTTCTGGGAGTTGGAGAGACGGGAAGATAAACAAACAGAGTGGCAGGCAGACAGGGAGGCAAACACACAGTTGTGACAAAGGAATCCTCAACATCACATGGTCATGGAGATAGTTTATGTTGCATGTCTGACCCTTCTCAGTTTGATTACACTCATCATGTTCAAATTTATGTTTGCCACAGAGATTCTTGCCTGTGCTATTTTGGTAAAAGGCCATTGCTTGGGCTTGTCTCCGACGATCCAGCTCCATCTTGCACTCTCTCCATCTCTCTCTCTCTCTCTCTCTCTCTCTCTCTCTCTCTCTCTCTCTCTCACACACACACACACACACACACACACACACACACACACACACACACACACATACACACACACACACACACACACACACACACACACCTCTCTCCCTTTCTCTGTCTTTCCCTCCCTACCGCTCTAGCCACATTGCCACACTCAGTTTTCCATGGCCTCTCATTCCTCTGCAAACTAAGTACATGAACGACACAATCCGGAAATAGTGTTCCAGCCGGAGATGGTGGGAAGGAAAATCCCTTGACTGGTGCTGGCAGGAAGGAGGGAGAGAGAGGAAAAGAGCACTGCAGCCATTCACACTTCAGACAAAGCTTGTTCCTTTCACAAGACTTTCTCTTGAACTCCGAGCTTTGACTCCTCATGTAATTTTATCGTTAAACTAAACGGTTTAGTAAGGAAAACTACATTTGGTTTTCCTCAGGCAGATACTGCTAACATAACATTGTTAAGAGTCCATGGCCTGATCCCATTTCTATTTTTTTCTCTAATCCTCAAGTGCCCGCTTGCCCCTCAGGACAGAGTTACAAGGGGCAGTGGTTAAAATCTCCCCTATGAAATGGGACAACTCTTCAAGACCCATATACGTCATGGATTCTGGCATTTACATAAGACAGGATGAGTGTTGCTGAACATTGCAAATATGCCGTCTTCTGCAGTGGTAATTTTTCTTGCATGGGCGATAGGCATCCTTTTGCGGTTGTCAGGATGCTTCTGATTTTCACACCTCACTAACATCAAAGAACTGGTTGCATTGAAGACCTTTGCGTCGCCTCATGTTGCCTGCGTCTCAGCCAAAAAGTTGCTCATGAACACACTGCAAAGGATACAGTTGACTAGCACATACACTCCCGTTCCTGTGTGAGAGCAAATAACTGTAAACTGTTTCCAAAAAGGGAAACTAGAGGACTGACGGATTCAAGATGCTAATTAGCCACTTAGCACATTAACAACGCAACCTGATGTTTAAAGAACAAAGGACATTTACTGTGATCATGATCAGTAACACAAACAATTAAGAGTCACTTTTAATAAAGAACTCCGTGGCTAAAAAAATAATCTGACCTAATATAAAAAGTTTGTGTCAATCTCACACTGTCACCGCTTGACTTCAGCTATTTGTTTACTTTCCTCACTTCCATTTCTCTCCTCATGCACTTCTCGTCTCCTTGCTGGAGTTGAACTACTAACCAGAGTAATTTAATTCCCAGACAGGTTCTGCCATTCAACATGCTGAATCAGCCAATAAAATCCCCAACAAGGGCTGACTAGTGACAGTTGTGCAGAACACACCGCCAAAACTAGGGCCACAGACACTCACCTATGACCCGACATTGACCAATAGCCGACTGTCAACTTGGTGTGTCAGGGCCTTTAAGTTTCACACTATCAATCAATCAAACAAGTCCTTAGATAAAAAAAGAAAACACTGCTTCATTACCAGGCTGCTGGAGATGCTCCGTAGGCTAATGTTAGCAGCCTCTGCTCCTACCCTGCCAGTTGGCACAGATATTAGAGGAGTGGTAAGAAATGCAGTAACTTTGCTGTTTGATTTTAATTAAATTTGTGGTGTCATGCCATCAAAGGGGGGAAAGTGATACAAATATGTCAAAATGCCACGCACAACTCAGCAGTAACAATGTAGCATTAGCTACCTAGCTAGTTGCCCAAATTCTGTTGCTATTCATGTTATAAGGAAAATGACCATAATACTAGGGCTGTCCCGAATATTGTTTTTTTTTGGACATTGAAGTCTCAGTGAGAGATGTCAGCGATGAATCGAAGCTTAATTGCACCTAAAATAACGTCACAATCAGCCACTTTGTTAGCACGCAGGTAAGCCCATTAGCTATAATAGCTAGAAAAAAAGAATACTTTTTGTTACTTGTGCAGCCATCTTGCTGATGATTTGTCACAGCACTCAGTTTGGAGCATGCCTCCACAAAACCTCCCTTTTGAGAAGCCATGTAGCCTTGACTCTTTCCCCTACCCCTGTATACCAACAAGAATTGGGACACACTACCCCTAAGCCTTAACGTGCAAAACAGAGGTGTAAGGCTAAATGGCGTGTGTAGGGACTGGGTTCATGTTGGTAGCTTCACAACATGGTAGTAAAGGTTAACTTATCTTTAGCCTTTAGAGGTCAAAGATCAGTATTAAAAAAGGGCAGATGTCTCTGAGGACGCTGGTGTGGAGGAGGCGCTGGGTAAATGTTGTCAGGACTGGCCTGGAGTTCGGCAGAGGGAGGGGTGGGGGAGCAGGGTGAAGACAGGAGGTGTGCCAGCAGGTTAAAAGCAGGGTCAACTATATAACCAGGGTGTTATCTGGATTCCTCTCCACAGCTGCCAATCACAGTCATACCGCAGCGAGACCAGTGACCTGTTGCTTGCAGCTTTAAACGGTGCATCGGATGGCGGTTCAGTCGCTGCAGTCATACATGCTCAGGAAATGTTTCAGTTCTCTTGAAAACCTTGTGCAATGGCCTCTTGGTCAGGGTGGTAAAACGTTCCTCCTGCATTTGTCGGAGGATGTGGTTAAATCTCAGCCGAGAGGCCTGGGGCTGCATTTGTGGGGCAACAGTGTAACTGGAGTTGTTTTAGATGAGTGTAATTTAGCTCCAGTAAGATTTTTTTTAAAAAAAGGTAAAAGTGCTTCTGTAGAACGTGCAAACAATGTCCTGTCACGGATCTTTAATTGTGTTTAACTTGGTGCTTGTTAAACGGCCAACAAATGCCTCGCTGACATTTTATAAGGGGAGGATAGCCTGCGTGAGTACATCTCACTATAACAGTCAGTAACATGAGATGGGGAACCACACAACCGCTAAATCAGTAAAATGGGAGCCCAGAGTCACTGTAATTTGGGAGAGAGCTGGTTAACCACTCCTCATAATGGATGGTGTTTCTGTTTAGCCTAAGGCGTTGGAGCTGAGGTCATATGCAAACAAGGCAGATCCAAGGCCTTGGCTTTTACACGGCGCAAAATGTTCAGCGCCATGTATTTGATCAGGTTCATGTTATCATAAAGACATGGAATTTGCATACTTATCTTACACATATTAAACAAAGACCTCATAAAATGTGTTATTAAATTACTACCTGAGGCTCTATAATTAAAGTCTATTAAAAAAGTCATAAATGTTTGCACCGCACCCTTAATGTACTTCATGTTAGAACGACCGCCTTATTATTATTTATTTTTTGTGAAAAGGTATAATACATATTCTAATGACTGTTGTCCCTCAGGGTATCTTATTTGCCAGCCAATTTGCAACAAGCCAGGCGCATATTTGTGAGAAATATTTGTAGTGAAAATATATCAACATGATAAAAGATTCACACACTGTAGGTCTCTTAAGTGTAATTTATTAGTACATTGTTTATTGCTGCCTTTTTAGTTCAACACCTGCCTTTAACAGTTTTGGATGTGTGCGACTACTATGTTATTTGGTGAAAATATATCCAAGTTTGCCCACAGTTTCTGCCATAAACTCAAATTTAATTTTAGTAACTGCTCCATAGACTCCAATAGACCAGTTGCCCACTAAATGTTTTGTTTATTGGCTGTTAAGCGATGCACAACATAGCATTAATGTGTCCTCCTATATCTAATTATATACTACAATAACTATAAAAGAAATGAACCACTATATGTAAGATGGATGACATATAACTCATATGCCTTAAGATTTTTATTAATAGTTCCCCTGTTGCTCCTAACTGACTTATATCCCAATCACATTCCTGTGTGAAGTTACACTTTCACCTTAATACAGTCATAGTTACATGCGTCAGTATGTCCACACAAAGATCATTACAGTTAACAAAAACTAAACTAAAACTAAGTGTGAAAAATGTTCTGTAGTTGAACTGAAATTTAAAAAAATAAATAAATGAAACAATATTGTGAACTTACAAAACTGCTAAAAAAAATAATATACAGGAAATGTCTTAGCTTATTTTAAGTTTGGTCAAATTTGTTAACACAACATGCATGAGAAGGCATTGGTGCATATGTTTATTGACACCGGAGGTGTCTGCATAACTGTGAGTCAAATGCCTTCACTAAGTGTTTGTATTGTAATACCCTTTCTGAACCTCTTAACTCTTGTCCCTGATAAATACTTGCAACCCAATCGTCAGAGTACATGTTGGCATTGTACGTTTCTGAAACCATGGATACATCGCATTTGTACATTATTATGTAGTGGATTAGTTGAAACCTTTACATTTCTGTATGTTTCAACAACGGTGTGGTTAAGTTAAGGCACAAAAAACACTTGGTTGTGGATAGGAAATGATCATGTTTTGGTGGCAAGATCCCTGCTGGAAACACAACAATGTCTCTGTAAGAAAACAACTGCTTTTTGTTGCGCAAACTTGGCAGGAAAAACAGCAATGTTTCGTGGCACTATCCGAGCAGAAAAGGTGAATGTGAGTGATGTCTCTGTGAAAATCAGTCATGTTTAGTGGTACAATCCTGGCTGGAAATGCAGCTATGTTTTGGTAAAAAACAACCGCTTTTCACGGCACAATCCTGGCTGGAAACACTTGGTAAAAAACAACCACTTTTCACAGCACAGTGTTGGCAGTAAATTCAGCTAGGTTTTGGTAAAAAAACAATCACTTTTTGCGGCACAACCCTGGCAGAAAATAGGGCAATATCTCATTAAATACGAACTGCTTTTTGTGGCACAGTCCTGGCTGGAAATACAGTGATCTCCTGTGCATCTCGAAATGTGGTCTGCAGCTTGGCTGGTGTCTCGCCTAGCTGACATGCCATCCACCATCCCCTCCACCTCCCAATGACAATGTCAGCTTGTATACTACATCACTTTAGAAACGTTGATATGATATGTATGAAACGCACAAACATAACTTATTTGTGGCTTGCAGCAACACACAATGACGACATTTTCTTATACCGACAGGCTGCAAAATACCCCCATATTATAATAAAAGAACTAAAACTAATACTGAAACTAATAACTAAACTAAATCTAAATATCTAAATCTAAATCTGCTACACACATATTCTTGATCACACATTACTATCGCAATGAATCAATGCAAATCATCAATCAGTAGCTATTTCAAAACAAATAAATGTTAATGTCATTATCGTAGCTGATTTCACTTTCACAAATGTGAAGATTTCCTGCTTTGTTCTATTTCATATTCCTCTAAATTTAATGTCATCGTGTTTTGAACTGTAGGTCTGACAAAACCAGCACTATGAAGACGTCAATGTAGGCTCTGGGGAGTTGTGATGTCATTTTAAACTATCATAATAAAAACAGTCGTTCATTCAGACATTTGTAAACGTTGTGGTCATTTCAGCTCGACGACAGGCCTGTCTCTATTGTTCCCATATTTTATTTTTCTGTGAATGTCCCTTTAAAGGATTACATCATCCTCTTTGCTCCTTTTTTTCCCTCGCCACATTTCTCAGTGTTCGGCCTTTTCTGCCCAGAGACAATTGGTTAATTCACCGGTGTATAACACTGCCACCTCCTGATCCACAGTACCATCGCTGACTGTGAAGCCGACACACCTTTCAGTGGCATGTTTAGTTTGTCATGATATTTGACATCATGCATCACATCTCTCTGCTCAGATCTGAGTGCTCAGACACAAACTGCATTACCGTATTCACTGTAGTTTTGTCATTAACATGTCACGTTCAGTGAGATTTTCATTAGTGGTAGGAGCATGTACAACAGATTTAAGTGCTTGTATGTTCATCATTAATCCACTGTGAGCTGACTGGGTAGTTTCAGTCTGTGCTGTGTGTGCTGATAGTGCTGTTGTGCCATCTAGTGGCAAAAAGCAAGAAAGAAAATCTCTCTGTTGCTCCATTCATCCATGAATACACTGACATGCTCAGAGGAAAACATCAGCTTCTTGTTGCGTAATGACTCCTGGTGTATTTAGATTTGGGATTATTTTTATGAAGGCAACATGTGGTGTCTCAGTCGTTCTTTGTGTCGCTGACAGGCTCAGCAGACACCCACGAGTCTGTGACTTTAAGAGACGGTCATAACACCACTGCACTCCAAGAGCACTTAATGTGTCTTTGTTATCTGCTCTATAAAAAACAGGTGCTGGAGGGGAAGATTTTTCAGCACAGAGAGGTTTTGTTTGGCAAAACTAATTTCTTTCATAAGGATAACTGAGTTTATCTGTGGCCTTTTCACTGATTTTTGTTGTTGTTACATTATCACTTGAACTGGAAATACCCTCGCATTTGGCATCAGTCCATTTAACTTGATTAGATCGTAATAAAGAGAAGCCCAGTGTGTTTATATTCACTTTTTATTGCATAAGAGGAAAATGAAACAAGTGAGAGATACATGATAGAGAGCAGACTTGGATCATAATAGGTTTTACACTGACTTATATTCCACTAAATTTCAATCTATGATTTCTGTCACAACACGATATTATTTGAAACTAAGTTGGCATGATATACGAATTTTGCTGTTTCTTGCACATTTAATGTCCTTCGATTTTTTCTAATTCAGGATATTATTTGTCATTTGAAATACCTCCACACTGAATGATAAAATTCAAACAGGGTCTCTTACTGCTTAACGTAAAGTGGAAGTGAAAGGATTTCTTTGTAGAGCCGATTAGATTTCTGCTTGCATTCCCCTTTTCAACATGGCCTTGTTACCTCCACAATGTATTCACAAAGCAGCTGCTAATATCATTGGATCCTCGTCTGTTAGGGAAGTACACTGACTACAACATATCCTTCAGCCGATCCTCCTGCTGGGAGATACACGGAGAGTTCAGGAAGGCTTCAGCTGTCTGCAGTAACAGGAAGTGCTTATAGCTTTGAATCTCTCAGCTCACACGTCCAACGGTTGCAAAATATCTCTTTTACTCCAGCACCTGAAACTGTCATGTCAGGTGAAAGTGTGTAAAAATGTAAAAGAATTTAATCGCTCGCCTTAAAAATTTTGCTTTGTCTTTTGTTATGATAATGTAGAAAGATCCAAGTCCAGTGTCATACTTATCAGTGCTTAAAAAAATCAGTATATATTCTAAAAACGTAATAATATATCAGTGTAGTTTACCTGAACCTGATTCTCTTTGTAGAAAGTTTTTGCAGGTGTGTTGTGAGTTTCTGTTGGAATATTTGATCATGACTGTCCAGTCTTCTTCCACTTCCTTCCTCCTGGTGCTTACTGTTAACCTGAAACCTTAAAGAAATCTATACTGTAATTCAATATCTGCCACAGCAAGCAAAAAGTCTTTAGAAAAAAACAATCTTACAAAAATGTACTTTATTGTAAGCTGAGTTCAGGGCGGTTTGCTGCCTAGTAATACAGACAGAAAATCAATTAAACTTAAAGGCAAACTTTGGTATTTTCCAACCTGGGCCCTATTTTCTCGTGTTTTGCATGCAAGTGATTAATGTGTACAATAATTTTTGAAACTGGTCCAGAACTGAACGAGAGGGCTGCAGCCAGCAGCAGCGAAACAGACTTCAGTGTAACCACTTGGGGCATCTGTGCACCGTCAGTTTACATCCACAAAAGTGCTTGTTTTTGCAACTGACAGGCTTAGATTAATAACATTTGTGTCTGTTAATATAATGGAAAGGATCCCTACAGAGATAGACCCTTTTGTTAAAGAGTAAGATCCTTTTTGTGTAACCAGAAACACCAATGAAATTGCCATCACCAAACCAACCAGACTCCATTTAAATTAACAGTGATTTTAGTGTGTATAGATCCAGAACATTTTCCCTTCTAACTGGGTGAATTAAGGGTTTATTTAAACCAGACCAGAGTTGGTGATTGTTGGAACAGTGAAAAGATGAACTAAAACCTCTTTTGTACAATTTGTTTTGTTTCTGTTGACTTTGAATGAAGTGTGTTATATGATTATAAAATCACTGTTTTTTATGTGGAGTCTGGTAGAATTGGTGATGGTGATTTTGAGGCTGTTTCTAGTTAAACAAAAAGAATCTTACTCTTTAAAAAAATGTTTATTCTGTAGGGATCCTTTCCATAATTTTGTCAGACACCTGTCAATGGCAAAACAACCCCTTTAAGTGGACGCACATGCCCCGAGTGGTTACATTACAGCCTGTTTCACCACTTCTGTCTCCAGCAATCTCACTTAATACTGGACCAATACCAAAAACTGTTGTTCCCATTAGTCACTTTGACACAAAACATGGAAAAATAGGGTCCAGGTCCCACAACTTCCCCAAAAGCTAGGTGATAACATGAAAATTTTCCTGCAAAATTTTAAAACCCCTCTTTAATTGTACTTTAAATGCTTTAAAATCAGTAACTTAATTCCCAGGCAGCACAGCCAGATGTGTTAAATACTTAACAACTAAGAGGTCTTCATACCTGTAAATGGAACAGCCTGTTCATTTCTAATCTGTCAGAGACAGATTAAAGTAATTGATTACATTAAAATAAATACTACTGGATAAACCAAGTGGTTTTAGTCACATAGAAAAATAACTGTATCTGCATTAGTTGCATCAGGGTGATATGCTACTCCGTACCACTTTTAAATGTATTTATATTTCTCTTTACAAAAACAAAGAGTTGTTTCATGCAAGTGGATTTCGAGTTTGTGAGTAATTAACTCTCATCTGTCAAGGCTGACTGAGCCTCCTGGCCTGTGGTGGAAAAGCGGCGGCAAGGTTACATCAGCTCACTACGTCCGACAGCAGCGACATACAGTGATGCTGTCACCCTGTCAGCCCCCGAGGAGTCATGTTGCTTTGCCACACACACACAATGGACAACAATACTCACACATGGAGGACACAAACAGTCTCTGCTGCAAATATAGAGGCAGACATTATGTGTGAGATACACTGTGTGTGCATTTGTGGTTTTGGGGACAGTTCACACCAAGGTCAAATATACATATTTCTCCTCTTACCTGTAGTGCTGTTTATCAGTCTAGATTGTTTAGGCAAAAGCACTAGCGATAGAATTGAGTTTTTAGCCTAACATTGTTGTGATGGTTATGATGATGATGATGATGATGATGATAACTGAGCTGACTGCAAGAAAAATAGAGCTCACGTCAACTTCATTCAGTAGGTGGCGGTATTGGGCCACATGGAGTGAAAGGATTAACAGTACATTGTAATCCTGTTACTGTTTCCTGCAGGTGGGCCTCTTTGGAAGCTATCCTATCATGCATTGCTTTTATGATTGTACAGACTGTAATCTATATAACTACATCACAGCTTGGTTTATATGTGGAAGAGCAGAATGTAGCTTGACCCACCTGGAAGCTGTCTCTAGTCACAAGTCAGAGCTTTGATGGACTTATTTTGCTTCCCTGAAAGGAGCAGTGTGTAGGATTTAGTGGGCTCTATTGGCATGTAATATTCATAACTGTGCTCTCATTAGTTTTAATCACCTAGAACTAAGAGTTGGGTGTTTGTTAGATTAGAACGAGCCGTTCAGATCTACATAGGGAACAGGTCCACCTTGTTACCTCTCAAACACATGGACAGGGAAGAGTGAAAGGAGGGATATTCAGTTTGTTGCAATCTACAATCTCACCATTGATGTCCAGTCCAGTCACCAGAATAAGTTTCACAAACCCCAGATATGTTACATATGTAGGTTTCATGTATATGAGCTGTATATGTAACTGGGTGTATTATCAGGTGGTGGAGGGGATAGATGACTGGGCACTTTGGCTGACTTTGAATATTATTTATCCACACGTCAGAACATTTTCAGCTGTATTTTAAGCGAACAAGCCAGATATTTTTTAAGATAAATTAATCCTTCATTCTTCCCACAGTGGAAAAAGTTGCATTGTTAGAGCTTCAAATGGGATAGCACAAAGCAAGAAGCATGAATAAAAATAACACAAAGCAACATAAATTAAGTAAGCAACACATTTAACGACACATTTCCAGCCGTGTTTGTTAGTTCATTATTTGCGACAAAACCGGGTAATTTTTAATGACATGTTGGGACATTTCCAGTAGTGAAGAGTCTTTTATCACCTGCACCTTACCTTTATTACCTGGGTCTTCCTGTTCTAGTGCACCACCCCGCGTGCAAACAACAAAACTGCATCTGTTTACATGTAGTCCCCATGAGTTAAGCATGAATTGAAACAAATACAAAGAATGTGACTGTGGCTCCAATAAGTTGTGTTTGTGGCGAGGCATTTTAAGACAAAAATATTATCCTTTCCTAACCATAATGACGTGGTTTTTATGCTCAAACCTAACCACATATGAACCACAGCATTGTTGAAACATAAAATTGAACACTAAGATGTAGAGAAATGTAAAGTTCACACATATGCGCTACATATGAAATGTAGAAATTCAAAATAAATGTGCAATACCAGCATTTATACTGGTTGAGATGCCACTAAATCCTACACTTTGCTCCTCTAAAGTGCTTTTTATTGTTTTTTCCTCTCTTTATTTGTGATGTATTGGCAGTTTTCATTTCCTGTGTATCTGACAGTGCCCCACAAATACTAACAGTAATTTGTCACTCGGCTTACAGCTCTCTGTCCATGTGTTTTGCTCTCCGCAGCTCTCCTTCGCTAATCCCAGTTTGTCGTGACCTCTGACCCCTTCGATGGCATCTTACGTAAGGAGCTGGTTAAGGAAAGCACACGGGAGCAGCGTGTGTTGTGTTGTGCCAGGTTAGGTAAGCTCATTAACAGTTACTCCAGGATGCTTGACAACAGCTACAAATACACAGCAGTAGTGGGAATAGTAAACCAAAGAAGTGATGACATGAGATGAAGGTGTCGGGCTCTGTTTCCTGTTCCCTAAATACTTTCAGAGTTTGGGACATATTTAACTTGGCTGTCTCAAGGGCACTGAAACGTACACTCGCTATACATTAAACAAACAGGATAAAGTAGCCTGCAGGGTTTGTGTGTCTGCGTCCGATTACACTCAGACATTTCACCCACCTCACTGACATACAATCGTCCCTTAACATGGGAGAATAGAGACGGCAGAGGGAGAGAAGACACTACGTCGTGTACGGCCAAATTTGCGTCAGTGTTTTTTCTAATGTACGTATTTTAAAATTACATGACCTCCATTGCAGAAACCGCTCTACCCCCAACACACACACACACACACACACACACACACACACATACACACACACACCACAACACTATCCTCTAACTGCCTTCCCCCATCTGTCCTTTCTCTATCAGTGAGGGTGAGTCACTCTGCTCAAATAGTCCAATACGCAGCCATTAAAGCCGCTGAATAATCATACCACTGCTTTCACCAAAGCATCTCCGTTTTTCTACTCACATAAGACCGTATTAGTATTTAGATTAGTTTGTCCTCTGCCACTTTCTCTTTCTTCCAGGCTAAATTGTGAGGCCCCTCCTCCCACTGAGCATGTGTCATGATTACAGCTGACAGTGTGTACTCTGCGGTGGTAGACACACTGTCGTCCTCCACTGTGACACATTTTTAACAATAGAAACAATCTTGCAGCTGTGTGCAGTGGATATATATTCCTCTTTTGTTTGCAGAGTGCTACATAAAGTCATTTTGTCCGACTCTTGGAAAAAGAAAAATCCCATCTGTCTTCAGTTTTTCCACAGAGCAAAATCCATCCTCCTTAAATTGGACAAATGATCCTCCCTTGGCTTCCTCTTGTTCCTACGTCTAACTAGAGCCTTTGACGGTGCAGATCACATCACTCTGATTCATCAGCTGAAGCACGAGTGTCTCTCTTTGGACTGGTTTTCCCTCGTATTTATCCAATGCAAAACTTTGCAGTTCTACTGGGAATTCTTGCTCATCCTCAGCTTCCATCTCCTGCAGGCAACCCCGAGGCTTGACTGTTGGTCCAATCCTCTCCTCCAGTGATTTGCCCCATTTGGCCAAATCACTCAAAAATACGTCTCTTCCCATTAGTATGTTTATTTTTTACATTTAATTTAATCTCTTTTTAAAGCCCGTGAAAACTTGGTTTCGAATCTCAAGTATTTCTCTCTAACATGAAATATCCATGCCCAAAAAAGCAACAGTTAAAAATCAACCCTGGTTATTATTTATTAAGAGTCAAAATCCAAACTAAACTGCTTCTTCAAGATGGTTTGGGTGTGGTTTGATCCAATATGCAACAACACCACAACTGTAATCACATTTTGATTTAATTGTTTCTAAATCGAATTCCACTACAAGAGACTTGATGATCCTAAAATTAGGTAGCGAAAAGATTGGATATATCGGTATCTGTATTGGCCAAATACGTTTTTACACACTGGCATATCGGATATTGGCAAAAAAATCCAATATCATACATCCCTATCTGTAACATTACACCAGTACTATTCACAGTAATGCTAACAAGGCAGAAACATGCTGCCTTGATCATCTGTGCCATTCTGTGAGCTGAAACTTCTTCTGAAACGAATTCTGTTGCCACAGCTTGACCAGCCTGGCCTGGTCATATTTTCTGTCCACATGGCACTTTAAGATTTCTGTTTGCCACTTTGTTCAGGCACAGTGAGGAGAAAAAAAAAGGCCCTGACTTTGAGAAATCGACTTGTGGCTTTGCTTCAACTGTGCGACAGCCAACCAAAATTTCTGACATTTAAGAAATTTAAGAAAGAACAGTTGAGCTGGTCATGATTGGTCCTCCCTCCCTCAGTACACTGCACAGCCAACGCTGACCGACAAAACTGAAATTCAGTCTGACTCTGAAATGAGTCATGCAGCTCAAAAATTGAGTTAGAAATAGGCTCAAATTGTACAGTGTATGCCCAGGCTAAAGAGAACACCACAGAGAAATCTCTTATATGAAATAACCAAAACTGCTCCAACTGTGGCAGATACTACCGTGTTCATGTAGGAACTCGTTACTTACCGCAACAAGCTGACTGAGGATATATGTTTTCAAGGCCTTTCAAGTCCAATAATGCAAATAGTCAATCAGATTTCACTAACTTCCTTGAAAACATCAAATATTGGATGGAGATACTCCTTTCTCCTAATTGTCATTTATTCTACTGAGCATTCATTCATAAGATGCTATTTCCACCATTGCATTAACCCAGTCTTTCAATTCCTGGGCCTTTGTGTCTTCCAGTGTCTGTCTTCAATGATAACAGAAAATGCACCTTTGGATACGTTTGTTATTTGAAACTGATTCCCCGACAAACACAAATTTGGACTTAGGCTGAATTTATACTTCTGTGTTGAATCGATGCCGCACCTACAGTATGAGTTAGGCTCTGTGTCGACGTAGAGCCTACACTGTAGCCTGACGTGCACCTCTCCAGAAATGTAACTACACGTTGTGGCGACGCAGACCTCTTGTCTATTTTTGTAAGCTGAAACCATTTACCTTAGTGGAAATAAAGCTTTTATTTGCTTTAATCTCACAGATAAGAAACAATAAAGTGAAGACAATAAAGTCCCCACAAAAATAGCATTTTAAGTCTTGTGTGTGATTTATCCTGGCTTTGAGCAGAGGAAATCTCCGCTAGTCGCTAGGCTAATTTATACAATGTAAAATGCCATAGGCTTGTGCTAATAATGTTAGCATCTTATATTTGTTTGGAGAATGTGTTTAGTATAAGACAGTTGTTTTGTCAGTGAACCTTGTGAGTTGTAATGGAGCTGAATCTTGTAACGTTACCTTTGTTAAATGTTGCTGTTGTCCCTTGCTTCATATGAGTAGAGGAAAAGTTTGCAAGCTGTTAGGCTAATTTATACAATGTTAATGCCATACGCTTTTGCTAAAAATGTTAGCATGTTGTATTTGTGGGGAAAATGTGTCCAGATAAAGACAAATGCTTTGTCTGTGAATGCTGCGAGTTATAGTGAAGCTGATTTGTGTACTTGTGTTTGAAACTGTCTCTATAAACCAATGTTTAATGTGTGTTTTAGCATTTTTTAACTCCGAGTAAGTTGTACATATCTGTGCTGTCCTATTTAAATAAGTCAGTTACTTTCTATTTTGGCATCAGTCAGACTTCTTTTTATAACCTTCACAACAGTACAGAACATCACAGCAAAACCTCTTAACAAGATAAAAACAAAATAAACAGTATTACTCCTGTTATTTTACTCCCCCTTTAGAATATTTGTACAAAAAGCACTGCATTGTCTCCAGCATACAGTACATACTGCTGAACTCTTTTCTCTCAGAAACCTGAGGCTCCTTTTTATCAGAGCTTTTATCTGCCGCGCACTCAAGGACAAAATCATGTGGTTCAGTAACTGTCCAAAAAATGATGGAATCATCCTTCCTCTTCTATTTGATTTTTTCACAGCCTATTCATGATTTCAACAAAGGTTTTTAGGAGACTTAAGGCTTCTTTTAACAGAGCCTGACCTCTTATTTTTATCCTGTGTTTGTCTGCATGTCTTTGGGTGAGTGATGCATTTGTCCCACTTTTTGGATTTGTGCCTTTATCTTTGCTCCTCACTGTCCTGTAAAGCTCAAGTGCCCAAAAAATATAAATAGAAATTGAATCAAATTTCAATGATTGTAAAAAAAAAAAAAAAATATCCGCTTACAATATATTTTTTAAAGCACATTAAAGTCAGCATTTCATTTTGATTTAAATTAGCTTTTATAAGTAGTGGATTATATTTTGTGAGACCTTGTATAATATGTATGCAGATGGCTGTAGAGTGTCTGCTCGAGGCAAGCCGAGAGGTGCTAAGGCATCAGGGGACAGCAGCCATGTGACCATGGTTGCAGGGATTGGTTTAGTGCAGATGTGACATCAGCGAGCCTCCCACTCCCTCCCTCCTCCCCTCTATCCCTCAGTCTTTCTCTGCCTCTCTCTGCCTCTCCCTCTCTCTTCACCGCTCTGCTTTTTTTTCTCCTTTGCCTTTCCTCAGCATCCCCCCTCTCAGAGATGGCGTGTGTCGGTGCTGCTCAGGCGGCCGGGGCCTAACGTGCACACAGACGGGACCCCCACCATCCCCCCGATCTGCTGCATATTCCTCGGGTGACTCTCCTCACTGTGTCCTCCACCACTGCTGCTTCCTCAGAGCTCTACCCCCACCCCACCTCCCTGTAAGGGTGTCTGGGAGTTGGGCCCTTGGGGGTGGAGGGAATCAACATCGTGCTTCGCTGGGGAGCTGTGCAGAATTAGCTATGCCCTGCCCTGGCATCCTTTGACCGGCTGGATTTCTCTATTTCTGTCTGCCTGCACTCCGGAGGGCAACATAGGATGAAAATCTGCAAACATGATGCAAGGTAAATGAGCTGTGCACTCCTTTATTTCCCATGTTCCCCCCCTGCGTCCTCCTCCTGCCCTCTTGTGTCCTGCTGGGCCATTAAAGGCTGGTGAATCCAGTGATGTGATCTGTCGTAACGTGAGGAGCTGAAATGAGCTGCATGCATGGCCAGTGTGACAGTGTCGCTTTGAGTGTGTGACGTTGTTTGTGACAGATTGAGAGACAATGTGAGATGAAAGCGAAGGTGTGTGAGGTGTAGATTTGTAAAGGAGGAGCAGTGTGGTTCTGCACCTGCTTCTGTGTGTTCACACGTGTGTCTACATGTCTCTGTCTGCATGTGCACATTATAGGTCTGTCTTTAGTTTCACACTGAGTCTGTGTCATAGAAATGCAGATTCCTGGGAGTCCAGGAAGCTGCACTCATTCATACCCCTGCTGATTATATTATATCACGCCAACAGGACAGGTGATGCTCAAACCAACCATTATCTGGTGCTTGTGTTGCATTTAGTGAATTAAAACATGCTGTACCAAAGTTAACAGTGGTGGAATGAACTAAAGTACATCGTAAACTATGATGGAGGAGCTGAATCATACATCTAACCCTCCATGACAGATGCTGGGCCTTTACCATCCATTAATGCCAACGTGGTAATGGAAGTTGGCTATTATTAGCAAAAGGCCTGCAGTCAGCCTACCATGGTATTGTACTCTGTTCATTAGCTACACAACAACACGGATGTGGTGTCACATGCTTATCATAACCCTGGTTAGCTACACGTGCATTGCAGATTGCACAGTAGAGACTGTCAGGTGCAGTTAGTGACAGTCAGTAGATGTTATTTTGACTCAGAACATGGCTGCAGTACATGTGCTGCAATGACAACCTTTTTGCTGATGCAGAATGTCCGTGACATGGCTCATGATGTTAGACTACCCAGACAATCTCTCTCAGTTTCAAATGAGCATCATAGCCTTTGATCAAATTTGTGCGAATGACCCCTTTTTGAACTACCGGTAAAAGTTTGAGATCTATCAACTGTAGCTTGACATCGTCTCGAAGGTCCATTACGGTGTTTTCGCCTGTTTCAACTACAAATCATACAGCCCACACACCAGAAGAAAATGTTGGTATCATACGTTTCTGCAAACCACGGATACCTTACATCTGGATTTTTTTTTTATCAGCATTTCTAAAGTGATGTAACGATGGTCTGATTACATGTATACGAGCTGACTTTGATGGCTGCCAAGCTGCAGACCACTGTTGGAGATCGATGAACAACAAAACAGGTTGGCGGCATTTCCAGCAGCAACTGTGCCAACAAATCAGGTGCTTTAAAGGAGCAGTGTGTAACATTTAGTTAGAGGCAGTGGTTCCCAACTGGTCCGGTCACGGGGTCCAGATTTCTCCTTAGTCATTAGTTCGAGGTCCCACAGTTTAACACAATTAGCATCATACTTGCTGTCTCTGTCAAGTTGCTGTCAGTTAGTCACTAATGCTACAGCAGGAAATGGCACTTCAAAATAAAAGCTCTGTGCTGGAAATTCACTGTGCTACTCAAACCAGTTGGGAACCACTGATTTAGGGGGATTTAGTGGCATCTAACAGTGAGACTGCCGATTGCAACCAGCTGAAAGTTCTCCCAGTTAGAATTCCTCCAGTGTTCATTGTTTAGGAGGCTTTTAACGAGAGCCGAATTATCCGCAGAGGTCTCTTCTTCTCTAAAACAAATGGACCTGGTGATTAAAACCAGTAAAACTGAAAAAAGCAGTTTAACATTTCAAATCTGTGTTTTTCCAATGCTGTTCCACATGTTGCAGATGAGCTGCTAATTATGTGCTCACATTTATTGTCTGTAAGATCCTGACATTTGGTGGGTTTTTTTACTGGGAGCTAAATTATCTGCAGAGGTTTCTTTCTCTCGAAAACAATCAGATCTGGCGATATTAACCGGTAAAAACACTGAATAAAGCAGTTTCACAATTAAAAATCTGTTTTTCCGATGCCCTCACCAGAAGGGCTGCTAACTAAGATGCTAACACAAAAATGCAAATGACCCATCTAGACAGACGGTGTGTCTCAAATCACATACTTCTGTTAGCACACTTCTATGTAGTATACTATGTGCACTATGTACTCATTGGTGTAGTGCGCAAATTTCGACAGGGTAGTGTTGTCTCAAACCAAACACGGCCTTGCACTCACCATAAATGACGACCGCAAATTAGCTAGTTAGCAAACTAGCATTAGCATTCGTGTTATCGTTCATGGTACCAAATCATTACAGACTGCTAGATTAACCCAACAAACATACTGCTGGCTTATATCCGACAACAATATAGTGGTGCTTAGTGCAAAAACCACCACCAACAGCGATATTCACGATCGCGCGGTTCTAGGCTGCTATTTCCAGTTTGAAAAGTGGTCCCTTCCCTTCCGCTACATAGCCAAGATGGCGACCATTGAGGGTGAGAAGAGTCCATAGTTCCACACTCAACTTTCTAACCGTTTTGAGTGCACCATCCGGGTACTCATAGTGCACTGCATTTATCCATACTTCTCAGTGTGAACGCACTTTTGCACTCAAAATATAAGTGTCAGTACAGAAGTATGCGATTTGAGACACAGCGTAAGTGTTTGGTTTGTCCGTTCTGGGCTACTGTAGAAACATGGCGGACTCGACAAGGACCCGCTCGTTCTAAGGTGACGAGAACACAACTATTCTTACTTTAAGGTGATCACACACTGAAGATGATGTACTTATTATATTCAATTTCTGCCAATATATCCCCCTAAATCCTTCACACTGGACCTTTAAGCCAAAACATGATCTTTTCCTAACTCTGACCAAGCAGCGTTTGTGCCTTAACATAACCAGACATTGACCACAGTGTTGCTGAAATGTAAAGAAACCTTTTCAATATTTCTGCTACATAATAATGTAGCAGTGTTACATATCTGTGGTTTACCGAAACATACAATGCCAACATTTATTCTGGCAATTGGGTTGAAATCATACATAGTTTACACTAATTTACCAGATTTCCATCTTTCCAGGCCACCTTGAGATGCAGTTAATGCCAGGACTGTACGAAAATTAATTTGCCACAATTGAAACCTCCTTGAGAAAGGCAATCAGTTGCTGAGAACACTTAAATAGACAAAAGGATGCACATGCATCATCGACCACATTGAAAACCAATCAGAAGGTGGCTTTGATGCTAGACATCATAGAAAAGGGTGTATTACAGAATAATATGAATTACAAAGTATGAATTAATATAACGTGCCATTTGTTTGTTTGCCAGCTACCAAAGACACAAGGTTTCCTCGACAGTTTCAAATCATCAAATTAAAACTGAAATATAGTTCAAAACACAGGTAATCACACTTCCTGGTGTACCTTTAAACATGAGATGTACAAAGAAGTGGTTGCTTTTGATTTTATCTATCTTCTTTGATTCAAACCACCTCTATTAGGAAGCATGGTGTTATTACCGTTGGTGTGGCAGAGGTAGGTGTGTAAAGACTTTTCACACCTATGCAAAACTGACAACCAGCATGGATAATAACTGACAGCTCGTCTGTTTTAGAAATGTACAACAGTACCTGAGGGGTTTGTTCAGATATTTGTTGGAAACTCTCTCAACGGAGGTTTAAGAGTAAGCAGCTGAAAAGAGTGACCTTGATGAGCTTTTCAGAAGATCAAACCAAGAGGACAAACGGTCAGAAACCAAAAAACCTTGACCAAAAAAAGGTCAAGGTCAACTTGCACCATTTCCTCTGGAGCTTTTAATCACATCTTGTAGCCAGATGCAGCTGAAAGCCCTGGAAGTAATCTCACAGAAGCTACCAGATATCCTTTGGAGCCTTATGATCATGATTGCCACAAAATGCAGCTGAAAAATGTCTAGTGAGTGGACGTTGAGTTAAAGGATAAGTATGGTATTTCTTCACCTGGACTACATTTTCTCATGTTTTTGTGTCAAAGTGACTCACAGTTTTTTAAATTAGTCCAGTACTGAACGAGCGGGCTGCAGACAGCAGGCTGCAATGGCAATTATGCAACATCAATTTACGTCCACTAAAAGTGTTTGTCTTTGCCTCTGATAGCCTCAGATTATTATTCTAAGTGTCTAACAACATTATGGAAAAGATGAGATAGACCTTTTTCTTAGAGAGTAGGATTGTTATAGTTTAACCAGAAACAGCCCTGAAATCGCCATCGCCAAACCCACCAGACTCCAGAGCTGAGTTATACGCAGAGGTCTCCTCATCTACAAAACAAACGGACCAGGTGATTTAAACTGATAGAAACACTGAATAAAGTAGTTTCATGATAAAAAATGTGTTTTTACAACACTGCTTGCCGTGAAAGGGCTGCCAACTATGGTAGCCAAAGCGAAAATGTGAATGGCCCTATCTAGAGTCAGTGTTTGGTTTGTCCTGTCTGGGCTCCTTTACAAACATGACAATGCAACATGGCAGACTTCATGAACATGGACCCACTCGCTATGTAGGTATAAATGGATCATTCTAAGGGTGCTTTTAGACCTAGAGTTGTCTTGCTTTGGTCCAAATCAGGGACTAATTCTGTTACAAAGTTGTATAATTGCCTAGAGCTGGTTCATGTTCTCACGGCAGCATTTACAAATGGACCAGATCAAATGCCTTGTGTGAGAAAGCTGCTCTTGATCGGTCAGAATTTCCATGCAGGAAAAATCCAGGAAGTACACAAAACGTTGAAGAAGAGTACACTTGCAAGATAAATGTGTCACAATGGAGGGACAAACTGTACAGTTTGAAAACGAGGCGCGGCTCCAACTAGAAAACAATGTTTTGATGCATTGGATGTGCTGAATGTGCATATTAAGGCAGTACAGGAGGAGGTGCACATTAATAATCCTCCAGGACTGTAACGTGCTCATGTTTAACCCAAACAATGTGCCATGTGACTGCAGGTGGTTCAGATCGAGGTCGGAACACATTCTCACCACAAACAAACCGCACCAGAGTTTGTTTGTAACCGAACCAAGACCACCTCTTCAAGAAGGTCTCGGTCCAGTTGTTTTGTTGCACACCTGAGTGTGATCACTATGTTCACACCTGCCCAAACCAACTGCTCTTAGGGGCCAATCGAACTTGAGTTTGATTGAAGCACCTGAACAGAACAATTCTTATTTTCAGGTGATTATACACTAAAGAAAACATACTCATTATATTATATTCCCTTTCTGCCAGTATGTCCCCCTAAATCCTGCACGCTGAACCTTTAATTAAACTGTCTAATGAGTGTTGCCGGGCTCTCCTCGGGCAAACTTTGTAAATGGGTTACAAAAGCAGACCGGTCTGCTCGTGCTCAGAATGTACCATATTGTTCAGCATGTTTGTCACATATTAATGTCGGGATTGATTTTCTATTTTTACTCTTTATCATACAAGACACGTGCGAGTCCGGAGTGGACAGGAGGCCCGCTGTTCAGAGCTGTCTCCACTGATAAAGAGCCATGATGCAGGAATAATCTGTGCTATTGAGCAGCCTGGCTAGCTACTAATACATCACAGGCCCTGACATGTCCTTCAGTACCCGGGAGAGCTTCATCCCAAGTTAATGGTACTGAGCACCAGTCTGGTGCAGCGCCTTTTACATTTATACTATTCATTAGCCTTATTATTTCAGTGTGAGTGTAAGTGATAATTCACCAAATCAGTGACTCGGAATTTATCTTGATTTTCGAGTCAGTCTGATTTACTTCTCTTCTCAGCAGACTTTAAAACACAATAATCACTACAGGACTCAATATTATATAAAAAAGATAAATGCAAAAAGCCTGTTTAGTGTTCCTGTTTTAAAATACGATCTACAAATAACGAAAGAAGACGATAAACACAGTGAGCTGCCTGTGAGCAGCACAAATGTTCATCCACCCAACTGTCCATCACATGTGTCCCTGTTGCTCTTGAATGGATGCAAGAATCAGCTGTGCTCTCTTGTTTTCTAAAAAACTGTTACGCAAACCAGTCACATGCTTCCTCCAGGAGAAACATGTCCACACCATAGATAATACATACAAAAGAGAAAAGTACACTCAAGTGATTTCTTTTGCCAGCAGGGGATGCAGCTGCTGGTAATTTTCTTGCAGTAAGTGTTTCTCGTGCAAATCTAGTAAACTGTTTTTTATCTGACCAAATGTGTTATACAAGTACATGTTGAATACAGTCAAATTGCATTTACATCTTTAACCTGAGGTGAGCAGGAGGATTGTCAAGGTTAATTAACTCACTGAGCTTCATTAAATGTCAAAATTTTTTGCTAACAACAAGTCAGTTTGCCTGGCTTCGGCTTGTCCTTGTCTCTGTTGTTTTTAGTGCATGTACAGAGCAGGACAGACTAACACAGAGTAACCTTGAGGCTCAATTTGACAGAGAAGTCTGCAATGGACTCACAGAAGTGTCATAACAAAATAATAAATCTGTAAAAGAATAAGAACATAAATGTGGAAAATATAAAGAAAAAAAACAATAATACAATTTTTTAAATTGGAAATATGCTGAAAAATGAAATATAAAAGAATAATTGTTTTAATTTATTTGTTGATTTATTTCTACATATCTTTATTATATATTTTAGAAATATATTATAATATTTTTGCATTTGATTTTTATGTATGTATATATTTATATTTACTTTATATGGTTTTTTAATAATGTCATTTATTATTTAATTTTTCTATAAATTTATTCCTTTTCTTATGGCACTCCTATGACTCTTTTCATTTCTGTGTCTGTTTTTAACATCAAAATCAAACGCTTACTTTCTGTTTTCAGCGTGGCTCTATGGATGGAAACGTCTGTCTGTCTGTGATCAGTTGGTCTGTCGGTCCACCAAACACTTGCCATGATCACATTAATGCCATGGTCTTGAGATGATTCCCTCTGAATTTGGTCGTCCTTTGACTTTTCGTCTTGCACCAAAGCTGGTTAAAGTTTTTATCCAGTGAAATATTTCTCACCTCAGCTGTGCAGTGTCCAGTGCTAACTAGCAAATGTTAGCATGCTAACACGCTAAACATATACCACAACAATAGATGGTAAAGATCAGTGTGTCAGTATGCTAACATGCTAAACTCACAAAAAGTCTGCTGTTAGTAACTTAGTGATTTTAACAACAGTCACTGTGTCAGTACAGAAAACAATAGAGCCCACATGAAAATTCACAACTTGGTTTCATCCGCATCCACAAAAGTAAATTTTCCAACCCTTTATGTATCATCTCTGCTGCTCTGAGCTCACCACAACCCCTCAACTCACCTGTGGACTCTCCTCTTTTGTGGAGCCATGACGACTAGCGGGGATAGAAAATCTCCAGGCACCTCACGTTTCAATCCGACTCTGATTCAGAAGGCTATGATGCAACTATAAAACGTTTGATACCCTTTGATGCAACCAAAGTTTTGGATTCTATACATGATTTCTTTTTTCTCACTGTGACTACTTGCTACTTTGTACTGTTTCTCCATGTTTCTCCTGTATCTCGTGTGCTATTTATGCATTTTGTTTTTATGTTACTAATGTAACAACAACCTGCCTAGGGACGACAGATGGAAATTAGCCATAGGCTACAATCTGGCATATTTACATGTACTACTGTACTATGTTTATTAATATGTACTGTCCCTACCTTAAATAAATAAATGGTAAATTGTAAAACCAGAGAGTATGTGTCACTCCTAACTGTAAGCCCCCAAAGGTCCAGGGCTTATGGGAAATATGTTTCTCGTTTTGCTTGTTTTTGTACATTGTAGTTTATTCAGTGTTTATTGATTCATCTCACATACTGTTAATCAGTGACACACACATAATAACACAGGTGAAACATTGCACTACAACTCCATGCAGTGAATTATGTCCTTTTCTTTCTCTGTTCCCAGTTGTCCTGGTTCTAGCTGCATGGTGCCAACCGTCAGTGCTGCAGGGGTCTTGGCACCCGGTTTGGCTGACGGTTGCTGCCGTAGTCCATCTCCCCCCTCGCTCCCTCGAATCTCACTAATGAAGTGGACACATTGATCAACCTCGTCTTTTCCTCCCATTTTATAAAGTCAGGGAGGGGACACTTTAGGGGATTGCGTCTGCGCTGCTTCATTTTCTGTGGAAGCTTTCTCTAGACGTCAGGATGTTTGCGTACCAGATCGATACATTCATTTATATCAGTTTATTTGAGTGACTCTATTTCCTGTGCGTCCACTACGACAGGTTCATCCTCAAGTTACTGTACATCAGTCTGTTACTGCTCTGTGTTTTTCCTTTTAAGTGTATTTTAATGGCAGGACTGTTAAGTTTATATTAGGCTCTAAAGCGTTAAATTAATTCTTCATGATGTCGCTCTCCCTCTCTCACTCTGTCTGCACCAGGACTGAAAAACCGAACCAGGAAAGCCTTGGGCTTACGAAAGAGAGACAAGGACACAGATGCAGCGTGAGTTTGCTCACACTCGTCACACAATGAACATGCTGAGTTCTGAAACCATTTAACTCTGACAATGTGAATGAATATCAAACCTATTTAGTCTTATGGCAACGAACATGTACTTTGCTTGAGTGTTTTGGTTTTATGCTGCTTTATACTCCACCAAATTTCCAATATTATATTGTACTTAAGCGGCCCAACATTTGTATAGCAGCTGTGGTCACAAGTTACTTTGCATATAAAGATTTTGCATATAAAACATATTACAATCTCATTAAATATGATCCAAATTTATACATTAAACTTTTAATGCATCAATAAAATTAGATAATATGAAATGTATAATATAACAACAAACAAAACCGACCCAAGCAGCAAAAAATAGTCTTATGGTACAGACTGAACATTGTCTCTAGCATCGAGTACAAAAAACTGTCAAATATTGAATGTTTGGTTGGATATGTAATGTTTTTTAACTTATTCTACGATGAGATGGTTCCTGATTTAATTGAGAATTTTGCTAATTTTAGACTAATTTGGCAACATTCTTGCGCTGCTGTTCATGTTTTGACATTTGTTAAATGACAGAAAACATGTTTATATTTGTTTATAAGTAAGACTTAAAACTGCAAATATTGTATTGGCACCAGTGTTATGATATAATTTTTTCCTCTTCCTTGTTTCTTTTAACAGGAGTTCACCTGACAAAGACGGAACTGGAAGCGGAAAGAAAGGAAATGTACGTACATTTTACTTAATTAAGTATTATTTCATTGTTTAAACACAAACTGATCAACAAATACAAAATAGAAGTATGAACACTCGTGTACAGGAATATTTGGGTAGAGGCCTATATAATGTATATATGCTTAGTTTCTGACAGACAGTTTCTTATTGCTCTGTGTAATTTAAAGGGAGCTGACAAAAATAATGAGTGTTTAAAGGGTAGTCGTAATAAGGTAAGGCTTCAGCTGACACCTTTTTGGTCCTGTCTTGTTATCTTTTTTTGTTTATCTTTTTTTATGCTAAAAAAAAGGCATTAAATTAATGTTTATTTATTGTCTATCTGCCAGTGGATTTTAGTTTTATAGGTTGGAAAATTACCAACTTAACTTAACTTAACTTAACTTAACTTAACTTAACTTAACTTACTTAAACTTAACTTAACTTAACTTAACTTAACTTAACTTAACTTAACTAAACTAAACTAAACTAAACTTAACTAGACTAAACTAAAATAAAATTAACTTAACTAAACTTAACTTAATTAGACTAAACTAATCTAATCTAAACAAAGCTAAATCAGACTAAACTAAACTTAACTTAACTTAACTAAACTATACTATACTATACTATACTATACTATACTATACAATACTAAACTCAATTTAACAAAACTAAAGTAAACTAAACTAAACAGAACTCCGTCTGCATAGCCAGTTTTAAGGATCAGGTGCTGGTCGTCTGCAGGAACATCTCAGATAAGATCGTAAACATAAACCACCACACGCTGAACTGAATTTCTGTGATTTCATGAATATTTTATTAAACTAAACTTAAGTTGCTCTTCAAGTTTTCTCTCTGTTCTCTCTCTTCTTCTCAGAATTTCTAAAGAAATAGGCTGTTTACAAAGGAAATCATCCAAATCCATAAATGACAAAATGATGATTGATAATTTGGACATTGTTACCCCTTCTGATTCACAGTGTGTCTGAACACACTACATCAGAACTCCTGTTTATCACAAGTTGGATCCCTTTTTTTTTTGTAGTTTTGGCCATGATTTGTATTTTATTGTGATAACTGTGTACTCACCATGGTAACTGCTGAGATCTGGAGACGTCACGACATCAAAGGCTGACAAAGCAGACAATCTGACAGGTTGTAAACAAGCCAACAGTTTGTCTAAACCACTTTATTTGGAGATTAAAAACAAAAATAAGCTTATCTGAAATGTCTGTATAATCCCTCACTGCACAGGAAAACTGTGTGCACACAACTGCATCAACTTGGTCAAAGTTTAACAAGACGGTCAGTCTGTAACTCACAATGGATGTTTACAATTGACAGTTTGAGTGCAAGTTTTACTGTTTGTCTTTATTTTTCTTCCAAATAAGTTAGCATAACATGAACTTATAAACCAAACCGTTTCCTCATCTGGCTGCTCATATTTCTTGACCAGTCATACTTTTTTTTTTGCAATTTAGCCAAAATTTACTTGGTTTCTACAATGCTAATTTACAGACAGGAATTAGCTCCTCTAGTGTTTTCAAGTGGTATTATTGTTGTTGCCACAGTCACTTTGGTTGCTCTATCGTCTGCCACTTCTGCTCCTGGGCAGGATAGCTGGAAAGATCTTACACCGATACTCCTTGGTAACGTGGGATAGCCACTTATCCTCTTTCTGTTTTGGTTGCCTGATGTTGAGGCATTTGCTTTGTGCCGTAAATCGAGCCTTCATTTTCCTCTGAGATCGTACCCAGTGGCAGACAGAAGGCTCAGAGGGAACCAGTCTAAATGTCAATGGTGTCATTATTCTCCTCATCTGACTCACTGGATGTAGTCTGTGGCTATAAACCTGCCATCAGCTGGCTACTTAGGCCAGCATTCTTACTCTCCTCTACTACCTGTGTGTTACTGTTTTCAAAATCCCCTTTGCTATGAAAAACAAGGCAGGGTCTTTATTTAGCATCCTTGTGCCTCTCAGTGCTGACCTGGTGTAACTGGTACCTTCTTACCGACCTCAGCAGGGAGAAAAGGCCGTTATCCGGGTGGTTGGGATCTTAAATTATTCTCTTGGCCTTATTTTTGCAGCACCACATCTTTCGAAACGTCTCCAGTCAAACATTACTAAATTTGATTCTTTTGCGCCGGGGGTCTGATCTCCTCACCGGATCAACAAACTTTCTGTTGCAGCTGTCCTGGGGTCGCTGTCCTTCTGACAAGTTTGCCCGGTTAGCAGGAGCCAACACAGCAGCAGTGCTAACACCCAACACTGAGCTCTTAGACAATTCCAATGATAACCGTATGATGCTCACACGTAGCCTCTGTCATTCTGTGCGTCCCCCTCAACGCTATTCTGCAAGGTCGCCATCGCTGCATCCCGGGCTTAGCTTTGCCTTGGACAATTGTGATTGGTTTAAAGAAATACAAACAGTCCAGAGCGTCTTTTTTCCCCTCTATAGCAGAATAGTAATGTGCTCTTCCAGATCTTTCTCAAAGTAAAAAAAAACAGTCTATTTCCACTTTATAATTTGCATTGACTTACTTCTTCTCTTTTCATTATTCTTTTTTTTTCTCATTGTTGTTGCTAGAAAAAGGCCAATGGAGCACCGAATGGTTTTTATGGGGAGATTGACTGGGACAGATATGTAAGTACGCGCAGCCTCCAATTTGTTTTACTTGCTACTCCCTTTCGTTTTGATGATTCTGATTCTGCAGCTTCCCTGTGAAATAGCCTACTTGTACTGCACTGTGGCACAATCAGTGTCACGTTATCTGCTGGGTTTAAAATTACTGAGTAAACGGGGTGAACAGACTGATAGCTGCACATTCTGTGAGTCAGCAGCAGCTTCAGCCAGGAAGCTGACCGTCTCAGGCAAGACATCTGTGAAATCTGATCCGCATTTATATGCAGAGCTTTTCACAAGAAAGAGTTCAGTGGTGCCTCTGTTACAGTGTGTGACGGGCTGGAAAACACTGTCACCTTTCTCCTCTCTCTTCTCCAGGCCTCTCCTGACGTGGACGAGGAGGGCTTCAGCCTGCGGCCCGGTGACGAGGGCGATGATATCCTTTCAGCTGAGACAGGAAGCAGTCCTGGGACTCTTCTCCTACACAACTATTGACCTGTTTGGCTGAGTGACTCATTGGATGAGTGCTTCACCGCATTAAATAGGCCAAATCAATAGTCCCTCCCTCTCTTGCCACATCACATGTGTATGTCCCTGCAGCTGTAAAAAAAAAAAAAAAAAACAGAGGGGAGCAGGAGGGCTGCCGGACAGACACATTACATTCAGATTGACTTTTCACTTGTCATTGAGCCACAGTTCTCATTAACAACTGACCTCCAGTTCACTGGTATTTTAAGTTTTTGCTCCCGCGGGTGTCAGCAGCTATAAGTCTAAAATGGATGCATAGAGAGCTGGTACTATGGAGACTTCCCCTGAGCGGGATGATTCGGCGGAGACAGAGCAGGAGTGTCACTTACTGGAGGTGTAATAAAGTTAAATGGGACACAGCAGATAGAGACATAGAGCGGACATCTCACTCCTCTTTTGAGACACATTCATTTTAAAAGGAATATGTTATCTTTAAAGTGGACGTATTATGCTCATTTTCAGGTTTATACTTCTATTTCGGATCTCTACCAGAACATGTCTACATGCACACCTGTATTCACCCTTTATCTGTAACACTCAGTTTTAGCGCCTGTCTATTTAAACCGCCACACAAAAAAAAGCCCAGTCTGCTCTGATTGGTCAGCGCTTCCTCATCTTGGCACCCTGCACCTTCAGTGTGGCCAAATGATTGAAACAAAGTGTAGCAGTACTTTCTACCATGAAAAACCACCAATAAAAGCAGGAATATATCCAAAATCAGGGAGAAATTAACAACATCAGCAACCAAAAAACATACTCTTCCCTGACGTTAGCATGTAGCTACATGTATGTTAGCAGTGCTACTTGCAGCTGGGGAATGACTGTAACGGAGAATAGCGGCACTTTCTGCCTTGAAAAATCACCAACGAAATCCTCTCAACATAACCAGACGTTGACAGATGTTCTAGCCGGAATATGATGCAAAATCGATCAGTCATTTCCAACATTGGCAACCATGTTTACATGTTTCCCTGATGTTAACATGCAGCTTTATTTGGGGACTGCCTGTTGGTAGGATGGCCCAAAATTCGCCCTGTTAGTCGAATAAATCCATGCTAGGGGCCTCCCAAGTGTAGTGGTTAGAGCACTTGTCTTCAGGTCCAGGATTTGAATCATGCTGAGGTCGACATCAGCAAAGGCATGCGGTTGCTAGAGGTTCACCCACCGCCGAATCATACGGGATCAGATTCCTTAAGGAGGCTTCTGGATAAGAGAGTAACTCCGAAATCTGTGGTCCACAACAAGGATGAGAGAGAGAGAGAGAAAAACAAGCGGAGTAAAATAATTGCACGCTTATTGCTCTAAAGTTAGTGTTCTCTGAAAATACACACTCCCTGCAGTTAGACAGCCCCGTCACCAGAAAAAATTTTGGCATTGTACGTTTTTGTTAACCATGGATATGTCACATTTTGTGTCACGTTACTTTGTAGCAAATACATTGAAACTTTACATTTCCCAACGATGCTGTAGTGAATATGTTGAGGGTCAGGAAAAGATCAAATTCTGACTTATTACACTCACTTTTGGTGGCACAGCAGCTGCTGGAAATGCAGGGTCAGGTCGGTGAAAAACATCTGGGTTTGGTGGCTCAAATGCTGCTGGGAAACTGAAACTAACCGCAGGAAGTGTTTATTTATGGAGAGACATGACTTTGGAGCGATGGGTAGTTGCTCTTGGGATAACAGGGGTGTTGGAGAAATGGGTTTTTGGTCCAGTGGGACATTTTTTGGACTAATGTTGCTTAAGAATTGTGTTCTGTTGGAACAATGGCATGGTATTTGTCATGTAGCAGTGTAGTCTATGCAAAGTAAGCAGATGACCGTATAAAGAAATCCGGCACGCTAAGATGTCATATTGTTGCCAGAGTAGAAAAAGATATTGGAAACAGACCAATATCCAGTATGATAACCATCACGATATACCTTAAAACCCCTGCAACTGTTAAATATAAGACACAAAATAGGGAAAGGCATAATAGGTCCCCTGATGTAGCCTCTGTCGTTTACAGTATGTATTGTACTTAATTCTACTTTGTCCTTGACACATGTTCACCAGCATCCAAAGGAAAGCACTTTTTCTCCTCCAGCGACTCCGAGGACGACGAGGACAGCAAGAAGAAGTTCAAAATTAAGATCAAGCCGCTCGTAGCGGACAGTGCCAAGTGTGTCCCTCCATCTATGGACGAGCTAAAAGCCTCAGTGGGAGGCCTGGCGCTCTCTCCATCTCTGGTGAGCGCTGCTGATCAGTACTGTCGTTCTGCTACACAGCACTGAAGGGCTCAAATCTCACACACACACACACACACACACACATTCACACACTGTAGTTTATATATTGTGAGAGTTGTTGAATTCTTCCTTACGCCCTCTCTGTGTTTGTCTTTTCCTCTCACTTATCTGCTGTCATCTCGTAGAGGAGAAGTCCGGTAAGCCTGTCATTCATTCTCACACCTGTGTCACCACCGACAGGGATCGCACGGCATGAAATCACTTGGAAATGCTTGGGAAAGTTTTCCTCCCTGTGATAGACAGTTCACTTATAAACGGCCTTT
The DNA here is from genome assembly GCA_026686955.1 of Epinephelus cyanopodus. Classification (NCBI taxonomy): domain Eukaryota; kingdom Metazoa; phylum Chordata; class Actinopteri; order Perciformes; family Serranidae; genus Epinephelus; species Epinephelus cyanopodus. Next base: position 17,161,182 of record CM048926.1, on the reverse strand, counting down.
ATGGCTTCACCCTTTTTTCTCTGCATGCAGTTTCTGTCTCACCCTCAGCGTCAGTGTCCTCTCTGGGCCCTGAAAGACCTCACTTGTTTTTGTTGACTTTTTTTCTGTTTAGCTACAGCTTTACTTGAACCTGTCTGGCAAAGCGTCTGTGTTACATAATGCACAGTAAACATAACACACACAAAGCTCCAGACCTATTGATCTGGTCTCAGTGGAGCTTACATGCCCAGCGATCTGCTACATTAAACAGTGTGCGTTGTTGTCGTAGGTGATGCTGGTGTTGTGCTCATAATCTGAGGGGTGTTATGGCTCGTGTTGCATTATTAAGGCTTTGCGGTGCAAGTAAAGAGGTGCGATGTGTGCAGTTTTAGTTGGTGTCCATTTGACTGATTTGTCACTCACTCTCTGACCCAGGTCTGTTCTCTCTTCCTTTTTGCTGGTCTCAGAGACGCAGCCCGGTGAGTTTCTTACACCATCTGCTGGCTGTTTCAAAGCTGACAGCCTGAAACACAATTTCTAATCCCTGCTGTCTGACCTGTTAAAAAAAAGAGTAGATAGTGAAAGGATACACGGCAACATACGAGTAATCCATCTAAGTCAAGTAGTAATTTAGTTTTGAGTCTAAAAATTTTCCTTAAACAAGTGAAAAATATGATACGATAGATGTGCAAAGTGTTCCTCTAGGAAAAGATCTTAAAGTTGAATGCAATAATGAAATGATTTAATATGGATAGGTGTTTGTGGTGTACACTTTCACAGTACACTGTCTGACTATATTCTCATTTTATCATTTGTTTGGATTGTGTCTTTCACAGGGGCAGATAAAAAGGAATTTGTCCTGTAAGTACACCTTTTGCTAACAACTGTTGCTAACAAAATAAATGCTAACACGCTTATGACAATGCAAACATGCTGATGGTTAGCAGGTAAAATGTGTGTCATGAACACTACTTTAGTTTAGCATGTTAGCATGCTAATGTTTGTTAATTAGGACTGAACACAAAGTACAGCTGAGACTGAAGGTAATGTCAGTTTTGCATAAACCAAAGTCTTGTACAAAGTGAAATTTTGACCTGATGATGGCTTGTGATGGAAAGTAAAAGATCATCAAGGTGATTGAAATTCCCCTTGAGGGGACAATGAATGTCTGTATCACCTTTTGTGGCAATCCTTCCAATAGTTGTTGGGATATATAGCGCTGCTGTGATGGGTTTTTTTTGGAGGCCAATGTGGAAGTTAGCTTCGCCCTAAGCCACTTGTTAGTGTAAGATGAGATTCATTTTCGTGAGGATGTATCCAGTAGATTGACAGCATCTACATAATAATTTATTTTTTTTGGACATCAAAGTGGATCAAGTTACATAGAGAAACTGTCCCCGGGCTCTTTCTTTTGTTAAGACACATTAAAGCTTCAAAATTCACTGTGGGGTATTTAATGTTGTATTTTATGTTGTAGAATAAAACACAAAAGTCTCTTCAGCCTGTGTTAACCACAGACCGTATTTCAGGCATCTAACCAAAAGCCCATTCAAAAAGCCCACTTACTTTAAGACAAAGGAACTGGGGATGAAGAAATGCTATCTCATTTTCAGGTTTTAGGACTCATTCCTGGGACACTCTATTTTAGTCTGGACCAAAGTGGTGGACCAATCATCAGACCAACATTCCCATCCCTAGAGCCAGGCCTCTAGATTGGCTATAAATACGCTTTCTGTGATAGTATAAATAAAAACTTGTGCAACAGAGTATTTGAGTTTTTGTTATGTCTCTCACAGGTGAAGAGATCGCCAGACCCAGACGCTCCACCCCCACACCAAGTCCTGCCCCTGAGACGCCAAGGTCTGTCACTCTTTTATCAATGTTGACCACTAACTTTTTGAGTCTGTATGTTATTGCTACTACCACAGATGTGCCTTGAATTGCATAAGAGCGGGAATTTAAAGGAATACTTCACCCCTAAGATGGTTATTTGTGTATCAGTTACTCTCTGTGTGTTGGATTCGTGAAAAAGACTTTTTCTTGCAGCGCCGGTCTGTTGTGGTGCAGAGGGAGCTGAGCCAGAAGGCAAAGTTTTTCGATGTAGTGGTCCATCTATGTCCCAACCCTCACCTATGGTAATGAGCTCTGGGTAGTGACCGAAACAATGAAATTGTGGACACAAGCGGCCAAAATGAGTTTCCTCTGGGTTTGCTGGGCTCAGCCTTAGAGAGAGGGTGTGGAGCTGCTGCTCCTTTGCATCAAAAGGGGTCAGTTGAGGTGGTTTGTGCATCTGATCAGGATGCCTCCTGGACGCCTCCCACTGGAGGTGTTTTGGGCACGTCCCACTGGTAGGAGGCCCCGGGGCAGACCCAGGACACACTGGAGGGATTACATATCTCATCTGGCCTGGGAACACCTTGGGACCCTCGGGAGGAGCTGGAAAGCGTTGCTGAGGAGAGGGATGTCTGGCGACATGGCCCCTGATAATCAGATTAAAATGGATGGATGGATGGATGGATGGATGTGTTTGAGAAGTACTGAGCATACAGCTAGATAAATGAGGCTTGGATTACACTGCACAAGTTTTGTGAGAGTTTGTAAACAGATGTTTCGATATAGTTTTGCTGTTGTCAAGAATTTTCTCAGTTGTTGGATTCTCTTACCTCCGTGGAGGCATGTGAAAAAAAAAAGTTTTCTTGGTAAATTTAATGTAACACATGGTGAGTAACTGATACACAAATGATTATTTTGTGGGTGAAGTATTCCTTACTAAAAAAGTAGAAAATTGTTTTTGATGAATGTTATGTTTCCTCTTGCAGTGACAAGCTGTCGCAGAACGTTCCTGCCTTTTTTGGGCTGCCTTCAGAGACCAAATATGCCAGATATGATGGTTTGTCCCCTATTATGAAATCATCACATGAACTGATACGAAACATGTCATACAGCAGGTTTACAGAGGTGACTTTTCTTTGTCATTATCCAATCATAGTGGTCCCTTCAGATGTATGGGGAGATTCGAGACCACCTTCAGAATCACAGCTGAGCAGAAGTTTCCCAACAGGAGGTGAGCTGACAGGAATTAACCTTAAAAACATTAGCATATATCTGAAATGCTGAACTTTGTAGTGTTGAACTGTCCTCCTTGTTGCAGCTCCTCCTCCCCTTCCTCCAAAAAACATTCCATCAAGAAGTCATTACGGCTATTCTTCAGAATCTGCTGGTAAATTTAACTTTAAAAACAGCATTTTATATCAATTATACGGTTAAACCCAATGAGAGCTGTTATCTAAATGCTTCCCCAAACTCTTTGCAGCTGAGCTACCCAATGGAAGAGCAGCTCGCAGCTCTGCTCCCATCTACCTGAACGTCCTGTCCCCCGCTGCTTACCGAGGCTCCACAGCCCCTGATCTGGACGACGTGTTTGGCCCTGCGGACGGCAGTGGGGAAACAGTGTCCCCCAGATGGGTTACGTTCACCAGTGACAGACCCCCGCCGCCTGATGAACCTGCACCCCCTCCGCCACCGGATTCTCCTCCTCCGGACACGCCCTCGTCCACCCCCTCCACCCCCTGCCTCTCTCCAGGACCGCCACCAAACGAGCCCCCGCCTTCGCCTCCACCGTTTTCTCCTGGGTCTCCTCCTCCTTTCACGCCACCAGAATCACCCCCCTCCATCTTGCTCGGACCTCCTCCTCCAGATGAACCGGCCCCTCCCCTGCCTCCCAACTTCTCCCCCTCTGACACGCCTCCTATATGCTTTGACGACGAGGCAATCGATGAGGAGGTGCTTCAGTTTGCAGAGTACTCATCGTCTCCTGCCCCCATCAGCCCTATTCCCCCTCTGCCAGCAGAGCGGAGGTCTCCTCGGACAGGGGTCATATCTCCCCTGGTCCTTGGGAGTGTCGGGGGAAAGAGGACTCCAGAGGGGATGCACCTGAGAGATGATATCCCAGACTTTGTGGGTTCACCCAGAGAGCTGACGCCAAGCTTCAGGGGCACGCCACCTCCTCTCCCTCCAACCACCTACAGGTCTATTATGTCTTCCCCGGGGCCCTACTCAGGCAGCAGTGAGTACTCTGGTCTCTTTCTAAATGTTTACAGTGGTTAATGACCCTTCGCTGAATCTCGCCCACCTTGGTTATAATTGTCAAGCCTGTCAAGCTTTTGCACCCGACAGTGGATGTCATCAGTGAGAGATATCCCAAAGAAAATAGGAGCAAATTGCCGGAATAATGGGTCTGAAATATCAGAGAGAAGTAGACAGGCTCGGCAGATTTTGTGGCGTCCCAGAACCAGACAGACAGCTGCTCTGCTCTTTTGTTTTTGCTCCTGAAAAGAGTAGGAGGCAAGAGGTGAATTTTTAATTTAATTGTAGAACTGAAATATGTTAAAGTATCGCAAATAGTTCTACGAAATTTTTCTTTAATTTTGGTCACAAGTCACTGTCAAACCCACATTTCGAATGAGAGCACACAGGACTTGCTCTGTAAAAGCATCATAAGTAGAAATGTTGGAGCTGGTGTTGAGTGATAATCTCTCTCACTGTGATCTGAAGGCAGTGCTAACCACAGACACTGGTATGTGCCGCAGGCCCCTCGTCCCCAGCTCGTCCCGCCACACCTCAGTCTCGAGGCAGTCCGGTCCCTCCACCTCCTCCTCCTCGACCCTCATCGCGACCAAAGCTGCCCCCAGGGAAACCAATCACAGACCTGGTACATGTTCTTTTATTTCTTTGGCGCTGATTGCCCCTCTCTCCACTAATGACTTTTTATTGTGACATTTAAATGACATAAATGAAGGATTAAGTTTGGTGTTTTGGATGTTGACCCTTTTCCTTTTCTTTGTGTGTGTCTAACTGACTTATGGGAACAACAATTTTTGAAGCTGGTCCAGTATTCAGCGAGAGCACTGCAGCCAGCAGTGTCGAAAAAGGCAATTGTGCACTGTCAATATATGTCAATTAAAAGTGTTTGTTTTTACACTGACAGGCTCGGATTGTTATTCTGTGTTTGACAACATTATGGAAAGGATCCCTACAGAGATAGACCTTCTTATTAAAGAGTAAGATCCCTTTTGTCCAACCAAAAACAGCCAGGAAATTGTGATTGCCAAACACACCAGACTCCATTTAAATAAACAGTAATTTTAACATTGTAAAACATGCTTCATTCAAAGTCAACAGAAACAAAATAAACTCACAAAGCCATCCAGATTTGTCTTTAAGCTGTTCCAAAAATAGCCAACTATAGTTGGTTGGAATGAAGCCTTAATTTACCCAGTTAGATGTGAAAATGTACAGGCTGTATACATGCTAAAATTTATGGATGGAGTCTGGTGGGTGTGGCAATGGTGATTTCATGGCTGTTTCTGGGGATAAAAAAGAATCTTATGCTTTAACAAAAAGGTCTATCTCTGTAGGAATCCTTTGCATAATGTTGCCAGACACTTGTAATTACAATATGAGTCTGTCAGTGGCAAAAACAAGCACTTAGAGTCGCCATACGTCGATGGTGCACAATTGCCCAGAGTGGTTACAGTGCAGCCTATTTCGCTGCTGCCAGCTTCAGCACTCTCACTCGATACTGAACAAGTTTCAAAAATTGTTGTTCCCATTAGTCACTTGGACAAAAAAAAGGGAAAATATGGTTTAGGTTAAAAGTACTGGAGTTACCCTTTAATTTGATTGTTTCTTCTGTGTGCTGTCTCCAGTCTCGGCCCTTCAGTCCGCCAGTTTCAGGCAGCCCCCCGCCTTTCGCCCCTCTTGCCCGGGCAGAGAGCTCTTCCTCCATCTCCTCCATCACCTTACAGAGTGCAGCTTCCACTCCAACCTTAGGAAAGGAGCTCAGCATGTCCGCCTCAGGTACACTACTAGCAAGTCATCTTTTTTTGTCTTTAGCCTCACATCTCAGTCTGTGTCCATGTTGTCTGTCTTTCATCATCGTGTCCTTGCCTCACAGTCTTGTCCCTCTCCATGATTCTCTTCTCCTCATGTCTCTGCTCACTCAGAGGCCACACAGCCTCTGGTATGGTTTGACCACGGCAGGTTTTATTTAGCTTTTGAAGGTGAGTCGAGCCAGTACGCTGCTGTAGTCCCACCAGTGCATGGGCTGAAAGCGCCTGCCCTCCTTTTACCTGCAGTCCTCTCTCAACGTTCATGTTCACTGAGCCAGAATATTGCTGCCCATCCCACCTCATGTCCTGCTCACTCACCCACAGTCTGGTGTCTAGATCGATGTTTGAGTTTCAACTTTTTTGCTTTTTTTGGTTTATACTTCCCACTTTATCTTTTGCGCAAAACCAATGACTGTATATAAGGATGGACGACGCATCTCCACTTCCTCCCACTATGTGAAAATGAGGCCAAAATATCCCAGATGCTACAGCTGCCATCTTGCACTGGTTACGTCATTTGGAGCCAGAGTCTGTGCAGTAGCGATCTGCGTGGTATCAAGTGCTGTCAAACATGACCGCAAACCCCATTTTTGTAGTATTGAGTAACTTCTCAGAAAAATTGAACTGTAATTTGAGTTTTAGTTTAGCCCATGTTTCATACGCTAACATGACGGGGGCGGGATTTATGACCTGCACTGCAGCCAGCCACCAAGGGGTGATCAAGATGTTTTGGCATCACTTTCAGGGAGCTGTCATGTCGTCCATCTTTATTATACAATCTATGCGTGTAGCCCATAGCTGCACATTTGAGCATATAGGGAAGGAGCCGAGAGGAAAGGTATAGTCAGAGTGTATTTTAGGTGTATTTGTGTGTGTGTGTGTGTTTTCAACAGGATGCTCCAGAGGACCCAGTCCGCTAACCATGGGACCCCAGGACACTCTGCCAGTGGCAGCTGCCTTCACAGAAACCATCAATGCCTACTTCAAAGGCGCAGACCCCAGCAAGTAGGCCCACACAAAACACAGAGACAGTTTTTAATGTTGTTTTGAGTATCAAGATGCAGAGTCTGAGACCAAAACCCTGTGACTAGCATTGCCTGGGAGGACGTCTGTGATCGCAATCCCATGCAAATTTTTTCCTCTGCGCCTTTTTTTCTGCCTCTTTCTTGGTCCAGAATTATGGAAACTGCTTTGGCAATTATGAATGAAACTATTGACACCATTTTGGGTGCAGAAGGCTCATGTCGCTACACAGCATGGAGTCCCATTTGCAGAAAGAGCAAGCTCAAATCCATCAGAGGAGCAAAATCTTGAAAGATGATGAAATGGAAGACATGAGACAACGTGTGGCGTGATCGGTTCTGTTTGTTTAACTCGCATTTAAAAATGAAAATTTAAAAGAGGAGGTCAACACGGGACATTGCCACCAGAGTCCTGCACGAATCTGATTTTCAAGACCCACTCCTGATCCAGCATCCGCACATATGACTTACTGTTTCCACAACCTGATGCGACCTGTCAACACAAGATCTGCTGCAGGCCCCCGTAACCACAAATCCTAAAATAACCATGCGCTGCTCAAATGATTCAGTTAGGCAGCGCGTTCTAAAGTGATCACTTTGGGACATTTAATATATTTTTAGAATAGGGTAATTCAGACAATACAATTTCAATGAATATTTTTGCTTATACTCATGACACTGAGCTGCACATCTCCACATGTGTTCACATGTGTGTTAGTAACACATCTGGCTGAAAGGGCTCGCATATTCCAGGTGGCGCAGAGGACGGAGCCGTTACACAAAGTCAGCATTGAGTGATAAAAATAATAATAATAATAAATAATTGTATTTATTATCCAACACTGATTTGACCTGCAGAACCAAAGCTGGAAATAAAATTAAGACAAAATACCACTCACAAATCACCTTCTTTGCAGGTCAAGCGCCAGATGCGAAACTCTGATCACAGCTACTAGTGCTGTGTAGTGTTTCTGTGTTGTGCAGAGTGGAGTCTCATATGACTGTGTACATCATATCCAGAGGAAAAAGTCAGTACATTTGAGTACATATCCCTTGCGAATGCGCTGCACGAAACAAAGATGTTGGAAGGTAATTTCTGAATCACACGAGGTCCCCTGGTAATACTAGTCCCGTGAGAATAGGGCTTAATAAAGTGAATACATTCCTGGCAGCTACAA